>OY734959.1:11903199-12503199 GCA_963457585.1 Spergularia bocconei
TATTATAAGGTTAATTTTTTGAAAGTTAGGTTGATTTTGATTAAAGTCTTCATAGGATTGGTTACAAAATCTTTTTATCGCATTATTTTGAGACACTTCCTTTATCTATTGAAATCTTATTCATGAAAACATACATATGTAAAAATAGTTTTTGATACGAATCCCACAATGTGCATTTCATAATTTATTTATGAGTATTTATTCTTATATTTGTAAATCAAACTCTCAACACTATCAATACGTCATCTTTTATGGAGGTAGTAGTAATCAACATTTTATAAGGGAGACCTAATACTTTTTAAGTGATAGGTGACACTTTTTTTCCATACGATAGATAATGTTCAACATGTGACATATACGTGTACATTAATTATCTAACAATGAGTTTTTTCTTTTTGTGAAACGACTATCATTAATACAAGTAGGGAGCCCGTGCGCGGCACGGGCACGCAAACTAGTCTTATACAAAATATTAGACCAATCACACATTCATCAATCAAATTAAACTTTGTTGGAGAGGAGATATTTCACTAGTGTGTTACACAATGGGGGCTGAGTTTATGGACATTGAAGAGCCAAAAAAAACTTGAATCTCAATCCTTGATTCGCCCTTAACTTTCAAACTTTAGGTATAAAAGTTGATGCACATCTTGAAATTGGATAGATTTTAGATCTTAGTGGCAGTCTCATGCAAAGAACTCGTAGAACATTTGCACAAAATGTTACGGAATACATGAGGAGGTACCACGGACCACGATTTTCACGAATTTTTTTTCAAAATAGGGCTCAAAAAAGAAATATTGAACAAAATGGGTCGGATTGAAAATTGTTCAATCTTATGGGGTGCACGTCACCCCATTTCAAGTGCGAGACAAAACCGCCAGTGCCCCTGGCGGTTTTAAGTGTCTTGAACAGTAGCTATCGGGTTGTAAATGATAGTGAAACCGCCACCCCCCATGGCGGTTTTAAGAGTTTTTTTTTTTTTTTTTGTGGATTGACGTTATATCGGGCTGATATTTTGGCCAAGGGTGAAACCTCCATGGGGAGTGACGGTTTCACTTAAAACCGCCACTCCTCATGGCGGTTTCACCCTCGGCCCAAATAACGCCCACTCGATTTATAAATTCATTTTTGTGAAGAAACCGCCATGGAGGGTGGCGATTTCTCTCCACTTAAAACCGACAGGGGCAGTGGTGGTTTTGTCCGGACCTGAAATGGGGTGACGTGCACCCCATAAGATTGAACATTTTTCAATCCGACCTATTTTGTTTAATATTTATTTTTTGAGCCCTATTTCGAAAAAAAAAAATTCGATTTTCACCTCTTCTTTGAACGGGCTGAGCATTTGCATTATTTAATAACTACGTTACTCTCTTCGTTTTTTTGAGAACGTTAATGTTTGGTTTGAATTCCTGCCGCATATATAAACCAAATGGTAATACAAAAAGATGGGAGACGTATCTCTACAACTTCGGGAATTGACACTTGACAATTTCAAAGGGAATTCTCACTTGACAATTTCAATAAAACGTTCACACTTTCATATCAGCTCACAGAGCAGCTACAAAAGAAACAGTATGACCTTATAGCTAGGACCGTGATCTCTCTACGAGCTCTCGCCTGAGAAGCTTTCCA
Source organism: Spergularia bocconei (assembly GCA_963457585.1). Lineage (NCBI taxonomy): Eukaryota > Viridiplantae > Streptophyta > Magnoliopsida > Caryophyllales > Caryophyllaceae > Spergularia > Spergularia bocconei. The sequence continues at coordinate 11,904,835 of OY734959.1, forward strand.
GCAGCTGACTTTGGAATAGTGGTTAAGAATGTAACCCTCCTCAACCTCTTGAAAGGCGCAACCTACAAGTAAGAGAAACAACCATGTTTATCTCCAAAAATTGGTTTAGAACCAAGTCATTCAGACTTGACTTGTGTAAAGAGAGTGGCATCTTGTACCTGATCTGAAACAAACTTGATCACATCTTGCTCCTTCAGGGAACTTTTTGGTGATCGAACAACATATGCAATCGGAACTTCACCAGCTTCGTCATCAGGGAAACTGATAATGGGGACGAAAACAAGTAGACTATCATCAATTTTAGTTAAACAGGTATCTGTCTCTACAAGAGACGGCCACTATCATTAAGAAAGATGTGTACAGTCACAAGAACTTACGGAACTACAGCAGCGTCCAATATTTCAGGATGAGAAATCAGAATAGCTTCAAGTTCTGCTGGTGCAATCTGAGGAGAATAATGAGGAATGAATGTTGTTTATCAGCCGCGGTTAGGACTGTAGAAAATTAAAATAGAGTTCTATCTTCACAGGGTCATTGAATTAAAGATTTACTAGACAAAACATATCCAAACAGGCAAACACCGTTGTATTGGCAATTTATTCCTGTGACTTCTACTGTATTACCCGACTGCAGACTGCTACTTCACAAAATAAGAAGCACAGACAATATTATGAGCCATTTTGCTTTATTCCATTACATCCCAAAAACCAAATAATAAGTAGTCTTTGGCTCCATTGGAATTGGAAATAAACCAATAGGAGCAACATGGGCAAAAAAGAAAAAAAAAAAAAAATTCCATATGAAATTATTTCATTAGTCTGAGCAGAGTGTTAACTTCACACATACCTTCCATAATATTAGGCCCACGTACCCAAATTTCACCCAACTCCTTAGGAGGAAGAGGCTTCTGTGTATCTACGTCAACTAGTTGAGCTTCAACATCTGCAACCAATAACCCTGCTGAGCCAGAATGTCGAGCACCAAGCCTTGGGTGTTCCATACTTATCATTCCACCTGTTTCCGTCATACCATAACCCTGGAATTTACATACATATTGGAGAACAATTGAAATAAGTAAATTTATATGCTCTGGTTGTGGCCTAAGACTCGTTACTGTTCAGAGCTTAATGCTCTAGCTCAAAGTAGCAGTTTCAGGGATTAAAGAATCAGCAATGACTTATTGACTTTCCTGACATCAAATTGTCATTAATTAAAATTTCAGGGATTAAAGAATCAGCAACTGACTAATTGACTCTGTTGAAATGCTATTAAACAGTTTCATAAGTACCATTATCTGAGATTATTCCAAGTGCAAGAATCAAAGCATGAGGCAATTTCCAAGAGGAGCAGCCCCACTACCAATTTGCTTAACAGATGATAAATCATACTTAGAGCACTATGCTTAACCAATGCTAGTACTATAGGAGGGACATCCCCTTTTTGTGCTAAAATTGAGAAGATGGAGCCGAAAATAACTAGTGTTGGAAGAGAAAAATACAAGAACTTCAATGGAAATGTGTTGGTAAAATGTTGTAGGAGGCAGTTGTTGCAAGTGTACTCCAAGATGAAGACGTAAAACATGCAAAACTCAATGCTGACAGTCTACAGTCGAAAACTAAGAACGGGAGCAGAGCAACCAACCACTCCACGGCTGAATAAACCAACAAACAAATATAACAACTAATGCTTGTTGAAGCTCTATGATTACATCAATGGATGAAAAGGCACAATTTAAGGCAGAAAAACCATATAACTTTGATTACATCAGCCAATAACTATATCTCATAACATCCAAAAGGACCAATGTACACACATGAACGCCGTAGGCATGTAGTGCATAAGACTTGAAAAATACGACACAACTACACGAGTCCTTTAGGTAATCATCATACCTATTTTTCTAAACGAGCTAATTAAAGAATTAAACTAACTAGGGTGGCCGAAAGTCGAGAGCTAGGCCACAAAATGATCAAGAGTCTCTTGTAAATCTGTAATCAACTCAGAACGTAGATAATCCTTGAACAGAGAATCAATGCCACCGTCATACAGCCTATGATGACCATATCTGGAAAGGATGTGCCCATCTTTCCCAAATGTTATGAGGGTGGAATAATCGGACGCCTCCGGATCCACACCCATCAACATCACTTTGTCGATGAGAGAAGCGGGGGAGATTTTGGAAGACAACTTTGGCCATGGCATATGAAGCAATCGTTTATCCATAAGCCTCTTAGTACCGGGATCCAAGGGTACAAAGACAACTTCCGTTCCGGGATGACGTGCCCTGATTTCAGGGTAATACTTTAGCAGTCGTTCGTAAAGAAATCCATCATCATCGAAAAAGTCAACCACGTCAAGGTAAAGGATCACAAACTTGCCTTGAAGATCGGACACAGGCACACGAGTTTCGGCACTGCCCTTGTTCTTGTAAACAACATATTCGTAATCCTCCAACAACGACTCTAGAGTATATGACTTGAGGATAGATTCTCTATTGGCTATAATAGTTTCTTTGGTGAACGGATAAGAATCAACCCCAAACAAAGATGAAATTGCCCTTCCCTCGGACTCCCCACACTCGTGGCCGCGGATAGACGGGAGTACGAATAGCTCATCATCGCACACACCGTGACAAATCCTACAGAGGGTACGACAAACTTTGTCGTCAAACGGGAACACCCACCAAAATACCGATAGTTGTACCTTTTCGGCTTCGGCCTTGATGTGGTTAAGAAAACAGTGTGGGTCATCCTCGAAAGTCAGGCATACAACAACAATTTCAAACTCAAATCCACGATCAATACATTGTTGTTGCAGCTGGCCAAGCTTGTTTAGAAAGCGTCCATCGTAGAACAAATATAACGCGACCAGTTTCTCGTCCAACTCCGACACTGACACACAGACCCTAGAGTCGTAAAGCTTGGAAAGTGTATCACACTCCAAAAGTTCCTTGAGAGACACAGGGGAGGTGGAGGTTTTATTGCCATAACTTATACCGGATAATCTGTGTTGCAATATTGAGTGTTCCTTACACAAGTTGTTAAAATGGAGGCTTGAAAAGGGAAAAGAAGCGGCGCCGTAATCCAGGAGAAATTCTGGATAGCCTACCTGGAGAACCTCTCCGGAAGGAGCAACAACTAGGGCGGCTACATCGATAGAAGATGAGGACAAGCCGAGAGATTTGGCAACACAGTCGCGAGAGTCAGTGTCCCAATAAGGGATGGAAAGACAATTATCATGGAAACCAGAAAAGAAATGGTCGAAAACAGTTTCGTTGTCCCAACTGCTCCTCATCTTGGCCACCATCACCATCTCAAAATTCTTAATTCCTTGACGGGCATGCAACTGAGAGTAGAGAGACCCCATGGCCAGGCAAATATTGGCAGCATCAGAATTTTTGAGTATAGGAACGAAAAAACAACAAATGAGCACATACTTGGTCTTTAGGTGATTGAGGCCAAGTCGAGTACCGGAATTGGTCAAAAGAAATGTCCTGTTGACCTTTTTGTTTGCAAGCAAGGATTTGAGTTTAACACAGGAACCCTCAACCAAAATGGGAACTTTCATGTTGATGTCATATTTTGGAACCTCGACCCCGAGATCAGGGTGGTGGCACTTGGCCTTAGAAGGTGGTGCGCATGGAGACGGGAAGAATTTGTCGGAATCAGTGTAAGATGAAAACGTTTTGCGCAATTTAGGTTTTTGTTGGCATCTCCTCAATACAACAACCTCATTATCACGTTTCAACACATCACGGTTGGCCATAATCCCTAAACTAACAATTCAATCTTCCCTTTGCAACTCACAACAACAACAACAACAACAACTAACTTAACAACAAAGAAACAATCTTTTCCTTCTTCCGGAAGCCTTAACTTAGATTTCCAGCAACAACATACGGAGTATTCAATTCAGCTACAAAAACTCCAATTAAATTCGAAATTGAGAGTGCTGATAACTTACAACAACGACGACGATCCACTTCCTTTTCCGCTTTCTCAATCTCGCCTTTTCCAATTCGATTTCTTCCTCTTTTTTTTTTTTTTTTTTTTGTTGATTAACCTTTCTTTCCTTCCTTCTTTCTGCGTGCTGCTTTACTCTTTTCTGAGCTTTTCGGATTATGGTCCTCTACAGTACTCTACGGTAATACGGATACGGTGCATCTTTTTCCTTTTCTTTTTTTCTTAACGCACAATTCTACGTCAATCTCAACTCTATATGTCTCCCTTAAAATTAGCTTAAACGTTGCCCAAACAAATGACAGCTGGATACGCGTTGCTCGAACCATGTCAATATTTCCGGGGTGTGGAATGTAGTTGATTATCTATGTGTTATTTTAGGGTAATTTTTTTTTTTTTAATATAGGAACTCGTACTGATATATTGACTTGAAGTTTGGCCAATCACACCCTAAGTTGTCTAGACCTGTAAATTAGTCGCTGCTAGTACGAACAAAAGGGTTTGGTTTAATCCCAAAAAAGCAGAATGCAGCCACTGTCATGGATTTCAGGCCAATTTCATGCTGCACTACAATGTATAAAGTGATAAGTAAGATCTTGGCTAACAGATTGCAGCTCGTTTTGCCAGAGATAGTAAGAGAAGAGCAAGCTGCTTTTGTGAGAGAAAGAAGTTTGTTTGATAACACTATGGTCTCTCAGGCTTTAGTTCAGGGTTATGGGCAACATAATGTATCACCTAGATGCTTGATAAAGGTTGATATAAAGAAAGCTTTCGACTCGGTTAGTTGGAGATTCATTGCAAGCTTTTTCAAAGATCTGAATTTCCCGGAAAAATTCAGGAATTGGATTATGAAATGCATCTCCACTACATGGTTTTCAATCAAGGTGAATGGTAGCACAAATGGATTTTTTGAAGGGAAGTGTGGTCTGAGGCAAGGGGACCCCTCTCTCCCTATATTTTTGCATTGAGTATAGAGATCCTTTCTCGAGCTCTAAGAGATATGCCAAGCACTAAGGGATTCAGCTTCCATCCAAAATGCTCAAGAATCAGACTGACTCACCTGATTTTTGCAGACGATCTGATAATTTTTACGAGAGGTGATGTCCCCTCTGTAGATGCAGCAGTGGAATGTCTTCAGGAGTTCTCTAGATACTCAGGTTTATATGCTAACACAACCAAGACAGATGCGTACTTTGGTGGCATTCATCCTGAGGTCAAAAATCAAATCCTCCAGCTTTCAGGCTTTTCCGAAGGTAGCTTTCCCTTCAGATACTTAGGTATCCCTCTGAATTCAGCTAGATTGAGTTCTGAAATGTATGGGCAGCTGCTTCAGAAAATCAAAAATGTTGTTAGCCATTGGACTGGTCAGTTACTATCATATGCAGGTAAGATACATCTTCTTAACTCTTTTATCTTTGGGCTAGATAACTTCTGGTGTGCTAGTATTCTTCTCCCAAGATGCATACTAAAGCAAATAAATCAGCTATGCAAGAAGTTTTTGTGGAATATCGCAGATGGAAAGAGGAAAATGGCATTCTACAGTTGGAGCAGAGTTTGCTCACCTAGAAAGGAAGGTGGAATGAATATAAAAGAAGCTTTATCCTGGAATAAAGCTCTTCTCTTAAAATGGCTGTGGAAACTTGAAAATGAGGGGAAAGACATCTGGATTCAGTGGATCAAAGCCTACAAGCTTCACAAACACTCTCTTTGGGAAGTAAAGAGCAGAGTTACAGACCCTGAAAGTTGGAGAAATGTGATAAAAGTAAGAGATGAGCTGTTAGGAAAGATGAAAAGAGTTTAAAATGCAAAGCTCAAGCTGCAGGAGTGTGGTGTCAGTGGCAAATTCAAAGCAACAAAGGCATATGACTTGTTTAGAACTGAAAATGCCAAGGTTAATTGGACGGGAGCAATATGGGACACAGTGAGTATGCCAAAGCACAGCTTTATCTCAACATTGGCTGTACAGAGGAAGCTTTCGACAATTGACAACCTGAATCATCGAGGTATGACGATTGTGAACAGATGTTATCTTTGTAAAAAGGATTTGGAGAGCCACACACATTTGTTCTTCAAGTGCAACTTCTCAAGCGAAATTTGGGATGAGCTCAGAAAATGGACGAGCTGTCCATACAAAGGCAACTCACTCTGGAGAATTGCTGAGATCTATGGGAAAAACAGAAGAAAAAGAAGCTGGAGATCACGGTGGACAAAATGCAGCTTCACGGCAGCAATCTATTACATTTGGTACGAGAGAAACTCTAGAGCTTTTGGTAATTTAGAGCATAGTACGGAATGGATTATGTACCGGATTAAGTATACAGTTTGTGTTAGGTTGTATGCTTGGCTCCAAAATTCTTTCTTTGAAGATGTAATCGAGCATCTTATTAGGTAGTTCTTCTTAGTCCTTTAATGGTGATATTTTTGTAAGTCATTTCTTTCTTTCTCTTCCCCGATTGTGGATGAATAAAGATGGAAACTCAATTTCTTGCAAAAAAAAAAAAAAAAGGGTTTGGTTTAAATTTAGGGTGGTTTGTGTTGATTATTAGGGGTCAAATTTGATCAATGGGTCGTACCAAGATTGAGGTTAAATAATATGTGGTTAACATGGTCAGAAGAAAAAAATACCGGGTTCATGCCAAACAAAAGCGGGCGATGTTAAATGGGATCAACTTTTGTGAGATTTAACTTTGCATGTCCTATTTTTATTTTATTTTTATTTTAATGACATCTTTTAGTTTCGCACTCAAAAACTAAAAATTGTACCACCATATATAGGTCTAAGGATAAAAATAGGGTTATCATCACTTTATATTACACGTCGTGCAATTATGCACGGGTAAAGAACCCCCGAGATGCAACTATAATTGTCGTTAGTCTCTGATGAAATTGCAAGGGGGAGAATTTTGGATAAGAATGTAGAAGGAAAAATGGTGAGGACTAAGGAGAACGTATGAATGGGAAAAGAGCTTTGTCTTTTTTTTTGTTTTAATGGTATAAAAGAAAAGTTGACATTCTTTTTCCATTTGTTGTTAGTTAGATATATTTTCTTATATTTTCAGTATCTTAATTCACATGAAGACATAATTAGTTTTGATTGCCAAAATTATTTATTTTTCATCAGGCCAATACTCCCTCCGTCCCCATTTAAACACCCCGCTCCCTTTTTTACGTAGATTAAGGTGGTGTGATTTGTTTATTATTGTTTGAGGTAATGAGTGGTTTATTTATTATTGTTGAAGATAATGAGTGGTTTGTTTATTATTTTTAGAGATAATGGGTGGTTTGATTATTATTTTTGGAGATAATAGGAGGTTTGTTTATTGTTTTTGGAGATAGTGGAGGGTTGATGTGTAGTGAAAATTTACCCCATTTAGTGAGTTTTGAAATGGGGTGTTTAAAGAGGGACACCCAAAAAAGGAAAGTGGGGTGTTTAAAGGGAGACAGAGGGTGTATGGTTTAAGGCTCCGTTTGATATGACTCCATCTTTTTGAACTAATCTGACCTGTTTTGAATAACTCTAATCTGATCTGATTTAAATGACTCTGAACTGAACTGATCTGATCTGAATTTGTTGAAAATCTGATTGAATTTCAACGAATTAGTATCTATTAGGGACAAAATACATTGATAGTTATCTGATCTGATCAAATTTGATTTGAATGATTTTTAACTGATCTGATCTGATTTGAATGGCCCTGAACTGATCTAAATACTACTTCTATTAAGTCCCGACAAACAGAGCCTAAGTTGTTCTAATATTGGTCAGGTGAGAATGTGTTGTTTGGAGGTTCATTACCACACGTATAATTCAGTGTATTAAACTTCTTATAAACTAGAATCATCATAATCGTTGAAAAATCAATTTCCTTAACAATATATGGAAATATTTCATTCATTAGGAAACGGAAATTTAAGATCGGATAGGCTTAAATTTTTTGTATAACATCCCGTGCAATTTTGCACGGACTAAATAACTAATATAAGATGAGTATCAGATCAATTATGATTATTTACACTATAAAATTATCTTAAGAACCAGGTCAATATTTGGGGTTTTGGAATGTAATTAATTATGGATGTACGGAGTATTATTTTAGGGTTCACTTTTTTTGTTAATGTAGTAACCCGTACTGATATATTGACATGAATTGTTTTAGGTAAATTGGTGACATTCGGGAATTGGATTGAAACTACTAAGGATTATTCCTTAGTTTAGAGCTGTATTAGGCATGAACATGGATTCTCTGCAAATCGGAAGGGTCGTAGGAATTGGCATCCATTGTGAACTTATTCAGTCCTAAGTTTACGAGGATGGTTGTTAATTTTCTGTCCATGTTGAATCTTTGGGCTCAACCAGGAGTATTATCAAGACCATCAACACTACCAGATTTTTTTTTTGTTTTTTTAACGTACGAGTAGTTTTGGTGCTGGAATGGAAATACGATTATATGAGTATCAGATCAATTATTTACACTATAAAATTATCTTAACGTTAATATTTTGGTTTGAACTTCTCTCGCATGTTCAAACTAGATATTAACAATACCAAAAAAAAGTGGACGCCTATCTCTGCACTCTGGGATTTCACACTTAAAAATTTTCAGCAAGACTTGGAACTAACTTGCATATAAGGTGACAGAAAAGTTACAAAAGAACATGCAGTAGTATGACCATGATTTCTGTATGAGCTCCCGCCTGAGAAGTTTTCCAGAAGCTGACCCTTGGGATAGTGCCTAGAAGTGTAACCTTCCTCACCCTCTTAAAAAGCGCTACCTGCGAGAAACAGAGATCCGTGATTATTTCCAAATAGTTCGGAAGTCATTTGCAAAGTTGTTTTCAGAAAATTCGGATTTGCCTAGTGTAAAGAGAGTGGCATCTTGTACCTGATCTGATACAAACAGAGTCCTTCAGGGAACTTTTTGGTGATCGAACAACACAAGCAATCGGAACTTGATCATCCGGTACACTGACAAAGGGGGTGGGCGGAAGAAATACACTGTCAATTTGACTTAAACATGTATCTGTTAATCGAACTTACAGAACCACAATAGCGTCCACTATGTCAGGATGAGATTTAAGAACAGCTTCAAGCTCTGCTGGTGCAACCTGATAAAAACAATCAAGAAATAATATCAGCATGGAATAGGACTGTAGAAGATTACACTGAGGCTCATGTTGACCTGCTGCATAAATTTTAAGCAGAGGTTTCGAACTTCACAGAGTCACTGAATCAGAGCAACAAATCCAAGCACAGACATGCAGGGTAATCTGCTCTTTACCCGACTACTATGAAAAAAATTACAGCCTCTTAGTCTACAGTCCATCTTCCAAAAGCTGAAACGGCCGAGGGTTACTTTGTTAGAACCCTAATTCCACAGAACATGGAAACCTCGGGTCTGGTCTGTCCCATAAAGAGAATAGTGCTCGCAATACAGACGTCAGGGTTAGCAGCCACTTAGCCTATCATTGACTCTTATCAACAAGTTTATAAAAGCACTAGGATATGGTATGGGTTAGTGTCTGAGAACACTGCACTTTCTGTTATATGGCTTTGAAGCCGATGATCTTTTCTTTTTCTTATGACTTAACTGATCTGCAGGATGATAAATCATACTTGTTGACAGCACTTTGCTTCACCAATGCTACCAAAATCAACTCAAAATCAAATTTCACCATTGTTATAACTTACAACTGCATTACCTTGCTGCAGCTGGGGATACAAAATCGTAGACAGTCCAAAAACATGAAACATGGGAACCGCACACAGAAACACATAATCCAGTTCACCAAACGTTACTTGGCCACTCGTTATCATAAGTTGTGCAAGATGAATACAACAATGCAACAGTGTCACTTTGTTTGACTGTAATATTAGGCAAGTCAATCCACAGGAGACCTATTAACCTCACTGAAATAAACCAATTTCGAACTAGAAACGAGATTCCTACCCCCCTTGGACCCTATGATCATAGCAGGTAATTTCGGTTAATAGATAGAGAGAAGGCGCCAGCTGCTGCAAGAGTACAAGATCATGACGTATATCGTCATTGAGTGAGTGTGATTGATAAACATAAACAAAGTAAAACAATGTTTTGGTCATTGTCCTCTGTGGTTACTTGGCTTATATCAAAGGAGTAACCCTATGGAGTGAATTTAGTATGGAGCAAACCCGCGCCAGGCACCTTCACTGCCTGCTCCTGGCTCAACGTATGGTGTGTACCTTCTTAGTGCCCGGTCTAATTTTTATCGATTTTATGAGACTTGATTCTCTCTGACCATAACAGGTATACAGGGCTGGACTTGAAAATACCATTTTCGACCTCTCCATCTCTAACAAATCTGCCAAATCAATTTGAGAAAAATTCTGGAGAAGAAAGTATTTGCTTTTTCTTTTTTTCCGAGAGGAGCAAAAACTCATTTCATATAACATCTTCAACAACAACGTCACCCCTGTACCTCAATGACTCCTGCCTATGACGAGGTAAACGTGGAAGGGGGGGTGGTCGGATGTATACTTGTTTTACCCTTATGTTGTTGGACAATGCTAGAGGTCTAAAGTGTAGACACTCAAAAGTGTCTACAATCCGTAATAATTTTACTACACTATCAAAATTTTACTACTCACACAATTAATTTTACTACCTGAATTTTTTACTACAATTAATTTTACTATTCCGATCTCAATTTTACTACTACTAGCTTAATTTTACATTGTAGACAAATTAATTGCGTCTAAACTATAGACCTCTATCAATTTGCATGTTAAAAACATAGAAACCCATAATAAAAAGGGTCGGACTAAATACAACAAATAAAATGGTTAAATACAACAAATAAATTAATATTCCAAATGATTGCGTTGAGAATTGCACCGACCGACTGCTACTTCACAATAAAAGAGAAGCTCAGACAGTTTTTTGAGCCATTTTTCTTTATTCCATAATATTCCAAAACCAAAGAATAGTGGGTCTTTGGCTCCATTAGAAATGGAAATTATCATATAACATCTATAAAGGAAATATAATTGATCAAAATACAACAATAACATAATCCAACAAATGCACTTAGCTATTACACTCCGTTCCATTAATTGTTAACGTATGGTTTGAATTTATCTCGCATATTTAAACCAAATGTTAACAATACAAAAGAAAGGATGGAGTATCTCTGCAACTCTGGGCTCACCAATGTCAACCCACAATTCACACTTACATATCAGCTGACAGAAAGAGCTACAAAGAACAGTATGACCTTATAGCTTGGACCGTGATTTCTCTTTGAGCTCTCGCCTCAAAAGCTTTCCAGCAGCTGATTTTGGGATAGTATCTATGAATGTAACCTTCTTCAACCTCTTGTAAGGCGCCACCTGCAAAAAAAAAAATGAAAAAGATCCATAATTCTTTCGAAATGGTGTGGACTCATTTCAAAGTTGCTTTTAGAAATATGCAAGTTGCTTCGTGTAAAGAGAGTGTGGTGTCGCATACCTGAGCTGAAACAAACTTGATTACATCTTCTTCCTTAAGTACATTTTTAGGTGATCGAACAACATATGCAATCGGAACTTCACCTGCTTCCTCATCAGGGAGACTGACAATGAGGGAAAAGAAAAGATTGTCAGTTTAGTTAAACATGTGTCTGCTTATAGACGGGACACTGTAAGGGATTCAAGAAAGTGGTGTTTGCTTGCAACAACTTACGGTACTACAGCAGCGTCCAATATTTCAGGATGAGATATCAGAACGGCTTCAAGCTCTGCTGGTGCAACCTGATCAAAATCATCAAAACGAAAGAATGATCTTTATTACCCCTGAGTAGGAATTAATTCAAAGTTTCTAATGCATACAGAAAGAGCTGAGGTTGAAACCCTTCCAAAGCCAAACATTTACAAGAGAAAGTACATGATGCACTCTTCTTATGCCCTAACTGATCTCTTAGATATTGATCACTATATTATTACTAGTGACTCGTAGATTCTGCAAAGGAACTACAATTACGCAAAGAGTACAGTAGTTTATTATCTTCTGTTCGGGAAAGTTGTGTATCAGATCTAGCTAGAAAGAAATGCCTCAAGGTTTCAGCAGATACTTCTTAGTCCTGAACAGGTGTAAATATGGGATTGAGATTGCAAGATGGAATTGAATCAGCAGCAGAGAGTAACCAGCTTCAACTTCACAGCTTCAACTGCACGCAAACTCCGAAGAAATTTTAAAGGGAATGTCCACGTACAGAAGTGAACCGAGGGAACAATCTAGAAATCCATTTCAAGTTACTGTTGGTATTTGCAAAATGTTTGGATGGTCTTCTTAGCTGACACAGATCAAATTATGACACTAAACAGTGTGGCTAGATTAATTAAAATGCCAGATCTTAAGAAGATGCGAGCAAGATGTTTAGAAGACTCTTAAGCCTGTTGATCAGTTGATCATGCTACATGGACATATTTTTCTTAGTGTTTTGAATATGGTAAAGTACCCACTGAGAATGTAAGGGAGACAACACAATAAATATATAAATATAGCAAGCATGAAACAGAGCAATGAATGATGAATCTATGACTTCAATTCTAATTACCTGAAAGCCTTTGTATTTGATAAGTTCTTTAAGTCTGTCAACCACAAAGAGCTGCCCTTCCTCATCGAAGTACCCAAGATCTCCTGTGTGCAACCAGCCTTGAGCATCAATAGTAGACTTTGTAGCTTGATCATTGTTGAAGTAACCTGTTAATCGACAGTGTATCGAAAATTTATCTGGCTGTAAACATTCTACACTAAATGCTACCATAGTTACGCATTTCTTCATCAAATGTGGGTGGAGGAGAAGAAGAAAAAAAAAAGGTGTTATAATGTGTTTAACTGAAGGTGTAATGAATGTTTAAAAAGAATTGAATCCCATTCTGTTATATTAGAATTCCCCCATCGTCTTTCAACTCATTAGACCTTTGCTCTTACAAGTCCCGCGACTACACAGGTTCAGGAATGTTGCATTTGGCTGCCGCTGGACCGAAGTTTTCAGGCCCAAAACTATGTACAATTTTAATGTCGAAGTTCCAGCTTGTACTACATTATTATTGTTGAGTGATACCCAAAATACTCCACATATGAGTGTCTCACATTGGAAAAAGAAAAGAGATTTGTCCTCCATATAAACCAAGGAGTTACTCCTCCTAGTGCCAAATTATATACCATGTATAATGAATGTGGAATTGCATCATTTAGTTCTACACCATGTCTGCTTTCTCCATTTGAATAAATTTCAACAATATCAAACCATAAACTTACACATACCTTGCATAATGTTAGGCCCGCGTACCCATATCTCACCCAATTGCTTAGGAGGAAGAGGCTTCAATGTATCTACATCAACTATCTGAGCTTCAAGACATGAGACCAATAATCCAGCTGAGCCAGAAATTCTAGCACCAATCCTTGGGTGTTCCAAACAGATCATTCCAGTTGTTTCCGTCATAGCATAACCCTGAATTATTACAAACAAATGAATTCATACCTCCATTTCTCAGAAAATAATTGAAATCAGGAATTTATAACATCCACCTCAAGTATACTTCCATATGATTAAAGAACTGGCAATGACTCATCAACTTTAGTTCCAATATCACAGTGACATTGATTAAAACTTCTTAATTAAAAATTCTAGCAAGATCTAACATATTGAGATCTTTTAATTGTCTTATACAGTTTCATAATATGCCATAACAACTTTGCTTTTGGGATACCAATAGTATCTTTCTTTTCTTATTACAAGATCTGTAAAATAATGTGAATAGCAAATTAAACAAGTAACTAAATCAAATGATATGTGCAGGGGATACCACAGAGATGGGGTCGTGAAGATGACTCAATATGTTGCGAGGGCGTGGGTTCAAGCTGCGGATCACTTAGCCCGTGAGGCACGACATGTGTCTTGTATCCAGTTTAAGCATTTTGTAACCCCTCCCCCTACTATTCACATGTATTTTGCTACTGATGGTGTGTTTATTCCTCGTCTCAATTTGGGGGAAGACATTGACCGGGAGGTGTTTAGATTGTTAGTGCTCCTGACACTCTAAGCTAGTTATCTTGTATAAGTACTCTCTCCTATTTATGGTATGATACTGTCTTCAACAAAAAAAAAATCAAATGTACACAATAAGATAGTATATATACCTGAATAACCGAAACATGAGGCAATTTTTTAGAACACTCAGACATCACCTCCTTACCAAGAGGAGCAGCCCCACTAGCAACTTGCTTCACAGATGACCAATCATACTTGTTTAAACCACCAAACTTAACCAATGCTAGTACTATAGGAGGAACAATCCATAAGTGTGTAACCCTATATTTCTCAACAGCTTTCAACATCATCTCGAAGTCAAATTTCGCCATTGTAACAACTGCATTACCTTGTTGCAGCTGGGCGTACAAAATCGTAGATAATCCAAAAACATGAAACATAGGAATTGCACACAGAAACACATAGTCCACTTCACCAAGCCATTTCTGGTCACTTGTTATCATAAGTGATACTGCAATAAAATTCCCATGACTCAATACCACACCCTTACTAAGACCAGTTGTACCAGATGAATACAACAGTGCTGCAGTGTCACTTTGTTTGATCGAAACATTAGGCAGATCCACAGCAGACCTATTAACCAAATCACTGAAATAAACCAATTTCGTACTCGAAACGAGATTGCTACCCCCCTTGGACCCTATGATCATAACAGGTAAGTTAAAACCTTTCACTTTATCCCATAATTCTGGGACAGTTACAACCAACTTAGGGTTACAATCAGTAACTTGTTTCTTAAGCTCAGACACAGTATAGACAGGATTAACAGTAGTAGCAATTGCACCAGCAGCAATAATACCCAGAAAAATGATAGGATATTGAACAGAATTAGGAGCAAAAATAAGAACAACATCCCCTTTTTTAATACCCAATTCAATAAATGAATGAGCCAGCTTAGCAACCATGGATTTCAACTGGATAAAATTACAAATTTGACCAGAAGCAGCATCAATTAAAGCAGGTTTATGAGAAAAAGAAGAGAGATTTCTGAAGAGAAATGAGACCATACTCAAGTTTTCCTCTTTAGGAAACTCCAATGGTGGCCTTAGTGATCTGTATATGCAATCTTTGCCATAACCAGAAAGCTCCATGCTTGGATTTCTTGGTAAAACTCAAGAAGCTGGAATTGAGAAAATGGAGAAAGAAGAAAAGGAGTGGTGTAAAAATGATTGTATTGAGTCTGAATACGAATGTGGGATCAAATGATCAATAGGGAGTTAAAAATGAAATGGCGGGCATGGTTGTTGCCTACTTTAAATTCTAATTTATACAGCTTGGGACGTTGGGTCGGTCCATATACCACAAAATTATTACGGATAATCTAGACTGGAAACCAATCTGGCGAGATGTTAATAATAATTTACAAGAAATTGGTGGAGGACCGAGATACCAGCGAAAATCATTATGGATAATCACATGGGACCTTTTAAACATACAGCGTACCGGTTTGCACATGTTACTCCCAGTCAGCACATTTGTCCACATGATATTCATAAATTACCATTTTTTGCGCATGATACCCCTAAAAACCAGTTTCAGATTTGTTTAGCGATTTAACCTCTTCGGTTGGTTCCTAATTTCCTATCATATGGCTTCCCGCCTATGGTTGTGTTGGTTTACTCGGGTCAAATCGAAATCGGGTTGGGTCACATTTGGATTGGGTAGTTATTGTGTCGTCTTAGCTCGTCGATTTACGTTCGCGTTTGTTATGAGATCCAAATCTGCCATTACTCGAGTTGAATAGAGACACTTTAGGTTGAGTTATGAGTAACTCCGAATCAAGATGAAGTCGATTTCGAGTTGATGGGTCACATTAGCCATTAGGTCTCGTCCATTTCTGAGTTGTATGGGGTTGGGGTCTAGTTGGTTATGGCGCTTTGCAAGGTTGACCTTATTATCGGGCTAAGATGACAATAAATAATGGATGAGTCATGACAACTTTTTTTTTTTTTGAAATAAAACAGAATTTCATTAATATAGTTGTCAAACGGCACTTACATCAAGAATTGTAACGATACAAATATCATCAAAAAGATCTAATTGACACAATCTTTCGCTAATTAACAAAATTGATCCCTCGCACGTCGACATCTTTGCGTCTTTCATCGGCAGTAGTGATCTATGCAACTCGACAAAGAAAAGGCAATTGACGTAGTTAACGATATTTGATGCTGGATTCATTGAGGGTTACCGATCTGGGAACAACTTCCTTCTTGGACAAATAGGGAAAAACACCACTGATCAAGAGATCAAACCTCACGAAGGAGCCAAGAATACCTCACAACAGAGTCAACAAAACCTCACAAAGGAGCCCAAAAGGGTTTCACAATAGAGTCAAATTACCTCACAAAGGAGTCGCAAGAATCTCACAATGGAGCCAAAAAAAACCTCACAAAGGAGTCACAAAGTGCCTCACAATAGAGCCAAAAAAAGACTGAGTGAAATCAATCAATGGTGAAAATTTTATTCTACAAAACCAAAATAAAACATAAAAATTAATAATACGATAATTAGGGGCTTACCAACGGGTAAAGAATCCGATAGCAGCCCCAAACTAATCAAAGAGGAGAGAGGCCGAGAGGAGGAATTTTTGAGAGAGAGACTAGAGGCTAGGTTTTTTTTTTTTTGAGTCATGACAACTTGGTGTCACTTGAATGAACATAGACATATATTTGGCAAAGCTAATTGTAGCAGTACTTGGAAGCTGATGCAATAGATGAATGTTGGAATAATAATTGAAAGCAATGGGCATGTTCAGTATCATTGCCGTTTGCATTTTTTGGTTTTTTTTTTTTTGCGTAAAATATCTAGCTTAATAAATAAGCTTTAATTGTTTGTTTCAATAATAGTCATATAGAAAATGAAAACTGACAACTATATAGAAAATGAAAACTGTTTAAAAAAAAAAATAGAAAACCGAAAACAAAAAAACGATACCGAACAGATAATGGCGGTGGATCAGATCGAGGTAGCCGGAGAAAATTAGTCTACTACATTTAATTAGTAAACTCCTTGGCACTATTAAATCATAATTTTAAGTAAGTCAATTGTCTTTCTTTATTGTTATTATTATACCTTTACAAGCTAAATAATCCTTTTATAGAAGACTTTCATGGAGTAATATTTAAACAAATGATATTTTATTTTGATTTGCTGATTGTCAGTGAGATGTAGATCAGAAGTCAGAACCCTGTAATTTGGAGGATCTATATTATATATTTGGATATTTTGTCAAACACTCCCTTATAAAAGACTGAGTTTGTCAAACACTCCCTTATATAATTTTTTTAGTCAAACAGTCCCTTATATAACCAATTGTTTGTCAAACACTCCCAAATAAACATTGTCACAAAAAGTCAACTTTACGGCATGACTACCGTCTAACACGTGACTTTAATTGGATTTGTCTTTTTTCTTTTAATTTTTTTTTTCTTTTTTGCCTTTTTTACATATCCCACTACTCTCTTCTTCTCACGTTTCAATATTTAGAGCGACAAAACGCACCTAAGACGGTGAAAAGAAAAAGAAAAATAAAACAAATTCAACTAAAGTCACGTGCTAGACGGTGGTCATGCCGGAAAGTTGACCTTTTGTGGACGGAAATGTTCATTTGGGACTGTTTGACAAAAAATTGGTTATATAAGGGAGTGTTTGACAAAAAAAATTATATAAGGGAGTATTTGACAAACTCAACCTTTTATAAGGGGGCGTTTGACAAAATATTCTATATATTTATACTAGTATGTAATAACTTATAAAATGAAGGCTTTTGATAAACTTGCAATCTCTGGTGTTCGCTTTAGTGACATCCCTCGGCTTTAATCACCCAAGCCTCGCCTCACTATCTGCTAGCCTCTCTTCGGACTCTATTCGAAGTTTTTAATGATAACTCCATATATAAGTTTCATAAACTTGCAAAAAAATTTGAATGGGGCACTAAAGATTTGTTAAAACTTAATCAGAACAAATAACGATTTGACAAAGCTATTAACCAATTATTCCGTATATCTTACCTGTATCATTGATCTCAATCATTTCTCTTAGTTAATTTTAAACTTGATAACGTAAGTCAATTAGTATGAATTTTTGATGCAACTATGCAAGTGATACATGTGCATAAATTTTTTTTTTATTTATCAATATACATTTCTCTGTATATCATCATATCATGTGTGTAGTGGCCGCCTGGCCGGTCACGTAATGAAAGATTGTATTAAATTTCTAACTACTACCTTTTATATATCAAAACTTCCAAAATCCTACCTTATCTTTAAAAAGTTTTCAATTCCTACCTTATAAAACATTTTTTTTATCAAACTCCTACCAAAACTTTTACTCCGGCGAGTTTGACTCTATTTTCCGGCATTGACCTTCAAATTGACGCGATTTTCGTCGATTTGTATCGTTTTCCCTCCAATTTCTTCCTTCAATTTCACCTTCTCTCGCCTATTTCCCACATTATATCACATTGCACTCCAATTTGATCGCAAAATGTGAGAAATAGGAGAGAGAATCAAATTGGAGTGTAATGTAATATAATGTGAAAAATAAGAGAGAGAAAGTGAAATTTGAGAGAGAAATTGGAAGGAATACGAAACAAATCGAAGGAAATCGAGTCAAGTCGAAGGTCAATGCCGGAAAATAGAGTCAAACCCGGCAGAGTAGAAGTTTTAGTAGGAGTATGATAAAAAAATGTTTTATAAGGTAGGATTTAGAAACTTTTTAGAAATAAAGGTAAAATTTTGGAAGTTTTGGTATATAAAAGGTAGGAGTTAGAAATTTTTCCTAAAATATTAAATACTTTGTTTAGTTCGTTACTCCATACTAGTACTAGTACACCGTATATGATATCGACATATCGTGCCATTTATGCGGAAATTATGAAAAAGGGGAGTGGTGCCGTGGTGGACTTTTATGAACTAGTAGACTTGTTCTTTAATGAAAACTACTGTCCGACTTGAAGTTGTGTAGTTACTAGTAATATAATTGGGCTAAGCTGCCCAATGAGTAATAATCAACAGCGCGGACGACCGCATTTGCTGGAGCCCATGAAATTTCCCCTTGAACCACATTTTGTCTCCTTAGACCATCCACATTGGTGGACTAGTTCATGAACTAGTTCACCAATATAATGTTAATTTTCTCCATACTACAAGTTCATGGTAAAAAGTGGGTTTATTGGTGCACTAGCTCAAAGCATCATCTCTCCTACTTAATATATTTTCTCTTTCTTTAATTCATCTTATTTATCTAATTTTGCACTTTCTCACTATATTTGTTCTTGGATAAATTTGGGGATTTGGATTATTGTGGGAGTTTAGATTATTTTGGGAGTTTGAATTATCTTCGGGAATTCTCAAATCTCGAAAATTTAGATCCATAATTTGGACAAATTATTTTTTGCTGATTGGTTTAATGTAAACATGAGATTGTTTGTGATTTATTTGTATAGATATTAATTTAAGTAGAAAATAGAGGATTGAGATGGGCACCAAAATATATCAAATTTGGTCTCTATTTATAGATAATAAAAAAAAATATGAACGTTGATGATTTTTTTTTATTTTTTTTGAAATCGTTTTCGTAAGGTAAGAGTCGTTACAAATATAGCAACGGTTAGATAATTCCAACCAATAAACGCATGCCACATGGCAACATTTTGTGGAGCCAAAAAAGCTGAAAATGACATGTCTATCTCCCTCCTCCATTTTCTGACAGGTATCAAACATCATTTAAAATTAGAAAAGCTTGTCCACTCTTTGCTTGAAAAGTGTCCCATGAACTAGTTCATGATTCAACACCATCCCATGTTTCAATACCATGAGTTATCATCAGTTTTCTTTTCTCCTTATTTTTTTTCACACGTGAGTGTTGTTTGTCTTATTTATGATCTAGACCATGAATACTACCAATGTGGATGGTCTTAGGCAAACTTGATCACAGACCATCTGGCTCGAATTATACAGAAACATGGATGTGTAAATTCGTTATTACATAGTCAATAGTGAAACCGCACGGACTAGTATGGAGGGATCAGACAATCAGTTCCTTGAAGGAGAATTAGTTATTGGTAAACTTTCTACAAAAACATTGTTGGAAATTTTATTTGATAAAAAAAATTATAAATGAGAAATTCACGATCCATTGTACCTTGACGGCTGTCTAAATTAACTCAATTTTCCATAAGATGTGTCTCCGAATTAGTATTCTTAATTCATTTGGGAAGACTGATTATTTCGTAAGTTTTAAGTTAGTTTCATATATAATTCTATTATATCTAGAATTAAGGCAATAAACTAGACATCTCTAACCTATATAGGCTATGTTTGGTGTGCATAATAAGCTATTTGACATGTTTTAAGTTGGTTTGGTAACACCACTAGCTGAAATAATAAGTTAGCTTATTTAAAAAGTTACCCCATGTAACTTATTTAAAAATAAGCTAGCTTATCATAATAGCATTCGTAATTTACGCTCAATTATATACTAAAATAAAATGAGATTAAAAATAAATAATACATTTTTATGTAATTTTTATATAAATCAGCTCTTATATCGGTTAATTCTGCCAAACACTCTTAATACTATCAGCCAAACTTTCAGCTATTATTTCAACTTTCAACTACTATTTCAGCATTTAGCTACTATTTCAGCGTTAAACTACTATTTCATCTAGTTTTGGCAAATATAGTCCTAAGGTGAAATAGTCTCATGTATTTTTTACAGATTTCACAAATAACTTTTGAGTATTAATACCAAAGAGTCCAAAGGAGTTTCCTTCAAATTGTTTTGTGGTAAATTTTCTCAAATTTACTGTGTTGTGTGTTATGGTGATCGTAATAAAAAAAAACTGTAATTTGATGTTTTAGTTAGGACGCATTATGGTAGGCGATGAAGGGACTCCGGGTAAACCTAGTGTAAAAACCTCTGATTCGAAGGAGATAATGGCACGATTGGTTCAATAATCTATACCACGAGAAAAGTCTTAATTGCGCAAGTCAGGTAACATGAAGAATAGTTCGGATTGTCAACATAGTGCAATTTTGTCAAAGCCTAAAAAAGATGATGATCGAGGTCTGAAACTCGATATTCCTGATTTCAATGGTAAGCTAGATCCCGAGACTTTTTTAGATTGGGTTAGAGCTGCTGAGCAGGTTTTCGAATACAAAAGTTATGATGATGAGAAAAGTTTCAAGATTGCAACTCTTAAACTCACAATGTACTCATGCATTTTTGTGGTCTGATAGTTTAAAGAAGCAGAGACCGAAAGATTGCAAGGCAAAGATACGAACTGTTAGACTAAACCGAAGAAACATCTAACTAAAAGTTTGTTCCCTCTAATTTAATTCAAGACAAGTACAAGTGTTTAACATCTCTTAAACAAGGCAATCTTGTTGTTGAATAATACATTGCTGAATTTGAGAAGTTGATCATGCTATGTGACTTAGAGGAGTAAAAAGAACATAAAATTGCTAGATTCATTGATGGTTTAAATTCTGATGTGCTTGATATAGTTAAATTGCATGAGCATGAGACTTTTAGTTATGTTTCTAAACTGGCAATCAAGTGTGAGAAACAACTACAGAGAAAAATGAAGACGAGAAATTCGATAATCTTCCCTCCTGGTGAGTCAAAGATCTCGTTTGAGCTAAAGCAAAATGACACGATAATTGAAAAGAAACTTTTTTTTTTGTTGAAAGGTAAGGTTTTATTAAAAGAAAAGTATTACACGAGCACATGGGCATTCCCCAGAACCATCAACATACAAACACAGTTAAACAAGCTACTTTTAGCTACACTTTTGGACAATTACATTAGATCCTTACTTACAAGCCATTCTTCGTCCTTGCTTTTTAGATTTTGGACTACATTCCTTAATCTCTGTCTAACTTCCTTCCAAATTTTCTGCACTAAAATTTCTGGTATCCAAATGCACATTTCATGCCTACTTCGGTTACTAGAAAACCAGATATAGTATATCAGGTTACAGATAACTGCTCCTAGAACCTGCTTCTTTATCCTCGCTCCAAATCTCTTGCTCGAGCACCACTGTTAGATTGCGTCTCTGAAATCATTATGCCTAGCCTATTCCTCACCCGCTCCAAGCATTTCATACTATAAGAACAGGAGAAGAACAAGTGTTGAGGGGTTTCAGACCCATTCTAACACATTAGATAATGATCATCCATAATTATGTCCAACTTCTTTAGTTTCTCTTTCACCTGAAGCCTGCCTCTCATAGAGAGCCATACTATGAAGCTTGATCTTGCAATTGTGTGTCTACTCCAAATTATCTTGTCCCAGTTTGCTTTAGTTCCTTCACCTTTTAACCATTTATAACCCCGTGCAACTGTGTACTTTGCATTCTTCCAACCAGCGCCGAACAACTTAATTCTATCTTTCACCTTGCACAGCTTGCTCCAATACCAGCTAGTATCAGCAGATGGGGAATTATTATCCCAGTCTTCACCCTTTAAATATATATTATGAATCCATTTAATCTACAAAGAGTCGGCTTCATATAGATCCAATACACATATTTCCCAATGCTGCCATATTCCACTCATAAATGTCAATTAGTCCCAGCCCCCCTTCTGCGTTTGGTTGACAAACTTGCTCCCAGGCAACTATAGGCACCCTCACCATTTGGTCATGTCCATCCCATAAGAAATTTCTGTAGATGGCTGCAATTTTCTTTAGGACTGTTTTTGGAAGTATAAAAACTCTGGCCCAGTAAGAGTGAAGGCTTATAAGCACAGATTTGACAAGGGTCAGCTTGCCAGTATAAGATAGCTTCCTTGCCCCCAATAGCCCTTATTCTTTTCACTTTCTTTTCCGTTAGGATATTGCAATCCATCTGATGCAGAATCAAGGTCGAAACATATCCCAAGTATGAAATTGAGCAATTCAGCATGTTCGGAAATTACAGGTTTGCGCACTCGGTTTTGAGAGCCTCTTACAAGGTTCAAACGAAACTCAATTTTAATGTGCCATACCTTTTCGGAAATCTAAGAGATCAAACTAAATCATGGTTTTGAATTTAAGACAAATATATATCTCATGAAGTTGCAGTTTAAGTTTGAAGCAGGCTGTCAGAGAGGAAGATATCAGGAACTTCAGTTTTGATGTCTGAAGTTCGAGGGCTTATATCGCCTTCTACAGATATCTGTTTTCGACGAAATTTATGTGTATTTTATAGTTCAAGAACCTAGATTTCCAATGCAACAAGTTTCAACTTCAGATCAGAAATGGTTCGAAAGTTATAGCCGTTGCCGCACTGGTGCGTTGCTTAGGGAACCCTGTTTCAGCAGAAACTTGTGTTCTTGTTTTTGTGCTTGAATTTGAAGTACTACTG
Source organism: Spergularia bocconei (assembly GCA_963457585.1). Classification (NCBI taxonomy): domain Eukaryota; kingdom Viridiplantae; phylum Streptophyta; class Magnoliopsida; order Caryophyllales; family Caryophyllaceae; genus Spergularia; species Spergularia bocconei. Next base: position 11,928,223 of record OY734959.1, read on the forward strand.
AATTGGGCATTTATTAATTAAATAGATAAGTTAATAGGCATCAAGAAAGGAAGAGAATTGTTCATACAAGTTATGGTAGTAGCTGATCAAGTGATAAGCAAGTGGGCAAAGAAAAGGATTACTTTAAAGCATCAACTTGGTTTATTATAAACCCATCTGCAGCAACCTTTTTGACCTCTAAACTCACGACCCATATCAGCCTTGTAATGCAATAAAGAAGCTCCAATAATTGAATAAAAGGGACTGAAAAGAGAGGGAAAGTGATAGCACTTTGCAGCTCACAAAATCAGAAGAAGAGCAAGCCTATCAACTAGAATAGCTTTATTACATTGTATTTCTTCTGCATTTTCATAGCAATTATTGTATTAGTTTATTTATATTATTGTACCTAGTAGTAAGCTTAGTTTCCTCTTATAAATAGGACCTTATTAGCACTGTAATGGAGAGACTTTGATAATGAAAAATGGTGAGAGTTTTACTCTTGTTTCTTTGGATGCAAAAACAGTAGCAAATGTATCTAGGAGCATTTGTGGTGGTCCAATCTTCCTTGTAGTGTCTATGTGTTTATGAATGGTGTCCCTGTTGTTCATAATCATTTAGATAATTTATTGTTAGCTAAAGTTCATCCCATTGAGCTTTGGTTTTCAATATCATATCCTTGTTTTCAGTTTTCTTGCATTTTCGATTTCAATAAACACAAAACACATAAAAACAGTCCTATATGTATCAATGGTGTTTGGGTCTGCATCACCATCACTGAAAAGTCTACCTGCAGTTATCTTAATCCCCAAGTATTTAAAAGGTAGCTCACCTTCTTTGCATCTTGACATACCAAGGATTTCCTTTCTAACATGGCAATTAACTCCAGCAAAATAAATGTCAGATTTTGCAGGGCTCATGCATAGGCCAGATGTTTTAGAAAAGGTAGAGAAAGCCATAAGGATCAAAAGCAAATATTACATTTCACCCTTGCAAAATAGCAAAAGATCATCAGCAAAGCATAAGTAAGACAGTCTCATATCTTACTGCACTGGAGATGAAATCTGAACTCTTTTTTCTCCACTGCAACTGCAAATACTCTTGTAAGATATTCCATGCATATAATGAAGAGTAAGGGTGATGATGGGTCTCCTTCCCCCAATCCTCTTTTACCTTTAAAGAATCTAAAGTGATCTCCATTCAAAGCCATTGTATAAGAGGGTATGCTAAGGCCTTCCATAACCAAGTCAGTGATTTTCTGTGGGAATTTGAGGGCTTCCATCATTTGTTTAACAAATCCCACTCAATTGTGTCATAGGCTTTCCTCAAGTCGATTTTAAGCATGCATCTTGGTGAAATAACCTTCCTATTATACTTCCTTACCAAATCCTGACATGTCATAATGTTTTCTACAATATCTCTTCCCTTCACAAAGGTCCCTTGGTTTCCACTGATCAAATCCGATAGGCATTCCCCAATTCTATAACAAAGAAGCTTTGCAATGCATTTATACTGGGTGTTGCAGCAGGCTATGGGTCGGAATTCAATCACTAACTCAGGATGACTTACTTTTGGAATAAGTGTTAGAACTGTGTTATTGAGCCGTTTAAGCATCCCTCCATTCTTATAAAAATCTTTTATTGCCCCACAGATCTCCTCACCAATTATATGCCATGCATCTTTGTAAAACTGGCTGGTATAGCCATTGGATCCAGGGCTTTTGTTCCCTGGAATTTCGAACATGACTTTCTTGATTTCTGCATCAGACACAGGCCATAACAATCTCTTAGCCATCTCTTCATTTAGAGTTTTTCCTTCTCTGACTGTAGGGCATGAACTCTTATACATTATGTATCTTGTCCCAAAAGCTGAGTGTAAAATTCCAAAAAGGCATCTTGAATGACTATCATCCATCTTTTCATTCCCATGCATATCCTTGATCTGATTAACTGAGTTGTTAACCCTTCTAGCTAGTCTTGATGGCACAGTGAAAATATGTTGTGTTTGCATCCCCCTCTTTGATCCAATTTGCTTTGCATTTCTGACTGATGAGATAGCTTTTTTTTGCTTTGTGCAGGAATCTGTATTGCTCAGCTTTCTCATGTTCTTTCCTTTTTGCATCTTCATTCTTTAGATCATTTTGCATCTCCTTTTGTAACTCTATCAGTTCAAACAACACTTTTACCTCCTCTTTCTCCACATTTGAGAACCTCCCTTTATTTAGAGCTTTTAGAGGCTGATTTAGCAGCTTCTGTTTTTGCACAACTCTAAACATTGACGAGCCTGTAATACTTGTGTTCTATCCCTCCTTCACTATTATTTCAAAGTCTTTGCAATTACTCCACATGTTGAAGTATTTGAAACTTCTGATTCCTTTCTCCCTCTCTTTGTGCAAATCGATAACACATGGGCTGTGATCATAGAAGCCTTCTGGGAGGAAGTAGGCTTTACTATCACGGAAACTAAGAATCCAATCATCATTAATCAGTGCCCAGTCTATTTTGCTAAAAATTCTCTTCTCATTATCCTGTTTGTTGTTCCATGTGTACAAGTTGCCCTTAGCCTTTAAATCATTCAGCCCACATTGATCTACACAATCCTAAAAATCCCTAGTTTCAACATTAGTCACAGGTGCCCCAATTCTCTCATTGTAGTATAGGATATTGTTAAAGTCTCCAAACAAGATCCAAGCTTGGTTAATACTCATCTTCAACTTAATCAGATCATGCCACAATTCTTCCCTTTCTCTGGCTTACTCCTTCAACTTAATACTCACCCTTGACTTACTCCTACATTGCTCTTCTGCGTGACCAATTCTCTTACAAACATTACATTTAGAAGTTTTCCATTCATATTCACCTGATTGTTTTACTACTTTTCCATACTCATCTCCAAACTGAATCACATCAGGGAATTTCTGATCAATGTTTACCTCTAACTTCACCCTAGCATACCCCAATTGAATCCTCTCTTCAGTTGCTTTATCACACTTAACATAATCCCCTATGATACTAGTGATTTTTTTAAACGGAAAATGCACGTGGTACCCCTGTACTCTGGGGGTTTGCACACGGTACCCCTGTACTTCAACTTAGTGCACACGGTATCCCCGTACATTTGAAAACTGCACACCATACCCTTTTTTGCTTCTTCCCTCATAACATCATTAGATAATCTTTTTACTACTTTATTTAAGCAACTATTCAAACATCATTAACATACTAATTGTACATTAAACATTAACTTATCCCTCTTAATACACATTAACCTACTTTGTAAGTTAGTACGTGGTGGTGGTGGGCAAGGAAGGGACAGGGGAGAGGAGAGAGAAAAATGGAGGGGTGGGGGTTAATTTTTTCTAATTATTATCATCATTTTATCTTAAATTATTTGGTAACTAATTTAAGTTAACTGTAGTCATGTCAATTTTATTAAGCATAAACTAACGGAATCGGAGTTAAACAAAGGGCATATTGTGCAGTTCTAGGGGTACCGTGTGCACTAAGTTGAAGTACATGGGTATCGTGTGCACACCCCCATAGTACAGCCGCGTGCATTTTCCATTTTTTTAATGCAATTTTCTGTCCAAAACTTCAGCTCTAATCCAATCAATTTCACCCATATTGGCACCATTTTGACAGAGTTTTTGCTTAAAACTAAATCCTCATTCCACTCTTTGATTATCAGGGGGTTTGTTGTAAAGAGAAAGTGCCCAGCTTTCATACTCCCCTCATTCTCCTCAACTGTATCAAATCTTACCACGAACAATTCATTCGGAAGGAAGGATACTTTGTTCAATCCTTTCTTACCCCATATCTTATGAAAGTACCCCTGCATAGTCTCAAAAGAAGGGTTTGCTCCTAGAACAAAACAAACAATTGCAGAATTCTGGTAATTTTTCCCCTCTACCACATCATCCATTGTCAAAGATATCATCTTTTCACTATTTTCAGAATGATTAAAAATAGTTGAGTTAGTAGATGTGTTACCTCTTCCATTTCTGACAATGATTTGTCATTCAGCTCCTGTTTCTGATTCATTTCCAGCTCCACCGTCTCTTCTGCCTCTTCTTCAATGCTTGGCAGATCCCCCTCCTGATTGTCTTCTTCCTCATCTGTTAGGATGAGAGGTGGGATCCCCTGAATATCTGCTAAGTTCTTGTGTCGTTGAGCATCTGCAAACGATGGTCCTTTCTTCTGCTTTAGAATTTGCTGGATTTGTTTGTTCTTTTTCCGATTAGATCTTTTGCTAGATGATTTCCCAGCTGCCTTCGATCTTGCCATGGCTGGATCGAGTTGCTCTGGAACAATCGCCTCAATTTCGCCGCCCAGCCGCTTTTTTGTTGTCCGTACAATTCATTTTTTTCAAGAGCTGACTAGTCGAATAAGTATTGAAAAGAAATATGAACATTGAAAGCCTACAGCCGAGGAAAAGAGCCAAAGATCCGTGTCTCATGACCCCAAGCTAAAGAGAATAACACAAATGTGGTTTCGGCCATTATCAAAGTGAGTGTCCTACTAGCCGTGTATTGACAGTACAAGAAGTCGTTCAATATAACAAGTTGAACAATCAGATGATAGTGATAACATGGATATCTTATCTACGTATCCAACTTTTGAACCGGTAAATTTGTTTTGTTCTCGTGAATTAATTACTCCATTAACAAGTTCTAACGATGAATCTCAAGAAGAGATTGAAGCGAGTCCAAGTGCACAAGTTGGAGGAATTTCTTCTACTGCAAAGGAGCCTGGTCGAATTGTTATTGGCATGTGTCAAATACAATATCATCCATCACGTATTGGTGTTTCCAGACCCAATTATTGGGCAAAACACAACCTCAAGGATATGCCCACAAGTCTGAACGGCAGCAAAATTTGGCGAAAGAGCAGCAATGAGCCTATGCATCAAGGATTTGATAAACTACAAGAAGGATTTGTGCCAAGAGAAGGGGTGTGTATGTGTAAGACACGATGAGTTTTTATTGGCGTTATGTGTGGTGCTTGGCTCCCTTGTAACTCTCGTCCTAAAATCCATTAGGTAGATATTTGATCCTGGTGGAATTGTAATTGATTCAGAATTGAGGACAATTCGTTTTCAAGAGGAGGGGATCGGAATGATGCGGGAGCCGAGCAAGAATTGAGTTATGAAGTTTTCCGAAATTTATTCTAGCTTAGAATTTTACTTATTTACTTAGGGAGTCTTAAAATTAGTTTTCGATAATTGGTATTCCTAATTCATTGGGAATTCTGATTATTTAGTAAGTTTTAAGTGAGTTTCCTAATTATATTATAGCTAGAATTAATGCAACAAGCTAGACATCTCTAACCTATATAAGGTGAGATAGTCTCATGTGTTTTTACGGATTTTACAGAGAACTTTTGAGTATTAATATCGAAGAGTCGAAGGGAGTTTCCTTCAAAATCTTTTGTGGTTGCTTGCGAGCGACAAACTCATGTGTGAGTTCTAAATCCTTTACGGAGGATCGAATTAAGGGTTGCGGCTCTTTGAATTCGACAAATTCAATTACTTGCGGGTATATATTGGATCATATCTTTACTTTGTTATCTTTAGTTTCTTTGCATATAAACACAAAAACAAAACACAAAAATAGTTATTTTAGTTTTTATTTCCGCTGAAAAAAGTCTTGAAGCTATGGTTACGAGCCACATGTGTACTGTGGAATTGTAATGATGAATATTGTGTGTTGAAGCTATGGTTACGAGTGTAGAATTCTAGATTTCTATATGTTGTCTTGTCTCCCTCATCATCATTTGGTCATCCTTATTTAGTACAAGGAGCGCAAAATGCATGTTGGCTCTCCGGAGCCTCACTATATTGGAGTATTACTTATGATAAGGATGAAATACATTCTATCCCGTGAGACATATGCCCATGAACTTTTTAAGGACACAACGTTTTGTTGGGCTCAGATTATTCTTGCGTTTTTTTTTGTCATGATTGACAATTGTACTGTAAGTTATCTTACATACATTATTTGGCTAATTAATTTTCACTAACCTTTGTGTGCGAATTTTGTTTCAAGATTGAATATAGTATAAGGACATACATATTTTCACTAACAAACACGAGGCATAATCATACATTGATCTTGAAGAAGTGTCTAAATATGAGGTAATCTTCCTAAAGAAGCGACTGTAAAATGTAAAACACTCATGAGAGGATAATGGAGGAGAAAATGGTATATTTTTCATTAGAGATTAAGCAAAGGGAGAACAACCTTTCCCACCAAAAGCAACATGATTCTGTTACAAAATAACAGTATTCTTTGAGCTAAGATCTAGTGAGGAGCAGAGTACCTAGCTTATGATGCTCCTCTCTACAGATCGGATCACAATGTTTACAACAAGCAATATTCTTCAATCAAATTACAAATACATTTCTCAGATTGTATTGATTTAAAACAAACAATCATTTGCAATTTTTTTTAATGACAATGATTCGTACTTTATCTATTTGAATTTACTTTACGTGAGTACTGAGTACTACTAGCGGATTGCTTGGAACTGCATAAGAGTTGTTCAGACTCTGGCCTCGAGATGGGGGTCTCAAGCCAAAGTTACTATTTTAAACAAGGGATTGCAAAATAATGACAAAATGTTAAGAAGCAATTGAACCAAAAGTTTAGAATGATACTTAGAGACATCTACATACAATGGTTTTATACCTTTAGCACGTCCCTCACGCGAAAGCCTACTTGGGTTTGATGCGTGGGTAATGTACTGGGCCACAAACATCAAATAAAATGAGTTCTTTTTACTAAGGTTACAATATAACAAATGAGGGGTTACCAGGATTCGAATTTGAGAACTCATGATTGCTAAGAACCAATTTAGCAAAAAGTCTACACTAACTGGCACCCACAAATAATCTTAGAGAAAATTTCTAAGGTATTCTTAAGCTTTCCAAGATTTTCAGGTATACCGCTCAAGTTTACAAGTTTCCCAAAATACCCCTGAGGTTTGCAAAATTACATTTTTTTTTTTGTTTTTTTTTGTTTTTCACTAACGTCATGTAACGTCGTTAGACCCTTCATAAGTTTGACTGTTTCTAAACAAACGTTGACCCTTAATCAATTAAAGAAAACTCACCCTTGTACTATTTCTCCCTCCTCTCCTTCCACCTCCACAACCCCAACCACCACCGCCTCCAACATGAACCACCACTAGTGCTCTTGTGATGACCACCATATGACTGGCGACCCTGTGGAGACCCCGCATGACCCATGTCCGACCACCTTCCGCGCCTCCTTTGATCTCCACGATCAGATATTTCGTTCTCACCTTATCATCATTCTCACGCAACTCCGGCCCCTTACTCAGCCGCTCTTTTCCCCCCAACCGCCTCACCCTCCCTCATCGCCGCCGTAACCTCCCTCATCTCCGCATCCTACAAGTGAAATGGGTTGCCAACGTCGATTGTTTCCGAGCCCAGAAATGGCGGCGTTACAACTCAGAAAACGAGCGGAGGACAAGGGAGGCAGTGGCGCGGGGTAAGGGTTGCCATATTGGAGTCGTCGGGGCAGTGCACTCCAGATGGTGGCGGAGGTGACCCGAATGGGTGTGGTGGCTGCGGTGGTGTGGGAAGGGGAGGGGAGAGGAGAGAGAAAATGAAAGGAAATTTGGGTTGGTTTTTTAAGTTTTTTTTTTAATTATGTTTATTTTTTCTTAGATAAGTTAAATGAATTAGTTAACTAACGGTGTTAGAGTCCCCATCAGTGAAAAACACCAAAAAACAACATTTTGCAAACCTCATGGGTACGCCGGACAACTCCAAAACTAGAGAGGTGTACCAAAAAACTCGAAAATCTTAGGGGTACATTGGAAAATTTCCCATAATCTTATACATGTTATACCTTTAACATAAAACTATAGTTCAATGTTCGCAATTCAACAAATTTATTTTGGGACGTGAATTTCGACAAGGCAAAGCTGGACCATACCCGAACATCAGACCCAAATTACTTAACTCGAACATCCGAACTTGACCCGAATTTCTAATCTGAATTCAACCCTAAACCTGAACCCGAAGATGACCCGATTCTGTTTGACCCGACCCGAACATGACCCGAATTTAAATGACCCAGACCCGGATAACCAGACATTATTTTAATGATTCGGTTGAGAAAAAATGACTTGTAATTAGATTCGATATATCACATCCTTAATCATTCAAATTACCAATAAAACTTCAAATTAAGATAGTATTAGACAAAATTTTAAGAAATCTGGCATAAATATGATAAGATTTTAACACTTTGAAAAGACCCGATTCGACTTTGACCCGCCGGAGCTGACCCGATTCTGTAGTTGTCACACCCGAACTAGACGCGACCCAAACCGAACCGGACCCGTTTGTTAATAGACCCGAAATATATGATCCAAAAGATGACTCGACTCGAATAGACCCGACCACATCCGACCCGAATGACCGTTTGCTAGGTCTCTGACTTTGTCGTTTTTATTCCCTGCAATCTACATCATGTCGTAGATTGCAGGGGATAAAAACGACAAAGTTAACATTTTCATACATCATTGATGACACGAAGGGTACGACATAATATGGTCACATTAGTATGGCAAAACCAATTATTTTGGATAAATTTTGCCTTGATTAAAAAGTGGCTAGAAATTTTGTCTTATTGTGTTATGACTTGAGCTTTTCTCAAGGGATTAAACCAATTATTTCTCATAATCTATTCGACTAAAATCTTGTTGGTTGTTGTTTTATTCTCACAAGTCTCATAATAATTTTACAAGGTTACAAAGTGCAAAGTGGCCTTTATATGTTGTTTGTAAACATGTTATAGTGTTCATTTCAATTTACTAATGTGTCACATTATTTATTATGTTTTTAAAGGATCATATAATATAAAGTTAATTATAATTGATTGAGTGACTCGTTTATCCCAAATTTCTACAGCAAATAGAATTCGTTCAATAATAATCAAATTTAACAAATTGTACAATAATAACATAGCTAATGACATGTCAACTCCAAAACACTATATATGATCTTAAAAGTTCAAACTGATCTTTCACGTTTGCATCAATTGCATGTCCTTAATAATATTGCTATTACTTTATACAACTTTCAACGAGTACTATACTACTATGTGACTATGTGAGTACTTATATCGACAAAAAGAACAGACCGATAGTTAGAAGCCACGCACACAAAGATTTCATGCCTTCCAACAATTCATTCGTATAAATAAATTAGTATAAGTCAATGCTGTAAATACCAAATTAGCTCATCTACTTTTCAATATCTAACTGAATATTCAACCCAATTTCATTTTTCTATACGACCCAATTGCTAACGTAACATTATGAGACCCGGTCACTTGAGAATTGGTAGTATAGGGGGCCCCTGCAACCCATTTCGCTAGTCGCAGACTTCACTATTATAAACACGAGTTCTTCTTCTTTGAAAATTTTCAATTTATATTAATAAGTTGAGTTGGCCAATGACTTGAATCAAACCCCGGGTAATCATGAACCAGTCCTATGCGTGAATCTCGTATTCGAACTTATTACATGCAAATAGAGAATGATTGTTGACTTAGCGTGTAAGAAATCAAGTTTTTTAAGTATTATTTCGGGTTTGAATCCTCAGATCAGATCCTCGATCAAAAAATTTAACTAAAACAAATAAAGGAGTACGTAATAATTGCAAGGTCTAGACCGGGGGTTTCGTAAGACAAACTAGTTAAAGGTCAAATATCGATACCTTCACCTAAGGCTGGCAAACCCGAACCGACCAGAAAATTATTTGACCCAATAAGGCTCGAAATTGTGATCAACCAAACCCGGCAAGACCTGACCCGATGATGACCCGACCTGTAACCGACCTCCTGTTACCCGACAATGACCCGACTGGTAATGCCAAAAATTGAAGTAACGTCCATAAATGACCATCGGTAACTAAAACCGATTGAGATCCCACTTGAAACCGACCCGATTCGGCAGAAAATTTCCTCGATAGAACCGACCCAACCCGAAACTGACCTGAAGGATCATATGACCCAATATGACCCGACCTGATACGAACCGACCCGCCATAACCCGACCCGAAACCGACCCGACGACCCATTTGCCACCCCTTTCACCTTAAAGGTTTAGATGCATGCAACGGCAAAAGTCAAAGCCGAAGAACAAATATGGATTTGTAAGGTCGTCAACCTTCCCGTATGAGCATTCGGTACATGTTTAAGTCCGCAACTGTTGCACGGAAAGGCCCAAAGAAGCAACGTTTTTAGCGCGCTTTGGACCGAAGGTTTCGTTTTCAAGCCCCATTCCGAAAAAGCCAAAATTGAATTGGTAAAACCGAACTAATGGTCAACGCCCTAAGCGTTTGGAGGTCGAGGCAACAAGTTGAAGAACTTGTCAATCATGAATCAGAACAAAGAGTGCGGCCAGAAGTTAAGAATCGCTATTAATAATTTTGTTCGTCAAATAAACCCATTCCTCATTCGTCATTCTGAATTAAAAATCGTCACAAGTTTGATGTTGAACATTGAATATCGACCTACAATTCTACATGCAATAATGTACAACTTGTCCTATAAATTATACAAGAAGAATGTCCCAATTACTTCCCACAGCCAATCATCATACACTAATTCCTACACTTCATTTTATCAACTTCTCTTGAAGAATCGTATACTATACTCTTTCTAAACATTTCACAAGAAATGGAGCTTTCTGGGTATGGTAAAGATGGGATATACAGATCACTTAGGTCCCCTATTGTGTTACCCACAAATCCCAGATTAAGTATGGTCTCATTTCTCTTCAGAAACATATCATCATACCCACAAAACCCTGCTTTAATTGATTCTAATTCTGGCCAAATCTTGAATTTTTCCCAATTTAAATCCATGGTTGCTAACATTTCTCATGGTTTAATTAAAATGGGTGTTGGAAAAGGGGATGTTGTGTTGATTTTGGCCCCTAATTCTATCCATTATCCTGTAACTTTTCTGGGTATTGTTGCTACTGGTGCTGTTGCAGCTACTGCTAATCCTGTTTATACTGTGTCTGAGATTAAGAAACAGGTTAATGATTGTAACCCTAAGTTGATTGTAACTGTCCCAGAATTATGGGATAAAGTGAAAGATCTTAACTTACCTGCTATGATCATAGGGTGTAATGACAATGGGGGTTTGATTTCGACTGCGAAATTAGTTTATTATAATGATATGGTTAATGGGTCTGCTGTGGATTTGCCTAAGGTTGTCATCAACCAGAATGACACTGCTGCACTGTTGTATTCATCTGGTACTACTGGTGTTAGTAAAGGAGTGGCATTGACACACAGGAATTTTATTGCTGCATCAGTCATGACAAAACCTGATGAAGGGGAATGTCTGGAGGAATTGTACAGTAATGTTTTCTTATGTGCAGTTCCTATGTTTCATGTGTTTGGTATAGCTGTCATCACGTACTCGCAGTTGCAATGGGGTAATGCAGTTGTTTCAGTGGCAAATTTCGATTTCGAGATGATGTTGAAAGTGATTGAGAAGTATAGGATCACACACATTTGGGTTGTGCCCCCAATAATACTAGGTTTGGCTAAGCATGGTGCTGTCAGTAAGTATGATTTGTCATCTTTGAGGTTAGTAGGCTCTGGAGCTGCGCCTGTCGGAAAAGAGATGATGTCTGAGTGTGCCAAAAGACTGCCTAATGCTATGGTTATTCAGGTATATCTCCCTTGAAATATGCTATTCTTTCTTTGAGCAGTTATATGATTGTGTGGTATTTGCATTGCATGATGATCACCTTGTTCTCCTTTAGGTATACTTGTTTTAAAAAAAAATGTCTCTCATTATAACGATTTCGTATGACGATTCATGTTAGCCAACATTTGTCATACTAGGATTAAGGCTCAATCGTCTGCCTTGTTGAAAAACATTTATGATTCATTATAACGATTCATGTTAGACGACCCTAGGTCATTTTGTTAATATTCCTCGAACCAAACTGAACCTTGTACGGGTGAAGGTGCGTGGAAGATCATGTCTACTTCCTCTGGATTGTTAGTTTAGCTTATGATCCTCTTAGAAAATCGGATCAGTCAGAGTAGTCAGTTCTTTGGTGTATGATCTATGTCTATGTTAGTTATTCATGAAGATTGATGATTTTCCTCACATAAAGTCATCATAATTTCAGGGGTATGGCATGACAGAAACATGCGGAATCATCAGTAAGGAATACCCAAGACTAGCTCGACAATCAGGCTCAACTGGAACCCTGGGCGCGGGCATTGAAGCTCGAATAGTTAAAGTAGATACATTGAAGCCTCTTCCTCCAACACAACTTGGTGAAGTATGGGTTCGAGGGCCTAATATGATGAAAGGTGATGTACAATGTTTTGCTGTGAATGTTTGATATCACTTGTTCTACCACTTTACTGAAAGTCTAGCTTTATACTGAGTGCATGATCTAGAACCTTTTGATGTCAGCTCTGATTATTAAAGTGATTATGTGCTCGAACTCTGTACCTTTAATCAGTTTTCTTAAGCTATGTATATGCTGTGTAGGATTTGCCAATCTCGAACACATTGATATGGAAGTTAAAAAGCATAGAGAATGTCTGATAAATTTTACTGATGATTATAGTTTATGATGAGATGAGATTAATGTTGTTCAAATTGAGGCTGGGTACTGAAGAAACCGACAAAGTTAAAGCCGCAGTCTTTAGGCAACAAGATAATACTTCTATTCTGTACCTTAAATCAGTGTTCATAAGCTATGCAGTGTAGGATTTTTTTAATCTCGAACACATTGATATTGAAGTTAAAAAGCATAGAGAATGTCTGATAGATTTTTGCTGATAATTTTATAACATGGTGAGATGAGATTAATGTTGTTCAAATTGAGGCTGGAAATGCCTGTCAAAAAAAGAAAAGAAAAAAGAAAAGAAGAAGGGACTGAGGCTGTTAAACTGAAGCAACAGACTAAGTTAAAGTCGCAGTCTTTATGCAACAAAACGATACTTCTATTCTGTGCCCCAAAGCCGCATGTGAATTACTGAAGGTTTCTCTGCTTATAAAGAGCTGGGTGTCGGCAGAACTTCTAAAGGAGAGGAGTTTCAGGATTCAAAAACAAGCATGAAGTCGTTAAAAAAAAAGGAAAAAGTGTGAGAGAGAGAGGCATGACTAACTTGATTAGTATACCATTAAATCAGCCAGGCCAAACTAAAGTATGATGAGTTCAGATTCACTGCGTTTTTTTTTACTATGAGCCAGCTGATGTATATGCGGTGTGATTCTCTGTGTAGAAAGGGTATGCTCTCTTGTTTCCTCCTCATTTTTTGCTTGTATCACTGATTAGTAAAAGTTCTGCAGTCAAGTGCCACTTCTCCGGTTATTTTTGGGATTTTGAACCCCATTTTTGTTCTATGTTACATTGGCTTCCTTTGGTATATTGTCGCTTTACTAGTTTACTTATCTCATTTTCTTTCCGGGTTCATATCACTGGGCAGTCCCCTTCAGAACTGTGTTTTGATGGTTAATGCAGTTCCAATGTTTGGTGAGAATATGAAACTAATTCAATCAAACTGATGGCTTTGGTAAACTGGATTCATCTGACTGTCTTAGCATATTTTTCAAGTGTATGTGTACAGAGTATTTGAGTACGATTGTTTTTATAACTGAAAAGCGAATTAAAGTATTACGAATGCATATAGGTTACTTCAACAATCCCCTAGCTACCAAGTCAACTATTGATAAGGACGGCTGGGTACACACTGGAGATCTTGGGTACTTTGACGATGAAGGGCAACTATTTGTGGTTGACAGGCTTAAAGAACTCATCAAGTATAAGGGCTATCAGGTATTCTACAAAGACGATAACTTGAACTCTCATATAGCTGACCCTCGTATATCACTTACCTTATATACTAATGGAATTGCATACCAGTGTCCAGTATGCGTGCATTACATCCGTAATCGACATATCTGTACACCTCTTTAAGTTTTCTTGTGTATCATTTTGCTCCTTGACCTGGATCACCAAGTCAGTTACTTGTATCTTTCAATCCGATTTTTAGGATAGATCAGTGACCTGGTCTTTTTAATAAGGATAGGCAAGTCTTTCCTAAGAGTGTCAACAATCAAAATAGATGCAATCACTTTGCAGCCTATGCTGCTCCTTTGTAACCAACCATTCCCCATTCCCACGTTGATAAAGACACCTTACCAGTTAATGTTAAAGAAGCACATTGCTACACAACTGAGCTTATTGGTAGATTATTGGCCCTATGAAGGCCAGTTCTAGTTTGGACTTGATGCATCCGAAAGTTGGCATCATATGCAGGTTCAGGATAACTAAACTGTTGATGATTTTTATGTTAGGTAGCCCCAGCTGAACTTGAAGCAATTCTGATTTCGCATCCTGAAATAACAGATGCGGCTGTTGTCCCGTAAGTTCCTCTAACCAGGTTACCAAGCACATGTACATCACCTTGACTTTAGGACTCCTTGGTTAAATCTTTTTTCTACATGGCCAGTCTTCCTGATACAGAAGCCGGTGAAGTACCGATTGCATATGTCGTTCGATCACCTGGTAGTTCCTTGCAAGGTGTAAATGTCATGAAGTTTGTTGCAGATCAGGTAGGTGATCCAGATTATGGTTAAAGTTACGCGATTTTCTAAGGTCGAAATGAATCTCTACTCGTATTAATATCCTTATGGGTTCTTGATTTCAGGTTGCACCTTACAAGAAATTGAGAAAGGTAATTTTTATAAGCAGCATCCCAAAGTCAGCCGCAGGAAAGATTCTCAGAAGAGAGCTCGTCGACAAATCCCGGTCCAAGTTATAAGGCTACTGCCAGTATACTACTTGACTTGTAAAATGAACTTACAATTAAAACTCTTAATCACAGTCCTATACTCCTAATTCATATAATGATATAGTCATATATACTTCACGTCTATTTAATCTTACACAATTTATGTGAATTGCAACCATTATACTCTCAACTCTCAAGTCTCATCTCACTTGCATATTGTGTCTACGGGGTACGTATACTTGTGATTAAGATTACTCCGTTTATGTCTACTCGCGATTATCGTGAGGGTTCCTCTGTAGTATTGTGACTATTTGTGGTTGTATGAGAACTAACACTTAAATTTATGTCCAAAGTGTAGCCATTTTGCCTAAGATTATTACCCCTTTGTGCTTTATGTTATAACGGGTCGCCCACGTTTTTGATAAATCGAAACATGTCTACTAAAGTCACGCTTTAACGATAAACAAGGGACAATTGGTCTAAATGTTATAGACCACCACGTAAAAACCATCTTAATAAAAACAAAAACCGAACATGTTTTTATCACACGCTATTGTAAAACCGTCTCACATAAAACCCGTCTTTTGGAAATTTCCAACAAAATACGTCCTGCCTGGTATGGTAAAGCCGCGTGATAAAGTCTTTAGCACTCTTACCATTTTAAGGAATATTTCAGCTGAGCACTGTCCAGAGACTCTCACTACTAATGGCAAAATGACAGTTTGACAGTCAAAACACATAATCACACACACAAATCCTCTGCTCCTCAAACCCTTCTCTTCTCTTATAAGATACCACCGCCCCCCCCCCCCCCTCTTTTATTTTCCTTCATCCATAAGAAAAACACCAACAACCCCACTCCAGAATTTGCAATGGCAGAGGTACTAAAAACTGATTACTCAGTATTTGTTTGGAAGGTGAATTCTTCTCGTCAGTGCGATGGCTGTGCACGCCAAATTCGCAACGCATTCCGCTCTCATCCTGGTAATTCCTCCCCCTTTTTTTCTCTTTTTACCCTGGTAAAAACATAATTCCTCTGTTTTTTTTGTTCTTTTTTTTATTATGGAACAGTATTCTCTACAAATTACTCTGTGTTTGTACCCTTTTTATACGGAATATTTCAATATATTTCTGTGTTCGTTTTTTTTGTTGTTGTTTGCTTGTTATAATTTCTGTTGGTTATGAATAAATTTGAGAGAAATTATATTTAATCTTTGTGTGCATCTGATGAAAATTACTCTGATTCACAAACTCTGTTTCGTTGATTAGTACTGACTTTTTTTTATTGTTTTTTTTGGTTTTATTTTATTTTTATTTTTGTTAGTTGTAATTAATGCGGCTAAATAAATAACTTGTGTTTTTGTTTTTGTTGATGGAAAAAAAAAAGGTGTTTGTGCAGTAAATATAGAAGGAGGAAATACGGTAAAAGTGGTAGCAATGAAGAATGTGGAAGCAGTAAAATTGAAGAAAGAAGTAAAGAAGCAGCTGAAGGAAAAATTGAAGAAGAAGGTTGAAATCACCTCTCCTCAAACTCCCAAGAAGCTGAAGAATGTTCCTAAGCCGGAAACGTCTAACGTCGGTCCTGAGTTAATTGTGGAATTATCGGCTCGTGTCTGCTCGAACCTTACACTACACGCTAGTGCCCGCTCTAGCGTTACAATCACGATGAATTAACGTTATCTATTCTACGTTTTTCAAGCTATTATCATCTTTGATCATATGCTGCATGTAGTATGAACTTGTTATTATGGTCTTTAATCGTATGCTTGTATTATGGAATCTTCGTTAGTGACGAATTCTATGGAAATATTTGTGGTATGAGACGGGCTAATCGTGCACTTTGGTATCTTATCCAACACAATTATGTTATTATGGTATTGTTTCGCCATTGATGAATAATTTCGATTTCCGATAAATACCATGACCACCCAATACTAATGCTATTATCTGATTTTTCTAAACGAACGATTTCGACGACTAATGCCATAATCTTGACTCGGAGTTTACAATATGGAAAAAATTGAATCAGTGAAAGTTTGGAGTATAGTTGCAGCGAGTATGTAGAGTTGTAGCTAGCCAAAGTACAGAAGTGGGTACAAGCTGCTGATTCGTTAGCTAGAGGAGAATGAACCATATTGAGATTATAAATATTGTAACACCTCCCCTAGCTATTCAGGTGTATTTTGATCAACATGGTGTTTTTACACCAACTTTCCACCCGGGGAAGACTTAGACCCGGGAAGAAGACGTAGTTCCTAATTGCGGTGTTGTATTTTAAGACCACTTTCTTTTACCTTGTAATGCTATGCTACGTTTTATCAAAAAAAAAAAAAAAATTACAAAGTACTACTGTACAAGAAATGAGTAATTTGTTTGAAAATGTCATTTTAGAGTTGGGATTCAATGATACCTGGACAAGTGAATCAAAAGGACATGTATCTTGTGTACTGTACTATCTAGCCCCTAAGGTTGGACTTGGTCACAAGGCTCGAAAAAATAGCCCGAAAGTCACAACTCCATAAGATCGGGCTAGCCTTTACTCCGTATAATTCAATTACCCTTTTTCTTTTTGCACTTTTTTAAAATCTTTTAGACATTATTTACATGTTGTGACTTGTGAGGGATTGATGCCGCAAGGACGAACATCGATGGTAGTACTAGTACAAAACATACATACATACATAACCTCTTCCATAGATGATTTAATTAGAGCAATTCTTCTTACTTTCGAGCTAATTAATGTCTAAATTGTACACTCCTAAAATCGACATTTTCTAATTTATCAGACTCGTTAAATGGATACAATACACGGCACACTAGAATGAAACTCGTTTCACACAACCCCCCACCCCGTCTCGAAAACGTTTTACCAAATATTTTCATTTTACACTCCTAAAGTCTAGTTTTCCTAATTTAGCAAACACGTTGAAATAAATGGATACAATACACAAATACACGACACACTAGAATAAAACTCGTCTCACACAACCCCCGCTCAAAAACGTTTAACCAACTACTACGCGGTATGGATTATGGAAGGTGAGAAGTGGCGAGAGCGGAGTAATAATAAGGAAAGGTAAAATTACATAAAAAGCAGCAGCGTGATAAAGAAGCTTGGTGAAGAAGGTGAGTCCAAAAACAACAAATAAGACGAGAAAGACGACAGACTTTGGTACTACGTACTTTGCTCAAATTGCAGCAGCTCTGCGCACCACTACTACCACTTCCATATTTTTTGACACCCCACTTTTTTTTCCATACCAACAAATTCACAAAATTCCTCTGCTCCTAAAACCCTCCTCATTATCTTATAAACCCTTCATCTTCCTTCCTATTTTTTTATTTTTTTTTACCTCTTCCATAAATTTACCATCACCATTATTATTACTATTAATATTATAAATTTTTCCTTCCTTGTATATCACTTACTACTGAAATAATTGTTATTGTTGTACAAATCGTAGTATAAATCTTAAAGATTTTCCTTCCTTATTTTCTACTCACCTCAGAATCTGCAATGGGCAAGGTAAAACAAACTACGATTATTTCTTACTCTGATTTTATTTTATTTTTACTTAATTTCTGAATATAAAGTAATTATCTTTTTTTTTTTTTTTTGGGTTTAATCTGCGCAGAAGAAGAACAAGGGCGGAAATAGCGGTGGCGTAAACAACAACAACGACAACAACAATGAAAACAAAAACAACAATGAAAGCAAAAACAACGAAAACAGCAACAACAACGAAAATAGCAACAACAACAACAACAAGGAAAACAACAGCAACAACAATGGAGGTGGAGGGGGGCTTTCTGATTACGCAAAAATTGTGTTGAAGGTGGATCATCACTGCGACGGCTGCGCACAGAGGATTCGAAAGAACATCCTCTCTTTTCCTGGTAATTTCCTTAATTTTTTTTTAACTCTATTTTGTTCCGTTTTATTTGGGATATTATTCCGTATAATTTTCTCTGTTTTTGTTCCGTTTATTATGGAATATCATCATGTTTTTGGTGTGGGTATTTTTTTTGTAATTAATTTTTGTTAAAGTGTCATTCAGATGATAATTTTTCATTAATGTTGGGGATTTTTAGTCCTTATGAAATATTTGGTTGTAATTTTTGGTGAATGTTTTCCGAAGAAATTACCCTGTTCCGTAATTATATTTTTTTGTTTGTTTGTGACGATGGTGAAAAGTTGTGCACTTTTTTTAAATGGGTTCATTTTTGTGTGTTTTTCATTTACTAATGATATGGGTAAATATTATGGGGATTATGTTTTTGTTTGGGTGTGATTTGAGATGATGATAATATTTGTTGGGTGCTTATGTTAATGAGTTAATTTTTTTGTGTAAAATAATATGGGGATTTATGTTTTTGTAATTTTGTTTGGGTCCACTTTTTATTTAATGAGTTAATCTTTCTGTGTAAATAATATGGGGATTATATTTTTGGTTGATGGTGAAAAAAAGGTGTGCGGATTGTGGAATTAGAAGGAGAAAACAAGGTGAAAGTGATAGCAATGAAGAATGTTGATGCAGTGAAGTTGAAGGAAAAAGTGGAAAAACACTTGATGAAGAAGATTGAACTCATCTCACCTCAACCTCCTAAGAAAGATGAGCAGAAGAAGGACAACAAAGACACTGCTACTGATAAGCCCAAAGAGGTATATTTACTACTCTAATTATTGTTTTTTTACCAAGAATTTTTACCACCATGATTTTTACTGTTAATTCCCGAGTTTTTGATAAACCCTTGAATATCCTGCAGTTTTAATTTTCAGTAGTAATAAATGAATTACCTGACTTTTTGTGTCTAATGTAGATTTTTAATATCTAGGTCTGCATTTATGTTGATTAAATTGTAGAGTATTTATGTTGAAATTTGCTGCGTGCCAATGACATGGTACATGTTTGATTTTGCAGTCAGTGTTTTTGACTAAAATGTGGGTCTGTTACCCGTGTTTTCCATCAGTTCATTCAATGTTGGGAGAATTGTGTTGTTAGAAATGTTGCTGTTGATATTCATACATCTGAATAGACTGAATTAATTTTGCTGTATTTTTCGGGTTTGGAACAGCTTCCTATGACAACTGTGACACTGATGATACCATACCATTGCCATGGGTGTAGTGAGAAGACTTACAAAGTCCTGTCGACCTATAAAGGTTCGAATTTACGACTACACTAATATCTGATGTTTACAATTCCATTTCATTCTCACGAATTTTTTACTGAAGGGCTTTTTTTTTACTGTACTTTTGAGATCAATTTTGAGTGGAATGTAATCATGTATGTTTTTGTGTAGGAGTTTACGAGGTGATGAAGGTCGAGAAAGACAAAGACCAGGTAACTGTCAAGGGGAAAGTGGATGTGAAGAAGATGGTGGAAGACATCAGAAGCAAGCTGAAGAAGAGAACTGTAGAGATAGTTCCTGATAAGAAGCAGCAGGATAAGAAAGGGGGAGGGGAGAAAGATGCAGACAAGAAGCAGGACAAGCCTGGTGGTGGCGGTGGCGGTGGCGGGCCTGATGGCAGCAAGGGCAAGATTGAGTACTACTCGGCTGGAGCAATCTACGGGAACTATTACGGGCAGGGGTACGGGTATGGCCCGTATGGGTATGCGCCAGTGAACCCGGTGTTTGATACTCAGGTTTTCAGTGAAGAGAATCCGAATGCCTGCTCCATCATGTGATGGTTCAGTTGTTTTTGTGGAGGCAACTTTTTTGGGTGGGTAAAGTCTCTGGTAGTAAATTTGGTGGGTAATTTTTTTGGGGTAGTCGTAGTACACTACAACGAATCAATGATATTGTATATACTGTGGCAGAACTGCACAAGTGACAAAAATGTAGGTTTTAAGCCAGTAATTTTGCTGCCAAAGGAAAAGTTGTGCAAAAGGGTCAGGAAAAAAGAGATTTTTAGACTTGTGACCATGTTATTCTGAATGAAAGCTTTGAACATGTAGTATCAATTTTATATGATTTGGGTATTTGTTTACGAGAAAGTCTTAATGTATAATATGCATTTCTAAATGTATATCCCTAATTTTTTATCCACATACCCCACCATATTCCAATTCTCTCTCTTCAGTTCCACCACATAAAAATACAAAACATACCCATACTACCCCCCATATATGTTTAATAATGTATATCACATATACAAATAGCCTTACTCTTTGTTTACTTCTGAGCTTTGGGTGACGAGATAAAGAATGTCGGATTTACGCATTCAACCTTATTCCAAAGTTGTTAACATCAAGAAATGTTTTGGCATTTTCAAAATTGCTCATACCGACTATTAATTCCTGTTAAGAAAACAAACGGTATAGGAACCCCGGTCTAACTCTTGTAGCTGCAAAATCGAGCAAAATGTATAATTCATCCCTTCAATTTCAATTAACTATGAATGAGCGGAAAACTAATTGTGTAAAGTGATCAATTTGAAAAACAGCACAAATTCTCAGTGTTCAACAAATTCTTGAGTATCAAGCTATGGGAAACAGACAAGAAAAGAGAAAAGGTAGAGGAGAGAGACATGCAGGCGGCCTAGCAGAGGGTCGTTGGTATTTGCATGGCCAAAACTGGTAAATGTGAGCATCTCTGTTTTTGCAAGCCTGGCTACCTTTTTTGCAGTGTCAGTCGTATGCAATTAACTCCCAAATACTGCTTTTTGGTGTGCGTGGAAAACAGTCCTTTTTGTGCTCTACCTAATTTCTCTTAGCATTTCAAATTCACAACTGCTACCTTTTCGTGCCTACTCGACTTGAATGGACTCGACTAATACTACTAGACAAAACGAGAAGAATAGAGGTGCGTATTGTGTAAGCAAGGAATTCAATTTTCTTCACTATTATAAATTGATATAAATTTCACCATAGGTGACAAAGGGACTAAATTATAGCAAGAAAATTGGTGAGGACAAGACTCAAAAATTTTCAACCTGGACATTACGTGTTTGAGAAGTATCAGTACATATTTTACACTACTGCAGATGTTAATCACAACAACTATATTACAGGAGAACGTTTCCAACGTAGTTGGCCATTCACACATTCAGATGGTTAATGGAATTTACCAAACGAGTCAAGATGATCTTTGGATGATATGCAGCAGTAGTCATAGCAAAACCATGTTAGAAATATGGTTATGCACATTTGAAGAAAGCCTGCAGGAAGTTGCAACTGCCCTTTTGTTTCCCAACTACGACGAATTCGGCATCACAC
Organism: Spergularia bocconei; assembly: GCA_963457585.1. Taxonomy (NCBI): domain Eukaryota; kingdom Viridiplantae; phylum Streptophyta; class Magnoliopsida; order Caryophyllales; family Caryophyllaceae; genus Spergularia; species Spergularia bocconei. The sequence continues at coordinate 11,950,236 of OY734959.1, forward strand.
AATTTCTTTTGCTTCTCTCAAGCTGTTCACGAAAATGCAAACGTGATCAAAGAAGTATCCACCAGGCTGATATATACTCGGAAAAGCAGCAGATATTGCATTTCCTAATGCAACTGCCATATTCAGGACTTTTGCAACACAGACTGCCGTGGGCGATCACTGGTAAAGTGGTCAGGCAAATACCTCCAGGAAGCACAAATGCTCGAAAATCTTCAAAATGCATCCAGAACAATCATGCACACTACTACACTAGCTTCCTTCAGTTCCGATTCCACGTGGAAGTACCCTGATTCTCAGAATCCTGTACATTTAAGTCTGACATCAGGGCAACTGATACATACACCAAGGGCAAATATAATGCCATCTTTGACAAGAAAATAACAAAAGGTCGTCAACTCCACACTTTGTTACTCCCCATTACAAACTCCACATCAAATGTACAAGATGAAAAATCTATGGGAGTAACAAAGTTGACCATTGGGGTGATGGCATCGTATAATGTATAGTTAGAAGTGTCACAAACTGTTATCACAAAGTGTAACTTAATCAACAAGTCCCAAAGACACTAAAAAAAATATCATCTTTGAACTCTGAACCTGTTACTTTCTTGATCTTAAGAAGCTTCCTTGCTCACAGTTGGCAGTTCAACTCCAATTCTTAGAGAAAGTAACAAATTGCAAAGAAGGCGCAAACTTACAAGAGTATTTAACCATTTCTCCCTATTTATAACTGACACAACTCAGAACTTTGGTTAGCAGTGACTTGGCACTTGCTGAAAATAGCTCCACAAACGCTACCCTGCACATCTTTTGCCCCTGGGTCACATGTTGCAGGAATGAAGGCTATTTGCCCCAACAATCATCGCTAAGCCACTGCTTCTTATTCGGACTCTTATCTCAGAGTGAACAACACGCCTACAGTCCTATTATATCACTCACTATGAGTCTATAACACTGCACGACTACTCTTTGACAAGAAAAATACCAAAAGGCCTCCAACTATGAGTTCTGAGCTTTTGGGATCATGCTTAGCTGTTGTAGCCGTGGCAACGATCCTCCCATTTTTCATATCTACTAACTAAACTTGGCTGTAATGTCCTTCAGAGACCTGAACAACTTCAGAGCACATGAGTTCGAAATTGCCAGTTTCTTTCTATCCAGGTGAATCGCTTAGGAGGAAGATGTGATGGTTTTGCAACCAGGATGGAGCACCTGGCCTAATGTCTTAACCCTTCAGTTCCAAACCAAAATACTCAGGATCAGAACAAAAGAAAAAAATGGAGAGTTAGAAAAACAGGAAATTACCAGATTAGAAGACATAAAACAACAACCAAGCTTTAAAACCAAAATGATTTGGAGATGGCCAGATGGGTGTTCAAGTGTTGGTGCATCTTTGCAACCATGATCATCTCAAAATTCAGACCAGCATTGTACAATTCAGTGGACGTAGCAAGACCTGCAAAAACCGACCCGATCCGAGAACCCAATCCGATCCGCTGGACATTGGATCCGCTCATTACCCGGCTCGTTTAAGAAAGACCTAATTTGACACCGATCCGATCCAATTCGACTCGAAGTTCGGGATACCCGGTACCCGATCTAACCGTATCTTCCTATACCCGACCCAACCTAACCCGAAACCAAAATAACCCAAACCAAATAATAGAGGATATTAGGGAATATTGTGTATTCGGAATATTAGGAATAATAGGATTATTATGGAATGTTTGGTGTTAGGTAATATTAGAGTTATGGTAAGTAGATTGATAGATTTCGTCAGAGACAAGTCATGTAATAGTATAAATAAGGTTTTACCCCAAAGTCATTGTAACCAAGTCATTACGATTATATTGAGTTTATGAGATTACCTAGAGGACTCTAAAAGGTGCTTCCGCTGCCTGCCGGTGGGCATGTGATCGATAATGCCTGCAGGCGGGATTTCATTGTTCGTCGGAGTTTTGATAATCGTGATCTGGTGTTATAGGGTTTTGTTGTTCGATTTTATTTAAGAGTCTTATGTTATGTTTTTAGTTTATTTTATGTTTGAATAAAGACCCCCTCCGTTGGTATATTGCGATATTGAAGATGTTGACGTCGAGATCAAGTGTCGATTGATCGAAAGTTTATTTACAATATGCGGATGATCGATGATGTTGTGTTAGCCCGTTGTGTCGCGTTTGTTTATGATGTTGGTGTTGCTTTATGATTTGTGGTTTCATGGACATTGGGTCATGTGTTCGCATGACATGCATGATATTATTTTGTGACTTTTGGGATTTTTTGATGCGTTGATGTGAGTATATGTGTGTTGCAAGTGATCGAAGTTGTGTGGTTTCATGGCTCAAGTATTTCGGTGAGTATGGAGGTGTTATGGCGTTGTTTTTTGCGGATATTTTTGATGAGTAATGGGTGCGTTTGCATGGGTTGAGTATGTGGATTTAGTGAAGTTGTGTTGGTATCGTTGCTTCGTCGTTGGTTATTTTGTTTGATTTTTGGTGAAGACACTCTTTTGAGATTTTGGTGGATTTTGTATAATAATTTTAGACCGATCAAGGAATGGGGGAGTGCCCCTACCAGTCATGTCTAGTATTTTTAGGTGAACTTGATATGACGACTTCACGTTTTGAGACCATTCTTATTCATGGTGTTTATTTTTGGTGGTTTTAAGATGAAGCTGATAATGGTCGCTTCATGATTTGTGAAACCATGGTGATTCATGGTTCCCTTGTATCTGGCGTTTAGTGGTGAAGTTGATTATTGGTGATTCGTGGTGTTGACAGTGTTAATTTACGGTAGTTTTAGAGTGTTCTTTGGGTGACGATCAAGTGGGTTCGGAAAGAATGGTGTTTTGCGACGACGACCAAAGTGCCGGATTTGAAGATTTGAAGATCTCGACGGAGTTATATTGTTTCCTTATCGTTTTGGCAAACTCATTGTAATTTTAGTCAAATTACCATGAGTTTGAGGGGGGTAATAGAGGATATTAGGGAATATTGTGTATTCGGAATATTAGGAATAATAGGATTATTATGGAGTGTTTGGTGTTAGGTAATATTAGAGTTATGGTAAGTATATTGATAGGTTTCGTAAGAGTCAAGTCATGTAATAGTATAAATAAGGGTTTACCCCAAAGTCATTGTAACCAAGTCATTACGATTATATTGAGTTTATGAGATTCCCAAATAGTGTACGTTATAGTTCCTATACCAAAACATACTCGCAACCCAAATTCACCAGGTTTGTTTAACCCGAAATTAGATAGTTAGTAAATGGCTGAGCACAAACTAAGAAACAATAAAAGAATAAGCTACGCTACGCCACTTCATGGCACATAGCTAATCAAACAATGCTAAAAAAAGAAAGGGTGTACAAAATCATAAGAAAGGATGAAATCTGCTTAAAGAGTTTAGTCATACTAATTAGCATCATTCCTTTGACATTCCTACGAAGATGTGACTCTTTAAGCGTGTAAACCACTATTTCTAAGGAGTAATATTTACTCCTAAATCAATTATTAACGAGGGAAAATATTGAAAATTAGATTTCTAGAACTCATATCTAACGGCCTGCACCTGCAACACTTTATCATACCCGGCCCACGAAATTAGAATATTTTCATTTTTTTCGACTATTTTCTGATTTTTTTTTCTACTCAATAAAATTTGTTTTAGGTTTCCCAAGAGTTTGGTTCCCATTTATTAATCATTTAGGTTTTGCTTTTTAATGTGTGCTAAAAGAAAACCTTGTATCCCTTGCTTTCAAGTGAATCTCGTATATAACTAGTCTTTGTGAACCATGAAATCACGTGACTATATTGTGATCACTCTTTATGTTTCAGGCTGAAGTCATTATCAGTTTGTAAGACATGTATAAAATCAAAAACTTATCCTAACATATTGAGACGATTCAGTCTGTAGAGCAGGTTAGTTTTTTTTTTTTTTTTGGTTAATTGACATGGTACCCTCGTGTTTTGTCGGATTGCACATGGTACCCTCGTGTTTTGCCGGAGTGCACATTGTACTCACGATTTTGACATTTTTCACAAGATGCTCTCAAGATTTGAGTGATTGCACATGGTACCCTCGTATGTAATAATCAGGTTAACGTCATTAGCTTTATTTAAGGAAATGTTTTAGTAATTCATTTAGCCAAATGGACCATCAAGATGAGGCATACTAAAAAAAATCTAAACTCTTATTCTTTTTATTCTTCAGTTTTGCCTTTATCCAAACCCCAAAAAATTTCTATTTCTTTATTTCAAAAAATAAAATATCTCCATTTCTTTCTTCTTCTTTGACATGACTACCAGTATTCACGATCTCGTCAATCATCATCATCATCTCGATCTCATCATACTCATCTATTATCATCTTATATATCTTCATTATCATCATCATTTCATCATACCCATTGATAATCAAGTAATTAATATTGTCTTGCCATTGGATGGGAAAAGAGGCTTTTTGAAAGGAGCTAATGAGAGATAGTGAAAGTTGGAGAGAAGCTGAATGAGAGATTAAGGGAAGAGAAAATTGAAGGTCGGAAATTAGGGTTGTGGCTGCATTTGATGCGGGTTTTAAGTTGCACGCCGATCCTAATGAATGGTGATGTTTGCAGGGAAGAAAAATGTCAGAATGAAAGAGGAAGAGGAGTGGGTTGGGTTTAGTTTGTTTCTTTTTTCTTTATTTGTAAGAACTAAATATAGCCATCGATTTAGAATAACTGATGGCTTAGATAATTTGTTTTAGAAAGTTAACGCTTAGTTAACGGTGTTAAATGAAGAGGGTACCGTGTCAAACAATGAAATCTTATGGGTAGTTTGTTCAAGACTGTGGGTACAACGTGCAATTTGGCAAAACACGAAAATATCACGTGAATTAACCTTTTTTTTTATGAAAGAATTAGCTTTAGTTTTATGGGGCCAAACTTATGCAAGACTGTGTAACGATAGCAAAGCGCTATATATCCTAGAGAAACCCACTAAATTACATCAGCCGATTGGAATCAAATTTCTAAATCTATTTATAGCCCTAACAGATACATGGAATTTAACTGATCGATTATGCAATCTAGCCGTTGTTCAAGTTATATATCTAAAAATCTAGCATTTCTTTTCATCCAAAGCTCATAACTCGTGTAAGAGAAGGCACATTTAATTAAGTGTTGCTTTTCCGTTTTTCCCTTAAGTAAGGTCGTGGATGTTGGGGTGAGTTCGATTTCGGGATAGACGAAGGACTGTCCTTGAGCATGCGCAATGAACAAACAGTCAAGGGGGCCCGTTTTTCACCAAGCGATGCCCCTCCGACGCTCAAGTCAGTGAGTGCAAACGATTGGGTGGTCAGAAAGCACTTATAAATAGAATAGTAATAAATTAAATGTGTGAGAATAAGAATGAATGTTTTTTGTCTCTTTGATTATGGAAAATGAGAGGGTATATATAGGAAACGTTAAGAGTCCATAGGATGAACCTAAGTACCCCTAATCAATCCTGACCTCCATTTTAACAAAATCTGATGATCAATAATATTCTTTGGGATTTGAGACTATTATATGAGCCTTTTCCAATGAGCACTTTCCTAAGGGTTGTGGCCCATTTACAAAGTGGGTACCAACAATGGAGGATGCCCCATTTCCTGCTTTGGAACTTATCCTGCCAAGCACCGGGTTCCACACTTCATTTGAGATGTGACAGTTAAAATTATATGACTCACTCACTCATTTTCCTTTTTGCAGAGGGGACATTTCTTAGGAATGTATAGCCCTCTTTTCAGAGGTTGTCTGGTGAAACTAAAGTCGTGATTATCTATCAAGAATAAATCCTAAATCCTAGCAACAGTAGAAAGGAAGTAGGGATCGTATCCACAGGGAAATGAGTTGTCAATGTAGTGAATTGAGAGTATGGGGATTTTGAATTGTTGGTTATCAAACGATCTAAACGTAACAAGAGCAAGTTGTGAAATGTAGAAAAGGATCTTGGTCAATTAATTCCCATAATGCACTAACTGATCGGTCCTAGTTATCATTATTCCTCTATCAATCTTAACTACTCTATCTTGGAAACAAAAATCCAAAATCTCTCCATAATAGTAGCTGAAAGGCGTGATCGGAACTACCCAATAACCCTAACTATCAAATAACATAAGCGCATGATTAGATTCAATTTGATGATTGCAATACGGATTAGAGAAATATCTAAAGACATGCAATACGCACGTTTCGTATTTAACAAGTGAGTCAAATATTTGCCCTAATTCACTAACGGTGATTACATACGAATCAATGAATTTGGGTTGCTACAATGTAAAGATTAATCAAACAATAGATGCATTTGAGTATAATCTAAACTAGCAATCAATCAATCCTAAACAATAATACTAGTTGTACAACTAGCAATCACAAAAGATAATTGAATGAATTGAAAACCAAAGATAAGACTATAATTGAAAATAATAGAAAGAATAGATCAAACTCACGATATTGTCAATGCGATGCTTCGATTAATAGATCAACAAATAAAAGAATTTTCTCCTCATACAATCCATTGAAAGTCTTGTGCTTCTTCTAAAAAGTCTGAATTCTAATAACCTAGAGTCGGGGTTTTTATTTATTTAGTTTAGGAAAACGTAAAATAGAATTGAACGCAAATAGGAAACCTGGATATCGCGGTCCGCCAAGAGCACGGCCGCGGACCGCCAAAAGTTCCTGATGCCAACCGCCAAACTGTAATCTGTGGTCCGCCATATACCGGCCGCGGGCCACGGAAAGTTGCTGCCTCGATTTTTTAAAAGGTTGTAGATTCTTCGCTACTTATCCGATGAAGGCGTGTAACGACTTCTTGAAAAGATAAGAACATGAAGAATAATCTCCAAGTAGTTTAACAACAAAATTCCAAACGGTTTGAGAGATATGAAGCTCCAAAGTTGATCTTCTGCAAATCAGCTCTAAATCTCTCCAAATGAATGTCCGCCTCCAAAAGATTGCCAAAACAACCAAAATCAAATAGAAATGTTGTCCATGATACCCTGACACAAATTAGAGGTACATTACATCATTTTGATTGTAAAAGCAATATATAAAACGGTCATACAGAGCGTACAAAAAAAAAAACCGAGCACATCATTGTCTTTAGTAGGAAGGGCATTTTAGACAGCCAACACATCAACTTTGGAATTTTTAGGTACACAGCATAGGTCCCTGACGGTCTTGTACCATTTCACCTTGTTTCGCTTAGCTCTTGGCAACCCACCCATCAAATCCATCGATATAGAGCTCCACTTCTACTCGGTATTCGTAAAGGATGTAGCTTTCTTTGCGGTCTTTTGATGTCTCCCTTGACTTTATGACAAATCAAACAAAGAGCCACAAATCCAGTCACATCCTTTTTATACATGACCACCAAAACACACGCTTCAAACCTTGATACATCTTATCACCTTTCACTCTTTCCTAAAAACGAATATCCCATTGTCTCCAAGTTTGAACAAGTCAGGCTCATTGCTCAATTAATCTGTCAAGAATTTATCATTTGCTTGTTTCTCCTTAATTTCTCCAAACAAGTCATTCTGAATTGATAAATTAAAGTCGAAAATTCATCTCTAAATTTCTCCCTCTGAAAAACCATTATCGCCCTATGCAAGGATTTTCTACTTAGTGCATCTGCAACTACTTTTACCTTCCGTTCGTGATACAGAATGACCATCTCAAGGCCCTTCACGAGTTCTAAATCATCTCTTATATCACATTCTCAAATTGGATAAAAATGAACTTCCACTCCTTATGCAAACAAAAGATCTCGTAATTTACCAATACAACTGACTTCAAGTGATTGTCATTACAACCCTAAAATTGCATAGTCCTACTTTTCACCCATACACTCCACATCTCATTCTAGTTTTATCACTTTGTCTAAATTTTTTTTCCTTAATTATTCCAATAAAATCGACTTTTCTTCGCCGACTTAAACCGTCTCTTGTTCAAAATTTGCACGAAACTCGAGGAATTGAAAAAGCCCCTTGAGGACTTGAACAAAACCATGTTCTCAGGAGTTGACAATGTAGCTTGTAATTACACAAAGACTCCGTGAACATAAGCTTATCGAGATTTAGGAGAAGTTACACAAAGACCCCGTCAACATGAGCTTTAGAGCCGAGGAGCGTACAAAATCTAAACACTATAGATTCTTATATGAAGCATGGAGAATAAATTCTTGATATTAAAGAGCAAATACGAATGGTCAGCTGCTGGTGATGAAAATTTGGCCTTATTTCATAGCTCTATCAGAACAAGGAGGAATACTTTCCTTCAAATTAAATGCATCAGGGGCAATTTGCAGCAGAGTACAGACAACACACAAGTAGCATAGGGAAAGAAAAGTTGATCACTAGTGAGATGAAAGTTATCCTTTTGAAGCATGTGACCAGAGAGGAGTAGGTTAAAACTGCTATGTATTCTCTTCCAGGCAATCGCGATGGATTCACTAGTCACTTTTCAAGGATGGATGGAGTATCTTAGAGAAGAGATCAGATTGCAGATGCAGAGATTGATTTCCTTACCTCAGGAAAAATGTTAAAACAATGATCTGAACAACAGATAGTCTAAATACAACAAAGAAAGTGTTTAATACAAAAAAAACCTCACAAAGACTAATATACCCTTATCTATTCCCGGTTACTTCACTTTTTCTCTCCTACCACCTCCATCACCGTTTTCATCACCTACCAGCTTCAACAACAACAACAACAACAACAACAACAACAACAACAACAACAACAAAGTAAGGCTTAAAAAAAGGTAAAGTTGAAATTATCATATCGTCTTACATAGTTGAAACAAATATGGGGAAGAAAGAAGGTGAGGGAAACCATTAATGTCGTGGTGGGTGCTTGGGTCGTTTGGCAGGGTTGGTGGGTAAGGTGATCGAGTAAAACGGTCAACGGGGGTGGTAGGGGTGTCGATTTTCTGGGTCAACGGGATGGGCGGGGGTGTCGATTTTCAGGGCCGACGGGGTTGGTGGGGGTGTCGATTTCAAAGGCCGACGGGGTAGGAGGAGGAGGAGTCGGATTTCATGGCCGACGGAGTAGAAGGGAACCGGATTGCATGGCCGATGGGGTAGGAGCGAGGGGGTCGGATTTCATGGTCGACAGGGTAGAAGGGGGGGTCGGATTGCGTGGCCGACGAGGTAGGAGGGGGGGTTAGTTTGGGTGTCAAATTTCAGCATATCAAACGTAGAATGTATCAAATTAATGATGTAATTGCATTTCATCGGCATTATTGTTGGTTGACAAAGGAAAAAATTCAGGAATATCAATCAATTGAGATTTAATTGATGTTTTTCAGAATTCAATTGGATTTCTGTTTAAGTTCTATAAGGGCAAGATGTGAATATTTTTTATTAAATTGTTGTATTTAACCTTTTTGGTTGTTGTATTTAGACCGTCCCTTGCAAAATAATCACTCTAGTGAATACAAGTTTAGTGTTAGAATTTAGGCCTATAACTTGCTGCAACACAATGTAGAAAAGCGGCGAAAGTGGGTTATGACCCCAATACGTTTGCCTCTACATGAAATGTAGCCTCACAAGTCACAAGTATTGAAAGAATCAATTGACCCTCACAAGTTTCATAGTTGGTGAAATCAAACCCCTTCCCAATTTATCGCGAGATATTCAATATCTCTCCAATATCTCACCTTCAAAATTAATATTATCAAAAATATTATCTAAGTTAAAATAAATACTAAAAAAATTACATTATTTACCTTCAAAATTAATATTATCAATCTGACTGCTCCTATTACTACGAGAAAGAAAACTTCAAGAAATTTTTTTTGTTCGCATTAATGGCGATGAACGCATCACTGGTGCCTGAAACTATTTTTTTTTCCTTAGAGTGTCTTTTTCCTCCTTTAGATGTTTTTTTTTTAAATTTTCATGTGATAAGATTTTATTTTGATAATATCAGTTTTTTATAATTATTTTTTTAATTTTATGATATTAGATTTGAATGTAGTATTTTGGGGGAGATATTGAATATAAATTGAGGATATGCTTAATTTCACCAATTGTGAAAGTTGTGGGGGTCAATTGCTCGTTTCAATACTTTTGAGGCTACATTTCATGTAGAGACAAACGTATGAGGGTTATAAACCACTTTCGCCGTAGAAAAACATTTCCAAGATTTTGAGCGAAAGAATAGGAGTTGTACCGCCTGATATCATAAGTCAGAATCAAGGAGTTTTTGTGAGAAGTATACATATTGGAGAAAACATAAAGGCAAATTCACGTAGTGCGCCCCGAACTATGTGAGAAGGACCACAATGCTTCTTGTGCTCACGAGAGTATGATATAACAAATTGGGGACAGAGGGAGTATATGTATTGTACCTTCCACTTTTGAGGAATAAAAATGACCTAGACTACTTTTCGTATGTTGCCGTATGTAGGGTGAACAACCGGTCTAGAACCGGACCGACCCGGCAAAGACCGAGGACCGAATTTCATGAAAATCGAAACCCGGAGACTGGACCGGCCAGGCTAGGACCGAAAGACAGCAATCTGACAGAATGAAATCATTACCTAACATAAAAAAAAAACCATATAATATGCTACTGGAAAAAAACGAAGGCAAATTTCTGTAATCGAATTTTTTTTCAAATGAACTATAATCGATTTTTTTTTTAGGGCCATAATCAATTGTAGAAATGAAAATCAATCTAATTGCACTATTAAATTAAAATCAATCTACTTGCTAAACAAAAACCCAGAAAATCGAGATTGATGATTGCGAATTTCCGATTAAATAATAACAAATGAAATCGATGAATCAAGCCCAAAAACCCAGAAAAATCGATAAATCAAACCCAAAAGCCAGAAAATTCGAATCAAACCTAGAAAAATTGAATCAAACCCAGAAAAATCGAATCAAACCCACAAAAATTGGAAACTTTACTTGTTTTACACCATGTTTTGATAATATATGTAATTACTAGTCAAATCATAACTCAAAATCAAATGAATAACCCAATCAAACCCATGAATAATCGAACAAAACCAACCTAAAGAGTCGGCGAGACTGACAGCGTGAAGAGAAGTCGGCGACGGCAAGAAAAGCCAGCGGCGGCAAGATGTGTCGTCGACTCGTCGGCGAGAAGTGTGAGAGTAGAGAGAGAAAAAAATTTGGGGGTTTGTTTTTTTACGTGATGAATTGGGGTTTTGAGTGTTTTTGCAGGTGGGTTTGGGTATTAATTTAGGTTTTCTTTTTATTTTTTTATAATAAAAGTCAAGTTTTTGGACCAGACCACCGGTTTTTGGACCGGACCGGACCAGACCTGGAAAACAGAAAAAGCAAAGACCGAGGACCGGACCGATTGAGTCCGAGTCTTTTTCCGGTCCGGGCTAGTTTATGAACGGCCCTAGCCGTACGTCATGTTCCAATAATAATTTGCAAAGCCCTGTATTATAACCTGATCTAGCTCACCTTCTGATAAGCCGACTAACTAACTCGAACCTAGCCCGAATATACCCATACCAAAAGTCTAAAAACCTCGTGCCAAAATGACGCATACGCACTGAAGAAAATAGGTGCCACACAGTGGGAGAATTCGGTCACGACACGACACGACATTCTTAAAAATTCCAATCTGAAGTACTTCTCCTAATAACAAAACGTTATAAATACTCAACACACCACTCTTTTCCAAACCCTCTTCTAATTCTCACACCTTCGTGAGAAAAAATAAAAATATCTTCCGTCTCACGTTTTCGTCCCCTTTTTCCGACGAAAAAAAAAAACCCTAACCCTAGATCTCACACAATCCATCGCCAACCACCCGATTAATATCCTCCACACTTTAATTATCATCTGGTATTCTCCTCCTCCTCCTCTTCAACTTCCCGATTTTCGATTTCTTTTCTTAATTTTAGGGTTTTTTTTAATTGTGATTAATTTGGGGGTAAATTTGTGTGTGAAGAAAAATGGTGTCTGACGCAAGCAAGAAGAAGGCGGCGCAGAAGAAGGCGGCAGCGGCGGCGAAGAGAGGGAGTAAGGCGGCAGCAGCGGCGGCATCGTCGAAGGCGGCGGCGATTGGTACCGGTGCTGATAAGTTAGCTGATGAAGTTGATGAGCTTCTCATATCTGATCGTACTTGTACTGGTGTTCTTTGCTCTCATCCCATGTCCAGGGATATTCGGGTAATTTCACTTTTCCCTTTAGATCCATTATTATTATTAATATTATTATGCAGATTATTCTATAGTTTTGCCCGATTTTAATTTGTGTTTTATGTGATTTTATGGATTTGTAATGGGTTTTTTATTTTGTTTTTGGTGAATTTATGATGTTATTGTTAGATGTTAATTTGGGTTTTTTGTTGTTGTGAAATTTATGTTATTGGGTCAGCCTTTGATGTTTATATGTTTGGGTTTAAATGTTGGATTGTAATCTGTGTTTGATTGTGACTTGTTTGTAGTAATCCGAAAAATCGAAACTTGGGGAGGTTGAAAGATTGGCACTTTATTATTACAAAGGTTTCTTAATGATTTTATTTTGGATCTGAAGGCCTTGTTTTTCTGAGATTGTAATAGGTATTGCGATTAATTGTCGAGCTCGAGATTTTTAAACTCCTTGCTTTATATTTGAGCTAAGTAAAGTATGTAGTGTGGTGATTCGGATTCTATGTCGAATGGTAGCATGCTGGTTACGCAATGTGTTGTTGATGCTGGTAATGAAGTCTTAAGTACGATATTCGATGAGGCAGTGAGTTGAAAACATATGTCTTGCTTTCGTGTAGTGTCAACACGCTGTTGCAAGAAATCTGCAAAAGATCCATTTGTGCGTTTTCCTGGACGCCTTTTGGTGTTTATGGATGTGGTTTGAAATGCATTGGAGTTTTTGTTTTCAACCTAGGCAGTGAATTTCATGGGTTAGCAAAAAAGTCTTCTGTTTTTCTAATTGTGAGTATGTTCTAAGATCATGTCAAACTTATGCTTCCCTTAAAACCTAGGCAGCTCTCTCTCTTTCACTCAATTTTATTTATTTTTAAATTTTTTTGGTGTCGCCATAGCTCTTCCCTGGTGTTCTCTATCAAGTTCCAATTCTGTTGCTTGTCTTTTCATTGAGTGTGCAAATGGTATATTTCTTAGTTACAGCTTGTGTACAGCTGTCTTGACTGTGGTCTGCACTTGCTATCAGATGCGTGTTTGTGTTTAATTCTGTTCTTGGTAGTATTGCGTGGGGTTTCAATCTGATGCTTGTTTTCCGCTAATTAGTATATGTGGTCATATACATGTTCTATGGACTTGGTATTGTGACACTGTGGTTTAAACTTGGTGGCTGCTTGTTTTGCGTATGAGAATGTACAACTGGGATTTTGTCAAGGTCTTCCTACCTGCATTGCATGGTTCGTGTCAAACATGTGTACTGGTGGGAACTTTAATTGGGAGATTAGACTCTTCTGCATTCATATGTTGTGCTGTTCATGTACTACAATTGTTTGGTGTGGCTAGTCTCACTTCTAGCTTGTTCTTGTTAGCTGTGGTGCATGTTAGACCCAACGCCTAGGCGAGCAGATCCTCTGTCAGCTTGGTGTTCTGCCTCTATCATGCCCGGATTAGTTGAATGAACTTCCTTATTTATGTGAATACCTCAAAATATCACGTTGTGATCCCTGCTATGTAGGAGGTAAGGCTTTGTGTAAAATATGCTATTTAGATTTGTATCTTTGCAGCCCCTGGTTTTACTATTCCTTGTTTGTATTCTTTTCATCTGACGACCTTCTATTTTGCAGATAGAGTCCTTATCTGTTACTTTCCACGGACATGATCTGATTGTTGATTCTTTATTGGAGCTTAATTTTGGCAGGTTTGTTGCTTTAGTAATATTTATTTGCACAGTAGTAGTGAAATATGTGTTGGACTAGCTTTGTGATGCTTATCTTTGTATCTGCAGACGATATGGGTTGCTTGGACTTAATGGTTGTGGGAAGTCTACCCTTCTTACTGCAATTGGATTGCGTGAGATTCCGATTCCTGAGCACATGGATATTTTTCATCTGACCAGAGAGATTGAAGCCTCTGACATGTCAGCCCTTGATGCTGTAATTTGCTGTGATGAGGAGCGAGTGAAGTTGGAAAAAGAAGCTGAGGCATTGGCAGCATCGGTTTGTCCTCCATATCTTCTTTCTTTGTTTTTCTTGAATGGAATATCTTTTTGCAATTATCTTACACTGTATGTTTTATAAAGTTTCCTATCTGTCATGTATTGATTGTGTATGTGCTTGTGTTTAGGATGATGGTGGCGGTGATAGACTTGACCGTATATATGAGCGTTTGGACGCTCTAGATGCATCAACAGCAGAGAAGCGTGCTGCAGAAATCTTGGATGGTCTTGGATTTAACAAGGAAATGCAGGCTAAGAAGACTAGAGATTTTTCTGGTGGTTGGAGAATGAGAATTGCTCTAGCGCGGTCTTTGTTTATGAATCCTACAATTTTGCTCTTGGACGAACCTACCAATCATCTTGGTAATTTCTTCCTTCCATTGTCTCCTGATGGTCCTTTTTCTGCAATCTTTGTTTACTTTCCTAAAGGTGGAACATGAATTTGTAGAACCTATTGTTTTAGTGATTTGGGAATGAATGACACTAGGAGCTTGATCATGATAGTTGTGTTGTTGTGTGTTGTTTCGTTTCGATCTGTTTCTCAGTTCTTTGAGACCCCACTGATTTATTTTGTTGTCTGTTTCTTGCTTGTCTCATGACAGACCTTGAAGCCTGTGTTTGGTTGGAGGAGAATCTGAAGAAATTTAATAGGATACTGGTTGTAGTGTCACACTCCCAGGATTTCCTGAATGGTGTCTGTACAAACATCATCCACATGCAAAGCAAGACGTTAAAATTTTATACTGGGAACTTCGACCAATATCTGCAGACTCGTTCAGAGCTTGAAGAAAATCAGATGAAACAATACAAATGGGAGCAGGATCAGATTGCTAACATGAAAGAGTATATTGCCCGGTTTGGTCATGGGTCAGCCAAGTTAGCTCGGCAGGCACAGAGCAAAGAGAAAACACTTGCAAAGATGGAGAGGGGAGGATTGACAGAGAAGGTTGCTAGGGATAGTGTTTTGGTCTTCCGTTTCACAGATGTGGGAAAGCTTCCCCCTCCAGTTTTGCAGTTTGTGGAGGTGTCATTTGGCTATACACCAGACAAGATCTTGTACAGGAATCTGGACTTTGGTGTGGACCTTGACTCCAGAATTGCGTTGGTGGGTCCTAATGGAGCAGGGAAGAGTACACTTCTTAAGCTGATGACAGGGGAGTTGGCTCCTCTTGAGGGCACAGTGCGGCGTCACAATCACCTTAGGATTGCTCAGTACCATCAGCATCTGGCAGAAAAGCTCGACATGGATCTGTCTGCTTTACAATATATGATGAAAGAGTATCCCGGAGTCGAAGAAGAGAAAATGAGGGCTGCAATAGGGAAGTTTGGGTTATCAGGCAAACCACAGGTGATGCCTATGAAAAACTTGTCAGACGGTCAGCGTAGCCGTGTAATTTTTGCTTGGCTGGCGTATAGACAGCCGCAAATGCTGTTGCTGGATGAGCCGACTAATCACTTGGATATTGAGACTATCGATTCATTGGCTGAGGCATTAAAAGAGTGGGATGGTGGTATGGTTCTTGTCAGCCACGACTTCAGGCTCATTAATCAGGTGGCTCATGAAATCTGGGTCTGTGAGCATCAAACTGTCTCGCGTTGGGAAGGTGATATCATAGGGTTCAAGGAGCACCTTAAGAGGAAGGCTGGTTTATAAATCTAACAATTTTTGATGGTTGTGACCTGATAATGTATCGTGCAGTTCTATTAGAGTGCCATTGCCCCTAAACCACGATCACGCGCCTTCAATAGGGCTGCAGAGGCAGGCTTGGGTTATATTGATCGTCTCGAGCCAGCTGGCTGTGCATCTCTTTGCCGTAATTGTGGAGAGGTGAATTTTGTTTTCCCCCTTTTTTGGACCCTGCATAAGAATCCTACTACTGTGCTAGGAATATTTGTACTTGTCTGTAAACGAGAGTTTTTTTTTTTGTGACATCAGTAAACGAGAGTATTGAACCTGCATGTTTCCTAAAACCGTTACTATTATTATTTATGAATAGCAATATTTTTAGCCTCCGGTTCGTTATGAAGCTCAGGTTTAGCAGAGATGATATGCTAATTGTATTATGTTGGAAAAAAAGATAGAATGATCGCGCCTGAAGGTGCAGTCACAGACTCACAGGACATCCGAATCTGACTCCATAGAGGTGTGGTTTGTCCTTGGGTCCAATTGTGTGATTAGATATGCTTGTCTAGCAAGTTGGTATTATATTGTCTTGTTCCTAAGCTCATGTGCTTGTTCTGGGCATTTAACGGCTTTGATGCGTTGTTTAAGGCATATTTGCGCCCGGATTTGGGATTTAAGGCTTTGATATTGTTGCTCCTATATGATATATTGATATATCCATCATAACTCAATCCTAACATATCGTTTTTTAGGCCAAGCCTAACACATCTTGGGGTGTACGTACTCGGTCTCAGTTGTTATAGCAAATTCTAACCGTAAGACAGTCGCCGCTACTGGTGCATCAGCCATCTGCCATTGAATAGTTTTCTTTTTTTTTTTTTTTTTTTTTTTTCTCGAGGATAATCTACCATTGATTAGTTGGTTGATTTTCTAAGACAAAATCTTGTGTCGTAAGTCATACAAAACGGGTACAGGAGGGAAAAATGAGCAATGTCAAGGCGTGTTATTTGCCAGCAATTCAGTAGAACAAGCAATGACACCAGACCATTAAGATTGCGCATAATTCAGGTACAATGTGATTGTGCATAAACACATCTGATACAGTACATGACTAAAAATCGTCAAGTTAATAGAATGGAGTACTCTCTCGAATTAACACACGTCTAACATCGGTATGTCTTTCTCATTTTCATAGCCTTATTGCCTTCAAAAACTTTGAAGCTCTAGTCCAGAGCTGATCAACAAGTACCACTTAGCTAAACTGGCGATAACAGCTAACTGGCGTTACAGTACTCGAAAGCTTTTATTTTGCGTTGAAAATTAAGGACTGAAGTAAAGTCCCCAACCGAATCTTCATTTACAGCTACAGAATTTCCAAGTTCCAACTAATATGATTTTTATTGCACACTAAATTACAGGCTAGGTACACAGCTGAGAACATCCTATTAATTTTGGTAATGATTGAATTACATGTGCCCTATTGTATAACTCTACAAAGATACAAAGTCGTGTCATGCTCGTTATATCTATTCATAACAAAACTGGACCAGTAGATGAGCAGTATTGTGAGAGAACCGCACCTGCAACTTGACAGTCGTGCAAGACCAGGTAGTTGGTATATACAGGAAGGCTGGTCTGCGCTACATGTTGTCACTGGTCTGCAGGAACGCCTAGCAGTAAGGCATAGTTTCTCTAATTACAGGCACAAGAGAGAATAAAAGGCCAATGGGATGAACGCATTGTCAAGCTGCGCTGTATAAGCCTCTAACAAGCCACTTGCTATTACAGCTAAAAGAAGTGAGCTCCAGTTCTGCATCATTTTAGTGAAAGTATATAATATTTGACCAAGTAAAGATCTCATTTCACCTGTGAACATGCGAGCAGAATGGTACCTGTATATATCCGGTAGATGCCAGGAGAGGAAGGAGGAAAGAGCATGCTGCCATGACGGATGTTATGCCTGCAGCTGTTCCTTCAATAGTTTTCTCTAGCAACAAAGAGGACAGGCAAATAAATGTATTGAGATTCAAGTATCCAAATGAAAAGCCCGACCAACAGAAAATGCAGCTGTATGCAGGAACTTACTGCCTGTCTTGCTCCATCTTAGGACACCATACTTGTGACCAACCATAGAAGCCTATCAAAAAAGAAAATAGAAACGGTATCAACTCACATTGACAATTAATAGTTCCTTTAACCCCAGACAAAGGGATACTGGGGAGATAATTAACCGCTATATAAACCGAGGAAGTTAAAAACATGGCTGATCTTCACTTGTGCTCTCTCTTCTCTTCTCTAGTCCAATGATGAAGATGTTTGATAAATTAAGAACATAGAAAGGAAAAGATTCAAAAAAACAAATTTAGTTCTGGTGATAGAACATCATTACCCCAGTACCTATAGAGAGGCTCCCACGGTAAGTGGCACAAGGGGAGAGGGGGAGGACGGACACAACCTTACTCCCACAGGAACATAGTGGCTGTATGTTGAAAAGTGTCGAAAATCTATTACTTCATGATTAAAGAAGCACACATGTATTCAAGAGCCAATTCGATTTAGTCCATTTAAAACCAAACAAGTGAATTTCTAGCTTTTCCGAAGAAAAAAAAAAAGAAAGAAACTCTAGCTCTATTTTTAATGCACACATATGTACTATCTGCTGATACTGTTAACAATTCCTATCAACAATTCAAAAGTATTGAAACGTCACTACTGCAAAGGGCAATCACTCATCGTCTAGGCGAAACAATTCCAAGGTCAACAAACACAACATTCCGCTAACAATAAAAAGACAGATTTCACAAGTAGCAGCTTTAGTGTTCTCTTTGACTTAGAACTCACCATTGTATCTCCGATTCCAAGGCTCAAAATTCCAGCAAATGGTGCAAGGGGTCGATCATTAAATCCTGATGACATCCACATAGGCAATGCACATCCCAACAAGAGCGAGAAGTGGCTAAAAAAATGAAAATCAAGGAGCATGTTACTAGCTAGTCTCGGCTTAGCCTACTGGTGTCTCCTCCAACAATCATGGACTAGAACTAGAGGTCACACCTCACAATAAGAAGATCAGAGTCACGATGGTCTGTAAAAGCGTTCATGAAATGATGGATAATCTTCCCCAATGGCCAAATTCTCCATACCTGTCTATACAAAATAAGATTAGAAAGCACTAATGATTATGTCATAGATATAAACAAGTGAATCAGAATGATAACTAGATAAAACTCCAATTCACGTGGCTGCTTGTCTATGCTGTATTGTTTTGTCTGAACTACAATCTGTGCTAAAGCAATAACTGTATCCTTACATTTTCACGTGCTCCCTCCGTCATAATTAGTTTCAAAGTCTTTTCCTCTCCATATATCCTATTGTTTTTATGGGACATCTGATTCAGTTAAATTTATAAAGAGATTTATTTTCTTTCACCTCTCGTTCGAATCCTCTTTCTCCGTCTGCCCTTATCCCATTCATATTTGATCTCTATCACCCAATCTTGATGACAAAGAGTAATGAGGTGAGCACAACGTGTAATAGAAAGAGTAGGTAGTTTTGGGTTAAGAGACAAACAAGTTTCTTTCTATCTTTTTTTTTTTCCGGGGGGTGGGGGTGGCACTGAAGTAAAAGATATGAATTTCACAGGGAAGGTTCATAACTCATGCGTTGTAACGTGATTTGCTAGATATAGATGGAGGGGGTTATGCAAGTCTTGAAAATCAAATAATAAATAATGGAAATCTTAATATAGAACAGACCTTGGAGGACTCTAAAAAGAGGCTAAGTGTATAGTAAAACCGGTCAAAGCATTGAGGGTGCATGGAAAATGTAAGTTTATCTTGAAGTAAATAGCTTGCATAGGTTTTTCATTTCTTGTCTGACCTTTATCAAACGAAGCACTAGTTATATAGGAGTAACTTATCTCAATAAGATGCAAAAGAACATACTGAGAGTTAAACTTACACGAATTATTTCCAGCACTAAGAAGACAGTCAATGCAGCACCAAATGCAAGATTCAGAAACATAGGCTGCAAAATGACAAAAAGTAGAGGGCATCAGACACTGGTTGTAGGAGACGCAGAGGAATGGACACTGTAATAGAAACAGAAATTGTGTGAACCTGAAGAATAAGGGCAGGAACAAACATAGAAACAGCCATCAGATGATAATATTTTCGCAAGAGGATCCTCTCAACCTTACTACCTTTGGAAATATTGTAAAATCGATGAACTGAGACACATATCACGCCCACCCAGTACAAGCACAACGACAGCCTCTTAAGTGGTTCAGAGAAAACGAATTCAAGAACCCTGTTCAAAAAAGAAATGGAGTCAAGACATACCTGGTAGTATTATACATATTAACAACATAGTACACTTGGACACACAATAAGCTGACTTCATGTTCACGAGCCCAGAGTTTAACAATGCATTGCTTGAACAAAGATCCCAACCCATACTTGGGTTCAGATTAATTTTAGCAATGAATACACCGGATATGACTGGGAGATTGCCTAGGAAACCTCCTAGAATTCAGAGAGACTCCTGCATACGAACTAGTGTAGTAGCAGTGGAAAATTACTTTCTAGCAGAAATGCAACAATTGAGGAGCATGTACATCTTAGTTTACTTTATAGGCCACAACCGGCGATAGTGTCCAACATTTGCCGATAGCAAAAACATTGTATCTTTTTCTTCTGCTAGAGCAAAGTAACCTTCCCCAGCTGACATGCTGCTATTACCAAGTTACATCTATTGGGAAGCATCAAAATCAGAATTGCCAAACCCAAGTCACCTATTCTTATTAGCTCTTGCACGGCATTTAAGCTTTACCTTTTGTGACAGAGGAGGCTGACAAAAATTTCGGTCGAGATACCAACAAAGCTCGTTTACTAATTAATAAAGCGGCAAATACTCCAGTATCCTATATATGACAGCATCTCTTTCTAGTCCCAGACACAGTAGAATGCTAAAAGAAAGAAAGAAGCAAAACCCCAGATAAGAAAATGATGGCCAACATTGAACACCAATAACATTTTCACTACTTCAAACAAATTCTAGTATCTGTGAGGCCCTCCGTTCCCACCACTGTTATTGTATGTCCATATTTTAACATACAGGTGAACTAATACAACAATTTGTATCTATGTACGTGCAATGAACTTTCAGTTTCAGATAGCATGAAATATTAAGCCAGCAATGTGGACAATCATGAATCATGATACACCATGCAGAAGAATGAGAAATATGAGCACCCTTACCACCATAATGGATGCACATGGAAATCATGAACAAGTTGCACCCACAATGGAACAACTGCAGTTGACCAAAATACCAGCAGCGTGAAGAACAATATACATCGTCCACTCTCACTATGGATCCTTGAGCTTGACCTGGTTAAACGATCGCCAACTTGAAGAAATAATTTATAAAGCAAAGGAAATAGTAGAAGGCCAAGGAGATAGCCCTGCAACAAATGGAAAATTGCAATAAGTTAATAAGTACGCCGTGTCTACATTGATTCCATGGTCAAGATCATGACTAACAAACACAAATAGACAAAAATAAAATAAGATAAAGGAACGCAAATATACCTGAACAATGGTGCTTATCTCACTTCTTTTAATTACACCTCGCACAAAAACTACGTCTGATGACAACAAGACGTGCAGCATCTGATAAACACAGGACATTTCATAATTACAAATGGATGTGAGCAAAAGCACTAATAACAGCCACAAGTTTAAATGTAGAAACCTTGATCAGTGTAGACCTAAGCATGTCTCCAGCATATGTTGTAAGACCAACGGTCACCAAAAGTGCCTCTCCTACAATATGAATGAGACAGCTGAGATAATGGAATTGGCGTAGTACCTATTATATGATTTATCCTATCTACCTACATCCAACAATTATTGCTGGCCAACACTGAATTAGCACGCACCATTTGAGGTTGCTTGGATAGAGAGTAATGGAGGGGAAGGTACGGGAGGGAAACGGAGGGATACAATTTCCCTTTGGATACAACTTTTGAGAGCTATGTTTTCAACATAGAAGTAAGCATAGCGTAAATACGGACCCCCCTTTACCTCACCACAGATGAGACCCTTTGAGGCACTAGGGTAATGTTGTTATTGTTGTCGTATGCATTTGAGAGGGAGGAAAGGAAGTGCAGAGATTTTGGGGGAATCATTTTCCTTCATTACCTCCATTTTGGGTGTGTCTCCCCTAAGTGGAGAGATTTAGAAGGAAAATGGACTCAAATAGCTTTCAAGTTTCAACCATATGAAATGAGTAACTGCCCTTGAAATATCTGGGTCAACTTAGTATCCCCTCCCTCTTTGTCTCTCTCCCCTCTACAAACCCGACTATCTCTCTCTTCCCTCCCCAAACCCTTGCCACCTTCGTCCAACATGCCCCATCATCCCCCACTCCATCTACTAGTCCACACCCCGCCACAATCACTATCGAAACCGCTAAACTAAGGCGACAACGTGCTCGTCGAGAAGTTGACCGTCCGTTTGCTGTTCACCATGGCCACCGGCGTGATTTCTCAACGTTAAGCAAACATGAAGAATATAAATTTCAGGGTCTTGGGTAAAATCAATGCATGGTTTTGAGTTTTGATTGATGGTCTCAGAGAAAAAATAGGAGCAAGGAGAAGCAGACACGTAATCATGGCTACAGGCCATCATTTTCTTCGTTCATCATTCTCAATATCTCATCAAGTACTTGATTTGTAGAGTTCCCCTCCTCTTCCTCCATTTCTTCAAATGAGGGAACCCATCTCCCTCTTCCCTCCCCTCCCTTTCTCCTACCTTTTGTGTATCTAAGCAAACTTTTAGTGTTTAAAAGACAGCAGAGATCGTTATATGCCAAAAATGTTTCTCAGAACATATCCCCTAGTGAGGCATGGTACTAAACAGGTTGATGGGCTAAAAATAATAATGAGGATATGTGAACCTCACAAAAGAGATTTTACATTAGAGTATTTGCAGATCAGCATATTGGCAAGTCAACCAAGACTATGTCTCTCTTATATTTGAGATCTTGTCACGGATGCTGTCCATAACCTAGAAGCTTGATAAAATCAGGTCCTTATTTCGAGTTTTTCTATTTACCTTGAAGGTGCATTAGAACACTAAGAGCCAACGCTGGTCACTCCCATCAATAAAAAATTCACTCGTTTCACCTTCAAGTCTCTAAAACATGAAATCTTCTAGACATAAGTGACAGATTCAAGCAACGTATTCACAAAAATGAAGAGGATTTCATTTAAGATCATTGAATAGCTCAAAGTATAAACACACAGCTAGGAGAACAGAACAGATATCATATGAAAGCACAAAAGCCCTTCCTTTTAATTCTATGCAGATACTCAAAAATCTAAAGCTACCGACCGCTAACTTATCAGCTATAGAAAGAAAAACTTAATAAGAACAACACATACTAGTAGGAGTATAGTAAAGGGTGTTTCTTTTATCACAAAAAAATAGGAAAGAGAATCAAAGAACAGAAACCAGCAAGATACATACCTATAGAAGCACATGATGGGAAGCTACACAAAATATGCTGAATCAACTTCATGGAAGCTACTCCGTGGCCCAACATCCAAAAACATAGTACTGCCAAGTCTTGAAGCACGAGGAAAAACCAATCATACATCAATTTATTGTTCAATAAAGAAAGTATATGAAAGCAATTCAAGTTTATACTGATTGTCCATCAATCCACCAGATGGAAACAATCTTTGTACACGTACCAAAAACACCAGAACCACCACCAAAATGAAGCACCATACAAGGTAATGCACACAACAATCCACTCGTAATGCTAAATTTCACCACAAAGTTGCTGCGGCTTGAACGCTGAATGGAGAAGCCAAGGGACAGAAGCACGCTAAAGCAGCTCATATACGCAGCCCAATAAAGCAACCTCTCGTATTGAAATACTGCACATAGTTGATATTTTTAGTGGTAAATACAGAGAAACAAAAGAGTAGTACACCAAAAGAAAGTCAATCCCATATAATAAAAAATATTCTTCTATTCCAACATTACTTGCCTCAGTTTCACTCTGGATGTTTCAGCATAATAGGTCACATTTGCAGTAAGTTCAATTTTCAGATTTCCCATTTTGTCAACATTTTCAAAGTTCAATAAACTTCTACGACCAAAAAGAAATTCAGTAATCTATTGTGTTTCCAATGCTACCCAAAAGAAACAAAGAGTTGAGAGTTGTATTGCTACCAGATGAACTTTGGGTTAAGAATAATGTTTCTGAAATACCTAATGTTATCATCTACGGTACCACCATGCTCGCATATACTTTATATTAATTCCAAAACCCCCCTGTAAATCGTGCAACTTCCATAACAGTCTCCGTTCCACAATTATACAAAGCATGATGCCATTGATATGAAGTTTGCAAAATTCCGATGCCTTCTCATGGCAAAAGCTATTCTACATTTCTACGTACTTATGCCAAAAACCAAATGGTCCACAACATACACATTCTTATCCTAAAAACTCGCTGATCCTGCAAGATGCATTTCCAATACATAAAGGTATTTGACTCGACTATCAATTCTAGAAATACTAGTTCTCATTTCTAAAGATATCACTATCATTTCCGAGAAAAACAACCTAATTTCAGCAGCTCATATGCAAATTCGGAATGTAATATGTCTACAAGCTCGAAAACACAAACCTTTGGGCGCGACTTGAGCCAATGCCAATCCTCTGGACAGCTGAACTAACTTAGATAACATCATAGCAGGCAACGTAACCGCTCCGAGAAATATTCCCGACAACGCCCCCGGCCTATTTTACAATTCAATCAACCAAACATACATATAATTACATTTCAGCATCAAATTCTACAATTTCCAGCTCATTAAATCCAAGCATTCACAAAGAAGATCATGAAATTCAATCTCAATCACACTAAAAGTAGCGTAAAATTCACATAATTCTAACAATAGTATAAAACCCTAGAATTGTCCAGTCAGAAATCAATTAAATAACAATCAAATTGAAATTGAAATAGAAATTGAGGTTTACCTAGCACCGAATTCGACAAAGGAAGGAGAATTCTCGACGGAGACCTCAACAAAGAGAGCGACGGCGGCGAGGAGGGAGAGAGAAACGGATTCGAAGAAGAGAAGAGAGAAAGGGATGGTTGAGTAAATGATACGCAACAGGATTAGCAAAACGACGGCTCTCTCGCCGTTAAACAGCGTTAACACAGACGCCATTTTTGAAAAATCACGAAGCTCTCATCTGCTTGAAATGAAACGTAATGAACAAGATGAGAGAGGAGAGAGAATCAAGGAAGTTGGATTTTTCCTTTTTTTGTTTGTCAATTGGCGCGCACTGAGAGGATCTGCGTTTGGTGCAACTGCCGGACCTTTTTTCCGGTAAAGAAACAACGCGTTTGTTGGTTTGATTTGATGAGACTCCTGTGACTTGTATTGCGGTTTGGCGACGTTGTTACAACCAATACTGAATTGCCACGTAGGAAAATCAGCTCTCGTGTCACGATACAGTATACGGAGTATAGTAGATTAATAGTATACGCCCCGCACAAACCAAGTGGTACTCTAATAATGTCATGGTTGAAGATCTTGGTTGTTGGCGGTGATTAGCTTGGTGGTTGGGAGCTACGGAAATGGGTAGGATGTTAAATTAGCTTGACATCGGCTTGGTGGTTATATACTCCGTCTAAAACACTATCCGAGTACTACATTAGAAAGGAAACAATCAAATTGGTGAGAACGGCTTGAACCAAGCTCGAAGCTGCCACAATACCAAGCTTGATCATACAAATTGGTGGGAATAGGATGGACAAAACAGCTAGTAACTAATATTTACCACTTCCTTTCTTATGAGGCCTCCAAATCAATTAAGTACTAAAATGAACGATACGACTTCCTTCCCTTTTTCTTCATTCCACTCCCTTCCAATCATCATTAGAAACCAATTGAGCTGTAGGAAAGAATAGAGAACACCCTCAATCCTCAAAGCAAACCTCCAAATTCCAGGGACAGCTGAAAAGTGTCAAACTGAAGCCTCAAATGAGGTAACAAAATTGCTTTTCAAAACTTGTGTCCATCCAAAAGGAGAATGTTAGATGGTCTCTAACTCTAACTCTACCATCTGCAGAGGGTAAAATTGATAGGTAGAAGATGTAAGCCACATTCATTCATTTCTCATTGTTTTACCATCACAACGACACATACTGCTCCTACATAAGCCTGTTCCTACACGAAAACATAGCAATACAAAGACCAAGACTCGATATCCAACGGCCATAAGAAAGAGCGCCATCAAATTGTTCCACTTCCCGTTAATGCTGGAGGAGATCTCATATGCGCTACTGACAGCCTGATACCCTGATATGGCCCTGACTTCTCCGACTGCAAAGTTTGTGCCGACATACTCATTCTCCAAGAGCCCCTGGTGTAGATTAAGGAACAAATATCACGATTAACGGTCACTCTGGTTTTTGCAAAAGAAAGATTGGACAAAAACCATAACAAAAGTGCAGAAAAATATTTGGGGACGTAAAGAAAGCGGGTGCATGGTGAGGAAGGACCAAAACTCAGTTACTTGCCTGGATGGTGTAAGTGTGAAAGGCAACGTAGGACAAAGGGTAATTCCAAAGTGTTCCTGGCAAATCACTCCGAAGTCTGAAGTAGCCGGCTGAAAGCATCATCGCAATCTGTATACAGAAAGGTAATCAACAAATCAATTTACAACCAATACTCCCCAACAAAATGATGGATCCATTTGCTGAAAATACGTACTGCCAATATCATGAATAAGAATCGTAATAACACAAAACACACAGCTATTACATGTTAGACAAACTTTCAAGCCCACAAAAAATAAGCAAGCGAAGAAATAAAAAGCTGAACTATTGAGATCATCTAGTCAACATAATTTTATAAAGATGTACCCAATATTGGCACATACTTCGTATGATTTAACATCAACCCCATACACTATGGATACACTAATAATTGTATGGAACGCAAGAGTCATCGATAGCAGGCAAGTATAAATAAACCAAAAACTTCAAACCTAATATATATGACAATTATGGCCATCTACCCAAAATGTTCTATCCCATTAGCAAGGAGGCATACAATTTATTCCGTCACTCAAATCAGTCTTAGGCATAAAGAGGCCTCAAATTCGAATCTTGGGGGCCCCTTATCCGATAAAGTAAGAGATTTTTTTTCCCTCACAGTATGCGAGATTATTCACCATTGACACCTGAAGCCCAAATAATTTGGGATGAGAGGGTTCGTATAAAGAATACGCATTGACTGCATCTAATCAACAAACGAGCAAGTAATAAGCATTGACCCCCACTCCCCCGAATAAAACTTTTTGGACTGTGCAGATAACAGGTCAGCATGGAGCTATGAAGAAAGTGGAACTCAATAAACCAAGGTCTCCTCAAGTAAGGTTGACAATCCACTTGTTGCAACAATAAAGACTGAACTACCAGATTATACGTCAACAAATGCAACACTCATGGGCCAAATCTCACCCTCCCCAATACTACTGAGGCGGAGAGACAGACAACAATGGGGATAGGGGAGGAGATTAGGGATCGATGTACATTCAGATTTAGGATGCATAGAGGAACTCACCTGTACAAGCATTAGTGTCAAAATGCTCCAGGAAACATCTAGCTGAACAGCTGCAACGGTTAGCAATAAACCTTCGTTGACCAGAAGACACATAAAGTAGTTTAACACGAAGTACATCAACAAGCTAAATTCATCTCGTAGCCCAATTAGAAAATAGAAGACGAGACTAGATGATATGGCAATCAGGAACAAGAAAGGAATGCTTGACAGAAGTTGTCCAAGGACAAAGACAAATGCTCCACAATGCTGATTTGATTCTTCACAGGCATAAGTCTGCACATCGAGATGAATTTGAATCAATTAAGCCACTGATACAGGTGAGACAGGGGAACAGAATAAAACATGTATAATGCTAAATTGCTAATTAATAAGCAACCACCAGTAGTTCATGATAAACATATATGAATGAATTGCCAAATACGAAACTGATTGTCTTAAATCAACAAACTGATACAATAGAGAAACTCATAGAGGCATAGACAAACCTTAATTTCTTTTATATGAGCACGCACTCCAGCAATGCTTAAAAGGGATGTAAACGACACAAACACAAATATAGCCGCGACTCTAGCCTGTCATTAAGACATGAAAAGCAGGCAGGGTAAATGAGATATAAACAACAGTATTTTTTTTTTCCAATACCAGGCATGACAAGACTAAAGCTCCACATATAAAAACTGTGCCAAGCAGTTAGAAATTCTCAAGTTCTTGAGTTCCCAAACATGGAATTTGTGTCAAATTTGGATTTGAGAATCAAATCCTTGTTTCCAAACACACTCTAACAACATTTGTGCCTCAACATGCCCAATGCAAGAACACTTTGTACGATGCCCATGACAATATAGGGTGTCAAGGAATGTTATGAAGCAGAGCCATATGCAAGTAATTTAAATCTAAAATCTGTGATGTTATGATTACCAAAACTATCAAAGCATGAATCACCTAGTTAATTACTCAACACTAACTATGAAAGCAGAATAATATCCATCCACAGACAGCAGATGAGTCAATATTATTGAGCTAATCAAGAATGCAATAGATACCATGAAAGTGGAATGGCATAAATTGAGAACTTTAAGGCTGTTGTTTGAGAAAATAATTCATATCAGATTAACTCAGATGGTATTGCCAAGATAGTGATCTGGTTGAATTTTACCATACAAACAATTGCTTAATCATGTCAGCTCACCACTATATCAACCAAGAAGAGAAAGAGACAAAAACAAAGACGGTTAATTGAATGCTCAAAAACATTTCTAAGTAGTTTATTGAAATCAGACCACATATTTACAGAGTGAACGGACAGATCTATTGATATTATTAAAAGGTTGGCATTAGCGAACAGGTATCTTCCCGTTCAATGACCAATCGCTCTTGGCACACCCACAACATTCCACTAACCAAAGAAGATGGGAAACAACAATAACAAGAAAGAATTGCACTTACCACAACAGACGATAAAGAATGCCCCAGGCCAGAGAAGACAGTGCCGATACAGAGTGCCAAAAGCATAAAAAGTACAAGCCGAAGCCAGAAGTATTTCCATTTCCTAGACATCACTAATAAGGATCTCCATGTCAGAACTGCGATCTTGGTAGCCTGACCAGCTTTTCCTCTGCTTTTGAGAAGAGGACCTTCCTGAAAGGATAAGTTCAAAGGCAGATAATGTCATTATTAAACTCAAAGCAAGTGACAGTAATCAAACAAAACGAAGAATTGAGCGCTTTCCAAGTCTCCTTTGTGGCTCTGTTCCATCCCTCTGCGCACAGAAAAAAACATAATAGAGAAGCCAATTTTGGCTGTTTCTTTGGACCTTACAATGTAAATCCTTAGTGCTTTTAATAAATATCTCAGACAAGAGGTACTTATTAACGTATCAAGTTCTGTATCAATGAACCGCTCTTCATGATTATTTGTTGTGGTCGTGGATATCCTAACCAATTATGTCAAACCACGAGGTACTAATGAATTTCCAATAGAAGCAAATGATGAAAAAAAGAAAAAGAAACTATTAGTAATGGGTTAGATCTAAGTCATTTAACTAATGCATACAGGACTTGTACAATCACTTCTGGTCTGAAGCTAGGCAAGCATGGCTAAGAATCACTAGAGCTTGGTCAAACACTTTTATATCTTTTACATCTAGGGGAATGGTTGCTATCAAATATGAAATCAAAGCCCGTGAAAAACTGCATTCTGCGATGAGCAACTTACTCATGTATATATAAAGGAACACAGAGGCGAAAATGAAAACGTTGTGAACTCAATAGTAAATAAAACCAACAAACCTTTTCTGTAAGCTTTAGAATCATTGCCTCAACAGCTGCAGCATCTGCAGAAGACTTAAAAGTTGCTTCAAGGGTACGAATTGCAACAGCAGTGTCCATATTCACTGCCGACAAGTCTCCATTATCATCCTGCACATGTTGAGGATTTTCCACTTTCAGTGTGTAAGTGAGAAAAGTATGAAAATGTGATTTCAGAAAGAAGAACAGGCCTTTCATAAGAAGAAAAAGTAAACACAAAAAATGACCTGTAAGTTTTTACACATTGCGATAATTCTGTCGAAGTCTGTGTTAATTGCTCGCAGGAAGTGATCGGAAGGGCTTTGCATTATAGGGCATGGAAATCCAGCATTTGAGAAGTGCTTCACAAGTAAAGAATCTTCAAGTTAATAGGACAATACTTGGTCTAGAATTCAAATTAAACTGAAAATACAAACATCTTCCCAAACATTTGTTAAAAAGAACTTAACTGCAGTTTCCACTTATAGAATGGATGTTCAAACAAACACATTGATAATAACACTTTCAAACCAAATTTAACTTTGATAATTACTGGAATATTATAGGAAGTGATATGAAGTAATAACTAATAGTCATTTACCAAAAATAGTGAATCTACATATGAGACTTCTCGGAATTACAGGATCAGAATTTTAGTGCCATACTCCCAGAGTCCCTGGTACAAGAACAGCAGCAGACCCCCCCAAAAAAAAGCAGGTAATTATATCAACGTTCAATCAAGTAGTCACCTGTAAGCAGGCCAGGGTTTCTCCGAAAAATAGTGTGTTCCCGTTCGAGAGCAAGCAAATCCGGTCAAAAAGGCCAAAAACTTCTGTGCTGCTCTGGTATATTGTGAATATAAGGGTGCACCCAGTGCTCGCAAGCTTCTTCAAGGTAACCATCATAAGAAGTGCAGAAACGCTGAAATACATGAATTTATATAAAATAATTAGAGTAGGTTACATAATACAGATTGCATAACACTTTCAAGTACTTCCCAACTGATACAACAAACAGTTTTTCGCAGGTTTCAAAGAAAAACATAGAATGGATGTCAATCCGCAAGGCCACAAAGCATTTAAATCACAAGTATTATGTCACGCAAAATTGATCAATTAGTGTTAAAGTGAGTTCCACCAGTGAGTGTCCCACATTGGAAAAATAGGAGAAAGTTGAGTCGTATATAAACCAAGGAGTTATTTCTCTTATTGCTAATTGGTTTTAGGATGAAACCTCTTTAGGTTTATGAAGCGTACTCTCTCTCCTCCTTGCGGGTGCGGCCCAGACCCGATTGTGCTTTAACATGGTCTCAGAGCCCATGGTTAAAGACTTGGGACTCAAGAAACTGAACTGGGCCCATTACACATGGGTCAAGTTTACGCAACCGAAGAGAACTAGGAGAGCCCCGGTTCGCAATGCCACCGAAGAGAGCTAGAAAAGCCCCGGTGAGCCTGTGAAGGTCCAGTCTGCGCAGATGGGCAAGATATGTGGGAACCGAAGAGAGCTAGAACAGCTTCGGTTAGCCCCCAAGCCCAGTCTGCTGAGTAAAAAGAGAACTCACACGTGAGGGGGAGTGTTAAAGTGAGTTCCACCTGTGAGTCCCACATTGGAAAAAGAGGAGTTGAGTCGTATATAAACCAAGGAGTTACTCCTCTTATTGCCCATTGGTTTTAGGATGGAACCTCCTTGGGTTTATGAAGCGTACTCTCTCTCCTCCGTGCGGGCCAGGCCCGATTGTGCTTTAACAATTAGTTAGACTATTCGGCATATCCAACAATCACAAGAACAATTGATCAATTAGCACCCTCTTGTCCAACAACGACAAGGTAAGGCTTGCCCCCTATACACCAAACCATTGCCTTGAGAGGACGGAAACGTGCACCGGGCTGCCCTCTTTTTTTTTTTTAGTTGCTGATCTGATAAAGGCAGACTTATCTGACTTCAAACAATATTACCTTTAAAAATTCAAGATATCACTTTAAATAATGAACTTGCAAAGGTGCTTGGAGGCTATAGTATCTGACAGGTTCAAGTGAAACTGTGAAAGTTTATATACATGTAAATCATCTCCATAAATTATGATTAGTATGCTGAGCAGAATTCTAATTCTGTCTTTCTTTTGTTTGTCCTTTGGTATGCTATCGTTTCTTATCTATTTTCTCCAACTCTCTTTATATTCTCAAAGTGATCCTTATCTCATCGTATTAGGAACTTTGTGAGGTAGAACATCACAAGGCAATGGTTGGCAACTATTTCCAACATGCGTCGAAGGAAGAAGATTTTACGTAGTCAACCTAACTCGTGACTCATAGCTCAGAACCTATTTTGGTTATCAAGCTAACACTGAATCACAGGGTAGAACTACAAGCTATCATGGAGTCTGTCACAGTAGGGATTTCTCTACTACAATGGACCTATATCTACAGGTACAGGCGAATCGCCTAAGGTGGTATGGCATTTGTGACTGACATGCCAATTTAAAGACATGAAGGGGTGAAAAAGGGATAATTTTGTAAGGGGGTGGAAGGACTGAAGATGACTTGGATACAGGTGACTGGGGATGGAAGAATATTGGCATTTCATGTGGAGGATGGAGTTTGACAATTCTCTTTTTTTTTCTTTCTTTTTTTTTCCATTTCTTTTTCCTTTTTTCTTCAAACTTCTTTTCCCTTGTTCTCCACGTGTTTCATTCAATTCTTCTTTAGAACTTTCGTGAACTCTTTTTCACACTTTTTGAAACTCATTATCATGTTTAACTAGTTACAACTTTTATCGCCCACATATGGCGGGTTCATATGATGATTCATATTAGCTGACCACAAATCACTTCGGGCCTAAGGCTTTGCTGTTGTTGTTGCAATGGACCTGATTACTGCAACTCCATATTAACACCCAAAAAGTGTACGAGTGGAAAAAATACTAAATGCTAGAGATCTACAACAGAGGTGCATGAGTCTCCTCATGTTCTGAAAATTAATTCTTTACCAAGTTGCAGGGCTGTGTATGACATAAGAGAGCTTATTGGTGAATAAGTTTCTACAACAGAACATTTCGGATATGTGTTGCTTATAGCATATATTGATCGTAGACGCACGTAGAAGGATCAAGTTCCTAACTTTCTCTCTTTCAGCAGGTCAAGAGATAAGACTGATGAACGGTTAAAGAATAAGTTAGCAAACAGATTGTCATCATTATCCTTCTGGCAGAAGCAAAGACTTCAAAATGATAAACGAGACATAAGGAAAAGCTGAAACATGAAAGAATGCAAAGCAACAGCCAACCTGTCTAGATGATAGAGAGGCTCATCAATAAATACAACATGTGGTCTCATCACAAGTTCACGGGCAATGCTGACACGCCTTCTCTCACCACTACGAAGACCCTTCATGTAGCAGTGGCCACCAATCAGTTTGTTAGCGTAATCACCCAAAGACATGGAAATAATAGCATCGTCCACGACACTTTTCTTCTGACAAAGGAATCCAGGAAGCTGAAGCAATGCTGAATAGTAAAGAAATTCCCTAACAGTTAGGGATCCAATCAACTCTGTCTCCCTTTCCACATATCCCTACATAAGACAAACAAAAATAAACATCTTATGACAGCTTATCAAAATTTATTTAAATTTTACACCAGCAATCAACCAAAGGAACCAAACATGTCCTTTTGCCCCAAATTCAGGGTGTGAGGATGTAAAAAGGAAATCATATTTTAGATCATGCATCCCCCAGCTTGGAGGGAACACCTTTCCATAGAAGGCAGGGTATCCCTCTATAAACCAGACACAGCAAAACAAATCAGACGGTAAATAATGCCAAAAATCACAATGACCACCGAGAATTGAAGTTAACTGAGCATATCAACAATGTTTTAGGATTACAGACAGATGATTAGACATCTTTTAATCATACTTCCTCTGCCCTCTAGAAGCTTCTAACTTTCCTCATTGGGTATCCCTCTATTTTTTTTATATTCCAGTGCTCCTCTTCACGGCCCAATTCGTTTCACTCTCTCCCCATCCCCACCTCCTCCCTTGTTAAAATTCTGCCAGAGAAGTATCTGGAATCTAGATGAACTACTAAAGAAGGGACTACTACCCTCTTATTATTCCTCTTCAAGTGATTGGGAACTTACGCAAGGAAATTGGCTCTATCAAAGCTAATGAGAGTGTCTACCGGAGAATTATAGCCATAGGTAGCTTATCGTATCTCATACCAACTAGATCAGAGCTAGTTTCTCTCGAGGTTCATGCGAATTCAAAGCCAAATTCATATTTTGTCATCAAATAGATATTCGAGGTATGTGAGAGAAACGCTAAAAGTTTGAAATACGGTTTCAAGTCTCTATCAACCGATCATGTCAAGGATAGCACAGTACACAGACAGTGATCGGGCAGGCCATCATAAACTAGGGTCCGGATATGATATGCAAAGTACATCAGCCTATGCATTTACAGTAAGGAATGGCCCACTCCTGTAGATGTTACAACCAGCAGCACAGGCTATACTTGCCCTTCTTCAGCTGTTCTTCTAGCTGTTGGGTTGAGGAAAATTATCTTAGAACAAGGGAAATGATCGAGTCATGGACGTCTTCATTAAAGCCCATCTTGTTATAGTTGACATTCAAACACCATATACGAAGGGCTGGTGAAAGTTTCATGTCCAAAGGTATATTTCCTTGTATCCAACCCCCTCAAATAGAATGAAGGGAATGTCTCGTCTTAGCGCAACTATAAATTCGTTTCTTTCTTCTCTTTACTTTTTAGCAAAATATTAGTAGTTAAGTCTTAATAGACTATCCAACGGTATGCATGTTGTGTTCAATTGGGGAAACATAGAGATAACATACAATATGTGGGTACTTGGGTAGCTTTAAATAGCAAAGACGCCTTATTTTAATGGATAAGTTCTCCATCTCCTTCTTGGAATAGAGTGGTGCTCCACAATCTGATTCCATTACCCAGAACTTAAGACTAACTTCCATTTTATGTCCTTGGGGGGGGGGGGGGGGGGGGGAGCCTCATGAGAGTATTCTAATGAGTAACATAGGGAATGTAATAGTATCTAAGATTTTTTGTGGGGAACCACTTCCCACTATCCTCGTATTTAGGGGAACCACCCTTTTTTTTTAACCACCAAATATAAACAAAAGTGAAGTGTAACACACTAACACCATCAAAACCTATTTCCGCAGTTATTGTGGCCGGATCGGCCCTACATGGCAGCTGGAGCTATTTTACGTGGACTTTACCTAAGCTGACTCCTTAATCCGAAAAAAAGGGAGGAGAAAAGACACCTACTTCCCCCATTTCTCCCCCAATTTCTACAGCAAACTTGCTTGAACATTAGGATCTTTTGTGGCCAACGTCTCTGAACCCAATAATCCATAGATTCTTTCGGTACGTTTCAACTGTTTTAACTTCAAAAGGATTTTTGATGACAACATTTGGAGGCAACACAAACAAATGAATCTAATACAAGGAAAGACATATATACAGATTACAGATATCCAGAAACAACTTCACCAAACACTTTAATATAATGAAGCTCTACAAATGGCACATTTACTAAGAGCAACAATCAGAAATTAATGAAACTTTAGGTAAACGTTCATTACTGAAAAGTTAAAAACTCACATAGGATCCATATGGCAAGTAAGCTTTCATTCCGTTGATGAATACTTCACCGTATGTTCTAGCCGAATGAGGAAGTCTTCCTGCAGGGGAAGAAGAAAAGGATCATAATAGATCAATCACTTAACTACGCGTAATGTGATATTAGAGAACAATCTCAACCAAAAGCTTAGGCTGATGGTTGAGGCCCAACAATTGGTTTAAAACTCTAGCATACCCTACATTAAGCTCAACTACCTCTGGTAATAAGGAAACTCAAACACAAGAAACATCCAAACCTGCAAGAGCCCTTAACATGGTTGACTTTCCAGACTTGGCAGGACCCATAATAACTGTCATTGTTCCCGGCAGTGCATAGCCAGTTGAGCTCTTTAAGACTTTATCAGAATACTTTCGTTTACCCTGAATCATTACAGTCAAATCCTTCCAGACAATTGAGGCGCCCGCTATTTTCCTAGCAACAGCGCCTTCTGGAACAGGTGGTGAAGCCATTGACCCGCTGTGAAGTTTTGACAAAGTAGGAGAACCAGGTGTAGTAGCAGTATTAATTGAATCAACTCTTTCATGCACCCTAACATCAACATCTGTGTCATCTCCCCAATCAGGAGAATCCTCAAAAGATATGGGTTGTCTGAGCGACCCGGGTTTCCTCAAATAGAAGAAATTACTCGAAGGGACCCTACTGGTAGCAGGACTGCTAGCCGACGAGGATGAAGACCTATAATTATCTGATTGAGATTGTATTTCTTCCATCTCTCGATTTCGTGACCCCCAACACTACACCTACCAAGCTCCAACAACCTTCCACAGCTAAAAACTCATCCACCCCTACTAAAGTCTAAAGGCAGCATTTCCATCTCAGTGTTCGAACTCCCATACTCATAATTCAGCAATGGCAACCAATCCAAAACGAACACTTCAAACCCTAATTTCGAAACCTGTAACGACGAAACCGAGATTAATCATAATAATCAAAACCCATAATCATACTAGTATACTTTTTCTACACCCCTATAAAAATGCTAGTAATCAAATTTAATTTCCTTAAACCCACATAGCTATACTTGGCAAAGTTTTACAGTTAGTTGGTCTTTTTAGAAGTCCAAATGGGTAAAAATATTGAAAATAAGTCTTAATCTTCATACTATACTCATGCAAGATTAGTTAAATAACAGATACCCAGAAATAGAAACAGACCAAAAACACAGAATAACAAAAACCCCATGTTCAAGATACTCAAACAAAACCCAAAGAAACACACAATATCTATTAAACAATGCTAAAATGCCCAAATATGACAGCAAGAATTAATCAACACACAAACATAATAACATTAAGAAAAAACAAAACAAAAAAAAAAAAAGGTTAGAACTTTAAATTTGCAAAAGCTTACATTTTGATATATAACTATAAAAAAAAAAAAAAAAAGTATTAGCAACAACAGAAAAAAAGAAAAGACTGACCTTGAAAATGGATCTGAGTGAGCTAAAAAAACAGAAAAAATGGGATTAAAATGGTGGGTTGGAGTGAAGGAGTGAGGAAGAGGAAAAGAGTGAAGTAAAGAAAAAGAGTGTGAGAGAGAAAAGAGGGAAAGTTGTGATTAATACGACAATTTATCATTTTGACTTACTTTTTACAGCTAAATTTGGTCTTCTAATTATGCTTTCTTTTTCATTTTAATTAATTCTGTCTAATAAAACATTATCTTCTCTGGCTTTTTGCTTGGTTTTTATTCCTCAAGTTTTACTTTCCATTAGTACTCCGTATTATTGTTATTAAGTGGTTTCTTTCTTTTTCGAGGAAATGGAATAATTTGTGTTTTTGTCATCATGATTTTTGCCATTCTCCACTCTTTCTTGAAGGATTTCCATCGATTAGAGATGAGCATACCCACCATAATTTGTTATTGATTAGAGATGAGCATACGCTCCATAATTTGTTACGTAGAGTACTCGATTTTGTGATATTGTTATGGATTTTAAATGTTGATTTATTGATTTACTGATTTAGTAAACGTCGGATTTAATTATCGAACTATCATCTTTGTGAAATTTGGACCCCTTCCCATTCATTCCCTTTCTCCGCTCCTAAGCACTTCTTCCCCTTTTAAGCCCTTCTTCGTTTCACTTATGCGTGCGGCACGTCGAAATTAAAGTTCCTATATATATTCCATTCAGCTTTGACCAATCTCTTGAAGTGTTTCTTGACTGTTTTTGGGTCCTAGACACCGAAAATTGACCAACCACAAAAAATTGAGAAACTATTTCTAGTGTAGAAGCTCCCGTATGAAACTTGTTTTTCAGAAATTCAAACTGAGAAATAGTTCTGCAGAAGTTGAAGGTTGGCCAAACAAGCCCTCAATTATTTATTTAACCCATCCTAAGTACACCTTGATCACCCAATAATTACCAAACAAACCTACCAAAACCGGCAACGCCTAATCAGAGAGAAGACCATCACGACATCGTCCATCGAGGTCGCCCTAAAATTCAATCCAGGGCATGACATTAAGTTTCTTCTTGGCCCAACTATCTCAAATAGTTAATGACAGAGTTGTTCAAAACCTTTAGTTGTGAAACTACGCATCGCACTAGCTTAAAACCGATTGACAATAGAAGGAGTAACTCCTTGATTTATAAGATAGACAAAACTCTTCTCTTTTTCAATTTGGGACGCTCATATATGAAATATTTCGAGTGTCAGTTCAACAAAACTCGATTTAATTAAAGGGTTAGCCCGTATGAGAAACAAGTCTCAACCTCAATGAACTGGATTCGACCTTGTTCGAGCTCATTACTTTACAGTACTCGACACGGCTCGACCTTCCTACTTTTAAGAAGTGTAGCTGTGTAAAAGGGGGGGGGGTATTTTGGTAATCTAAGGCTTGGGGAAGATAAGAGGATAAAAGTAACGCAGAGTTGAACCAGAGACTAAGCAAGAAGAAAAATGGAGCTCGCGTTACAAAATTCATTGTTGAGGATCTCATCCTTCAGAGGTTAGCTTCCATTTTTCCGCTACCTCTATCTCTTTGCAATTGTATTTTTCAAGTACTTTGTTTAATACATACTCCCTCGATTCCCTTAGATTGTTAACGTTCCGTTTAAATCATCTTGCATATTCAAACCATACGTTATACAATCAACAACTCAACATGATATGATCCTGTCATAAATTATTATCATAGTGAAGGTTCTACTAGAATTGATCATTTCTAGTTGTATACATTGTACATGCAGTATTTGTGATAAACTTTACGTGTCTTTCTTGTAACTTTAAATTTGTGATGAAGAATCCAGGGTTCACACTTCGCAAGGATGCAGAAGAACCACGTTGAGAACATCTACTGCTGCACTGCCTGAGACAGTTATCTCTGTGGCCGTGGCCGCGACAGTTGTTGGTGCAGCAGCCACCCTTCTAGTGAAGAGAACGAAAGCTTCTCAAGAAAGGTGTGTGACTGTGTGCTTACATTTTCATATTTCACAAATTACAGTTGCAGATAATTGTCTGTTCACTTGCGATATAATCATATAACTGAATCAGACTATGTTTTTTGAATGAAGTCAGAATCCAGTAATAGATTGTGAAGACTGTGGGGGTTCTGGTGTCTGCTCAGAGTGTAAAGGAGAAGGTTTTGTACTTCAGAAACTGTCTCAAGAAAGAGCAGACAGGGCTAGGATGACATCAAATAATGCGGCTACTCGTTTTACATCAGGGTAAACTTCTCTTTACAAGTATGAGAGTTTGAATGCATGTCCTTGTTGGCTGTGAGATTCTTTCTTCTCAGAATACATTCACTGAAAATGCTCTGATATTCACAGGCTGCCAAGAAAATGGAGTTACTGTACAAAGTGCTCATCTGGTCGCTCCTGTATTACTTGCAGTGGGAGTGGAAAGCTGCCAGCATAATTTCCTGCAATACAATTCTTTTGTTTGGAGATTGGATGGTAGCGAGTCTATGTAAAGTCTCAGTCGAAAGGTAAATTGACAGTTCAACAGTCGATTGGGCGTAGATGAGTGTACATTTATCAGGGAAGTCCTTGGACTTCTGAATGTCTTGCACGAGCTGCGGAGATTTGTATCTGTCCTGGAAATAATTCCGTCTAAGCTGTGTGCAGCTTCTGTTGTAGTTTTGTTCATATCATTACTGCTACAACTTCTTCTGTAAGATATGCAAAATGTCACCGTATCATTGTTCTACACCAGGTGAATCTGTCCTTCAGACTATTTTGAGTTTTGTTTTCCTTAGCATTTTGGAGAAACTAGTAGGAAATTATAACATTTGTTGATTCTGTTTCTTGCAAAACCCTTTTACCCTCTTGCATTCCCTTCCCTGAATGGAAACACTAATAGAGAAACCGGAGGAACTTTCGAGTCAGGTCTCAATGGCTTCACTGCACATATGATGTATCAGTGTATCACAGGGGTGCTGAAGTTTAGTTGTCAGACTCAGGTGTGTAACTATGTTATAGGGCTTATAAGTGTTGCCTGTAAATGTAAATCCAACCGTATGTGTGTACTGAAGGGCACTGAGATTGCCCTTCATCTGAAAGACACTGAGATTGCAATTAGCAATCCTGCGGTAAGTTAAGAGTGACAGAAAAAATAGACAAAATATATTTGTAGGTCACGAACTGGACCCATGGATAGCCTTAGGGAAATGCTTACCGAGACTGAGGAGGCTGCATCGGCTTTTTCCAATGTCTACTTCAGTGAAGTTATGGTGTTCCCTGAGCCCTTATGATCGGAACTGGTGGAGCAGCATTAGCAGGAAAGGTGGTGACAGATGCGGAAATGAAGAATACCACCCCAGCTACCATGTGCAATTTTGCTCAGGAGTAAATCTCTTTGGGGCGAATTGAGTAGTACAACTTCTCTTGGTTTCCGACCAAGCTAAGCCAATACTTAAGATTATATGACAGCTGAAGATGGAAATATGAGTGAGAGCATCTGCTTGAGCTCGACCAGTATGCCGGCAAACTCTGACTTCCCGCCATACTTGTCCCAGCTCAAACGGCGGCTCTCACTCGCACAACTGCAAGTGTTTGTTGCAATTTGCAAGTCAGATCGTCTTTCCTTTTAAAAGCAAAGAACAACAAACTCTAATTTTTGTGTCAAATTGCCGCCATTCCCAGACAATGTGTTCGGCATGGATAGGGCTGACCGGCTGAGGCAGGTGTTATGTGTGTTAGTTACAACTTTCGCCTTTCTTACTGGGAACGCGATTGTCACTTTGCTGGGTACGGCCAAAAATGACATTTTCATGATACGGCTATATTACCTCCAATTGAGTACCCCGCAAATATGACCACCACATTCCACGAGGACTGTAGATAGAATACGTTTCTTGTTACATTATATGGATTATTGCTACATAACTAAAACGCAACATGAAAAGGGCAACCACGAAGCATAGAATCATCCTTTAACAGGTATGATGAATTCTTAGGTGAAACATGTATTCAAATTAGCCCCGCAAAGCCCTCTTACACAGGAACTGACTAGCTAACTGGCTGCCAAAAGATTCAAACTGCAGCACACCAAACATATTTGAATAACAACCATTGAAAGTTTGATTTCCATGAAAGGTATGAACACCAGTCAACTTCCACAACTGGTTATAATTATAGAAGGTGCCCAATATTTTTTTTCAAACATAAACATCGTATCTGAGGCTAACAATGATCTTAGGCAGTCTATTCAACTGAAGTTGAGTGATCCTAGATATATAAAGATCTAAATGAATACCGGGGCAATCAGCCTACTGTGATGTTTTCCCGGTGAATGTTGTTGGCAATACCTACTTAAACCACCGCCCTGGCTGTACATTAAGTGTGGCCTCCTCTTCTTTGGACAGGCTTGTAAAGAACAACTGTAACAAACTTGGAACGGAAGCGATGAGTAAAACCAAGTGCCACAACAGATCTGGGAGCCTCCCTATTTTCGATGTACAGATGGTTTACAATCACATTTTGAGGCAAAGGAACTGTTCCTGTGGTTTCTATGCTTGGAGGGTAGCTTAACAGGGTGTGCTGCAAGTGTGGAGGGACAAGAGGTGGCTCACGCGTCTCATCTTCATTCCCAGGAAACACGTTGGTATAACTCGAACTTGGAGAATCAGGGGTTTCAAATCCTACTACGGTACCTGGCTCCTGGTCAAGGATAATATCTGTTATATCGCATTCACCAGGGTTTCTAATACAGTTTCTACAGTCAGAAGCTTACCTAAGTGCACATACTAGTGTTGTCCCAAAAAAGCCAAAAAAAAAAAAAAAAAAAAAAGAGGCTTACCTGCTCATTAGTGTATGTGGTGCTCATGTTGAGGAAGTAACTTCAATGAGATGAATTCTCATAAACAAAGCCCCTTTTGA
Organism: Spergularia bocconei; assembly: GCA_963457585.1. NCBI lineage: Eukaryota > Viridiplantae > Streptophyta > Magnoliopsida > Caryophyllales > Caryophyllaceae > Spergularia > Spergularia bocconei. Next base: position 11,991,955 of record OY734959.1, read on the forward strand.
TGAGAATTCTGAAAATGACAATAACTAGATCTTCAGTAACAAGTGAAAAAAGCACATAGCGATTCTTTGAAAGAAATACAAAACAATGAAGGGATAACATCTTCCTGGTTAAATGGAACACTTAAAAAGAGAAAATAGCAAGGTAACAGCGCGAAGAGAAAGGTAGCCATGTTTAAAACGCAAGTACATACACTGTTGTGGAATATGATAAAATCAGGTTGCATCAGACAAGGAGGCAAAAAGACGAAGAATCAATGGTTTTTCCAAACACAGCAATAAATTTATCCTAAACAATTTCTCATTCAGTGCCACTGTCACTCTGCCCAATGTGGATTTCACCTCAAAAAGACTGCATTTTCAAACAGAAGAGGGTTCCATAATGCTGGGAAAAAGTGGTCAAAACGGAAGCTACAAACTAACTACCCTTTCTCCCTTTTGTGGTGTTAGATGAAACTAACCAAATGTAATGAAAAAATGGAAATTTCGGCAGCCCTCCGGGGGTGTATAGCAGCCCCAAAAACTTGACAAGAAAACATCAATACAAGGATTTTAGGCGGAAACCCAAGATGGGAAAAAACCACAGGTACCGTAAGCCTTTCCACTAATCAACAATATCAATGGAGTACAACACTACAATCCTCCCTAGTAACAACTAGGGGAAACCACAATCTCAAGGTAACAACCTTGGACAATCAAGTAATCAACCACACCTATCTTCACTACAAAGTGGCTAACAACACCAAAAAGTACACTAAAAGAAGAGGAACGAAAATACCAGATCAAAAGGTGAAAATGGCATATAAAGTGGCAGGAATGAAGCACTTATATGCAGTAGACACCCCTCCTAATTTGGATGGCAAACCGAGCTCAAACGGGACTCGAATCAGGACTTCAAATTTGGGGTTTTAGGTTAAATACGGGATTGAGCTTCCTCTTTCTTTTCTCTCTTTTGTGAATGTGTCTAGGGTGTGTGTTTGATCTAATTTTTATGCTCAAACAGCTCTCCTCTTTTGTTTGCCAAAGCTAAGGTACAACGAGTAAGGGTAAAATGGAATTTTACTTGGTTCTTTTACCCGTGCAAAGTTGCACATGATGTTATATGAAAGTGATAAATATACTACTTGTACTCTTAGGCAGATTGGTCATACTATTCTGAACTATTGCCAAACTAATAGATGCGTATTAAGACAAAAAAAAAAAAAAAATACGACCCCCAAAGTTAAACCTCACAAAAGTTGATCCTATTTGACCTCGCCCACTTTTCGTGGTCATGGACCCATATTAAATTTTAACTTGTGGCCCGTATTAAACCTGAAACTCGATCCGGCCCGTTGATAAAATTTGACCCCTAATTAACACAAAATCAGCCTAAATTCAAACCAAACCGGTATTGAGACTACCCCTACTTGATCTTACTCCGTACTTGACGTGACTCATTACAGGTCTACACAACTTAGGGCCCGTTCGACATCACTGCCGTTTTGAGTTTTTGGTTTTTTTTTGCGTAAAAAGTTAAGTTAAATAAGTTACAAAATTAACTTTAAATTGTATGGTACTATAATAGTCATATGGAAAATGAAAACTTACAACTGAAAACTGAAAACCACTTTTTCTGGTTTTCAAAAACGGGACTTTGGTTTTAAAAAAACAGAAAACTGATAACAAAAAACGATACCAAACAGGCCCTTAGTTTTTGTGTAGCATTTCAAAACGTCAATTTAGCATAGTAGACCTTGCAATTATATATTATAATAATAATGATTACCCGTAATTAAGGCAACTGAATTTTGTCAAACTTAAATCTCATAGTTAAAACACTATTCGTGGTGTTTATTTCAAATTTCAATTGATAATAACTTGCGTAACTAAGGAAAAAAAATTCTAACTTGTGTGCGTGTAGAAAACTTCCTTTTTATTCTGGCTTTGTTTAATATATCGGGTTCCATAAAATCAACTCTCAAAAGGATCTGAACATATAGTTAACTGCCTGTGGAGGTGAAATGATTTGATGGAAAGGCTTAACTGCTTAGCGAAAACAAGCAAAGGACTATGGATATGCCAGAAGAAAGACATATTGAACAAGAACTTGGAAATAGTATGGCAAGTGCAGGAGGTAACTGGAAACTTCAGAATCTTTAGTTAGCAAATAGCGAAATATTTCAGCATACGTACCAGATAGAAACTTCTTCAGAATATGAAATTCTAGGGATACTCATGCAAATAGTTGCTTAAGCTTCACAAAAAGCATTCTAAGCCCACCACTACTCAATTCAGCATAACCAATATAGATCGCATAACCTCTACCCAGTCCATGTGTCCATCCCTGATATTTTGTATTCGCAACTAACGAAAGGCCTAAAATCTCAAAGAGAAACAAAAGAACCTTAAAAGGAACAATTACAAGGGACACAGATCCCTTTAGAGAGACAACTAGGCTATATCACCGGAATTTTACCAGTGAAACATAAGTTCAGCAATTATATACTCAGACAAGTCGATCCTGAATAAGTGAACAGTCTAAAATAACTACTTTTCTTTAAACGGACACTCTCTCTTTTTCTATACATAAACTTAAGTTTCACTTTCACTTCACACTGGCAAAAGGTGGCTTTATATTATGGCAAGACTAAGTGTATTGAAGTGACCCACTGAATTTACTCTCGGACACATCATGTCTCAAGGTAGCTCTAAATGCTCACAGCCTCATCTCGTACCAACTGCCAGTGCCAGTGGCACCTTCACCTCCCCCATGATTTTTCGTAAACAATGATTTAAAAAGTCATCCATGGAGAAAGCTTTTAGCATGCAAAATTTATCATTCTGCAACTAAACAGTATGGGTGAAATCACTACCGGTAAAAATTATATGGCTAAAATTAGGATTCTTTGACGATGTAAATCGATGTACTAAAGAGCACCATATTTAGAAATTGAACAATTGACTGGATAGCCTGCTTCTCTTCGTAAATCAAACTAAAAAACAGTGATACTGATTTTTGCCAATCCAATAAAAAAAGGGAAAGGTATTGAATAAAAGTGCTCCCATAGAATCTTTCCTTTCCTTATGGTATCATGTCCACAACTTTTTCTTATCTTTCCATCAGAATCTTTCCACAATAATCAGAAGGAGTAATCACTATTTCATTTGAGAGAGTTGAAGCATTTAATTCATTTGCTAATGATAACTCGAAGGCAAATGGTCAGATCGCTTCTGCTACTTTCCCCGACTTGAGGGTTTTAGTAATGGAATGTAAGAAAACAATTTTAACAGTCACAGACCAAATAGCGATGCTAAGAAGGGGAGAATATCTATTAGAAGGACCATGCTTTCAAAAAGAAAATACCAAAACAACAAGGCTTTGCAAACTAGACAGAATATGTCAGTTACAGACTGAAAGAGGTTGCATATATGTATGTATGGATCAAGGACTAAAGGAGGCACATATCACATTATGACGATGGAAGAACACTCCAGCCTCAACGAGGCAGTTGGTAAGGATAGATTTATTTCCCAAGACTCTACTAAGTCCTAAATCAAATAGAAATAGAGAACTCAACCTATAAACTTCCCCAAAACCACCGAAAGCACCATGAACTCACAGCATAGATGCCTTTAATCTCCACACACACACACAAAAAAAAAAAGTAAATATAGCAGCTCAGGGGCAAGTGCTTAACGCCCAACCTGGCAAAGTCAATCCACAAGGTGGAACTCTTTATGCAGTAAAGCAACCAGAATCCATCATTTGATATTATTAGACGGAAATTCTGTTGCCGCCAAGTCGCCAAGTATATGCATTAACATGTTATCGGTTCTCATTGTTCCTATGTAGAGTATGTCTGCTGCTATTAGTCTTAAGTAACAGGTATACACATAGTGAAGTTGATCCTTTTTTAATATTTTGTGCTGTTAGTCTATTCAACCAACTGAAAAGAGAAACTGACATCAGACATAAGTCATACAACCAAACTTTGTAAGGTCTGGCCATCAATTCCATTGGCAGATAGATGATATTCAACGATGAAAAGAAGGTATGCCGAAAGAGCATGCCGAAGTTATGTTAATAACAAGGCACAGACAAACAAGATCCCAGATTCCCAGCTAATTAGATGACAAAGCTTTTACACCATCAGGGCCCTTTAGAGAAACCTGAGATAAGTTCAAAAACAAGCCACAAATGCTGCCCTTGAGGTGCATAAATAAAGCCTACACCACAACGGAATGAATTCAAAGGCAAAATTTACCCCAATTCCCACGAAACCCCCTTTAGCTACCAAGAGAGAGAAACACTAATGTAACTTATCAGGCTTCACTTTCACCAACTGGCGATGGCTCTAAAATGTGGAGTTTTATGGCCACAGAACAAAACTACATAGAGAGAATCAATATCCTTTGCTACTACAGCTGCTGATTCGGCTAACTTAAGGTAAGATTTAGTTTGGACATATCCTAAAAGGAAAAGAAATACTACGAGACTGAGCACCATATGTTGCCTCTAGAAAAGAACATTTCCTTTTCCGTATATAGCTGAAAACAAGACACAAGGACCCTTTTTCCTTCAATTACACTAACAGATTGTTTGGATAAGGAGACGTGAGCGAGAGGGAAGGGAGTAAATTTCCATCATTTGAATAGACTGACCAACTACCAACCCGAGCCTGTAGGGGAGGGAGGACGGGGACGGAGAAGATGGATTCAATAAGCCTTAACTCTGAATCCTTCAACAGTTGGAAAGTCTCGGAGAAACATGAAGTCTTATTCTCCGCTCCCCTCCCCACCCTCCCCTTTCCTCCTACATCCAACATTTCACTCAAACAAACTTGAAGTGTTCAACGAAGCTTGTTCCAGACAATATCCTTAACCCGACTAGTACATTACTTCATTCGCGCTTCACACAAAAATATTTCCTTTTAAATTAAACACATGAAAATCATTGATTCATTCGGTCCTTCTATTCAGTGCACTACACGCACAAACATTCGGAAAATTTCAATTCAATTTGCTTAATTTTATTTGAAAATCATTGAATGAATTCTATATTCAAACCCTTATTCACAAGGAATTGATTCTTGATTATTGACAGATGATAACACTCTTCTCTAATAATCACAACTCCACAATGCTCTAAACCCAAATTTCACATGAAATGCCAGCATCAAAACACCAAACACAGCAGTAAAAAAAACTAATTACCCTTTACACCAATCTTATCCCCGTAAAAAAAGGGTAAACCAAAAATTAATTACCCTTATTCTACGAAACATAAAACACCCAGTAAATAAATTCACATTCCAGAACAAACCCAGTTCCTAAAATTCACAAATAGCACCATGCCAAAAACAAATACAAGAAACAAAACCCAGAAAATAATATCAAAGAAGAAAGCTTTTTGAAGAAGAAACATACATACCCTAATTTTGAAGGTGGCAGACGATCTTAAAGCTGCTTAAGTTTAGAGTGAGATTATTATCAAGATGATTGAGTAGAGTTTGATTTGAAAATTGTTCCTCAGACACTCTACTTCTTCTTCTTCTTGTTGTTGTTGGTGGCGTGTGTTGCTGCTTTTCGTTGTTCCCCTTTTATTTGTTGTTGTTATACTTGTCTCTCTTTGATTCGTCCAATTTTTCCTTCTTTTTTTTTTTTTTTTTTGGGTGCAAAAGTTCTTGACAAAAGTGAATAAGTGATGGTGATTACTGATTCCGGGAGTTGGGAGTTTATAGTATCAACTATCAAGGGTAAGCAATGTTTTAAAAATGGGACATCGAATCGGTAGTGTTGGGGGTTCAATGGGTCAAGGGGTACGATCGATACGATCGGATCATTAAATCGGATGACGCTATAATTATAAAATGTACAATAATAAAGATGCTGTCAAAAATATTAAAATATATAAAAAAAATGCTTCAATCGGTCAAATCCAATCAATACAGGGGTTGAACCGGATGATTCTTTAAATTTGACCGGGATTAGAGGTGGCCACGGGCCGGGCTATTGCCCAGGAAATCGAGCAGCACCATCACTAGCCCTACACACCCAGGCTAGTGCCAGGGCTCGATTTTCTGGGCATTGGCTAGCCCGCCGGTGCTTTGACTAGGCTTGACCCGAGCTTGACCGGGCTAGGGCCAGGGCGGGCCAGTGCTCGAGCCCTGCCTCGACTGAAAAAAAACAAACTTGCTCTTAATTATCATAATTTTATCATTATTTGAAAAACTTGTAGTAATTAGGATGCCTACGTATCTCGAAAGAATCAAATCTCACATAGTTCTTTACTTACCTTACTTACCTTCATTTTGTTATCTGATCGGTTCATTCTGGTCTTCGAGTTTGTTGATATCATGATTATTAGACAATGTCGGCATTGAGTGCTCAATCATTGATCTGATCCCCAAGAAAATACTCTTCTAACGTTGCTGTATTTGCATAATTTTCAAATTACCATAAATTTTCTTAGATTAGGTTCGATGGGTACTTTCTCGAAGTACGAACGAACAATACGTGGTTCGTTTGCACTACTACGGGTACTTAAACCACCTACATAATTATAATACTAAGTTCAACGTTAATTCAACTCAACTCTAAACTATGACGCTTAAGTAGGCATATGATAAATCATGTCTTTTTTACTATGATAGAAGTTAACCCGATCAACCATTGCTTGATTCGCCTTCACCGGCACCACCATTGCTTGATTCACGTTCAACGACACCACTAAATTTAGGGTAATGTATGCCATGTGTGCATAACTGCGTATTAAGTGTCGAGGTTGAGTGTGGGTTCCGCCACCATTTTTCCATCGAAATTCACAAGTATTGTTGTTAGCTTTGCATACTCGACAAACCAGTTTGAAGTGTTTTGGTTCATTTTTTACGGGCAATTTGTCAAAGTGCAACCAAATATAACTTGTCATTTTTTTATTACTTTTTTTTAAAGAGAATATGCTATATGGTGTTTGTTGTAAGAATATAAGTTAAGTATATTGTAGTTATATTTACTACTTATAAATGAGGAATTCTACGGTGCACGACGTGCACCGAAATACACCATAATAAATAGTTAAAAATAAGCGCCTTGTTTGTTGGAAGAGGACTAAGTGTTTTCAATGCAGGGATTGACCTCATCTTACTGGATTTGAGTCGAATTTTTTTAAGAGGGGAGGATGATACATTATCCGATAGGCTGAACTGACAAATCTAAGGAAATGTCTATTAGTAATTGCAAGTGGATTTTAGGGAATACTAAGTGGAGGAGATTGTGAAAAGTAGCATTATTTTCCAACTTCTTGAGTCTAGTTTAGTTAAGTGTCTTATATTTCGACAAAGAATAAATTCTTTATCATATAGGAAAAGATAGTGGAAATCATGTTTCCGTATCTAATTAGGAGTAATATGTTCATATTGCTAGTTTTGTTTTTAGGAAGTTTAGACTATTACAAATAACACCCTTTTGTATGGTTTTTTCGCAGAGAGTTGAGATTTAATATCGAAAAATCGAAAGAGAGTTTCTTTTAATGAGTTCAGACTTTGTACACAAATTAAGCTAAATAGTGTTATTTTTAGTTCGACATTAGTTGTTAATCACGTTATTAGTGAGTAGTGGATCATTACTTAGATCGGCCTCTAGGTTTAATCATAGGCCTACGGGTCATATTGTTTACTGTTTCGTTTCTTAGTTGATTTCCGTTCACAAATAAATCCCCAAAACCAAAAATTAGTCCAAAAACAGTTCATGATATCGATCTATCCTATAATCCGTTTTTAGTCCGCTGCGTACTCGTATCACAAGAACTTTAACAGCTGCTATCCAGTCATCTCCACAACTGGAAAATAACAGCAGAACGAAGCCCAAATCAATTGAAACCCTGCTAATTTTTGAGGAAAAAAAGTTATGATGGAGACATTGGGATTCCATCCTAGAAGTTGAATTTTGTGGCATTGGTGGAGAAAGTTGAGTTCTTTCATTTTTCTCCATGAATGATCGAATGAGAACTGTTAATGAATGCCAACCCACGTATGGAATCAAGTCAATCAACTGTCACATTTAAGACTAAGTCAATTGTAAACTACAAAGATGAGTACCTTCGACCCATAGTCAATGAACTTGATTGTCTCGAGGACTTCTAGTTAAACTTCAAACTGAAGCCAATGGAATCTGAATGTTATTCCAAAAGATCAGCAAATCTATTCCTGAAAATTGGAAAATTATCTAAGCTATCATCGGCTCATTGCTAACTCACATGCACTTTAGTGTTGTTGATGTTGCCGACATGCCAAGATGGCAACAACCACCAACTACTCATGCAAACATTTAAAACTTAGCATTATTAGTAACTAAAGGGTAAATATTTCCTAGTATTGGTAAAAGGTTTCATGAAGGCAAGAAAGATGGTCCCTCCTGCGCAACATGATAACTAAAATTTGGCCACCAAAGGCTAAAGGGTGAACTCCTAACTACCAGGTTAAATCGTATTTCTGAGCTAAAGGTTAATTGTTGTCGATGACCATAAGGTCAACCATAGACATTTTATTTCATTTCGTACACTATACCACAATGATCCGATGACATTCACTTTGAAATCAGCTCTCAGACTTGTCTAACCCCAATCTATTAATTTTCACCTACCATCCTCATTCTTCTGACATGGGTACTTCCTATAATCTGACGAAATTTGCAACAAACATCAAAATTGATTGAACTGTTGAAAATGTAATGAAGTAGAAACATAGTGTTGAAAACCCCGAGTCAATCATAGACCCACAAAAGATTACTGTAATAAGTAATCTTTTTCATGTTCAACCTTCTAGCGATATGTACCATGAACAGTGGGAATTCAATCAGAGTTTCTACATCTACCTGGTAAAAACCAAAGAATATAAATTAGGGCTACTGGTTCTTTATCAAATATTGTTGTCACGAACAGTTACTGCATCAAGATTGCAGGCCAAATAGTATTCAAATACTCTCTTTTTTCTTATGTTCCCAGTTGTAAGCTCCAAAGTTGTAATCCTCACTTCACACCCTTGCCGATTTCATCAAGAAATGGGCCCGTGATAACATCACCAACTTCTCAAAAGACAAAAAAAAAATCATCCTCAATAGATTAGAGGGTATTAGCCGTGCCCATGAGAGATACCCTCACCCCAACCCCTTCCTTTTGGATCTTGAGCATAAACTCAATTCCGATCTCTTATCCATTCTAGCTAAGGAGGAGCTCTTCTGGCACGTTCGACTAACTGGTACATTCATGATGACCGACTGACCGTAATACCTCCTCTTCCCATAAGTCAGTGACCATCAGAAGGTTTTGTAACAAAATTGTCTTATTGAACACGGATGTGGGGGATACTATCTCTGATGTCACTGCCCTCCAACACCACAATCTTGGTTACTTCTGCAATCTCTTTGCTTCTGGCCCTCACGTGACCACTTTGGATCCCCCCTGGCCTCTTGACCCTGATCGTATCAACATCTCCTCTCCCCCCTCCCTTGAGGAGATTTTTCATGCGGTTAAGGGTCTTGCTCCTCACAAGGCCCCGGGGCCTAACGGTTTTCACATGTTCTTTTATCATCACCAATGGGATACCATCAAAGATAACCTTGCCATTTTCATCAACTCTTTCGCCCAAACCGGCCACCTCCCTCTAGGGATCAATGAGACTACCATCTGTCTCATTCCCAAATGCAATATTCACAGCACCAGCCTCTAAAACAATAGCTACAAAATCATTACAAAAAAATCCTTGTAAAAAGAATTCGTCCCCTCCTGAATGCATGATTTCATTTCGCCGAACCAAAACAGTTTCCTTCCGGGTAGAGGCACCATGATTAACTACACTTTCGCCACTGTAATTCTCCAACCATGAGGAAGAGGAGAGGGAAACGCGGCTGGTTTGCCATTAAGATTTGACTTAGAGAAAGCTTTCGACATACTTGAGCGGAACTTCATTTTCTACAGCCTTAGGATTTTTGGCTTAGATGAACCCTTCATTAGACTTGTCCGCACTTGTCTTACTACCTCCCAGCTTAGAGTCAAAATCAACGGGTGCAATTTCACACCTTTTTCTCCCTCCAGGGGCATTTAGCAGGGAGACCCCCTTTTCCCTCTATCTTTTCATTATTTGCATGGAGGTTCTCTCCCGTAATATGCACGATGCCTTTGACATCGACTCTTGCAAGCCGTTCCGTCTTCCTAGGAGTGACATTTCCATCTCCCATCTCTTTTTCGTTGATGACTTGATCATCTTTGGTGATACCTCTCCTAGTACAGTGGATTGTGCCATGGATACCTTAAATACTTTCTTTTCTCAATCTGGCCAAAAGATGATCACCAACAAAATTAAGCTGATCACCTCCTACAACACCTCGACCCAAGAAATTGCTTACCTCCAAAACAACCTTGAGATTCAGGCTAGCTCGGATCTTGGTACCTACCTTGGTTTTCCCTTCTCTGCCAAAAGGTCAAGCAAAGATCACTTTCTCAATCTCATTGCCAAAGTTAAAGGAAAATTGTCCACTTGGAAAACTTTGACTCTTTCCAAAGCCGGAAGAGCACTCCTTATCCAGACGACCCTCTCCATCATTCCTTGGTACACCATGTAGTCCATCGCCTTTCTTGCTTATGCCCTCACAGCCTTGGATTCGATTTGTGCTAAATTCTTCTGGGGGATAAGCCCGAGAGCCATGGGCTCCACTTGATTGCATGAGATAGACTCTGTTGGGGTAAGAACAAGGGGGGCCTTGGCTTTCGCTCTTGCAAGCTTATGAATTATGTCTTCATGATGAAGATTTGCTGGCAACTAGATGTCAAATCAAACCATGCCACCCGCCTTCTCCATCATAAATATTGTGCCAACAAAACCTACTGACAACCTTTGGTAAGTGGTCATAAATGGAATGGCCCGACAACATTGTGGTCTTCATGACATAGCAGCTGATGGGTGTTTCTACACATGGAATAACAAGCAGGATGAAAATAAGAGGGTCTTCTCTAAAATAGATAGAGCTTTGATTAATGATGAATGGGTTGTGAAGTATCCTGACAACAAAGCTATGTTTCACCCAGAGGGATTGTTTGATCATTCCCCCTGCATAATAACTCTCACAAAAGCTAGAAACAATGGCAAAAGAAGCTTCAGATACTTTAATATGTGGAGTCTGGCTCCAGGGTACAAGGAAATCATAGAAGAAGGATGGAATAAGAGAATAAGTGGGTCGGCTATGTATCAGGTAGTCAAGAAGCGGAAACTTCTGAAAAAACCCTTTAAGGAGTTGAATATGATGAAGTTCTCAGCTATTGAAGCAGCTGCCTGTAAAGCTAAGCAAGAGCTATATGATATACAAGTTCAGCTCAATAATGATCCAAAAAATGAGGAGTTGAGGAAGAAAGAAAGAGAAGAGTCTGACAAGTTTATATATCTGCGGAAAGCAAGTCAGAGTTTCCTTAGACAGAAATGCAAGAATCACTGGATTGCAGAGGGAGATGAAAATTCAGCCTACTTTCACTGCTCCATCAAGGTTAGAAGGATTAAAAACAATATATATCAAATTGATGACCAGAATGGAGTCACTCATACTGAAGACAGTGGAATCCAAAATGTTTTCCTTTCTTTCTACCAAGACTTATTGGGGAAATCAAGTGAAACAGTTCCAGTTCACAAGTCAACAGTTAGAAAAGGAGGGGTGATCAATGAAGATATGGCTAAAGGCATGATAAGACCTGTCTCTAGAGAAGAGATTCGAAAAGCTATGTTTTCAATTCCAGGCAACAAGAGCCCAGGACCTGATGGGTATTCAAGCAAGTTTTACACAGACAATTGGAGTCTGGTAGGAGATCAGGTTTGTGAGGCTGTGATGTAATTCTTCAATTCAGGTAGACTTTTGAAGCAAGTAAACAACACTATTCTCACCCTAATCCCCAAAGTCACTCATCCTAGGAGTGTTACTGAATATAGACCTATTGCATGTTGCAACACAATATATAAGTGCATCTCTAAGATTTTGTGTGAAAGGATTGGGGAGCATCTTCCTCATATTATCAGCCAAAACCAAGGAGCCTTTATTAAAGGGAGAGATATAGTGGAGAATATAATGGTTTGTCAAGATTTGGTAAGGAAGTACAATAGAAGAACAATTTCTCCAAGATGTTTGATGAAAATTGATTTGAGGAAAACTTACGATACAGTAGAGTAGAGATTTGTTGCTGAGATGCTGAGAGCTATGAAATTTCCAAAAAGAATGATTGATTGGATTATGGAGTGTATCTCTACCCCTGCATACACTTTATCTATTAATGGCTCTTAATTTGGGTATTTTCATGGTAAAAGAGGCTTGAGGCAGGAAGACCCTCTTTCTCCCTTGCTCTTTACTTTGTGTATGGAGTATTTATCAAGAGTTTTGGGAGTGGTTTCCAGCAAATTGGAGTATAGATTTCACCCTATGTGCAAGAAGACAAAGCTCACTCATCTCTGTTTTGCTGATGACCTCTTGTTGTTTAGCAAGGTGAGATTAAGTCGGTTTTACTGTTGCTAAGGGGTTTTGCCACCTTCTCTCAATCCACAGGCTTGTGCTCAAATACAATGAAATCGGAGATTTATTTTGCTGGGGTGAGCACCAATGTCAGGAAACAAATTCTCCAGCTTTCAGGATTTAGAGAAGGGAAACTCCCATTCAGATACCTGGGAGTACCTATCACAGCAAGCAAGATCTCAGTATTAGACTGCAATATATTGACTGAGAAGATTGTAAAGACACTACTACAAAACGCCATATAGACATGGGATGTTTTAACTCATAGACGTCGGTTTTCGTTTCGACGTTAAGTTGAGTGACATCTATTAAAATGGGATAGACGTCGGTCTTAAATCCCATGTGCTTCACTTTTATACACATGAGTCTTTTTTAAAAAACCGACGTCTATATGATATAAAGACGTCGGAGTTCCTGGCAAAACCCATGTCTATTGGGTACCTAATACATCGGCTTTATCAGAAATCCCATGTCTATTATTCAACCAAATTTAAAAAAAAAATGTGTACCCAACATAAACGTTAGGTAACGTCGTTGGGTGAACATAAGCTGCAATTCAAGAGAAAATAATAGATAATCAACTCTTAGTGAAAACCTCAAAGCAATCAAATACTAGCAAAGTAGTAATAACAGATGCAAGGTTATGGTATAACTTATAATCATCGGGAACAAATAAAACTGTAAAAGTTTACAAGATAGGATAAGTATTTAAAAACAGAAAACTAATACATCCCAAACCAGATCTAGAACATTAGTACAAACAAAAAGGACTAGATCTGGAAATGAAGAAACATGTTCTCTTCACAGTTAAATCTTCTTGCTTCTATACTAAGAACGCTTTATACCTTAGAAATGAGAAACACAAACAGTGACTTAGTTTTAGCCTTTAAACTCATCAAACTTATAGAAAAGAACACACAAAAAACGAAAAAGAAAAATTAAAACCTCATTTAATTAGGATACAACCATTTGAAAAATAGTTTTACAACCCAAAAAATGAAATTCAAATATCAAAAAAATAATCCAAAAACCAATTTCGAAATCTAAATCCTCGAATTATTTAGAAGCAGAAATTGAGATTTTTGTTTCTTAAAGAAATTTAAAAACAAAATCCGCCCATACCTTAACCAAACAGATCTTCTCCTAAATCCAACATGCAATCGATTTCGGTCCAAAAAACTTGAGTTAAAGATCCGAGTTGATTCGCCACTTCACCGCCGGAATTTTGATGCACAAAATATGTTCAAATCGATCAACTCTTTACTATTATTAAAGGTTAACATTGATTGAAATGAATGATTTTGATTGAGGAAGAAAGACGGATAGATCGGGAAGAGGAGACAGAGAAAGCAGCATAAAGGATATGGAAAATTTTGATTGAGGAAGAAAGCGTCATAGATCGGGAAGAGGATATGAGAAAGCGTGAACAATGAACAAGGAGAGAGAGGGGATAAAGGAGAGAAGAAAAACTGATTGATTTTTTGAAAAGGCACGGAAGAAGATTAAGCAGCTCTGTATGTTAGGGTTGAAAGCTTATATTAGAAAATAGTCGCAAGTCACCCGTTGCAATAGACGTCGGTTCTTCTCGTTTTTATTTATTGAGATTTTAAGCAAAAATTCGGAAATGGATAGACATGGGTTTTAATAAAAATCAGACGTCTATATAGATGTAATACATGTCGGATTTTACAAAAAATTCCATGTCTATTAATACACATGGGTTTTTCTTATAACAACCCATGTCTATTAATTGGTTAAATTTTCGAAAATGCCACTGGTACCTTATAGACATCGGTTTTTCCAAAATCCCATGTCTATCTAGTGATGTCTATAGTTGATTTTGTAGTAGTGAGAGAATTAGGGCACTTGGAGCAAGGAAAATCTCATATGCAGGGAGGCTTACATTGGTTCTGTCAGTTTTGAGTAACCTTCACTCAAACTGGGATAGAATTTTCATACTTCCCGAAGCTGTGCTAAGGAAAATCAGTTCAATTTGCAAGAACTTCCTTTGGGATGGCATGGAGCATATGAATAGAAGTCCTCTAGTGTCTTGGGATGATATTTGTATACCAAAGGCAGCAGGAGAACTTGGGATAAGAGATGTGTTCGATTGGAACATGGCTTGTATAGGAAAATATGTTGCCTGGATTTTTGAGAAGGCTGATACCCTTTGGATTAGATGGGTTCATTCAATCTACATAAAGGGTGAAAATTGGGAGAATTATCAACCTGCAGCAGATACCAGTTGGCATTGGAAGAAAATCTGTAAACTTAAGGAGAAAATGAGACAGAAGTTTACAAGCAATGCGTGGAAGAATGGAAGATATTCAGTAGCAGCAGGTTATGAGTGGCTAAGAGGAGATTTTCCTAAGGTTTGCTGGGGGAAGATCCTATGGTGCAGACATAATATCCCCAAGACAATCTTTATCACTTGGCTTGCTTATAGGCGTAGGTTACAAGTAAAAGAAAGGCTCAAAAGAATTGGAATCTGCAGTGAAGACATTTGCTTCCTATGTCAGCAAGAATCAGAAACGCATGAGCATCTATTCTTCAAGTGTGAATATAGCAAAAGATGTTTGAGGGAGGTAAGCAGGAAATGTGATATCAATTTCCCAGAGACAAATACTTTGATCTGGTGTGCCAAGAAAAGATACAATTCGAAACTCAAGAAGCAGGTGGCAGCTGCTGTTATATTTTGCTTGACCTACCACATTTGGCAAGTCAGAAATAAATGGATGGAAAATGTAGTGTTGTCTCCTAGATGTGTTTGTGATGAAGTCACTGAGAACATTAGAATTAGACTTAGGAGTACAATTAAGAATTTGGATGTCACTAAGTGTAATTGGCTTTGCTAGTTAGATTAGTGGTGAGTTAGAGGTGTTGAAAATGTATGATCCTCTGTCTGAGAACAGAAAGTTGGCATGTTTTTGCAGGGGTATGTCCCGATATTCTTGTAATTCTTTTTTGATTCAGTACAATTACATTTTAGCAAAAAAAAAATGGCCTGAAAAAGGGGATGGAACTCTTTTGTCGCCATAGTGGTTGTGCCCTTGCTAAAGGCGACATCGCTAACTTTTGGTTCAATGCCTGGACCCCTGATGGCCCGCTCCGCCAACATTTTATTGGCCCCCTATCCCCCTCTGACTCCGCCCTTTGCGTCGCCGAGGACATCAATCACTTAATTTATTTTAAGAATTTTTTGCCGCCAACCATTGTTCAGAGACTAACCCACATGGTTTTCTAGGGAGGACACTTTTTTCCGCAACATCTCCCTTCACACTTTTTTCGATACTTCTTTTGTTTACAATGATCTTTGGATGGAGGCTTAACTCTCCATTTAGTAGCAAGGAGAACATTTGGTCGCTCCAAACCCTCCCTAGGGTCCATTTTTTCCTCTGCCTCGCCCTTTGGGATCGCCTTTCCAATGGATCCACCCTTTCTAAGAGAGGTATGGGATGTGGACCTTGCTGCCAGCCCCTTTTGTCCTACCGCTACCGAGGACGCCATCTTCGTGACTGTAACAGCCCGAACCACCCTCCGTCGCAACACAACCCAATAAAATGGGTAGTCATCTCTTATGCCCGATTTTTCCTCTCGTGGGCTCTAAAAGGTGAAGACCTTGCTGGTAGTATGATGGTAGAAATCTATTATAAACTGATCGTATGAGCTTTATTTTCCCAATTAGGGACAAACCAACTCCATAAACCACTTTCCAAATTTCGTAGTGTTACAAACTCCCCCACTTAGAGAACGCAACGTCCCCGTTGCGTCTCGGCCAAAGCATACCAACATAAACACTGGTCCAAGACCTCCCCCTCTAGACGGCTGGTCTAGGCCTCGCCCTAGCACCTAGGACACGGTCGCAGGGTTGCTCTGATACCAATTGTAATAACCCGAACCACTCTCCGTCGCAACACAACCCAATAAATGGGTAGTCACCTCTTAGGCCCGATTCTCATCTCGTGGGCTCTAAAAGGTGAAGAAGTTGTTGGTACTATGATGGTAGGAATCCATTATAAACTGATCATATGAGCCTTGTTTTCCCAATATGGGACAAACCAACTCCATAAACCACTTTCCAAATTGCATAGTGTTACAGTGACTGGCCATGTGCCCATGAGATTTGGCATGTTTATAATGTCACCCCTCGATTCTTTGACTCAAACCTCTCGAAGTGGTTTCATTCTAACCTTGCTAGA
The DNA here is from genome assembly GCA_963457585.1 of Spergularia bocconei. NCBI lineage: Eukaryota > Viridiplantae > Streptophyta > Magnoliopsida > Caryophyllales > Caryophyllaceae > Spergularia > Spergularia bocconei. The sequence continues at coordinate 12,008,676 of OY734959.1, forward strand.
AACTGTGCTTGGAGTACCACCTTTTCTTTTATTCTTTAGGCCATTTGGAAACGTCGTAACCTTTGACTCTTTGAAACTACACCTCTACACCCACCCTTATTCATGTCATTCAGCAACAATTATCAAATTTCACCTCCCTCGCCCCTGGGCCTAATCAGAAACCTTCACCCACCTCCCTGCTTGTACACCAGATTTCCTCACCTTTCCCCGGCCTCACCCCACTTTTATTGTAAATGCCTCCTTTGCTCCCAACTCCTCTTTTGCAGGTGTGGGTGGTATTCTTATCAACTCGGATGACACTTGAGCAGCAAGGTTTGTGGCTACTGTTTTTGCCTTGGACGCTACACACACGAAGGTCTTGAGCCTTCTTGCAGCTGCCCATTGGTGCGCTAATTATAACCGACGCTCGGTGGTCATTCTTAATGATTGTAAACTTGTCACATTAGGCATTCAAGGCGCAGAGAGGGTCAAAGGTCGATTCATCAACCTTTATAACAGGTGCGGCCGGGGAGTACCACAAGGATGGGATCATGAAGACGACTCAATATGTCTCGAGAACATGGGTTCAACCTGCTAATCTTTTAGCCCGTGAAGCTTGACATGACATGACTTGTAATCAATCAAAACACCTTGTAACCCCTCCCCTGATTATCCATATGTATTTTGCTCCTACCGGCACCTTTATTCCTTGCTTCCATATGGGGGAAGGCATAAACTCAGGAGGTGTTAGTCGGGTTTAGATTTGGTAGTGCTTCCGACACTCTAGTCTAATTATTCTTGTAAAGTTCTCTTTATAGCTTTATTAATGATATGCTACTGTTCTAAAAAAAAAAAGTTTGTAATCCTCTATTTCAAAGTGATAAGATTCCATGAGTTTTGTATGGCTGGATGGGAAACATGTTCAGTAGCGGATTAAGATCAGTTGTGAGCTTGCTCTTGAGTTTCTATATTGGACCATTTATATGAATACCATCAACTTTATATCTTTTTTTTTCTTTCTTTGTATTGTTACGCATATAATGGTTGTGGGATGTTTAACGACTTTATGTATTGAGATAAAATGACACTATACTACTATAGCATATGCCAAAAGAACCCTCTTCTGATCCAGACTGTACAACCACACCAATTGGAAGCCTAAGAGAACGTACAAGCTAAGTTAGATGAACTATTATATTGAGAAAGACCCTACACACACACACGCGCGCGCGCGCACAACACGCTACAACCATGAAAGATCAAATCAGGTAGAGTGAATTCTTTGTATGGGAATCCTCTCCAAGTGGTTAACAACACGAATCTTAGAACAACAACTTGGCCAAAAGGCCTAAGATAAAATTTCCAAGCATTCTATTAGGAAAAGGCAGACATATAGAAAAAACAGAAGTTCCAAAGACAATAGGCCACTTATATTGCATTATACTTGTTCGTTAATATATATTGAATCATAAGAAACATGTGAGTAACTAGTATAAAAAATGTTAATATCAATCATGTAACATATTATTCCCACAGGTATTTCCAATTACCAAAGGGGGGGGATAGGTAAACCAATTGCTCCATTTTTAGTAATTGGAAATTCACATGAATTCTGAATTCGTATCATTTGGGGGCAACCAAACAACCCCACAGTTTTTAATTCATTGGGATTCTAGATTCCCATGATTTTGCTTGGCAACCAAACGACCACTAATATTGAGAAACATTAGTTACAATTTTGTTGTAATAATAACACATGTGAGAATTGAAAGCAACATACATTTTTAAAACTAATAAAAAATTTAAGAGATGATCTATTATATCCAAAAAAATGGGTGTCATGTAAATTTTGATGGGAACTCTCGCCCATCCAATGCCTCACCCCCTTTGACTTATTTGAATGGCTCGACCCCCTCCCAACATAATTATCCCTACGCTCCACCGCCACAATTACCCGCCGACTCTAGAACTCAACATTACCATGACAATTATTTTAGTCGCCCTCCCCCCCTCCCTCAATTTTCCTAGTCTACCTCACTCCCCTGTTAATCCCCTCTACATGCACCTCCTATAAAAAAAAAAATTGTCATCCCATCATCAACATTATTCCTACCCTATCCCCACCCATTTTCTAACCAACACTATTACCAACCAACAATTTTTTTGGTTATACCCCTCGCCCTTGATCTAATGTTCAAATTAACCGCTCAATTTCCTCGACTCTTTTAAGTGACCCCCCTAACCGTTACCTATGTACCCATCAAATTTTCTAAGCGGCATCTGTTACTCAATAAGTTAACATATTGATATGCTGAAAAGTCCAACAGATTCGAAGCCAACCTTTCTAGAAAAAGACAACTACGTACACAACTCAAATTCTGCAAATATAAACTTTATTCGATTTCTGACTCATGATTACAAAGAAAAAACCTAAGTAACTTGAATTCATTGTTGTTAATCAATTAGTAACTTATGATGTCAAACATAAACTGAAGCTCATCTAAAAACACTACTCCCTCCGGTCCCTTTTATTCTTCCTTTGGTTTTTGGGCACAAGGTTTAATGACAAGTAATAAAAAATTAAAAGCCCCACATAATGCAATTGTTAAGTGTTCTAGTTAAAGTGGGGGTAGTGGGTTGGGCCACTCCTTAATCTAATCACTCCCAACAAATTGGTATTTGGCCATTTACAAAGCAACAACCGGCACAAAGAAGGTCAAAAAACAGAAATGCAGGGACATTAGAGACCAAGCCGATCGAGTCCATCTACAAATCGATTTTTAAGAGTTGCCTAATCAATAACATTATCCCGACAATCAAGTCTAAATGGCCATAAAATACATCAAAGGAGATTATCATTCAACTTGATAATGCCCCCCATGTGAAAATGGATGAGGATCCGGATGTAATAGAGGCAGCAAATAGTGATGGATTTACTATTCAATTTCATTTTCAACCACCAAATTCACCGGATTTGAATATCAATGATTTGAGGTTTTTTAGGGCTATACAATCATTGCAACTCAAAAGTCGGAGTAAGACAGTGGATGATCTTGTTAATGCGGTAGACAATGCTTTTCATCAGTTAGAACCATCAACTCTCAATCATGTGTTCCTTAGTCTACAAGCTTGTTTGGTTGAGTTAATGAAAAGGAATGGGCATAACGATTACCGTTTCCACATATGGGGAAAGCTGCATTAGAAAGGAGGCGTGAACTACCACGTGTTTTGCAAGTGGATGAGGTTTTGGTGAGGGAAGACATTGAGTATCTTATGGCATTAGGTGAACAAGTTGAGAATGAAGAACTCATGCAAGACCTCAACTTTTCTAACATGGAATGAATCACATAAGAATACATGTTGGACATCAAAGTAGGATACAATATATTGGGCAGACTTAGAAGTACATATGACAACTACAATTATGCAAGTTTTTGAAGCACATACAAGGAAAATTCGGACAACAGGCTTTTGTGTCAGCTTTTGGATAGCTTTGAAGCACATAACAGTAGCTTTAGGCTAGTTTTGGAGCACTAACGAATGTTTGAAGCATAAACACGACCTTTAGGCAAGCTTTTGTGAAGTTGTTTATGCTTCAAACCTAATCAATGTAACCAATACTTAGTTTCTTTCTTAATATATATAAGCATTTTATTAAAAACTCTCAGATTGTATCACCATCGAGTTTAGATAATACATAAAGGCGCCAAAGATACACACTGATGGTGGCAAATCAATTGAGCCTCCAAATCACAAAAGCGATGGTAGCAGTCAATTAAGCCTCCGAATGAATGTGGTGGTGCCAAATATGTCTCGTAAGAATTAAATGACATTTAGAATCAAAAGTATTTGCTCTCATAAAAATGTCCATACATTCTCATCATCGAGCTTAAAGAGTTTAGACATCACTCAAGGCCGTCTTGGTGATTTCGGGGGCCCTGTGCGAAAGGAGATTACGGGGGCCCTACAAATTTAAACGAGCCTAAACTTTCACGGAGTATATATTACTCGTAATATATTTGGAATACGAAGATAAAAATGTAGGATACGAAAATAAAATCATGGTCACAAACCACACGTTAAAAAAAATGCAAAGAAAGTACAGAAGAGAACATGAATTATAATAAAAAAAATAAAACTGCAAAGTAAGTAGCTCAGTGAGGATCGATCACGGGTGGAGAATCTTTGCAAACATCCATCATTACCACTACACCATGCTTTACAATATTGATTTTCTATACATTCAGTAGTATATAAACTCTCGAACATGTTATTGGGCCCTCTGAAAACGGGGGCCTGTGCGGGCGCACGGGCTGCACGGGCTAATAGCCGACCCTGACATCACTATACAATTAAAACACTTGGGGGAATAAAATGGAGGCATCAGTGAAAGGCAAAGAACAACACATCTCCGAAAATGAATCAAATCTCAATGCCAGTACAATGCCGATTGCAAGCAAAAAAACATGAACACAAATATCACAATATTGGAGCTCTCAAACATTGTCAACATACCACAATCAGAAAGATTTAATCAAGACTTAATTAAACCAATAGTACAACAACAAAACCTACAATATCAACAAACACCAACACCAACAATAGCAAATCTATCAACGACAATATAACCAACAACATCAACAAACACCACCACCAACAATAGCAAATTTGTCAACGACAACACAACTAATAACAACATCAACACACACCAATATCAAAACCAACACACACCAACACCAACACCAACACCAACAAATCTATAATTAAAAGGAAATAGAGGAATTGATTTTACCAATTTTCAGGGAGGAGGCACTTTAGTGAAGGGTCAGTAATACTCAGTTTGCGGATATAATCATAGCGATCTTGTGGTGACTTGAACAAGTACGGAGGTGGTTTCCCCAACTCAACACCATAATCATTAACGGTCCGCCCGTCATACCCAGAGTTTGGATCCCGAATATACCATTTTGCGGGATACATACCCAAATCAGGCTTATCTCCAGGATCGGCGTATGTTGGCGCCGACTGTAAATACCAATCCGGATATATGACCGCCGGACCAGGACCCAACTCCTTTTCAAACTCCGGCTCCTCTTCAAACTCTAGCTCCTCTACAAACTCTGGTTCTTCCAAACATTGTTCATATCTTCCCAAACCCTTTTCGAATCCCTTTCCCAAACCTATTTCAGATCCCTTTCCCAAACCCTTTTCGGGTCCCTTTCCCAAACCCTTTTCGGGTCCCTTTCCCAAACCCCTTCCAGATCCCTTTACCAAACCCTTTGATCCCTCCTTCAAACCCTTTTCGGATCCCTCCTCCAAACCACGCTCGAAACCCTTTCCCAAACCCTTATCAAAACCCTATTCCAAACCCTTATCGAAACCCTCGTCCACACCATGCTCGAAACCCTTTCTGAAACCCTTCTCTAAACCCTCTTCCCAGCCCTTATCGAAGCCTGTTTTGAATCCCATTTCGAAACCCTTTTCTTGACCCTCGAAATCCATGATTTGGTTGAATCAAAAAAATTGGAGAGGGAGAGAGAGGAAGATGACGAGTGCAGAGAGAAAAAAAGAAATTAGATTTGGAGATGTGTTGAACAAAGAGAGTCGAAAGAATAAGAGGAGAGAGAAAATAAGAGGAGAGGGATGAATGAGAGGAGAGAGAAGGTGATGAATATGATGATCAGTAAATTTGGGGGAAATTTAATTTCTGAACGTCTATTCGTCGCCCTTAAAAATGCTATTTATCGCCCTTACTTTTGGAAATGCCCATGATTAGTTCTTCCTCTCCTAATTAACTGTCCCCTAATTAAGAGACTAATCCTCCTAACTCCATTCCTATCTTTCTCCATTACTCCATGACTTCATCCTTTACTCCATTACTCCAAATCGTATCAACATTTCATATCCCCCAAATTTCCCAATTTCATACTCCATTACTCCTAAATTTCCCAATTTTTGATACGATTTGTCCCCCAAATACTACCCCAAATTTTGATACGATTTGTCTTTTGATATAATTTCTCTGCATTACTTCCCCAAATTTTGCATCGAATTTTGCCCAGATATTTCCTCAATAATTTCCGAAAATTCCCCTCTAATTTTACCCAGAAAGTTCCCCCAATACACTGTCCAATTTGCCGTCGAAATTTGCCGATTCATTCCCCAATAATTCGATAATAATTGGGGCCAGGAAAAAACCCCCGATTTGAAGTCAGCCAACAACGATCTGGATATGAATTAACGATTAAGAGCTGAATTGAGTGGTTGAGTCATTGTGAAGTTGAAATGGAGCAAATAATTGAAGATTGATTGAGGGGTAGATCGTTGTGAATAATTGAAGACATTGAAGGTATGTTTAGATTTGTTTAGTTGTTTATTTGAAATGTTTTGTTTTGGAATTAATTATATTTGGGTATGGATGGTGTAAATAGATTAGGTAGAAATGGTGTTTTTAGAATTGAATTTGAGATTGGGAGATTGATGTTGGAGGTCGACCTTTGGTGAAGTTTCAGGTGGTGTGTAGCCTAGTATTCAACCCGTCTGCACCATGGTGTAGCCCAGTTTTCAACACGGCTGTACCATGGTGTAGCCCAATTTTCAACACGGTTGGACCTTGGTGTAGCCCAGTTTTCAACACGGCTGCACCATGGTGTAGCCCAGTTTTCAACACGGCTGCACCATGGTGTAGCCCAGTTTTCAACACGGTTGTACGATAGTTTAGTGATTTAATTTGTTTTAATTGAATTTGTGTTTGAAAAATCAAAAATTTGTTCCATCATACTCGGTAAAAATCTGTTTTTTAGTACTTTGATTTCCTATTTTACATTAACAAAGTTTTAATGTTTGTTTGGTTATTTAAGATGGTTATTGTTGTTGCAGCAAGCGAAGGAAATTGTTCGGAGACTTGCTCCGATATTTGAGTCGGTACCATCTCTTGCGTGCGCCCAATGTGAAGCGTATTCTCGGGTGATTAATGAAGTTCGTCCACTGTATGATGAATAAAAACGAGATGGACCTAGGAGGCGTGCTCCAAAGTGAATTTGTATTCCATATTGATTGTAAACAAATAAGTTGTATTCAGAATGTTTTTAATTTTGTAACTTGTTACTTAACTTTTATATGAAAGTTTGATTTCACTGTAAGAGAGTTTGATTACTTAACTTTTAACTTTTATTAAGTATTCCAACAAAAAGATTTTGATTCCAATATGAAGATTTTGATTCCAACAACAAGATTTTAATTCACATAACATTTACTTCGACTAAGTATTCACATGTATAGTTTTATTGTTCACATATCTTAGTCAAGGGTAGTACTCGGTGTAATTGAGAACGTTAATTGATCATTATATCGAACTCGGGATTACTCGACTTAGTTGATATAAGGTTAATTGATCACATTATCCTACCTAGAGGTGCTGGACTTAATTGAGGAACGTTAATTGATCATTATATCGAACTCGGGATTACTCGGCTTAGTTGATATAAGGTTAATTAATCACATTATCCTACCTAGAGGTGCTCGACTTAATTGAGGAACCTTAATTGATCATTATATCGAACTCGGGATAACTCGGCTTAGTTGATACAAGGTTAATTGATCACATTATCCTATCTAGGGGTGCTCGGCTTAATTGAGGAACGTTAATTGATCCTTATATCGAACTCCAGATTACTCGGCTTTGTTAATATAAGGTTAATTGATCACATTATACTACCTAGAGGTGCTCGAGTTAATTGAGGATCGTTAATTGATCATTATATCGAACTTGGGATTACTCGGCCTAGTTGATATAAGGTTAATTGATCACATTATCCTACCTAGAGGTGCTGGACTTAATTGAGGAACGTTAATTGATCATTATATCGAACTCGGGATTACTCTTCTTAGTTGATATAAGGTTAATTGATCACATTATCCTATCTAGGGGTGCTCGGCTTAATTGAGAAATGATAATTGATCCGTATATCGAACTCGAGATTACTCGGCTTTGTTAATATAAGGTTAATTGATCAAATTATCCTACCTAGAGGTGCTCGACTTAATTGAGGAACGTTAATTGATCATTATATCGAACTCGGGATTACTCGGCTTAGTTGATATAAGGTTAATTGATCACATTATCCTACCTAGAGGTGCTCGACTTAATTGAGGAACGTTAATTGATCATTATATCGAACTCGAGATTACTTGGCTTAGTTGATATAAGGTTAATTGATCACATTATCCTACTTAGGGCTTAGTTGATATAAGTTTGATTTCACGGTAAGAAAGTTTGATAACTTAACTTTTAACGTTTATTAAGTATTCGAACAAGAATATTTTGATTCCAATAAGTAGATTTTGATTCTACCAACAAGAATTTGATTCACATAACATTTGACCGTGAAACAAAAACATTTACCTCGGCTAAGTATTGATCATTGATAAGGTTAATTGATCACATTATAGTAATTGATATGGTTAATTGATCATTTTCTTAGTCAAGGTACTCGGGTTAATTGAGAAAGATAATTGTTTTATTTTGTTAGTCAAGGGTACTCGGGTTAATTGAGAAAATTAATTGTTTTATTTTCTTAGTCAAGGGTACTCGGGTTAAGTACTAATCTTAGTCCATATAAGGTTAATTGATGACATTATCCTAGGTAAAGGTACTCGGCTTAATTGAGAAACGTGAATTGATCATTATATCGTACTCAGGAATACTCGGCTAGTACTTAGTCCATATAAGGTTAATTGATCATTTTATACTATGTAGAGGTATTCGGATTAATTGAGAAACGTGAATTGATAATTATATCGTACTTGGAGTACACGTCTTAGTCCATATAACGTTAATTGATCATTTTTATCGTACTCCATTTGATTATTGCAAATGACTATGGTTCAAATACATATATGTGTAATACACAATAAATTACGGATGTGAATAACTATAAGTAATTGGGAATCGTTATTGCATCGCTATTCACCCTACAAATCTCCACCGTAACTGGGAACATTCACCTACATCAACAGATTGTGATTATCAATAAATTGTGATCCAGACACAGCTACCATGGTCCTCCGTCTCTTGAACTCGCAAATGAAACACATGACAGCTTACGGGTGGTAATAACACGTTTCCTTTTGAGCGCTCCCACTGATGCAGCACATGGACTTCTTCACAACACAAGTAGTACCTCCATAGACCATTCCCACTCTTATTGTTGTTCCTTTTTTCGTATCTTTAACCAAAAAACCCTTTCCCCTTTGCTATTTCATTTGCCCACTTAAATGCATCAAGGAATGACAAGAACTTGTCGTTGGTCTAAAAAAAACGCTATAATCCGTGTTTTCTCCACCGTAACTGGGAACATTCACCTATATCAACAAATTGTGATTCATGTCAAAAAATTGTGATTCAGAGAAACAAATTGTGATTCAGACAAACGAATTTCGATTCATATCAACAAATTATGATTTAGAGAAACGATTTTCGATTCATATCAACAAAGTGTCATTCAGATCAATGAATTCCGGTTCATATCAACAAGTTCTGTTTCATATCAACAAATTGCGATTCATATCAACAAATTTCAATTTATATCAACTAAGTGTCATTCAAATTAAGGAAATACGATTCATATCAACAATATGTGATTCAGACAAAGGAACTCCGATTCATATCAATAAAATGTGTTTCACTAACATTGTAATAGTTCTGATGAATTTTAAACAACAATTCATCGTTATCAAATGTTTTGGATTCATATAGCTTAAAAAACATTCAGATGTATTATTCACGTCATAAAATGTTCACGTACAAAATTCTAAGATTATATCATACTTTTACTAATAATAATGTTTATGAATTCATCTTATTACGATTCATATAAACGCATTCCCATTCAAAGAGAAAATTAACCATCCAAAACGTTGGCCCAGTATGCAACACGGCCAGACCATGGTCGAGTCCAGTTTTCAACACGGCCAGACCATGGTCGAGCCCAGCTTTCAACACGACCAGACCATGGTGTAGCCCAGTTTTCAACACGGCTACCATGGTCGAGCACACATTCCACACGAAATTTGGAAGAGATACTATTTAATTTGTTCAATCTAATCATTCACAGATTCAACAAACCATATATACGTACTACATATCATATCTAGCAAACCAATTACAAAATTTCGAAATCTAACAAATTCATATTACAAAATTTAACAAATGATACCAATACTAAACTAATTTAGCTAATGATTACTACAACTTACTTGTATATTGGCAATTTCTCTTCTTTAAATAAGTGAGATCTTCAAAGCATGATTGAGGTGGGAGGGAACCAAGATTCGAGTCAGGTGGTTGATGATGAAGATTCCGGTGAAGATTCGCGAAGTGTGATGATTCGCGTGAAGATTCAGAAGGTCGGGTTGATGATTGATGAAGCTCGGGTTGATGATGATAAAGTTTGATGAGGTTGAACTTGATGGTGATGAAGTTTGATGAAGATGAACATTAGTTAGGGTTTGATGAAGTTTGAGGAAGTTGATGAAGTGATGAAGTTGATGAAGTGATGAAGATGAACGACAGTGGAAGGAGGGGAATTTAGAATTAGAGAATGTTATAAATTTAGAAACAATTAATATTAGGGGAATTAATGACAATGGTTAGCATTAATGACGATGATTAGCATTAAATGCTAGGACGGCGAGTAGCATATTTTAGGGCGGCGAATAGCAACTCTCTTTAATTTTGGTGGGTGAATTGAATGAATTTGGGTAAGGGTTGGCAAAAAAAAAAGGAGGGAATCATTAATCGTAAATTGTGATTATGTTAGTGGGATTAGGTAGCTAATGTTAGTTTAAAGGAATAAGACCCTGTTTGATAGGACTTATTCTCAGATGAATTCAGACCAGATCAGAATCATTCAGATCAGATCAGACCAGATCAGAATCATTCAGATCAGATCAGACCAGATCAGAATCATTCAGATCAGATCAGTTCAGTTCAGAAATGTTCAAATAACTATCTATGTATTTGGTCCATAATTGATACTAATTCGTTGAAATTCAATCAAATTTTCAACCAATTCAGATCAGATCAGAATCATTAAGATCAGATGAGAATCATTCCGTTCAGATCAGATCAGATCAGAATCATTCAGATCAGAAAGATGCAGTCCTATCAAACATGGCCTCATCTAGAACTTGAGTAGAGTTGAATGACATAGTACTGGTTTTGGCATGAGTCCGAAAAATGCAATTGGAGTCAAAACATAAAATAAACACGAATAGACCCAACGAGATAGCTACCATTATACCAATAGATCCTATTGAACCGTTTGCGAAGTCCCGTCGGAACTTGGAAGAGATACTATTTCCCTTTCGACTGGCAAATTGAGCATCAGAAATCAGAATGACAGTCCAAGATTTCCTGAAAACCCTGAAAACAGCAAAACGAGTTTGCGCATCAACCCTCTCTTCTTCTTCCCTCAACAATGGCGCCATCAATGCCTCACAAACCCCCATTAATACTCTCATCAACTCTCCATCTTCTTCTACAAGCCAACCTACCAACATCACCTTGCAATCTTTTCTCACTTCTCTCACTTCCCATCAACTCCAATCATTTCTGTCAGACCCATCTGTCAAAACCTCTGATTGTTTCAGAATCTTCAATCTTGTCATTCACAGTCAATCTTCCCTCTCCTTTAAGCCTGGTTTTCATGCCCATTTCACCCTCCTTTGCAGGCTTATCAAGTCCAGATTCTTCACTGATGCCGAATTCTTGCTGAAGAAGCTCACTGTTGATCCAAATCACAGGTACCCTTTTTCTTCCTTCTGCTCAAAGATGTCACCTTTGATCGAAATTAGAGGTACCCTTTGTTTTAATTTAGTATAAAGTCTCTCCCTTTTTGCAAATTACAGGTACCCTTTCAAGGATTTCATTCTTTACATCGAAAAGTATTGCAACGAATCGAAAATTATCACAAAAATGCTGAATATGTTGCTTAAGATATACTCTGATCATGGCTTGTTTGATACGGCTTCTGCCACATTTGATTATATGGTTGAGAAAGCAATTGATCCTGATGAGAGGACTTGTTCTGTTCATTTACATGCTATGATTAAATCCGATAAGATTGATTTAGCATTCGATTTTTTTCGTCGAATGGTGAATGCCGGTATGACTGTTTCTGTATTTTCAATGACCATTGTGGTGAGTGGATTGTGTAAAGTTGGAGAGTTGAAGATAGGTAGGGAATTAGTGAAAGAGATGTCGGGAAAGGGCATTAAACCGAATGTTATAACGTTCAATACTCTATTAGATGCGTGTGTAAGAAGGTGGGATCTTGAGGAGCTACAGTCTGTGTTGTGTTTGATGGAGGAAGAGCGAATTGAGTTTGATGACGCGACTTATAAGCTCTTAATTGAGGGTTATACGGCTTCTGGAAAGGTTGACGAGGCTGAGAAATTGCTCATGGAGATGCATGACAGTGATATTGAGGTTGAGAGTTATTTGTATATGACAGTGATTAGGGGGTATTGTCGATTAGAGAGTGCAAGCAGCGGCCTTCAGTTGCTTAAGAAAATGAGAGAGAGAGAGCTTCTCCCTAGTGTTGACATATACTGGAGTTTAATCAGTGCCTTGTGCAGGGTTGGAGAGATTGGTCAGGTAAAGGAGTTGTTGATCGAGACGCATAAGAGAGGACTTGTTATTGATGAGGATATGTTCACTACATTAGTCAATGGATATCAAAAGGCTGGAATGATGAATGAACTTGCAGAACTACAATGTATGATGAATTTGAAGTGCTCTCCCCAACATCAGAAATCAATAGATTCTGACTCTGAAGTTGAGCTGTTGATTGGTGACGAGGCAAAACTTGAAATAGTGGATAGTTTGAATGATGTTAAAAACGGCACAGCAGAGGAAATGGTTGTTGATGATGTTCTTAAAGCTTATTTATCTCCCTGATTCATCAAGGAGAAAAGTTTGTACTCCTGCTTCAGAATGAGCTCCTGGAATCGAGATTCAGTCTACGATTGCATACTAGTACCTGGGAGACATCTCTTCTGACATCCCTAAATCTTGAAATGGTTTACATAGAAACATCAATGTCTGAGGTGGATGATCTGAAATTGCGGTCAGTGTCAAGCTGCAGCGGAACGTACAAGTTGGTGTTTACTGCCCCTGACAAGTATGCCTTGAAAGCACCTTTTCTTAATGGCATGTGTGTGATGGCCTGGTTGATGATGAACTGTGTGATCTTTGGCATTTTCCTTTCCAAAGCCTTTAATACCCTTTCTTTCCATTAGTGAGCGTTATCCACTCGAAGATAATTCATGGCAAAAGCCTTGATTAGACTGGCATCTTTCAACAAGTATCAACAGGAAGCTGGGACCGAGCTACTGAATTCATCGCTGTTGTCTGAGACCCCCAACTTATTCGGTTAGCTGCTGACCTGCTGTGATAATAAGTACGCCCCACCTGGCCTTTAAATTCTCAGCAAAGCCTGGCTGGAATTTTAAAGCAGCGCTTCTTTATTGTTCTGTTTGATGCTATATCTGTGAACATTGGTCTTTGGAAGTTTTCACAGTGTAAAACTCTCTGCTACAGTTAAAACCTACATATCAATTTTCAATATGACTGCAGATTTGCAGAATGCAGTTAAGGATGAAATCGCAGCAGCTTACTCCTGTGAAATGCAAGATTCTATAATCGTCACATCTCATCGTTGATCTTCTCTAATGTTTGAGACACTAGGAAGGTCTTCCAGTACAGCTGCTAACGTCTCTTGCTATAAAGGGCTCCCTTAGATCCCTGACAGGGGTTCTTAGGTTCCTTTTGGGTCTCGCGAATACATCTCATACATTCCACTGCTCCTGATCTGCGCGTTGGCAGATGAGTCTGCATATTTTGTGCCTTTAAATGGCGGAACTGTTACTGCAGGACAGATACCTCGCCAAAAAAAAGGAAAAAAAAAAGACGACTGATTCTCAGATTCTGTCAAGGTGCATGTCTATCATTTACGAAGGTACATGACAGTTCTTGGCTTTTTGCATCCTGCACCAAATGCTTGCAAGTGTTCACGCCTTTGGTTCTGTATGATGGTGAGCGATAACATCTGGTAACCGAACTCATCCAAAGTAATATCCTGAATTCCTAACTAATTCGAGCGCTGATGTTCAATGCCACAGACTTGAATTTCTGCACTTAAAACATACGGAGTATGCTTGTAGATTTTAGTTGTGTAGCCGCTGGTTAAGCACAGGGAGCCATAACGGTGGTGTTGTTTATAATGCAGCAAGTTTCTAAGCCCACTACTTCTCTAATAAGTAAAAATAACCACAGTTTGACATAATTCTGTAGCATCACATTTGACATAATTCTGTAGCATCAAGGATATTTCAGATCCTTTGTTCCTCCGCATTGAACAAACACAGCTTGCCAAGGTACCAAAATTATAGCTTAAATTCGATACCCCTCAACAAGAATCTAACAAAAGTACGTCTCAAAATCCTCAGCATAAAGACAGACGTAAACATAACACAAATTTTCATAATCTGAGCATCTGACATTAGTACATTACACCTCATCATCCGAAACTACAATTATTGAACACAGATTGAACCTACAAGAGACCATCACTATACAACAGGGGTGGTTAACTACAAGCTAAAAAACATTCCTAGTACAAACATTACACGGAGAAGAGTTGATGGTGTTGCTGACCCGAGCACCTAGGAGTTTAAAAAGGAGGGTTAGATGGTACGAACAAAATCATTGGCCTATATCTCGGGGATTCCAGAGGGTACGATATCAGCATCAGTTCGATGGTTTCCAAAGGCAGGAATGCTGAGAGATCGTCTTCTCATCCTAACATTGCCAGGTACAGCAGTCTTCTTATCGTTCTTAGTAAACACAGGAGGAAAGAATGGTTCCGACACAGGCCCGCTTCTTGTTCTCAAGAACATGTCGAGAGTTGGTGGGTATTTTTCCACTTTCTTGTTACTATTTACGACTTCTGACAAAGTTCCTGAGGCAGGGAACAGTTTATTTCTGAAATCCTCGTCATCATCAGTCCAGTAGCCATTTTCCTGATCATCCTGCATTGCCAGATCATCATACTCTTCATCCGACTTCGTGGACTCCTCGTCAACAGATCCTTCCATCTGAGTGAGGGACAACATAAGGTTAGGAATATATTTCTTTCAGAAAAGAACATACCAGGCATGTTGCAACTTGCAAACTAAGAAACGCAGTTTTGCTCATTTGCAGAAAGTCTCTATCAACTTGCAGGCAAGAGAAATTAATTTGAAAAAGACGCCAATCTAAAGGTTGAGATTTCTGTTAAGATCGACAACAACGAAATGGAATTTCATAACATGACTATACATGTTATCCTCGTCAACAGATTTTGCTTATATCCTTGAGGAACAGAAAGCACAATCTTTTCAAACACAAATAACAACACTCAGTCTATTGTGGAATAGCCCAATACCTCTTCCTGAGTATGTTTGCCATCATCACTGAGATCCTCATCACTGTCCACCTCAGGTGGATCATCAACCTCCTCATCGCTGCCAGAAACAGAAAGATCCTCTTTGAGCTGCAAAAGGACAATTCAGACTTAGCAAAGTTGATGAGATCTAAATTTTTAAGTTTCAAAACTGCCTTCAAGGTTACACCAACATGTCAAGAGATTCAGTATACCAAATTAACGACTCTGAAAATTACCTCCTTGGCAGGTCCATCAGACATACGAGGTGAGCTGCAGCAGGATGAGTAGTATCTACTGCCGGTCTCAGTACCAGTCCAATCAGCTTTTGATTCATCAACACTACTGGCATGGCTCGTGCCCCCAGTATCGCTGGGCCAAGCACTTAAACCAAAATGACCAAACTGAAGATTAACTGGTTCTGCCTTGCCAATTCGTAGTGGTCCATACATAGGAGTTCCTATCCCATTGTCACTGCCACTTCCCAAAATCGGATTACCATTACTGTCAATGGAATTGACTGGCCAAGCCTTCGCAACAGAACCATCATTGTTAAGAAGGGCCATTAGATGTCTTGATGACCCCTGCCTTTGTATTAGTTGAAACATCCCTTTAGAGCTCAAAGAATCTGCGGCACATTGACTCCTAAACTCCTCGTATACAGCAGTAACTGTGTTAGTAGCCGAATCATAAAGCTGTTCTCCAGCCTCACGCCTACGAAGACAACTGAAAAGCGTAGCATGAATTGCAGCGACGCTTTTGTCAACATTAGTATTATTGATCTTTGGGACGAGATGCTTGTCAGCCCGATTACATAGGTATTCTTGAATTGTTCTAATATTTCTAATGTACTTCACATATTTATTTTTGGTAGGATCCAGAGTCATATACTTTGCACGCACAGCAAACCTCTCCAGATGTTTATCTTCATTAGTAATATATATCATGAATGGCACAATTGATGGATGTTTCTTCATTAGCCCCATCTGCCCAACAAGAAATAATGAGTAAAAAACTCCTAATCAACACAGGGCTAAAATCAAGTGCAGGAAGCAGAACACACTATCTCCAGAAGCAAGAAAACAAAGTTGTCTTCTTCAAGTTGTTTTTTTGTAATTCATTATTGAATTGGGCAGTACAGAAGCAACTGCAGTTCCTATAGCCAGACTGCACTCCATCCTTGGCAGAAGGACGTTGTTTAGGAGTCCTTTTCTCTTTTATTTTTTTTTATTTATTCTTTTCACCTTTCCCGTGTTGTGTTCTATCTTATGGTGTTGCTTTGCTCTTTGAGCGTGTAGCTACAGGGGTGTTGTGCTGCCCTGCTGAGTGGCTGTTATCTTATGTATTCTGGAGTTTATTAGTGGCTTTGGCCTATCTAGTTCAAATAACTACTTACACAATAGAAAACTGCTACTCACCACGAAGTTAAGACTCAAGTGTACCCCTTCAACAATAACGGATTCTTTCCGTTCTTCCCAAGCAGTAATGAGCCTGTCAAGACTCTCTATGACCATTTCACTCTGGGCCTTAAATCCCTCAATCGCCATTTGTTTTGGACTGATAAGTTCAGTATTATTTGCACTCACTTCAGCCCTTTGATCATCAGAGTTGCCATTTTGAACATTGTCTGATGAACCATCCTTGGGAATTAAACGACCAATCCTAGCCTTCTTAGCCTTCCTTTTAGCCTTTGCTTCCGCAACAGCAACAGGATCTAAGAATTCCCCTGCATGATAAGTAGAAGCCCACAGCAACGGGTTCTGTTTTTCATCCACAAAACTCCCCATCATGTGTCGTATCGAATCAGTTGATACGACAGTAGTGATTCCCAACCTGCTGCCCTGCAAAGCGTGAATAATATGATCTTTGAAATTGCTTTTAAAAAAAGGAAATGTTAGACGATAAGCATATATCACTTGACGATTCAAGATATCTTGTAACAAACATTATAACTGTAACTATGATACTAAAGCACTAAAATTACTTTTAAAGTAATGACTTCAAAAGATAAAATACTCCCCTCACAAAACGAAAAAGGGGCCATTCGGAGGAGGGTCAAAATGCATTATGTGTCTTGAGCCCAAAGCACAGCAAAATTAAAACTAGGAATCGTGTGATTCTACACTCATACGCTTAGATTAAAAACCAGGGAGGGATTAGGGAATCACACGAAGTTAACAGAACATGAATATATAACTTTAACACTGTCTTCAGTACCATGCCAACCATGGCATGAATGCAACAAATTTGCATAAATAATGTAAGTAGTATTACCATTAAAATAAATTCTTTCTCCTATTAGAAATACAGGAGAAAATATTATACCAGCAATGAAGACAACGTTGACTTGCCACAGCCGCTGGTGCCACATAAAAGAACAGTCATAGATTCCTTCCTCTCACGAATTCTGGAAGCAGAAAAGAAAGGTTTATTATTCATGCAAAGGAGAAGATAGGGGGAAACAACTTAGCAACTAATAAATCCAAGAAATGGGAACGGACATGTCCTTCCAAGGAAAGAAAAGAAACAGAAAAAAAAAAAAAAAAAAGCGACTGGGCCGATACAAAACATATTCCATCTTGTTCACTGTTATTTCCTACTTCGGTTTTCTACTTTTGACTAGCCATGTTGGGAGCTATCTCTAGACCAAATAAATAGTTCACTTGTTGCAAAAATAAGCACATATTCTATTTTACATTGCATTCTACCAACTCCGCTTGATTTTAAGGTACGCGGGTCTTTCATTTGGTCTAGAAGTAGCTCCCAACATGCCTACTCAAATACTGTTTTTGAAAGTGGGGAAAAAAAAAAGAATAGGAGGGAGTAGTCATTAGGATTTTGAGATTCAGATTCAGGAACTAACTTAAGATCTTACAGCTCACCTATGTGAACCAGCACAAGGAATGACCACAGACATGACACAGTGACATGTCAGGTTCTCATCAGCCGATAGTGGATACAAATGACACAACTCTTTTTCGCAGCAACTTTGATTTTTTTTGCAACTCAAGTTTACCAATTACCCATTGATACTATAATATAAAGCTAAGGAAGTTATGACCCCTGAGAGCCATGCTATAGTTAGAAATATTTTCGTAGATGTACACAATGACTAGCTGGTGACCATAATTCTAACACATACTCTATCAAAGAGCCATTAAAAACCAAGGGTCCTGGCATAACTTTGGCCAGACTAACTTATTTAACTAGGAAGCACAACACCACGCCTTAAAAAAAGAAAGGCTCATGAACGAATCACAAAGACCCGTCCAAAATCCGCTTCTATAGTAAACTTTGGCCACCCGTCTTGCGAAATAATACGTCAACTATTGCCAATTTGGACACTTCTAGAAATTCATGACCAAACCCAGGCAAGAAGTTCGTTAAAGTAAGCTATACTGATTTTTCGCCCCCAAAAAGATGCACAATAAAGCATCAGTTCCTAAAAATTTCAAATGGTCTCATGCTATCATGGCAAATTTCAATAGATTCAGCGTTGTCTGATAAGTGTTCAAGGAAGGCTTAGTGCCAAAATAACGAGTGTATCCCAAATGGCCTCATGTCATCATGCAGAACTCCAACTGATTTAGCATTGTTTAACAAGGGGTCAACAGCCTCAGACCCAAATTGATTAGAGGTCGGCTTACACGAATCTTCATTCAAAACTACCATATGTGGGCATAACTGAAAGAAGTGCAACCTGATGGTAAAGCCAGAGAGTTTTAAGATTGAAAAGGATTTATGAAAATCCAAAAGAAAACATAGTGAAACTCATCAAGAAATTAAGGGAAAAAAGAGATTGGAAAATCAGAATGGGGAAAAAGTACCGCCATGATCACCACACACACACACCAAAAAAAAAAAAAAAAAAATTCATAGCATTTTAAAGTCACTCTACATCCTCCATATGGACCCTGCCTTGTGAAGCAGAAGGAAATGCTTCACTTGAAAGGGTCTGGTTTTTTTGCGAAGACAGAACTGGTCCATGCTAAACAGCAGCAGCAGTGATGAAAGCAGGTTTTAATCAAAGGAAATCCAATTTGGAAGGAAACTACTCCATTTCTAAGGTGGCAGAAATTTGCAAATCTAGCATGATCAACTCAATCTAGGACTTGACAGAAGAAGTGTTGTCGAAAAGACTGGTTAGCTAATCTGGGAGTCAGTGTCTCGATGCCAAAGTCAATGGTCAATGAGGCAAAAATAATCATCTCGGGAAGGAAGCAAGGTGGAGTGAAGCACGGTCGACAACAGCTAATTGGCTCAGGCGAGTTTTCTAGCTCTTCCAAGAGACCCTATTTCGAGTTAAAGAGGTGAATCCTCAGATGACGGACTCCCATCCCCGGGAAAGTCCCCACGAAATCATCCCACACTGAAACTACTAAATGTAAGAAATCTGGATGAGGAGTCCAGAAATCGAAAAAACTTAAATGGAATCTTTGCTCTCGGTAGATCAGCAAGTTTAACCGCTACGGGAGAGTGGTCCGAAATTCCCGCAGGGAGGCTCCATATCTTAAATAGTATTGGGGAAATATTAACGGTTTAGGATAAGCTGCTTCTTAAAGGAATACTTAGTATTTCGCAAGCGGGTAGCTGCTATCCATATTCTTGTGCTAGCTCTGAAAGTAGGTCAGTTCTTTGTCTCTAATCTTATCGTGAGCCCTTTATTGTAAGGAGCGATTATTGTAAAAGAGAGGTTTATCGTGAGCCCCTAAGCAGCTCGTTTTTGTACTTTATACCCTTAGCTTTGAAGGTGCTAACTCTGTTAAAGGACCGAATTCTGATGGTAAGAAAAAGACTGATAAATTAAAAAAGAAAAAAAAAACCACTCTTCCCCCCCCCCCTTAAACTTTCATCTTGCTTAGGCTATGGAGCTTAAAGTATAGTTCAACCGTTAGCTAATGATTAGCCTTCGCCAAAAAAAAAAAACCTAATGATTAGCTCCCCATGAATTACCTTAGTGTGTGTGAATTCTCATTCTGATCCTTATAGTACGTAGCCTTTCAAGTTAAGGCCCATACCCCTAGGCCCACATCCAGTTCTCCATGAAATTCTTATATATCTCTGCCATTTTCTCGAAACTACAAAACAATCCTCTTCAACTGTCCATTTTATCTTTTATTTAAGACTCACCCTTATGGTTATTCAGGGTGACATCACGTCAATGCTCATCATTATTTTAATTTTTTTGACGTCTAACATCTATACTCATCATGGGTGTTAAGATTCACATCAAAGCTCCAGATCAAAGGGCAGTCAAATTCTATCCAAACCCCGTTTCGGTATTGCAGCAAACGGTGAATTACGAGACATCAAACCAGCCTCAGCAGCTGAATCTAATCATAAACACAAGCTTCATACATAATCTCAGACATTGAACACAATTTACGGCACATAGCAAACATAGCCATGGCATTATTGGCATATCTGTAGAAAGCAAGGAAAGATTGTAAGAGAGCTGAGAAAGCTAATTATTTACGAAACATTTTAGAGTTTAGTAATCACCGCATTCACAAATCATGTTCAATTTAATAGTACATTTCGCCAAATTTGAGAGAGAGACACTTAAATATAGGATAAAAACATACCTGCAAGCCAAAACCAGATCCTCCCTCTGCTTGGGACCGACATATTTATATTCAGAAAGGCCATCACACACAACATCTAAAAACTTGTCTCTCCCAATAAACACAGTTGTACGCCTTTTATAAACCTCCGAAGACAGATTTTTAGTCCCGCTATCCTTCTCAGTAACTAAGCTGTTTCTCACATGCGGCCTGACCAAGCGAGTACCAATAGACAATGAATCTTGTATTTTTGATCCTACATAAGATACATTGCCTCCAAATATATCCATTCTGGCAGCTGTGTCACTTGAGCTTTGATTCCTCACCAAGTCAAAGACCCTCTTGCTAATCTACAGAGTGATGATTAAAAAAAGGTTAAGTCACCTAAGGAGCAATAGCTGACAGGTCATCCCAAAAAAACCGAGCATAACTGTTTTGCAGTACATACAAAATATTTGAAAATTAGGTCATTGTGCAAGAAAATATTACATACTTCTAGAGTCTGATCGGATCAAATGCATCACCATTTGAATCACAAGTAACTAAGTAAGCACACATACCGTGGAGCATTAGCCCCGGAAGAGTGAGATAGACAGAAACTGTAACAAACAAAGTTGGCTTCCTCCAAACCCCCCCCCCCCCCCCACCAACAAAAAAACCAACAATGTAGTGAGAAGTGATAAACAGCTGAAAGAAGTTTTATCATTATAAAAAGAGACATCTTTTATGAACACCCTCCCGTTGAGCAATCCATATATCATTATCTGTGTTACAATTTACGATCATTGCTGACAATAGTTTACTAAGCTGATTTTAGATTTTGAAGTGCTTTACAATGGGTCGGATTCAGACAATCAAAAATTCTATTGAATCCCAAATTGACATTTCAATGTCATGAAATAAATACTGTCAACCAATTCGAGGGTAGCTTTAGAACCACAGGTGAAGCTTCCACTCAAGGCCCTAGTGCAATATGCAAACAGCCAAAGTTAAGTGACCATGCGAACTGAACTAAAAGAACGAACATTAAGTCCCAACCAAACAATAAGTAAAAAAAAAAAAAAAAGATACTTCATTACATTGCACCACCTAAAAGTACAGAATCTTTTCAACCCTTTTCGTTGTTCCTCCACCTTCAATATTAATAAATGCAGCACAGATGTACAAAAGCATCTGATACCAAGATGTTAGACTTTTGTGAGTTTACAAAAATGACCAAACAAAAAGTTACTGGCAGCTAGATTTAGGCCAACATCAGCAACAATGCTATCAATATTTGTTCACAGAATGCAAGAAGACTAAACCAGCAACATCTACCACCATTTAAAACTCAAGAGACCTGTCGTGCACGTAGCAACTCTAACCATAGATTACTAGTACGGTTGGCAATAACAGACTATTTGATTAAAGCACAACCTTTATTCTATCTACGATATTGACACTACCGGATGTACAGCACATCAAAAATTTCAACATTCTTCCTTTCCTATAATATAAGGCAGGCAAAGATGAAAAAGTTACCTTAAAGGCGTGGCGAGCTTTGCATCCCATGAACTGCAGAGTACTCTGCAGAACGGAACGCGTGTACCGGAAGGACTCCTCAACTTTATCAGTCTCTTTCTTGTTATTATCCCCATCCACAACCATAATATACAGAACTTTGCTTGATTCTGCCATTTTTCCTACTATATCCCAATGTAAAAACCAAATCTTAGCCACATCATCTTAATCTTAACTCGAAAAAACCCACATGCAAAACCATTAACACAAGTGCTAATGACAAACTTAACTCTCTAACAGTAACAATCAACATAATAACAACTTTAACTCAACAAATTCCAATAAAAATCCCAACACATTCAACAAAACAAAACAATTAACATAAAATACAATGCACATTTCCACTAATTAAACTCTTAATTACAGTAAAATCTCAAAATAATAACAATCTACACCACCACCTAATATATTCCAACATGCAAGATCACAAAACTTCACAAGTACTAAACTTTAAATCAAAAGATGACAAATTTAGATCAAACATGAAAAACCCAATTCACATTAACCTAAACAAAACCTTCCACAATCGCGTAAACAACACAATAACAATTAACAACCCATCAAATTTCGACAACATAGTAAGCATGCAACACATCAAATGCACCAAAAAATCAAAAAATTAGAAAATGCAATGCTGATTAAATAAAGAAAATAAAATACCCAGAAAGGGAATAGTAATGATCTGAAGTTTAGGGTTTATGATCCAAATTCTCTCTCCTCTTTGAATTTAGGAAAAACACAGTCTGTCTCTCTCTCCATCACCAAGAAGAAGAAGAAGAAGGAGAACAAGAGGGGGTTGGGGTGGGGTGACGGAATCACAAAGTGTCGCCATTTTTAAATCAGCTGCCACGCATCGTAGCCTGCCTTGTTCCACGTTTTTTTGCCCACCTCTTTCCTTATTCTCTCTCCTCTTTCCTCCTCCTTTCTCCCGCCTGCCTGCTTTGGCTGCTTCTTTCTTTGTTTTTCTCTCTGTTCTTTGTTTTGCTTTGTTTTTTGGGGTTCGGTCTTTGTTTGGTCTCGTGTCGTGTAGAATTTGCAAATTTCCCACATTTGGTGTTACCTCCACCGTGACACTTGTGATTTAATTGGAACCGCCATGGAACCGGAATCGGAACCGCATAGAACGGATATAGGGTTTGGAATACGGTTTTTCGGGTTTTGTAACATTTGTTTGTGTATGTTTAGAAATGCTCATGTATCACGGGTGTGCAAAGATTACTAATATTTTATGGAGTTTTGAATCAAGTTTATCGGTTAATATAATGTCTGTTTGAGTATGTTTGGGAGTGTTCATTTACCACGGGCGTGCAAAAATTACTCAAGTAGGAGAATCGAGCTAAAAGTCTGAGGAACGACATCATTTTTGTATGAGTTTGGATGGAAGGAGTGTATTTGTAAGTTCGAATAATAGAAGGTTAAAGAAATTTAGTTAAGAAATCGTATAGAAAATCTCACGAATGAAATTGTTAAAAGAAAAACTATACTCGTATATCATTTTATTATGGTACACAAGAACGTAAAATTACATCAAACATACTCCCTTCTACCTAAAATGATTTTCCCCTTTCAAAAACTATTTTTGAGTAGTCATGTTCGGAGCTACTTTTAAACCAAATGAATCGTTCACTTGTTGAAAAAATTAGTACATATTCTATTATGCAGTTCATTCTACTAAACTCATTTGAGTTTATGGTAAACGGGTATTTTATTTGCTGAGTGTTTTTTTGGCATTCACTGCCGGTCTCAAGCCCGGATAAAGGAGGAGAGTTGCGGTAGGTTTGTGGCGGCCAGCGTAAAACAAGCCACATCTTATGGACATGAATCGAAATTTAATAACCGTGGGGGCGTCCCCTTCACAGCGACGCGCTACACTTCCTGGACCCGGGTGTGGTGATAAGTATGCAAGGGTCTCTAGGTCGTCGCCCCGAAGCGACGCGCCACTTCGACGCCCGGGGGTGGTGTCAAATATGCAAGGTCGCGCTACACTTCCTAGACCTGGGTGTAGTGAAAAATATGCAAGGGTTGCTAGGTCGTCACCCCGAAGTGACGCGCCACTCCGGCTCCCAGGGGTGGTGTCAAATGTGCAAAGGTTTTCAAATCATGGACGGGAGCGGGCAAGGAAGCTTATTCATAATGGTAAGGGTAGTAGGCTTAGGTTTGGAACGTGGAATATCGGGTCTTTGACAGGGAGATCTTCGGAGGTTGTGGAGGTTATGAGGAGGAGAAGGATTCACATTATGTGTTTACAAGAGACGAAATGGGTTGGGGCGAAAGCTAAGGAGATCACACCATGGGGTTATAAGCTTTGGTACTATGGAAAGGATAAGAGTAGGAATGGAGTTGGTATTATTATTGATAAGGAGTACATAGATGATGTGGTGGAGGTTTCAAGGAAGAGCGATCGCATTATGACAGTGAGGTTGGTGATTGGGAATGAGATTATGACTGTTGTGAGTGCTTATGCTCCACAAATTGGATTGGATGCATCTATTCGTCAAGAATTTTGGGAGGAGTTAGAAGAGGTGGTGCAAGGGGTTCCTAGTGGGGAGAAGTTGATTATTGGTGGGGATCTTAACGGACATGTGGGATCAACGCGGCATGGTTTTGAAAGCGTGCATGGAGGTTTTGGCTATGGGTCGAGAAATGAAGGAGGAACGAGTATTTTGGATTTTGCGTTAGCTTATGACTTGGGTATAATGAACACGTGGTTTGAGAAGAGGGAGTCTCACTTGGTGACATACAGGAGCGGAAGTAATGCGAGTCAGATTGACTTCTTTTTGGTAAGGAATGCTTGGCGTAAGAGCTTTACGGATTGCAAGGTGATCCCTGGGGAGAGTGCGGCTACGCAACATAGATTGGTGGTACTAGATTTCAGGGCTAAGGGTGGCTTAGGGAAGAGGCGGCCACAGGTAGAGCCAAGGATCAAATGGTGGAAACTTGAAGGAGAGCACAAGGAGGCTTTCTTGGAGAAGATGGCAGGGACATATGTCTGGTCTACTAGTGTGGAAAGAGATGTAGACTCGTTATGGGTTACTATGGCGCATAAGGTAAATGAGGTGGCAGAAGAGGTCCTCGGTGAATCTAAGGGGAAAGCGCTACCGAGTAAGGATACATCTTGGTGGAATGAGGAAGTGCAAGAAGCAATAAGGAACAAGCGGAAATGTTATAAGAGTTTGGGGAAAGAGAGAAGTGAGGAGAACTTCGAGAGGTATAAGGATGCAAAAAGAGCAGCAAAGAAAGCTGTAAGAGATGCAAGAGGAAAGGTGAACCAAGACCTATATACAAGATTGGATACCAGAGAAGGGGAGAAAGAGATCTACAAAATTGCACGCATTAGGGAAAGGAGGACTCGGGACATTGGTAGGGTGAAATGCGTCAAAGATGTTGATCAAAAAGTTCTTGTTGATGATAAGGAGATTACGGAGAGATGGAGATCGTACTTTGATAACTTGTTCAATGGTGATCGGGTGAATGATATTGGAAATGTGAACATTCATCCAAGTATTGTTAATCGGGAGTTCAGGCGGAGAATTCAGAAGGAAGAGGTGAGGATGGCCTTGAAGAAGATGGGACGGAAGAAAGCAGTGGGGCCAGACGGCATACCTATTGAGGTTTGGAGGTGTCTTGGAGATAGGGGTGTGGAATGGTTGACGACACTTTTCAACATGATTTGGAGAGGTAATAAGATGCCGGTGGAGTGGAGGAAGAGCACTTTGGTCCCTTTGTATAAGAACAAAGGGGATGTTCAAGAGTGTGCCAACTATCGCGGGATCAAGTTGATGAGTCATACAATGAAACTTTGGGAACGGGTGATTGAGCATAGATTAAGAAGAAGTGTGAAGATTTCAGAGAATCAATTTGGATTTATGCCGGGGAGGTCAACTATGGAGGCAATTCATCTCATAAGACAGACAATGGAGACTTATCGGGATAGGAAGAAGGACCTACATATGGTATTTATTGATTTGGAGAAGGCGTATGACAAGGTACCAAGGGAAGTGCTTTGGTGGGCTCTAACTAAGAAAGGAGTTCCGCAAAAATATATTGACATCATTAAGGACATGTATGAGGGAGCTAGCACGAGAGTGCGGACTAGTGTAGGGAAGTCAGAAGAGTTCCCTATTACCATTGGAGTGCACCAAGGGTCCGCACTTAGCCCGTTTCTCTTTGCTATAGTCATGGATGAATTGACGAGGTCAATCCAGGATGATATACCATGGTGCATGATGTTTGCAGATGATATAGTGTTGATCTCAGAAACGAAAGAGGATTTGGAGAGAAGGTTGGAGCTATGGAGGGACACGTTGGAGTCTCGAGGGTTTCGGTTGAGTCGGAGCAAGACCGAGTATTTGGAGTGTAAGTTCAGCGGCATTAGGCAAACGGAGACGGGGACGATCATGTTGGATGGAAAGATTGTTCAGGGATCAGATTTTTTCCGATATTTAGGATCGATTCTTCAAAAGGATGGAGAATTGGATGGAGATGTGGCTCATAGGATCAAATCAGGTTGGTTGAAGTGGAAGAATGCCACAGGACTTCTGTGTGATCGAGGATTGCCCAATAAGTTGAAGGGTAAGTTTTATCGTACGACAATTAGGCCGGCACTGTTATATGGCACGGAATGTTGGGCCGTGAAGCAGTGTCACGTTCATAAGATGAGTGTGGCGGAGATGCGCATGTTACGGTGGATGTGTGGACATACAAGACGTGATCGGTTGAGAAATGAAGTTATTAGGGAGAAAGTAGGGGTTGCACCCATAGGGGATAAGATGATGGAGAACCGACTGAGGTGGTATGGGCACGTGAGGAGGAGGCCTAGTGAGGCGCCGGTTAGAAGAGTAGAAGGGTGGAGAAGTGATAATATTAGTAGGGGTCGAGGAAGACCCAAGATGACTTGGACGAAGGTGATTAGAAGTGATATGAGCTCCCTAGGGCTTGAAGAGAGTATGGTGTTGGATAGGGCAGGGTGGCGAGACTCTATCCATGTGGAGGACTTTTTCTGACCCCTTTTGATTTATTTGTTTGGTTTTTCCAACTATTTTTCTAAAACTTTTTAACTTGTGTTCAAAGTTCATCTGTTTTTTGCAATATTTTTTTTAAACCTTTTTATTTATTTTGACGACTTTCTAAATTTCCTTTGAAATTGTTTAAATATTTCTAACATGTTTACAACGTTTTCGAAATTTCTTGGCGTACACAAGACGGTTACTGGATGACGATTCATGTTAGCCGACCCCAAATCATTTTGGGAATAAGGCTTGGTTGTTGTTGTTGTTGTTGTAGAAGTAGTTCCAAAAATGGCTACTCAAAAACAGTTTTTGAAAGGAGAAAATCATAGTGGGTAGGAGGGAGTAGCTCATTTGGGTGGCTAGATACCTTTGAGGGAATATATTGTGCCACACTTGGTCTCAGCAAGAGTTGACACGACAATAAGCTAAGACAAATTTCGCGAGTTAAAGAGTAGACATTCCAACTTGTTTCATTAACTGGTTAATACAACTGATATGATTACTTATATGATTTAGATGAGATTTCAAACATATTGTAATGCCGCGAATTTCGGAGTTCTCTTAACGTTAATTATTGCATGATTAACATAATATTTTGTACAATTAAATTTGTTAATTGTAGAGCCCCTTGCCGTATAATTGTGTAAAGTAGTTAGTTAAAAAAGACTTAGAGATGTTCTTAGTAGAAATCAATCTTATCATTTAAGTTTGAAGTGTCGAGACTCGGAAAAAGCTCGAAGTAAGCCTAATACACATCAAGCTGGTAACACACCTGTTCCTCTAATGGACTATAAGTATATATCTACGGCTACTGTTTGTTAGGCAATATATTGGCCCCATGGAACAACAAGGGTCTTTCCGGCGTGAGCACCCTGGGAGACTTCTCATGAGGTTATCTACATCCTTAGACTACTCCCTAATACGGGTCTGAGCTCCGTGTATGCACAAGCAGGTGATAAAGCACAATCTATTGCTAGTGAGCATGAAGTTATGTTAAGCACCAAGACTATGGACGTTAGTGTTGGATATTATTTAAGTCCAATATTTATTGTTACTTTGCTTAATTAGTTTTCTATTGAAGGTCCAAATATTTGATGGGAGATGTTATTAGAGAGCGTCATTGAAGACTGAAATAAAAGTTATTGTTGGAAGTTTGCAGTGCTGAATTGATTAGGTCATAACTTCTAGTTTACAAATTATTACAAATGAAAGATCGAGTTAGTATAGTGACCAAACATTAGTATCTCTATAAACCTCCTCTTAAATATGATAATACAAAACTCTTACTGGACCGAGTTCATGAACTAGGAGCTTGTGTGCTTGCCACTAAATTTAGTCGGCCAACAGTTTAACCCTTCATTTTGCATTTTCTCCTTCATTAGCTTGTTTGTTAGAGAGGAATTGAACGGAAATAATTGGAAGGAAGAGAAAGGAACGAAAAGGAAAAGAAGAGAAAGGAAGTGAACTACCGTTTCCTTTGTTTGGTTTACTTATGAAAAATTTGGAGGAATTGGAAGGAAAGTGAGTGTTTTTATGTTGTAAATTTACTATTCGTCCAATTCCGCCCGATTTGGGAGGGAAAGGAAATGACAGTTTTATGAAGGTTCATTGCCTTCCATTTCATTTCCTTTCCTTCCACTTCCCATGTATCTTTATAATTAAACCAAACGTAAGAAAGTCATAAAATCTGTTTCCTTTCCTTTCATTTCTGTCCATTTCCTCTCTACCAAACATAATGTAAATGAAGTGAAACAAAGGTCTAAATTCAATAGGGTTTTTTTTATCTATAATTGTGTATATGGTTTCAAGATTTAATATGATTATTTCGATCTCCAAGTTCTCTATCTAGTCCAAGGTGACCTAAAACCAGGTTTGATGCATTGATAATCTCCTTTGATTTTCAAGGAAAAATTTAGTTTATTGTTTCTATCTACTACTAAGATCTATGGGCCGAATCTCATTTGGTTAATTTCATCATGAATACCATTTACATGCCTAAAGCATCAACTAAAGTGAACCCTTTTGTCATTGTGTTGTTCATGATAATTAGTATCATAAACATTAAGTTTTCTTAAGTTATCTGATCTAATCTCATTTGATTTGAGTGACTCTGATTTGATCAGGATTGGTTGAAAATTTGATTGAATTTCAACGAATTATTAGTATTAATTATGACCAAAAACATTGATAGTTATTTGAATATTTCCGATCTGATCTGATTTGAATGACTCTGATATGATCTGATTTGAATGATTGTGAACTAATCTGAAAACTAATTTTATTAAAGGGATATTATCTACGGTACCCCTGAACTTTCCGCTTTTATTCAGTGTACCCCCGAACTTTCCGTGTTGCCCAGAATGCCCCTGAACTTCCCGCTTACTCTAATCGCACCGAGATTTGTGTTTTTTCTTCTAACGCCCCACTAATCCCTCCTAACTCCGTTAAATCCCTCTCCCTCCATTGTTTTCTTCTTCTTCTTCTTATATCTCCTCCATTGTTAAACTCTTTTGTTTTCTTCTTCTTCTTCTGTCTCCTCCATTGTTAAACTCTCTTATTTTCTTCTTCTTCTCTCTCCTCCATTGTTACACACTCTTGTTTTCTTCTTCTTCTTCTTCTTCTTTCTCCTCCATGGTTATACTCTCTTGTTTTTCTTCTTCTTCTCTCTTCCCCATTTACTTTAATGTCTTCATCTTCTTCTTCATTTAATACTTTCATTCAATAGATTTTTCGTAGTGTGAAGTATGAAGCGAAGAGATGTAAGTGCAAGAGATGACAAATCTTAAGATTTCAAAGTTAAAGGACAACCCAAATAGGCTATACCACAAGAGACTCCAGCAATGGTGGAGAGAAAAGAAGAAGAAGAAGAAGAAGAAGACAATGGAGGTGAGAGAAAGAACAAACTCCTTAGAAGTAATTGGGTTTAATAAAGAAAGCAAAAACAATTAGGGTTGGTGGAAATTAAAAGGGGAAAGAGAGTTATGAGGGAGTTAACAGAGTAGAAGGGGTTAGTGGGGCGTTAGAAGAAAAACAAAAAACTGGGTGCAATTAGAGTAAGTGAAAAGTTCAGGGGCATTTTGGGCAACGCGGAAAGTACGGGGGTACATTGGATAAAAGCGGGATGTTCAGGGGTACCATGAATAATATCCCTTTACTAAATACTATCAAACATGGCCTAAATGAGCTTGTATATGGGGGTTGAAGGTGGTCCTCACTGGAGGTGGGGATGCTTATGGGTGAAGCATGATCTGGGAAATGTGAGCATATTGGAGAATGAGAGAGATTAGGGTAAAAGAGTAATTAGGATGATAACTCTTTGTCCTCTAATGCCTGTATTGGACGAAATCGTCCAACGGGTTCTATTGGGCTATCAAAGCTCTCGTTAAAAGACACAGGGAGGATTTAAGTGACCTTAACCAAACTTCTATTGTTTTGATTCCCAAATGTAAAGACCCAAAATCACTTAGTGACACGCCTAAAACTAGTTTAAACGAATCTAATCATCTTACTATAGGTAGGGTCGAATCCACGAGGACGAAGGGTGGTTGTCTATCGATTAAGTCCTAATTTTAGTCCAATCAAATCAAGAATTGAAGTTTCGGTCTAAACTACTAACTATTTTCTACTAATCAACAATTCAAACGCACAAACTAGACGCTAATTAAACTAAAACACGAGTTTAGACAATAAATTGACGAACGCTAGGGGTTAGAGAGGTTTACGAGTCTAAAGTTGGGGTCTTTAGTTTAGGGGGTTGAATTGTGCCTAATCATGCACACTAACAAGTTATCAAGGCCAAAAAGGAGGGTTAATTCTCTCTCAAGCAATTAACCAAAGGCTAGTTACTAATTAATTCATTCTCATGCAATTAATCAATAATTCCAAATCTAATTAGACAACTTCAATCTCAAGTCTCCCATGTTGATCAAAACGCAATAATAAGTAAAGTAGATCGTCATCTATGTTTACCAATCGTTAAAACATTAGACAAGGTGATAAAGTAGCATGCTTTTCAAGTAATAACCATTAGATAACCCCCCTAAACATAAAGTTCACAACTTTAACCCATTAACCGCACCCCTAGCTATAGAAACTACTCACACATGACTAAACTAACGCTAATCACAATTAATAGAAACCTAAACATGATACTAAACATAGGAATTATATAAAGATTCAAACTTGTAAGACAAATCTAATTAATTTACTAATAAACATGAATTAACAATAATTAAAACAAGATAAATGACAATAAGTAAAAGTGAGAAATAACTGTTACCCAAATAAAGTGATAAAGAGAGGAGGTGAATGAAATAGAATTTTTTTTCGAAATAGGGCTTAAAAAATAAATATTAAACAAACTGGGTCGGATTCAAAAATGTTTAATGTTATGGGGTACACGTCACCCATTTCAGGTTCGGGACAAAACCGCCATTACCACTGGCGGTTTTACGTGTGTTAAACAGTAAACTTGAGCTGCAGTGGGGATCTTGGACAAGGGTGAAACCGCCATGGGGGGTGGCGATTTCAAACCCGAACTGAGTATTATAAGTGTAAACCCCCAATTTTGTTAAGGGTGAAACCGCCATGGGGGGAGGCGGTTTCACTTCAAGTGTTTGCCATCTCTTTGCTTCCAAGCTTATATTATCGTCCCTTACCCTCGATTCACGTGCCTAGGGTCCCTCTCTAAGCTCCATATTCGCTCTTTGGCTCGTTCTTACTTCGGGTTCCGTTTCAACGTGCTCCGTAGGTGTTCCTACAAAAGCCAAAAGCAAACCGCAGAACCCGATTCTCGTACACAACAGGAAATGTACTAAATTACGCAAAATAGCATCGACTTGAGCCAAGATAAGCATATACATGAAAATTGCGGAAAATTAGCTACACAAACATTAAAATTAGGGGACGGGATGCATAAATCCCACGGAAAAATGGGCCAAAATAGTTGTGTATCACTTAGCGAGTATAGACCAATCAGTCTCTGTAATGTCCTTTATAAGATTTTTCAAAAATGTTTGCTAACAGACTAAAGCCTCACTTATCTAACCTTGTGTCCGAGAATCAGAGTGCCTTTGTGTCTGGGCACCTGATTACGGACAATGCTCTAGTGGCTTTCGAGACCTTCCATGCAATGAAACGCAAGGGTAAGGGGAAGGAGGGAACTATTGCTCTTAAGCTTGATATGAGTAAGGCTTATGCCCACATTGAATGGGGATTCCTAGAGAGTGTGATGAGACGATTTGATAGTTGGGTTGATAGAATAATGCAATGTGTTAACAGTGTCCGTTTTTCTTTCTATTACAATGGCCAGGTCCGAGGCTCAATGGTTCCCTCTCATGGTTTGAGATAAGGGGATAAGGGGATCCCATATCCCCTTATCTCTTTAATTATCTTGTGTGCCGAAACCTTTTCTACATCACTTTTGAACGCAGTTTCTGAAGGTAAAATCCATGGTGCTCGGGTTTGTAGAGACGCCCCACATCTCCCACCTTTTCTTTGCAGATGATAGCATTCTTTTGCTCGTGCTAACCTCCAGGAATGTTCTGTTTTAGCTAATATTAGAAGCCAATATGAGAGAGCATTCAGTCAGAATATTAATAATGCTAACTCAGAGGTTTGTTTCAGCAAGAATGTCACATGTACCAGGAGAGGAGAGATTCTGGGTACTCTTCGAGTAAGAGAAGTGGAAAAGCATGAGAAGTACTTAGGCCTACCTACTATCATTGGTAAATCTAAGAAAGCGGTGTTTGCTTGCTTAAAGGAGAGGATATGGAAGAAAGTGTAGGGTTGGAAAGAAAAATTGTGATCACCACCGGGGAAAGAGGTTCTAATCAAAGAGGTGGCTCAAGCTTTACCAACATATATGATGAGTGTTTTCTGTTTCCCAAACACTCAGTTGAATGAGATCCAATCGATTTTAGCCCGTTTTTGGTGGGGTACGCGAGGCACAGAGAGAAAGATTCATTGGAAGAGCTGGGAGTACCTATGTATGCCGAAGAGTGAGGGAGGGATGGGTTTTCGTGATTTGCGGTTTTTAACCAGGCTCTTCTCGTGAAGCAAGGCTGGCGACTAATCACAAATACATCCTCTCTACTGTTTTCGTGTCCTTCGTGCTAAATATTTCAAGGATGGAAATTTTAAAGACGCTCGCAGGGGTTTCGACCCTAGCTACACGTGGAGAAGCATTTGGGGAGCTAAATCTCTCTTGCTAGAGGGTTTAAAGTGGCGAGTTGGTAATGGACTGAACATTAAAATCCTAGAGGACGCTTGGCTGTCAGGGGAAGGTTGCTCACGGGTTCCGACCCTAACCCCGTTAATTGACAATGACATGCCTGTCTTTGACATCATCGACACAATAAGAGGGGAATCGCGCGCTGACCTGATCGACCTTATTTTCGGAAAGGATGATGCAGTGCTAATCAAGGATATACCCTCGAGTCCACGACTTCCGAGTGATGTTTTGTACTGGTGCGCTACTAAAGATGGGATTTATACGGTGAAGTCGGGGTATTGGCTTGGTAAGCTTGGTCCACGAACTAGCGGGGTATCTATACCTTGTTTATGGAAGAAAATTTGGAACCTTAATACTCTCCTGAAGCTGAAACATTTCATCTGGAAGGCGTGCATGGAGAGTCTTGCAGTTATGCAAAACCTTCACTTTCGACACATTGTCCAGTTCTCTATCTGCCCAATGAGTGGTGGCGACATAGAATCAATTATGCATGCTATTTTTTGGTGTTCGTCGTCCAGGAAAATATGGGATTCTAGTGCAGACAAGGAGCTTGTGCAGACAGGCCCTACATCAACGTTTAGAGATTTTCTGGAATGGGCATTTGAAAAGGTTAGTTATGATGAGCTGTGCTTTTTCTTAGCCCGTGCTTGGGCTGCTTGGCGATGCCGTAACAAGCAAATCTTCAACAAGACTACTCCTAAGCTGGATACTTTATCTGCTGGCTACTCACGACTTGTACAAGATTACTAGGCCTATGCCCCCCGCGTGTTTGCCAATCCTGAAAACCGACCTCTTATTTCTAGTTCTCACTGGTCCCCCCCTCTTGGTACGATCAAGGTTAATAATAACGCAGCTACTTTTGATGTGAACGAGTAGGGTTGGAAGTTGTTTGTCGTGATGAACGGGGGAAGGTGGTGGCAATAGCGGTTAGAAGGCTACAATATCGTTGGGATGCAGGGTTGGCCGAGGTTGTTGCGAGGAGGTTTGGTTTGCAGATCGCGCGAGATATGGGGTTCAAAGATGTTGTGTTGGAAAGTGATGCTCTAAATATGATTTCAGCTCTGCAAAACGTCTCCTCAGGTCGAGGTGTCGTGGATCTCCTTCTTGATGATATACTCCCTTCGTCCCCCTTTGAACACCCCGCTTTCCTTTTCGGGGTGTCTTTCTTTAAACACCCCATTTCAAAACTTTCTAAATGTGGTAAGTTTTTACCACACATTAACCCTCACTATCTCCAAAAATAATAAACAAGCCACCCATTATCTCAAAAAATAATAAACAAACCACCCATTATCTCCAACAATAATAAACAAACCATTCACTATCTTCAACAATAATAAATAAACCACACATTATCTCCAACAATAATAAACAAACAACATCACCTTAATCCACGTAAAATGGGGAGCGTGGTGTTTAAAGGGAAACAGAGGGAGTATGCTCAATTATTCCCTGCTTTGATTCATTTCTTAGTAGTCATGTTAGACGAGCTGGAAACACCGTGGCACATTTTGCTGCTCGTCTCTCTCCCGACAGTGGCTGTGAACAAATCTTTGTAACCAATTTTCCGAAGGGAGTGTTAACCAATTTTCCGAAGGGAGCGTAACACCGTGGCACATTTCTTTCTCCTATTTTTTTTATTAACATTTATTCTTTTTTCTCTCTCCAGCCCCGCTTACCCTCCTCACAAGTTCTTGAACCTGGTAGATGAACTTTGTACAAACGAGTACCAGGTTCCCCTATTCTCTCTCCCCTTTTTTCTCTCTCCTCAATTTTTATTACTTTCACACTTCTCCAACCCGGTAGAAAACTACTCATTAAAACCACTCTTACTGAGCTTGATATAAATGTTTAAGGCCCTGTGCGATTGGACTGCATTTTTCTGATCTGATTTGATTTGATTTGAATAAACTTGATTGGATTTGATCTGAACGGAATTAATTGATAAATTAACTGCAATTAGACGAATTAATAACTAAAAATAGGCTAGATTCATTGATTGTTATTTGGATAATTCTGATCTGATTTGATTTAATTTGAATAAAACTGATCAGAATTGATTTTATTTGAATAAATCTGATCTGATTTGAAAACACGATTGAATAAGTTGAATCGCACATGACCTAACCACCGACTTACCTCAAAAAAAAAAAAATTTGAACCTTTTGAATTACACGGTCAATATACTGTTTTTGTGACATCCACGGGAGGGTATTTTCGAGATCAGCGGGTTCTCTTTCCAACTGCTCTTTCCTTAAGCCCCCCTGCTTTCTCCCCCCAAATCTCAGTCTCTCCAATCGGAAAGCTTGATAAACACGACATCGATCAGAGGAAACATATATCCATTGGATGTGCAAATTGATAAGCGAACTTCCAGGTATTCTACTCGAACATTTGTAATTCAATTGAAATGTTTGCTGTATTAGTGTGGTTTTAATTCGATATCTACGTGTTTACTCCATTTAATTCATATTATCGTTTTCCATTTGGAATTCATTCATATATCTAGGCTTTACTTCAATCCACTCCATTTTTTGTTATATTTTAATTTCGAACTTGAGCCAGGTGTGAGTTTATTAGAGTTTTGTTTGATTATTATAGTGTGATGCATTGAACTCGATGTTGCTGTTAATTCACATTCTACTTAGTTAATCGAAATGTGTTTGGGAATGGGAATTTCATTCTCGAATCCAAATTTGACCCAAATCACATATTTGTCGATCTTAAGAATTTGAGAATTAACAATATAGAATTTATTCCGAATTTTAATCATTTGTAAACCAAATACCCCCCTCTTTAGCATATTCTATACTTTACCAAACACATGATTTGTAATTGAATACCACAATCTCAAATGACAAAATTTAAAACGATTACCAATATTTCAAAATCATCGTTTCCAAACACTACCTTAGGTGAATATAGAAGTAGAAGTAGGATCTAAAGGTACTCCCTCCATCCCAGATCAAACGCCCCAAGGCGTTTTTGTAGTGGAATAAGAAAAATTGATATAATAAGTTGTGTGAGGTAAAAGGAGGAGAAATGATGCGAGGATTAATAAAAGTAGGAGAGATAATGTGAGAGAAGATGTAATAATTTAATAAAAGTAGGAGAGAGAAATATGTCCCAAAATAGATGGGGTGTTTGAAGTGGGACGTCCCAAAATGGAATATGGGGCGTTTGAACTGAGACGGAGGGAGTAGTAGAGTTAGGTGATACAAGTTTTGGAGTTACAATGTGCATCCGAGTATCCGACCCCCCTACCCCGCCTTATGGCGGGAGCCTTTAAGGTGGTGGGGTTAAAGATGTTGTATGCACACTGTAAATGAGAAGCATTTAGCCATTTAGGTGTATGGCTACTTGGTGTGCATTCGTGTGGCGTAGACTTGCCTTTGTTGGGAGCCTGTTGTAGTTTTGTAGATTATCTGACTGCAATTTTAGACGTAAATCAGAATTGTGGTTGTAGTTGCAAATCAAGTAGTTATCATGGCACTAATTCTCGACTCCTGAACCTATCAGGTTCTCTCTAGGTCATTTTTATTGCGCCACAGCCACTGTTTCTTGGGTTTGGTTTTTCTGTTTTTCTTCTGCGGTCACATCTTCTCTATATTTTCCGCAGTAGTCCAACCATTAGAGACCAGTCTGCTGTTGTCGCTTGTAGCTCTGATCTCATTATCAGCACCATCCAGTGAAATAATGTACTCTCTTAGCTTCCTGTTTATGTTTCTTTTTGTTGGTGACGGTTTAGGGTTTCGGAAATTGATTTGAGGATATATATTAGATTAGTATCTGTGTATCTCATTCTGTTTGTAATACTTAAGTGGAGTATGTTACTCGTTAGATTAAATTTGGAGTACATATAAGCAACTAGTTCTATTGAGTATTGACAACCTGAACTTTATTTATGTTCTCGTTTGTTTCATTGTGGAGCCGTGGTGGGTGGTTCTTATGCAGTTATCTGCGTATTTGTTTGGACTTTGTAATGGCTATTGTATACGTCGTGTTAGATATTATGGTTGCCTATCTGTTGTTTCGTGTGCAGTTGTTTTTATCGTGTAAGTCACTAATTCAACCGATTAGGGATAAAGATTCAAATTCTAGATTGTGCATCTTTTGGTCTAATGTTTAAGACTCATAAGTCACTAATTTAACTGATTAGGGATTTATGAAACGAGATACATATTAGAGAGAATTGAAGCTGCATCTCCAAGCTGAGTGTTAGTTGAAATGGTTTCTCAAAACTCTCTTTTTAGTGATTAGGAAAGTAAGTAGTGAACGATTATGATCATTAGATAAACATCTATGTCGGCCATGGACATGTTTCCTTGTAGTAGTTTCTTAGATTACTAAGCTAAAAAAACTTGGATTTTTTTTCTATGGCAGAATGGCTAAAGGTCTTATATGGGCAACAACGGAAGATCTTATGACGAATAGAGGTCGAGTTCTGTCTTTATACAGACAAATATTACGAAGTCTCTATTCTCCAGACTTGCCCCTGAACTTTGGGGCTAAAATGGCAAAGAAAGCAGAGGTACGTGCTATATTTATGCTTGGATCTGAGGAGCGATCCCTTCACAATATTGCTGATCTGATTGAAGCGGGTGATTACTCTTTATCTCTGTTAAACAAAGGAGAAATTCCTAAACACACTCAGTTATAAATTATAGTTGTCCAGTATTTTTGAAAATCTAATTAACCTTCTCTTGAAGGCCAAACAGCGCGACTCACCAAAATCTTGGTCTAATAAAGTAAAAAAAAAAAAAAAAAAAAGAGAGTTTCCATACAGATAAGTGCTGTGTATGGTTAAAAATCTGGTCCCTTGTCTCCCGGGAATACAGTATAAGCATTGCCATTCTATATACCATTATTTATTATTATAGCCTTGTTGGTGTTGGTGTTGGTGTTGATGTACCAATTCTTGTGTCCCGGAACCCATTTGGGGCAGTTTTGGCTAACATGCCTTTGAGAACACCTTAACACTCAAGAGCTCAGCAATAGGAACATATTTGATACATCTTGGAGTTTTGTACTGGCTAATCGATTCCCTTTAAAAATAAAATCACGCTGGTATCATAGCTCAGCAAATTAGCTACGTTTGAAAACCTTAAAACTTTGGCACAACAATTTCACAAGTCCGATAACTTCTTTTATTTCCAATAAATTCCATATTGCCAAAACCCACAAATATATTGAAATTTGACAACAGTTGAAACAAACCTGAAATGCTTGAAAAATAAATTATTTTTTGGGTATAAAAAAGGTCTGAGTAGTAACTAGTAAGTACTGAGCACACAAGCTAACATACAATGTAGGAGTATATATATAACGTCAAAACAATATTTTAACTCTAAAATCGTGACACAAAACCGTATTAGTGGCTTGTACTAAGATGATATAAAGCCAATTATTGGATTTCAACCAGTCTAACGGGTGTCAGACCGAATTTTATGAGATTATGTCAGTCTAAACTTTTGGTTGAGTTGACTCTTTACGAGTTTGAGAAAAAAGAGTTGAGTTTTTTTTTTTAATTGTGCCTTTCACATCTTTATAAAAGTGGCAAATTTGTCGCCTACACTTATATCAATTGTGCAATTTAGCACTCTAACTTTTAATTGTAATGGTTGGACCCCATACTTTTGATGAGATGAGCAATTTACCACCTTCCCCAATTTCCAAGCAAAAATATGATAAAAACATAATTATATAAATTACCTTTGCCCCCTACATTTTCCTTATGATAAAATAAATTTCGATCACAATTAAACGTTTGAACTTACTAATTGTTAAGGTTGTTATGATCGTTTTCTTTGCGATGTACTCCCTCCTACCCAAAGAGATTTTCCTCTTTGGGTAGGACACAACAACCAACAATATAATAAACAAAGGCTAAATAATTTGGTAAGTAATTAATTAATTACACTAACTAGCATGCTTAACCTCTAATCCTACCCCTTCTATCACCACCTTAACTTATCTCCACCACCTATACCACCCGCGATCAACCACCACCAACCTCTAATCCGGCTTGCTCTCTTCTCATCTAACTATTCCATCTCCTCTGTCTTCACTCTCCAACAAATCGTGACCAGCGGCAACCACCAACCACCCCTGCTGGCGAATACCATTGCGTCGATTTCTCATCCCCAACCATCCGATGTCGCCGCCTTTAAGCCTCGAATGTCGTGCGTCTTCGTCTCTCTCCCTCCCTGTACCGCAACCATGTAGCTTGTGGATCGCATCAGTCGCCTTCAATCTGGGCAACAATGCCCCGACTCGCCTTAAATCTGGGCGACTATGGTCGCGAAATAGTGAGGTGATGGTGTGAGAAGAGAGAATCTGGGTTGGGGGAACTAATAATCTCGCCGGCTCGCCTTGAATCACAATGGTCTAAAAGAAAATAAAATAAGCTTAGTATAGGAAAAGAAAATTATCAAATGGGGTAAGGTTGGAAACAGGAAAATCATAGTGAATCGTTCCAAAGAGTAATATAGGAAAATAACTTTGGGTAGGAGGGAGTAGAGTAGTTGCTCTTCCACATTATCTTGCGATTGTAGATTTTCTATAACATGAATATATGAAACTTTATACAATTTCAGAAAACGCTAGCGAAAATGGAAATCCCCATGGATATGTAGGCACAATGATAATATGTTACCTTGTAAGGAAGCCCATAATGGGTTGAGTGGTTAAAATAGAGGACGAATCACCATCAGCAATTCTGTGAATATAAGGTGCAAGATCCTCATATGTTACGACAGGAATCCTTGTTTTGAAAGCATGACGATCATTCTCAGAATAATTAAAGTCATGCCTTTGTAGATACTCGACGTCGGAGCTTCGAGTAAGGATCTCAGTAATAACCCTTCTTTGAACCTCATCAGCATGCTTTGTTACTTCTTCCACAAATTCTAAGGACTCTTTGTTTTTCTCCTCAAGGTTAAGTTTTCCAATTTGAGACATTAGTTTTTTTTTGATGGGGTGGTAATGAAACTAAGGTTTGTACTTTATTGGATATTTAAGTTTAATGACGGAAAATACACGAATTAATATATAAGCAGTCAAATAACACGTGAATCACGAGAATATGTTATCGTGCATTCGTGCCCCAGTGTCTGTCTCCTCATTCACCATTGTCCATGTTGAAGTTAGTTATTCTTAAGCATTGAGGGAAAGTGTTGGCAGAGAGAAAGAGAGGAGATAATAAATGTTTGGGTGTGGTCGTGTGGATGTGTGGTAGTTAAGAATAAAATAGATTTTTTCCGGTAAATTCATGTGGTACCCCCGAACCATGTCAGAATGCTCGTGGTGTTCCTATGTTTGAAATTTGTACACTGCGGTGCCCCCGAACTTTACCCCAACAGACACATGGTGCCCTTCCCACCCTTGGCCGTTAACTCCGTTAGTCCTTTGACCGTTAAGTGATGACGTGATAGTGGTTAGCGGTTGGTGGGAAAATTAATTAAGGATTAGCTATTATTTAATTAAAAAAATTTAAAAAAAAATTCTCACAAACTCGAAAATTTTTCACAAAAAAAAAATCAAATTTACAAAAATTAGTGCCCATGGTGCTCCTGAACTTTACCCCCAAGTGCACATGGTGCCCCCTAACTTTACCTCCCAGTGCACATGGTGCCCCCTAACTTTACCTCCCAGTGCACATGGTGCCCCTCTTATAGAGAAGTCAGTTGGTTCAAGAAGCTCAAAGGGAAGGAAGGTAAGCATCATTTGATTAGGAGCGCTTTCTCGTGTGCAATTTATGAGATTTGGAAAGAAAGAAATGTGCAAATCTTTCGTGGAGTCGGTAGAAATAGTGACCAGGTTGCCAATTGTATTAAATTCATTGTTTGTGTAAGATCTATTGACAGATTTCAGGAGAGCATTCCTAATTGCTAATAGCTATAGGTAGTGGTTTCTTTTAGGGTGGCTCTTTGCCCCCTTTGGTTAGTGTTGTACTTTGTTCCTTTCTCCCATTTTGGAGGAATAAATTCTAATAATTTCCAAAAACTTACTACTTATTAGTAAAATGAATTATTTATTGAAAATATAATCATTGAGATATATCCCGTCAAAGATTAAGAGGGAGTAAATATAATAATTGGTAAGGGGGGTGGTAAAACGTTTTTTTTTTCCGGGCAACAATGACGCCATAAAGAGAAGTCAACGGAAAGCTTTTTCGGCCAAAATCCCATCATTTGTAGCGTCTCATAAACAAATGGAAAAGCAAGGCAGTGTTTCGGGAAAATAACTATACAGACATATATAGACATAATATTTTATTTTGTTACGTCTAATAAAGATTTTTAATAAGTGACTTCAACTAAAAGTCACATTACGACTTGCATATAGTAAATTCTGTTCCTAACGTGTGCCCATTGGGCACATTAGAAAAACCAATTCCTGAGGCTAGGGTACGAAGGTTAAAGGAATAAAAATGATTTGAATCCCCAAAACCGTTATCTAATAGTACTACGAAACGTAATTAGTCGGATATCCAATTTTGCTATCCAACGTGAACATAGGAGTTCGTATTTATCCCCACTAATCAAAGAAAAGTTTCCATCCTAGTAACATTTAAATGAGAAAAAACTCCTTCTAAATCCCATCAAAATTTAGAGTCTTAGTTGTGTACTATAACGAAATAATTATGTACTTGAGCGTAATATTACGAGTATATACTCAAACGTAGCAATTACTCTATGTTCTGTATCTTTCCAAATACTCATAGTAGTACGTACTTTAAAACTTTGACCAAAAATAAAACAAAACAGAATTAAAATAAAATTTACAAACCCACTTCCCAGAATCAATATTGTAATTTTTTTTTAGTTTTTGGTTTCCTTTTTTGAATAAACCGGTTTTTAAAATAAAACCAATGACGTAGCCATGTGGCACCGGGACTACGGTATACACGCCGCCAAAAGTCCAATTATTGTTGACTTAAAAAAAAACAATCTATAGTACTCAGTAGTACGTACCACCAACTCATGTTAAGCAATTGGTAACAATATGTACTTATGTGAGCGTATCAGGATGCGATCTGATGACATTAACATTGATACGAAATGATCAATCTATAGTCGGTCCGAGACAAGAATCACAATAACCTCAAATATGGTTCATCGATCGATAAGAGTCCATATAATCTGAAACACTCTTCCAAATGCATGCAGTTTCAGTGTCCCTTGATCCCCCCTTTAAGAGACTCCGACTCCAAATATTGACAGTAAGTGAACTGACTTAACGGAAAATGTACCGCCTTTACACCTTAATCCCCCTTAACAAGCAGAGCACTTTAGCAAACTGCTATACCAGCGTCAACAAATTACTACAGTACTACTCTCATATGAATTCCTACGAATCGTCACGCCTATCGACTTGACATAGAACATTTTGATTTCAATTACATAAACAAACTACTAATAACCAGGTATTTTCATCGAAATGTGATCAAGAACCAGGAAATTGGTATCATCCTGTAAAATCATGCATGACATGACCAGGAAAATGCATTCCCTGGTGTTGAAAGTGGTGATGCAGTTGCTGCTGATGTGTGGACTCAGAACCATGCCGCAGGCCCAGAGTTAGCGACACAGGTCCAATCCCTCCCAGTTCAATCCCTCGCCTCTGGTACGGTAAGAGACTGACGAATGAGCTATCCATGCTGGTGGGCATCTGATGGTTTTCCATCCTAGAACTCTTCTGAAGCAAGTGTTCAGAGTTTGACTCACCTCGGGATCCTTCCATGTAACTCGACGATCCCAAGCAGTCTAACTGCTTATTTTTAGTATCACCTATTGCATTCACAGCAGGTTTGCAAACAGATTTGGGGCTGTCAGCTGCTTGCCTGTGGTTTAAAATTGTTTCAGAACGACCTGTGGTCTTTGTTTCGAGCATGTGTATTTCCTCGACCATGGGCTTCCACAACCGAACCCTTGCATTGATGAACCAATTAGATACCTGCACAATGTTATGGCACACCCAATGTCAACAAATGTACGTCACAAAACAACAGAGATCACCACATTTCTGTACAAATTAACAAAAAGGTGACATCCATCTCTGGTTTCGTACACATCAAGTTAAGTCTGTTTTCGTACACATTAACTAACATCATTGAACAAAAGGGAATTGAATTAAGGGGTCGTTACCTGATTTCGGGATAAACCTGTTTGACTAGCCAGCATTTGTTTGTCTGAGTCTGTCGGATAGCTGCAAACACATAACTATAAAGTGAGACATGTTCACATTAGAGGCTTAGCATACTAGTAGATACATAGACGAGGTGTGAAGTGTTGGACTCACGGATGAAGAAAATGATCGAACAGCCACGATCTGAGAATGGAAACAGCACGCTCAGGAAGACCTCTTTGTGGCCTCCATATATGATTCTGGTGACTCCCATAACCGCTGCCCCCAATAGCCCCACATTTCACTTTTGTAAAATTATGATCAAACCTTGAGCTAGTCATGCCACCCTTCGTGTAGCTTGATGGTGATGAAAGATCCTCGCCTAAGGCCCTCCTTAAAAGCTTAAGTTGGTCTGCAATCGCATTTTTGAGACTCCTAAAGTGCCTTGAGATGGTCTTAAGTGAGCGCGAAATATAGGGTGTTGCATTACTGAGCCCTGGTACTGATTCAAATGCTGAAATGACCAGTTCCATCTGTTGATGATATTGCTTGTGCCGTTTGCATACCTTGAAACATACCAAGAAAACGCAACCACTTCAAGCTCACATACAACATTATAAGAAATTAGTGCCTCACAAGTCACAACATCATTGAATGTTGAGGTGGAATGTAGTATGTAAAAGGACAATGCACGATAAAATTATGAAACTAGATTGATAAAACAAGGATAGTACACTGATTAGCAGCATCTAACACTAGGTATACAGCAAATGCAAGAGAAGTATCGCCCCCATTGTGTCTATCCTTGCTTTGACTAAGAAGTAAGAAACAAGTTCTTATTTTCGAGCTTACAAAACCAAATAACTCGTCTC
Organism: Spergularia bocconei; assembly: GCA_963457585.1. Taxonomy (NCBI): domain Eukaryota; kingdom Viridiplantae; phylum Streptophyta; class Magnoliopsida; order Caryophyllales; family Caryophyllaceae; genus Spergularia; species Spergularia bocconei. The sequence continues at coordinate 12,053,505 of OY734959.1, forward strand.
TTTAGAACTCCCACAATCTAGGATCCAAGAGATAAGAACCACCATTGCTAATCTACGTATAATTAAGAGTATTCAGGTCGATTGAATTTCTTTACCACTCGTATTATTCTCTTAGTTGTCTAAAGGCCGAATAAATATGAAACTCTTGACACACAAAGAGGTTATATGATGGATTCTTGATCAAACTATAGACAAGCATAGTGAACTTAGTTCATGAGGAAGATTCATATTAGCACAATTTAATGATCCATTTGCCATAGAGAGTAATACCAAACTAATACTAAGCTTTGTGATTCCTAATAGATAATCATATTATGATGAAGGAACCTGATTCCAACAAGGTAAATTGAAAGAGTTGATTAATTAACTAACCATAAATTTACACAAGATTAGGTTCATTAGCGGGATAAGCTATATCATAGGCATCAAGCCTACAAGTGACAGGTATATATATCTAGGATTCCACATACCCACAATTGTAAAGCAGTGCAAATTTAGGAGGTGCTGATGTTATATATAGTATAATTAAAGCAAACACAGTTCAACTAAGCGTAATGCATAAGCTAATTCAGTTACATATCACTCCACTACAACTTTAGCTACTATAAGTAAAGACAATGTGCATCCACAAAAATAATTTGCTTGCTACTTAACATATAATAGAAGGTCAAATCTTTTCCAAATCTATAGAATCAAGTAAATACCACATTTACGACTGTCACAAATGAGCAAATAAGTGGAAATAACCAAAGCTTTGTATTTGTCATCTACCAAAGAGAAAAGAAGATAGTAGAAGTGTTGAGCCTCAGAAAAAAATAATAATAGTAAAGGGCCAAGATAACAAAATGTTGGAGATACCATACACAGCATAAAGCTTCAGCGTACTCACTTAGATGATCCCGTATATTCTACATAGCTTAAGAATCAAGCTGCGAAAAATACCCCAAAAGACAAACCAAAGAGCCCCTATATTCTACATCACCAAATTTGACTATGTCATCTGACTTTATGTGTGGATATATATAGTAGACAGTTCTTTAGTTCCACCCTACCGTTAAAGTATCAAAGGTCAGTAATCTCCTTCGCGTATAACCTTTGCTTGCATGCACTTATATGACGGAAGAAAGTTTGATCTTACATCAGGCAGTTCAACTAGTATGAAACAAGGTTTTGAAGGCATTTCCGAACCTTTGATGATAACAATATGAACCAAATAATCGTCTCTAGCTAGTAATCTTTCATCACAAGTCACAATTCACACTTTCTAGAAGCTAAAACCATCAACCATTTGCTAGAATCGCACAAAAAATTGCATTTCAATATCAACCTACAAACTCAAAAAAGTCGATTCCAGCATTCGACATATATATATAGCTGATGTACTAAATCTATGAAGTTCTGTAGATAAAAAACACGAATCTAATCAAGCCAAATTGTTACATTTACACATATGCAGATTATCTCAAGCACAAAACAGCAAATAGTGCTACTCAATCAACAGACATTATCACAAAGAACATAATCTTATGATTGAAGACTTTAGAACAAACCTCTTCCTGCATGTGAAGAAGCTTAGCTTGCTTTTCATTACAATCTGGCCTGTAAGATTCCGCAGAAGCGCTACCACAACTCACATCAGTAGAACCACATAACCTCGATCCCGCAACAGTAGAAACAGCCACACTCTCTACCTCTTCGCTCGCTCTTACATTCCTCAACCCAGCAGCAGAAAAGAACTCATCTAACAACACTTGAGCTGGCTTCAAAAACTTAGACCCCCTCAATATCGTTGCATATCCCGTAAAAGGCCCGAGTGGACCGACATTTCGATACACATGATTATTAGAACTTCCTACAACATCTTGGACATTATTATTGTTCCCTACTGAATCCAACCTCACAACAGATGAAGGGATGCTTCCTAATAACTCGAAAGGCTTCAACTCCCGTGGCTCCTCACACATGTTTTGCATCCCACAAATTTGATTAGACGACAACGAAAGAGAAAGAGCATGAGCGTGATGAGTACGCGAACTTCCATCATTCGTCTGACTAACGAATGATGGAAGTAAAGGCAACTCATTCCCACCATTCTCCCAACCATGCTGTACATCTCCTTGATAATAATGAGCTACCGATACTTCACCTGTCGCAGTCGAGTTATTATTATTATTATTACTACTATTATTATGGGGTGAAAATTGCGACATTATCAAATTGCGCCTCCCATGATCATTATCATAGCTTGTAACCCAATTCTCACAACTCTGCAAGGGTTGAGGATCACAGGAATCGGAACTCGACGGCGCCACGAAGCGTGACGGGTGAATATTAGCAAAGGTCGTCGATTGAGAACCCGAAAAATTCAACATTTCCGAAGGAAATACAATGGCTGCTGAATTATTATTGTGATTAAGACTACGATGATGAAAATTATTATTATTGGTGTGAAAATCTTCCAACTGCTGTACTCTCAACTTATCTCTTCTCCTTTGTTGTGCTACATGTAACTCTGGCATATAATTATTGCTCATTTCCATTTTCACCAATAACAACTTTCTTATAAAAAAAATCCCTTATGTTATAAAAATTATCTTCTACAACTGCAAATTTATATGAACAGTCCATTATTAGTAAAACAAAATACTCTTAATTATTACAAATATAATTAAGAAAAAACAAAATACTCTTAATTATTACAAATATAATTAAGAAAAACAAAATCCAAGATTATATTATATGATATGACATTTCATTTGCATGGGAAGGAAAAATCAAACCTATGATTAGGAGAACCATCATTTCAAACTTTATTAAACATTTGTCGGCAATATAATAATTCTCATTAATTCTATACAAATAGTGAAATAATTAAGAAAATGAAATTTAAACTACCAATTAAAAGTTTAATAATTCATCAGTGAGTTCTACAGTGTTAAAAAGGATCAAGATAAAAAAAAATTAAGGGAGTGAAAAAAAAGGAGAGAGAAAAGGGTATCTGAAAAGCATGCCAGCTCATCATCATCATCATTGTCGTCATCTTCTATCTCATTCCTAGCAAGTCTAAACCCTAAAATGTGTGTTCATCACACATCATCTTTTTTTTTTTTTTTGGTTTTACTCAAATTTCATAAGAAAAAAACTAGATCTACTTTCCAGAATTTTAAAGCAAAGATAGTACAGTAAGAGAATAAAATGAAGCAAATCATATAATACAGCACTTCACTTCAAGGGAAAAAAAAAAGATAATTCAAGTAGTTAACTTAATAATAATAATTATTGCATCACAAAAAAACCTACATACTAATTATTAACCAAGCTCAATAACCATTACCCTAGTGTCTTCTCTATACTACGATAAAGGAGAGTCGGAAATACGCAACCATTCTCCGTGTGTCGAAAATTACGACACACGGAGAAGTTATTCCAGATGAAACATAATAAACAAAAGTACAATATTAATATGATATGTATACCTCCGGTGACGGTCCGATGACGAATAATGTAAGTGGTGGACAAGGAAAGAGGAAAAAAAAAAAGAATTAGGTAAGAAAAGAATGAAGTGGGTGTGTTATTTGTTAAGGAGTGTTTGGAGTTAAAATGGGAATGGAGGGAAGTTAGGGAAATAGTGAAGGTAGCTTGTGAATTATCTGAGTTTATATCATTTTATTTTTGTTTTTGTTTTTTCAAGGATATGGAAAAAGTGTCACCCACACGTTTCCTTCTTGTCTACAGAACTGCTACTAGTATTACTACAGTACTACTTATTTTTACCAGCCTACTACTGCTACTCCTGATTTTGGCATCAAGAGAGAAGATGATAATTAATCAACGTTTTCTTGTTACCAGTTTATTGGAATTTCGCTCTAATTATATTAGATTCAAGTTCAACTGCATGTACCCGAGTTTTAGTTTGATTAGTTATGTATTTATGAGTGAGTCTCGAAGTTGGAACAAGATTATTATTTGTACATAGGGTTTGGCGGTACGGTTAGGGTGTTCTTTGAAATATTTTTACGCAAAATTAAACTGTTTACCCCTTAATATCCGATTTACTATTAGTACTAATGGTAATAGTAGTAATGATTAAAATAAGTGAGAGACAGCAGAGAGAAAAATGTTCTTACGCTAACTTTGCGTTATAAAGGTAAAGGCTGACATGGTGTGGGTCTTATAGTTATATCTTTTCATATGGACATGATTGCCCCTTACGATGCGGGTGTTGTGACGAAATATGCCATTGCTTGTAATGTGACAAGTTCAACTTTTCGAATTCACTTCTGGCTTATTTCCTGTTTGGGAAAATCCTAATATCTTGTTTGGGTGAATTGGCCAGAAAGACAGGAGAAGATCAGTGGTGAATAAGTTTTCGCATGTGGTTTGATATTGGAAGGTGGTTGGTGTTTCAATGCAACAAAGATATTGGTGTCGTCGTTGATTCAATTTTTCAAAGATTTCGTCTTTTGCAAAATGCTGAGACTGAAGGGTCGATCACCCAAACTTATACGTAATATATACGCTAGGGATGTAAGGAGCATATATATACACAATTACGCATGCACGACGAGTAGCACCATTAATTATTATTATCAATCTAGGTTAGATAGATACGGAGTAACATAGTACTTAGTTGATGGAACTGATACGCAAAGATGATCGAGTAATCGATCAACGTCCTTACCAGGCCATCGAGAGTAACGGGAAGTCGGGAATGAAATAGTAGTGTAACGTATATGTTCGTCTTGGTTAACTTTCCACAATTTGAAAGATGTTGCATGGATTGTCTCACCCCAAGAATCAATATAGAGTTCAAGACACTCATTTTGGGGCCAGATATATATAGATGAACAATTGAACATGCTAAACTTACCGGTAGATAGCTGAACATATGGTGAACAACTACTGACCTACTGTTTAATATGGCCTTAACTTATCCAATTTGATACTGCTATATTAGTTGTAGACTTGTTGTACACTAAGTATGTACAAGATACTTAAATGGTCAAATGGAGATCACAATAATTCGCTATCACCTACCATCAGTTTGACACAAAATTGGGAACCATGGGTAGGGTAAAAACAATGATGATTGGCACTCAACCATCAGCTTAAACTTTTGGCTGAGTTGGTTAATTATTACAAATGGTTTCATATGGTATTAGCGCATTATCGATCCAGATCTTGAATTCAAATCCTGGTAATTCTCTCCACTATCAAGTGAACTCTAAAGCAAATAGTATGGGCGGGGCTTTGCATTATTTCAAGGCTTCAAGCCCAAAGGGAGTTCGCGGGAGGGGACGAATTAAAGTATAAAACTAATGATTGGGTCAAGCCTCAACCATCGATTTAAACTTTGGTTGAGTTGAATCTTTCACTCCATAATAACAAGTGTCAAACAATTTTGGATAATGAAAGAACACTTACTCTTTTTACAAAATAAGTGAACTACGCCCTCCGTTCCAGATCAAACGCCGCGAGTGATATTTGTAGTGGAATAAGAAAAATTAATATAATAAGTTGAGTGGGGTAATAGTAGAAAAGAGAAGAGAGAGAATGTGAAGGATAATAAAAGTATGAGAGATAATGTGAGTGAGGATGTGATAATTTAATAAAAGTAGGAAATAGAAATATGTCCCAAAATAGATGGGGTGTTTGAAATGGGAGAAGGGCGTTTGAATTGGGACGGAGGGAGTATGTTTTAACTAGTGGAGTATGTCCTCAGACTTCTCACGAGCTTCTAGTATTTCTTTCTTTAGCCAATTTGAATAAAAATCCTCAATCTTGAAAACGCGACATTAAAACTCATGTATAATTATTTTTAAAAGCATAGCAAAGTTAATTATCTAGTTACTTACCACTCCATGTCAAATTAATTTTTTCTTAAAATAGTATTATGTTAAATGATTTCAAATTACATGGGAAATTTAATTTGGGATGAAGCGGTACATGTGAACTAAAGGACAAAAGCACTCATAACAAGAATTAAATTGAGTGAAGAAATAAATAAATTAAGCAGGAAAAAAGGAGTTATGTTTACGTTGGGCGGGGAGGAGAAGTGCGTAACTAAAGTGAAGATAACGTCATAAAGAAGCAGGTAATTGGGCAGTAAGAAAGAAGGGAGTGACACATGCCGGATTCTAATTACAGAAAACCTGATTCACTGATTGTATCTTTTGCTAAACTGCAGTAGCTATATTACCATTTTCCGATGATTTACTGCTCAACATAATTAAAGCTGCCACTGTATCTTTCACTCTCTGAATACTCTCTTAGAACAGCGTGCAAAACTATAAATTTTGTCATTTTGAAGTGGCCATTCTAATTGCATACGTACTTCTTACTGGACAAACGCTACAGTATAATACTACAATGTTACTAACGGAAACGGTTTTACTTATTTCTCTCTCCTAACGTGGATGATAAATGTACATACCATCTAAACCTTATGCCCAAATAAACAAATATATACCATCCAATAGAGCTGATCAAATGGCACAGGCAGAAAATCTCGACACGGCTCGACTTTTTTCCGGGTTTGGGCCGACCAACTAGGCCCGAAAGCCCGATTTGGCCCGGCCCAAAAACGGCCACAATAATATGGGCCGGGCTTGGGCTGAACTCGTGGCCCGAAAATTGGCCCGGCCTACTTCTAAAAATAAATGCAATTTTTTTATAAGGGTTTTTTTGCGAAACCCTACATTTAAAAGCTCCAATTTTGCGAAATCCTACCTTTTATAATAAAAATTACGAAAGACTACCTTAAATAAAAAATATTTGTGAAACTCTACCTACTGGCATATTTCCGTTAACTTTAATAATGGTACGTCTTTGACTGTTTGTTGACCTTATTTTTTCTTCACATTCTTCTTCAATAATCCCCAATTCCCTTTCTCCATCCTCCTACCCAGATTTTCCCAGCTTCTGGTAGGAGAAACCCCCCCCCCCCCCCCCCGCAAGCTCCTCTTCGTAAGGAACAATAACTCAACCACCCCCTCTTTCTTGAGTTAAGTGTCAAATTGGTCCCCGAACTTTGCCTTGAGGGTGAAATTGGGGACCCGTAACTTTTGTTGTAAAAAATGGGGACTCACTCCAATTTCCCATCCAATTCTTAACCCCGTTAGCCCTCCTCCATAGCTCTTTCTCTCTCTTCTCTCCTCTTTCTTCCACCTTCATCCCTTCAACACTTCTCTACACTCGCTTAAAAAAAACACTTCTCTACACAAGATTTTTCTTGAATTTTACTCAAATCAAACAATAATACAAGAATCAGTTCAAACCCAGAAAAAAAAGTCACCAACTTTACATATTTTCTCTCCTTTGTATTCGGTTATTTCTTACCCAAATTTCTGGGGTTTTGCTACCCATAAAATGGTTGATCATTGTTCGTGGTGTAGAGGATCAATTCAAACCCAGAAATCAAAGTAGAAGATTTTGTTGACCACGGGAAGATGTCAGCGTCTCTACCTTCTCATTCTCCAGCGTCGACGCCTATGACTCCAACACCGCTACGGCGTCGTCGCAAACTTTAATGTGGCAGCGGAAGGAATTGATTTTTTGGGTTGCTTTAGTATCAATTTAAAAAAAATCGGTTTGTTGTATTTCGATCTATATCTGTCGATATAATCTGGGTTATATGTTTAGAATTTGGTGAATTATGGATTTCATTGTTAGGATTTGGATAATTTATGGATTGCTGAATTTTTTGGGAGAAAGATATGAATTTTTTTGGGTAATTTCTGGGTTAAATGTTTAGGATTTGGGGAAAATGATGATATGAAAGAGAAGAAAGAGGAAAGGAGTTAACTGACGTTAACAATTGGATGGAAATTTGGGGTGAGTCCCCATTTTTCACAACAAAAGTTACGAGTCCCCAATTTCACCCTCAAGGCAAAGTTCGGGGACCAATTTGATACTTAACTCCCCCTTTTTTGGTCTTGGTGAGCTTCTGAGAAGTCTGGTGGATACCACACCCGATCTTGGAGGCTCGTTTGTTGAATTCGAATTGAATGGCGGATCTAGATCCACTTACCAGCGACGGTTGCGACGGCGGTGCAAAACCACTATTGGTCGGCCCATTTTGCGATGGTGTTAACGCCAACGATGATGACGAATTGTAGGATTTTTGGATCTCAGAATTAATTTGAGAATGATTATATCATCAAATTATTGGTAAGAGAGATCTGGAGATCAAAATTTTGGGGAGAATTAGTAGTGTAATGATATGATGATTATTTCATCACTCCCAAATTTTTAGTGGACCTCGCGAAAAAAGAAAAGTAAATTGTTTATCACGCTACTAATTTACACTGTCGAAAATTAACTTTGGTGCGCAATTTTGATTTGGGGTAAGGGGGGAGAGGGAGAAGAAGCTGGGAAAATCTAGGTAGGAGGATGGATAAAGGGAATTGGGGATTATTGAAGAAGAATGTGAAAAAAAATAAGGTCAACAAACAGTCAAAGACGAAACATTGTTAAAGTTAACGGAAATATGCCATTAGGTAGGGTTTCGCAAATATTTTTTATTTTAAGGTAGTCTTTCGCAATTTTTACTATAAAAGGTAGGTTTCGCAAAGTTGGAGCTTTTAAAGGTAGGGTTTCGCCAAAACCCCTTTTTATAAACCTAAGTTATGTAAAATAGTGTAAATGTTGTCGGATTATGACGAATTTGGTAATTAAATTACTCAATGTAGCAAAATTAGGCTAAATGTAGTGAATAAACCATATTAAAATAATAAAAATATTAGTATTAATAAAATAAAATATTGTAAATTATGAAAATAACCATATTAAAACCTCTTTAAAAATGTATAATGATTTATTATTAAACTAAATATGCAAGTTGTAGATGATATTAATGAGTAAAAGTGATAAAAAAAAATGTATAAATTAGATGATACGCGATTTTTTTTAAAAAGCCCAAACGAGCCCGAAAGCCCTCTTTGCCCCGAATGGGCCGGGCTCGGGCCGACCGATTAAGCCCGAAAGAAGAGCCGGCCCGGCCCGCACATCGGGCCTACTTCATTTGCATGGACGCGACCCACGTCCCATAGGAACCATTTTCCTTTCGATACATCCATGTCTTTCTATATGTGTAGGACTGAATAATGGTTATACCACCCATGTTCGCATCATCGACACTTCGTTTCCAATGAAACATTATTTCAGGTGCAAGGATGTTATACTCTCGAGCATGGACTGTGACAAATCAAGATATAGCTACCTATAACGCGGTACCCAAAGCCTAAACCTCAAACGCTAAGCCATAGTCCATTTGCATGGTATGTGTTCGCTCTTACGCGCTTTTGTTGCTTGTCTTTGCCTCTTGTGTGCCATATTCATCCCAAAAACTTTTCAAAGCAAGTTTCAATTACATCAATGCTTCCCATTCACCACGTCATTTTTTGTGACTTTTTCGTGTCGCGCGTCTCCCCCCTTGCGCGCACCAATGCGTGCGTCATAAGCCCCGTGCGCACCATCCCCGTGCGTCTGCCCACTAATACGCACCACGCTTTTTCCTTTGAATTGTGCAATTCCCATTCTAAGTCATGCCCTACTGCATGTTGCCCTTTGTTTGAGTAATTTCAACACATACACAAACATGCACCTATACACCTCGCGCACACATGTTGCACCCACAAAATCGAGTCAAACTCATTGCAATCCATGCTGCATTCTTGAATACCGCATTGCCGTGTCACGCATACACAACCATAGCTTGCTGCATACATACATACATATATACATACGTCATGTCCATAGAGTCGCGTCTTGCACCATACATTTTCATATCATCTAGGTCCACCCCTAGTCATCTAAATCATGCATCATTCTAGTCCATACCATTCTTAGGACAAACCGTCTCATGTAGGGTCAAATTTGTACCTAACTACGAACTCATGCATCCTAGGAACCCGAACCATTGCACGCATTTTTGCACTACGACTTGTATGATCACATGCATCCATGCATACATGCATCACAAGTACACAACCCATGCATCGAACCTACAAAAAAAAAACAAATTACGTCATGTATCATGTCAAACACATCATGTCTGTCTCATACGTCAATCCGTATCATCGACTCTATCCACCTAATATATTTGAGGCCCACACCTCGCTCTTTATTACACAAAAATTCACATTTTTTTCGATACGTCAATCCGTATCATCAACCCTAGCCACCTAGGATTTCCGAGGCCCACTCCTCGCTCTTTTTTACTCAAAAATCCGCACCTAATGATACGTCAATCCGTATCAACGACCCTAGCTACTTAGGATCTTCGAGGCCCACCCCTTACTATTTTTTGCCCAAAACTTGACAACTTAACGAAACGCCAATCTGTATCATCAACCTAGCCACCTAGGATTTTTGAGGCCCTCTTTTTCACCCATTTTTCAACGATTACGTCCAATTTATGGAAATGCAAACCATATAAGTTGATCTTAGCCACCTAGGATCATCGAGTCCCACTCCTCGTTCAATTCACCATAGAATTTTTGCATCCCGTCCATACGCCTATTCGTATTCGTACACATCACACACATTGCACATGTTTCGATCTTAGCCACCTAGGATCATCGAGGCCCACTCCTCACCTCTTTTCTTTCCGTCGTTGAAACCCACTCTTCACGATCGTTCGATCTTTACATACATAAGATCGTCAACACCTTGTCCAACTCGGTGACCCCGCCCCACATTTTCAAGCAACTCAATTGAAGCGCCAAAGGGTTTGAGGGACGACTACTACTTCTCTATGGATCCACAATCCACGTCGATATTGGTCGCACGTTTCTCACGTCAATGTTAAGTTTTTTCCACAAGTTCTTGACATTACCATCCCGAAAATCAAAGGCGTAGCAAAATCAATGCACTATGTCTTGAACTCAAAAGTTTACATTGCTCGAAAGCTAAAGGCGATGAGTACACGCATCACTACAACGAGGCTACCATCAACGACATCAACAACGAACGTTCTTTCTGAACTACGTTTGGTTTGATTCCACGCGCTAGTGGATACATAGGCAGTCTTTCGAGATACAACCACACGACAAAAGGTTTCATGCATGTTTTTTTACCTCCTTTCCATGTCTAGCATAGATACCTCCAATCGATCGAAATTTCTCTTTTTCGCTGATGGAATAAATGAGCTTTTGATTTATCAATTTCTCATGAGCATCCAACGACGAATCCTAGTATGTCTTATGCTGCACGATTAATAACTGGAGGTAAAAATTTGTAACTACATAAGTGACTTTGATCCCTAACGATTGAATCCATGTTCTTTGGTAGCCCGCAGAGCCTCCATGCCGATAGCCTTTTCATTTTTATCCTACATCTTCCTAGCTTGGGTAAGGGGTGTTGATTTGACTTGAACGACAAACATTAAAAAGTGGACCCACTAACTGCAAATAGACTAACAATGGCAAGACTTAAAAAAGTGGAGCCACTAACTGCAAATAGACCAACAATGACAGAACTTAAAAAAAGTGGAGCCAAAATGAAATATGGCTAACAGAAGAAAAAAAAAAAAGCAAAACTTCTGAAGCTAGAGCCAAAAATAAATAACAAGTGTCACGAACAAGTGAAAGCATCCCCAATAGGACAGAATTGAAAACTTCAATCAAATGTGTCTTTCTAACTGCTAACATGGTCAAGTCAACACGATTGGGGGTAAAATGGGACAGAGCCTTCACGCACATCCGTCATTTGTCACCCAAATAGCTACAAAAGCACCGAAGAAGTCCTCCTTGAGATCGTGCAAATCACGCCACCGCAATCGGCCGCACTTCAATTCAAGAACTTGACATTTGATGATTCACCGCGAGAGTTCTTCCGCACGACAGATAATAATCGCGTAGGTAATACACTAGGAATTTTGAGGATCGCTCATCAAGCTCGCCATGCATGCATTCTCCGATTCTTTCCAATAGTGCTAAATGACATGGAAATCTAAACCCACGTTATTAACCTACCCCTTTACAAATTTAGGCCGACGCATAGGTATGAATTCTCCTTTTTCACCCACGTTACAAGCCATAACCCTTGGCCAGCCGGATCCAACTTGCCTTCAAAATTTTTATCCCACTTGGTTCAACATCAAGGATCAAGGCCCCATTGAGCCACCCACAACTACCGAAGTCCACACTCCAAATTCTTGGACTTTTCTTTTCCCTTGCCAACGCATGGAATCTTTTGTCGACTAAAGACAAGAACGATCGTCATCACGAGCAGCACATCTCGTTCATTATGAAGCATCAAACATTTGCGCTACCGCAAGTACTAATCATTGAGCCACCTCAAGCATCAAGCCGTGTGCCACCACATGCATACATTTGTGCCACCACAAATACAAAGCCTTGCTCCGCAGCAAACACGGAGATCATCCCCGAACAGTAAGAATGTCACTATGAGCCGTCACCATAAGTTGGACAATCACAACTTTTACTCAGCTTTTTCATCATTTTTTTCTTTTGGGGGAAACCTCAAACTCACTCCCACACATTTCTATTCTCCTCACCATTTTCTATTTGGCATTCTTAGTTTTATTCCATGAAACTTACCATCTATTTCATCCTTTATTTCTTTTGGGGGAAATCGTGATACCCCCTACATTTTTTCGCATTTCGCATTTCACATCTGCATGTAGCTCAAGTCTAATGTGCATTAATCTGAGTTGCATAACATCATTGCATTCCATTTTATAACATTACATTACATCACGCCAGTAACACTTGCACACCACATGCACAACCCTTTACACGAGCACTAGGCATTACTTGTTTTTCATGGCATTACATATATTTGCACACTACTTGCATAAACCTTTGCATGAGAACTAGGCAGCAGTCGCCACCCTCAGGACAAGATGCAATCGTCCATCACCACTACTCTACAAACATTAGCACGACGAGGTCAAAAGATCACACCTCTGCGCCACAATCTCCTTGCTCACAGAAGAGTGAGACAAAGTACACCAAGAATTTTTAACATGCATAATCAACTGGCAAACAAGAGGTACACGCGATATCCAATTGCTCCATAATCTCCTCTTTCATGCAAGAATGAGGGCTCCCCTTGAATCTGTCAATCCAGCATAGACCAATTGCGATCACACATCTTCAAGTCAAGTAACAGTCGCACCGACTTTAAACTCGAGCATCTAGCAAAACTTTATATTCAACACCAACAGACCTAACTCCGTTACGATCAAGCAACGTCGGACCCACTTTCGACATTTCAAGTGAAATACCATCAACAGCAGCGGAGCTAACACCACCATGATCAAGCAGCGTCGAACCCACTTTCGACATCTCAAGTCAAATACCATCAACAGCAGTGGATCTAACACCACCATGATCAACCAACATCGGACCCACTTCCGATGGAAGCAAAAACAATCACAACAAGCAAGCAGCGATCGCACTGACCTTAAACATTGAAATAATCACCAAGTAACATCGGACCCACTTCCGGCATTCAAAAATCACTGCAAGTACAAAAAGCAAGTTACACAATGCTATCCAACGGTAGCACCGACCTTAAACATCATCCGCAGTCGCACTGACTATAAACATCAGGTTTGTCTTCTTATTGGTTGACGAACCTCTAAAAACGCAACGGCGCCAAATTTGACACGCCTATTTCTAATGTAGGCGAATCTAATCATCCTAGTATAGCTAGGGTCGAATCCACGAGGACGAAGAGTGGTTGTCTATCGATTAAGTTCTAATTCTAGTCTGATCAAATTAAGAATCAAAATTTCGGTCTAAACTACTAATTATTTCCTACTAGTCAACAATTCAAATACACAAACTAGATGCTAATTATACTAAAACACGAGTTTAGACAATAATTGACGAACGCTAGGGGTTAGAGAGGTTCACGAGCATAAAGTTGAGACCTTTAGTTTAGGGAGTTGAATTGGGCCTAATCATGCACACTAACAAGTTATCAAGGCCAAGGGGAAGGGTCAATTCTCTCTCAAGCAATTAACCAATGTCTAATCACTAATTAACTCATTCTCATGCAATTAATCAATAATTCCAAGTCTAATTAGCCAATTTCAATCTCAAGTCTCCCATGTTGATTAAAACGCAATAATAAGTAAAATAGACCGTCATCTATGTTTACCAATCGTTAAAACATTAGACAAGGTGATAAAGTAGCATGCTTTGCAAGTAATAACCATTAGACAACCCCCCTAAACATAAAGTTCACAACTTTAACCCATTAACCTCACCCCTACCTATAGAAACTATTCACACATGATTAAACTAACACTAATCACAATTAATAAAACCTTAAACATGATACTAATCATGGGAATTATATAAAGATTCAAACTTGTAAGACAATTCTAATTAATTTACTATTAAACATAAATTAACAATAATTAAAACAATATAAATGACAATAATTAAAAGGGAGAAATAATTATTACCCAAATAAAAGTGACAAAGAGAGGAGATGAATGAAATAAGACTTGATTTGTATTAATAATAAAACTTTGATAATTGTTGCAATAATTCTCACAAGTGAAAGAGGCAAAGAAAATAATATGGTGGAGAAACCAAAGCTCTAAAACTAGGAGAGAGAAAGAAAATCAGAATAATGAAAAGTGGCTACACAATTAGGGTAGGTTGCCTTATATAGTTGTACAAAAAGACAAACGGGAAAAAACGCGTCCAAAGGCGAAAACAGGCATTCACTCGGCCATCCACTCGGCGAGTGGACTCTTCCGCTCGGCCGAGTGGACATCTACTCGGCGAGCTACCTACTGCCTGCTATGCGCTCGGCCGTCCGCTCGGCGAGCGTACGGCCGAGCGGCCAAAAACTGGCGCGCGCACTTGATTTTGGAAGGCCATATCTCACTCATTTCTTGGTCAAATTGGGCTTATAATATATCATTGGAAAGCTAACGAGACAAACTTTCATCTGCAACTTGAATTATCTCAATATATGCTCTAAAACTTGATATATGACCGTTTGAAGTTACCCCCTTGCGCGATGAGTCTTCAACTCATGCGTTTGCCCTCTCTTTGCTTCCAAACTTATATCATCATCCCTTGCTCTCGATTCCCGTGCCTAGGGTCCCGCTCTAAGACCTATCTCCGCTCTTTGACTCTCCAATGTCTCGGGTTCCGCTCCAACATGCTCCGTAGGTGCCCCTACAAAAGCCAAAACCACACCGCAGAACCCGATTCTCGTACAAAATAGAAGATGCACTAGAATTTGCAAAATGGCATTGAATTGAGCCAAGATAAACATATATATGAAAAGAGCGGGAAAACAACTATAAAATCATCAAAAGTAGGAGACGGGAGGGCAAGAATTGCATGAAAATGAGGACATATGAGTCATATATCAGACTCCCAAACGTGTTTTGTATTTCGCATGACTCACTTCTCCAAGCGTTTATGCTCCATGGGTACAGACTCACCTAACGTTTACGTAGTCCCTCGGTAACAAGGAACAAGATCGCATTGCATGGTTTCTAAACACCCCACAATTGTTTGATGGCAACTCCTATCCTAGTGCAATCATCGCACGACTCGCGCGCCCGCCGCTATTGACCATCCGTGGAATCTACAGTAGTAAAGTCCCTCTATATATAGTTTGGGGATTAAATAAATAATAAAATAAATAACGAATATAAAACACGGATAAAAATATCGTGCTTTTCCAAAACTCCGCAGGGCACGACTCGTGCTCGGCCAAAGAACAAATCAGCACGAGCCGTGTCAGGCTCTTCAATATCTCCGTAGCAGACTGGCACGAGTCGTGCCAGATTAGGCACGAGTCGTGCTCAAATATGCAGTGTACCATGTTGTCACCACGAGTCGTGGCATCACTTTCTCATTGGCACGACTCGTGGCCTACAAAAACTTGCCAATCTTCACGGCAACAACTTCAAATCCCGCTCCATGTTTTTCCGAACTCCTACAAAGCTCCCAAAGTCCTCGAAAATTGCCTGAAATACTACAAAACCAACAACTATACCAAGGACATAATATCTTGCGAGAAATGAGATAAAACCGAGTAAAAACGGGGAGAATACATCGTAAAAAGCACCGTTGAGACCTATAAAAACATGCAATGAAAGGACTCAACAAAGGTAATGAAAATGCGGTGAGTAAGTAGGTGAGGAGAGAGAAAAGTAAAGAGATGAGAGTGAAAATGGGGGGTGTATTTTTTTTTTTTTTTTTTGACATCATGGGGGTGTATTTGACTGAGTTACCATGTAGGAGTATACATGGCATGTGCCTAACATGTGCCCATAAGTGTTTGTTTTTAGTGTGGGCTACACTATTCTTCAGCCTACCATCTGCAAAATTTCGGCCCTCATGCTTATATGTATGCAATAGAGAAGGACTCATGTGAAATTTTGGCTTAGGCCCATGGTGGAGCTAAGTCGTATCACTCTCCAAATTCAATTACAATACTAACCTATAACTAATGTAGTAGGGAAGTAAGGTTCGAACCCACGGGGAATTATTTGGGTTATTCGTAGTCTAAATGTGCAATTGAGTAACAAGTAACAATTGGGGGTTTTGATTGATTGAGTTGTTGATTAAACTAATAAGTAAAACAATGAATTAAATTGTTGATTTATCAACATTAACGAGGTCTTGGTCGGGGTTATCGCCGCTAGAAATTCTAACAATGGGTCCTAGTTCTAATTCAATTATCCTCCTCTTAATTACTCTATTGTGGAATTAATTCCTATTGTTCCTTAATGATTAGTTATTAAGTGTGAGCACGACTCTAACAACCCTAATTATTAAACGTTTTAAAACAAGTGATTAGACTCGATTCAATAACAACAATAAGACTTAGAAGAATTTCAATAGAGAATTGGGCGCATACACTAAGCAGTAGTATACTATGCCAATTATGTTGCTCTTCCCTTCAATCTAATACCGATGAGCACCTAATACTAGATCAAAAGTCTTTACTTTACCATATTAATTAAACGAGCGAGAATTAATAAGGCTAAGGATAGATATTACAAACCCTAGGTGGGTAATCTAGAATAAGCAAATCATAAACATTAAAACGGAAGAACAATAATTCAGAGTTAAAGAAGAGGATTAGAACTCACGATTGGATCGAATCCTAGCTTTGAATTACCAAACCAAGAATGGAGGAATTAGTTCTCCATACAATGTACCGACGGTTACAAAGAGTACTGAAAGATTGAATGCTATTACATGGGTTCTGAGTTTTCTATATATACTGAAAAGATTTGAGAACAAAATTAGGAAGATAATCTAATTAGGAAAGTCCGGCAAGAGGTGGCCGCAATCGCGGCTCGATATCCCCCGATCGCGGTAATCGGTTTTGTTCTCCAGCCGCGATCGCGGTAAAAACTGGGTCGTCAGGCGATTTTCAAACGGACGTATCGCCCTTGTTACTTGGCCAAATAAGGATTATGACCACTTCTTGGAAAGCTAAGATCATGAAGTTTCATCTCCAAGTGGTTTCACAATCCAAGTAGTTTGAGAGATATGACCCTTCAAAGTTGACCCTTGCGCAAATCAGTTCAGAAGTGCTTCCAATGGCCATATTTTCTATCAAAACATTACAAAAGCTCAATATATGAAATGCGGACCATAATCAACATAATACTATCCTAATTTTCATGTAAATCGCATAAAATAGCACTCAAAATCCTAGCACATCAAATTCCCCCATAGTAGACCTTTACTCGTCCTCGAGTACTTCAAACATCTACAAATGGTTTCCAAGGTCTTTTAGCTAGCAGCACGGGTAAGAATTGATACCTACCTATCTGTTGTACTTCACTTGTTGTCTTCGTCTTCCTAGTTAGGCACCGTCACCGATGTAATCTCAACGTAACGACCCCCAACCATCTTATTCATCACTACACAAACCACTCATTAATCAAAATAGCAAAGGGAACTATAACATCCTAAGTGTCCCTAGGCCACTCACACCCAACTCCCTCGGGAGCCTAGGTCCGGAATAACATCGTCGGATCAAAGACTACCTCGATATAACCCCCATGCACCACTCATATCTTCAAATGCATCGAGGATTTTCTAGTCCTATCTCCTTATCTATACATCCAACCGAACCTCATTATATCTTCAAGACAGAATTCCTACCCAGACACGACTCTTCTTGCAACCTTCTTATGCCACCTGCCGATAAGTAAGAACACTCCACTCATTTTGCCTAGGCGCCCAATGGGTTCACCTAACTTCTCGTTAAATTTTCATGTCCTTACCGGCCCACTATCTCTCGTGTCTTTTCCTTTCTTTTTTCGCTCATCTCTTTTTTGTGACTTGTTTTTTCTTTTTCAATTTTTTTTTTGATTTTTTTTTGTAAAGCTGAAAATATGATGATACATTACAATACTACAACGATTATCCACTCCCCCATGCTTGAATCGAGCATTGTCCTCAATGTGAATCATATCAATAAATAGAATAGGACAACAAGATAATAGAGGAGAGATAATCTCACAAAAACTTGAACCGATAGACGTATCAGGTTCTTGTATCCTGAAGGATGCACATCTCTATTAAAACTCCAAAACTTCTCTCCCAAAAGCAAGAGCTAATGACTCATTCTCAACCGTCTCATGGCAATAGGCTCATATGAAAGAAACAAGGTGTAAAGCCACTCTCAACTCACACCATAACCCCAACACCCTCAAGGAAAAATCACCACCAATCAAGTAGACATTCACCTCACAAAAATTCCATCTCCCTCAAATAACAACAATACACATAGATTCTACCTCCATATCACCCCCGAATAATTCCAGTCTCCACCCTCCAAATACACCAAAGATAAGTAATGAGGTTATAAATTGGGTGTATGGGCAAAATTGGGGAGGGATGCAACAACTAAAGTGAATCGTGGGTAAGAAACAAAGAGAGATGGTTTAAGAAACTAGGTGAAGAAAAAGTGGGTTGGAAAAGAATGGTGAGAATAATGAGAAGGGAAAGAGAAAATAATGAAGAAAATACATACCTTTACGTACTAGCATCGACACTCATCTTCTTGTCACACAAAAACACCCACATCAAATAACATAAAAGAATTAAAATCAAAAACACGGATGCCTCCCGAGAAGCGCACTTGTTTAACGTCTTTGGCCGGACGCAGTCATATCAATCAACCTTAACTACCAAGTCCTCAAACCCACTCGCACTACAACAAATCACCACTTGTGCCACGTTTTATGCCACGAGAATTCAAAATTCATGGCATAATATTATCTTGCCACGGGAAAAGTAGTTTTCCTTACACATTCAAATTTTCTTAGATTTATTTTCTTTGCCATGGGAGAAAAATGTGTGGCAATTAGTCACTTGTGCCACGAATTCGACCGCCCGTGGCAAACTATGATAGTTGCCACGGATAATCCCCATGGCAGACATATTAAATCTTTGCGGCATAGTAAAAGTAAATTACACAGTAATAGGCGCCATGGTAAAAAAATTAGCGGGGAAATGAAACTTGGAAAAGAAAAATATACAGAAACAAAAATAAAAAAATTAAACGCACGCCGCTCATCAACTGTTCATCTTCTCTTCGTGGCTCTGCGATTCTTCCTCCAGCACCGTTTCACATCTTCGCTACAACCGGCAACCGCTACATCTCTTGCCTTCCGTTCGCTCATCCAAGCCGCCCAACTTCATCTTCAATTTACTTTTGTTGCGTTGATTCTTCGGTGAAAGGTATGTGCAACTCAACCAATCTCAAATTCAAGAGTGTTATTGTGTATCATCTTATTGTTTAGTTTGTGATTCAATTAGTTTATGCTTGTGATTCAATAACTTTGTGTTTGAAGTGATATGGGGGAAAACGATTATATCCTGATACCCCAAATTTGATTTTAAATTTGTTCTCCCCGAATCGATCAATTATCATAACCTATTTACTCTGAATTCAGACTTGAAATATGCTAGTCTATCTTTTGAGTTGTGCGTTGTTGTTATTTGGTGTACCTATTTCATTGCCGATATTTAATCTTTCAAGCTTCTGTATATTGATTGATTGAGATAGTTGTGTATACCCTGCTTGGGCTGCTTCAATGAAGAATCCATGGGATATTGATTAGCTAATCATCCCTAAAACTGTCTTTTGATTATGATTTTGCTCAAGTTTGATTTTCTACACCTACGTGCTTCAACTAGGTTGCTTCCAATTGTTGATTGTCTTTCCAACTGTTGTGCTTCTTTCTTGTTTGGCATTAGTGTCCTTTCCTTCTTTATTCATTCCCATAAATTATTCTGTTTTGCAATCTATAAGAGTGGAAAAAATGGAGCACAAAATAAAAACTTCACTCCAAAATCAGTTTTGATTCAGCAAAATACACCTATTGCGAAACTGACTTGTAGACATAGAAAATCTTATCAAATAATGCTCTAACTAGTAACATTTGAAAGCTATCTTCAAGTCCTTAAATATGAACATACATTTCACCCAATTCTATTATATGCAAAAGGAGATGTGAGTCCTCAAAGTTCAGCACAATAATCTGAATTTCTGTTGATTGTCTCGTGGACAGCAGGTCTTTAAAATTAAGCTTCAAGTTTTTTAGAGCTCCTTTAATATTGATCCCAAAACCATGAGTTAGTTTAATATCTTAGCTTTCCAAAATGGTATAGAACACTGAAAACGGACTTCATTTGAACATTCCAAGAGGAAAAAGTTATACCTCTGAAATTCTTGCACACGATTGAGCTCCTATCCGTTTTCTAAGTGTGTATATTCATCCAAACCTAATGTAACGTCTCTTTTTTTTCATTCCTAGATTAACCATCATCCTAGGATTCATTTCTTCTCTATCAGGTGGAAAATGGTCCAAAAAGCGAGCAATTACAATGACAACTTGGCGCATGATCAAAATCTGAACTTCACTGCAATTTTTGCGCACAACTTCTTGATTGCAAACATCATAACTTTATGGTTAAGATGAATCAGGAGACTCATGATATATCAAATGAAATCTACAGATCTTAGCTTTAATTCAAAAAAATTAGTCAAAAATTCAACATGGTTAAGGAGTAATCGACCATTGAGTGATATCAGGTCAGTTTTACGTCCTGCAGATTGTGCGTTCTGCAGCACTGAGTTCGAATTATCATATCGTCTACCTCACAGATTCAATGGAGTCTTAAAAGATGTCATTGGCAAGCTTAGACAATAAAATTTCCACCAATATATTGTCCACATTTGTACCCTTTCTATATAAAAAGATATGAAGCTTCAAAGTGATGTCAATGTTGCTGAACTCTCTGATTTGTTTCCTTTACACTAGTAATTTTGTGCGTGCGTGAGTCAATTCGAAGATAGTTTACTTGGTTTTAATTAAATATATAGTTTAGCAATTATTTCTTTTGTTCTAAATTCTACTAAATAAAAAAAATCTAATCACTAATTTTTACAGTCCACACTTTCATCAAGGTTATCTATAGGTTCATATTGGAGCTTGTACCAAATAACAAATTTTGTTTATTTTTTTAGCTACAAGTCGTAAATACCCATGGATAGTTCGGATGTTTTGAAGAAAAGGTTAGAGTGGATGAGATGCAGTGATAGAACTGATTAGTTATACATAAATGGAGTCAATGAGTTTCTTGAGTTTGCCTTCTCTAATTTATCTTCCAGTAGTGACATAGATAATGAGGACGAAAACACTGTTCCTTGCCCTTGTTATGCATGCAATAATAAACGTCATAAGAAAATACAAGACATATATGATGATTTATTGCTAAATGGTATTGTGCGGGGATATGTTCGTTGGGTTTATCATGGTGAATCCAAACACCCATTGAAGAGGTGTCGAGTTGAATTAGATACCCAGAACAATGATATATTTGCTATGATTCGTGAATCTTGGGAACATGGAACGTTGAGTGATTCGTTAGTTGGAGAGAGTGAATTCCCACATTCTGATGCTCCTCGAGATAATTCTCCTAAAAATATTAGACATGCCAAGGACACAGAAATTGTTGATAAGTTGATGAAAGATGCACAAAAAACTTTATATCCTGGGTGTGAAGAGTTTTCAAAGTTGTCCTTCATTCTAAAATTGTTTCGGATCAAATGCATGGATGGTATGACAAATAAAGCATTTAGTATATGCTTAAGATGTTCAAGAATGCATTGCCTGATGGGGCTTATATTCCATTTATCTCCCGGTAAGAAGATATTTGTGGAGTTTGATGCAGATGGTGTTCCTATAGGTGAAAATGCATCAATATATACTTTCCACCTGGGGGAACAAGTTAAAAACAGAGCTGTCTGCCCTGTACAAGTCAAAGGTTGGGAATATTTCAAGCCTGAGACACTAGATCACTTGTGGAGCAGCATTACGGTAAGACATTGTATCCAAAAGCAACATCCTTATCCTCTAGTATAATTTTCTCTAACTGTATATATATCTTTTTTGCTGTGCAGGAGAAATGTGAGTTTGATGACCCTGATTCAAGTAGAGAAGGGGTAATGAAACATGCTAGAGCTTTGTTTAGAAATAGTAGGTATAAGTTAAGACAGAAGTATATTCTCAAGCCTAAAAAGACTACAAAGGATGCTCAGTTGAAAAATAAGCCTCATGGCATGTATAGAGTATACTGGGCGTACTTAGTTGAACATTGGAATTCGGAAGATTTTAAGGTACCACCGTACGTCCGTACCACTATACTGGTTAACGCATTTATTAACTGCTTATTATTGAGTACTCCTTTGATTGGAATTTTAACTACTTTCATTATAGGGTAAAAGTGAAAAGGCTAAAAAAAGTAGGGCCGATCTAAAAATGCCTCACTATACCGGTACCAAAAGTCATGGTCGCGTAAAGGACGAACTTGTAAGTGAACTCATGTATTATATATGGCAAATTGTTTGATTGCTAATATTATCTGATTTGTTTACGCGATGTGTGTATATGAAGAAAAACGAAAAAGAGTGCTCAAGAGTTGATGTGTTATTAGAAACTCGTAAAAGAAAATCATCAAAGAAGGCAGTAAATCTGACCAATTTAGCTAACAACACGAATGCAACTTAATTTGCTCATCTGTCACTCCCACTGGTGCCATAGTAGTACACACCATATGGAATTCCGACAAATGCTTGTTAGGATCCTCCTCCCCCCCTCTGTGCCAGAGAAGGATGGTAACAAGTGTATCATCCCAGATCTTAATTCAAACGGAACATTTGGGTCAAGCTCCGGAAAAGTAACACACAGGGGTTGCGACTTGAGATCAGGAGTAGTGATCTACTTCATGGTACGTGTTTCTTTGTCTTTCGCCATCTGTAACGGATCAAAATCTCACAGAAAAATATTAGTAGCGCGAGTGTATATGGGTATACACACTCGTAAACACAAAAACTTTAAAATCACACAAATAAACACAAAAAAATAACATCGTAAATTAATTGCCCGCCAACTAACCATTGTTGTGCACTACTGTAACTCATACATATTGTATGACGAGAGCCAGGGAATCGAACGCAACGTTCGATTCCAAAAGCAAACAGAGGGACTTAAGTGCAATTAATATTAATGTGACCTGCACGTGAGACTTAGTATATGGTAGAAGACTTGGTGAATTAATGTGCATAATTACTACAGATATATGCTTGTACTACGAACGTGTGACTGTTGACCATAATTACTCCCTTCTTCTATCCCCTCCTTCATCATCAAAATTTGTTTCACATATGAGCAAGGTTCGAAGCTTGAAATTGTCACCGTTTCATCGAGGTTCTCCAACGAACAAAAAATTGAAGTGAATATGGGTATGTGATATTTTGCACAAGATATACTTTTCAATCTTAGTTCTTTGTCAATTCAAGGTCATTAGATTAGGGTTTTTAATCATAAATATATTTTCAACAAGAGTCTGTGGCCTATGGAGGAGTGAGTGGTTGTTACGTGTTTATTTAACCGCAAGCGTACGAGTTATTGTAGCTAACGGGTCGATCTCAGGGAGGTATGGATATGTCTAGGTCGTCTAAAGAATTGTAGGGTCAGCTACGCTATGGACGAAGTGATTTGGTTGTGTAACAACTAATAGTAATAAGAACGAGGATGAAATCAATAAGCTAAAGGTCTAGGGTGGAGATATCCCCACTAACATGCATCTACTACGATATTAAAACACATAGCAAGTCAATTAAACATAGATTAGGGGAGATTATGCAAAGAACTACTTATCTCGGCAGGGCTATCATAGTCTAATCCGATTACTATCCTAAATCCTACTCCCGTAGTGAAATGATCAAGTAATAAGAAGCATTAAGAACGCATAAATAACTCCCAACTAGTCCTAGCAACCCACTCCCGTGGTGAGACACTCCTAGTCAATATTAGAGGGCTAATTACTAAACAAGAATCGCAACTTTCGCTTATAAACTCCGTTTAGAGGTCAAGCAAGCATTGATCTATATAAATCCTAATTGCAGCAACGCATATAGATTAGACAACATAAATCAAACCCATGCTTGAGAATTAAATCTAGCCATAAAGCCCTAATCATATGAATAAACTAACTTGCTAATTCATGAATCAAATCGTAGCATCTAACATGTTAAGGTTCAATCAAACCCCTAGAAAACACTACTCACACATATTGAAATTAACAACAATAATAATAAGATTAAAGCAATACATAATTAAAAGATTAAAGGAAGAAATAACAATACTCTCAATTGGGTCTGAATGATACGATGAAATATAATAGAAAATAATCTTCGAATCCGATACAAAGGTGCTTGAATCTTGAAATAAACTTGAAGTCTTGAAAACAAAGGTGTGCAGAAAAATAATGAAAGAATCGATCAAAGTTACAAGGGCTCAACTAGGTATAAATACCTAGGAGGTTATTTTACAATTACCTATTTTAAAATAGGAAATAAACCCCCGAAAACAAATAAAGAAAATCCGAAAAATATATCTCGCGCGGGCTACACGAGTCGTGCATCATAATGCACGATTCGTGCCCTCTACAGTGACCAAATCGTGAATGTACACGAGTCGTGCAATCAGAACACGAGTCGTGTAAAACTGGTGCGGCAGTCCAACTTCAAACGCCTCTAATTTCTTCGTTACTTATCCGATTAGGGTGTGTGACCACTTTTTAGAAAGCTAAGATTATAATATTTCACATTCGATTGGTTTCACTGCAAAATTCCAAGTGGTTTGGGATATATTGAGCTCCGAAGTTGGCCCTGCGTAAATGAACTTCAATCCCGCATCTTAAGTTCTCCAAAATGTCCTCTTTATGCCTGAAAAACTCAAAACCAACAACTATACCAAGGACGTGAAATATTGCGAGAATGAATGATAATAAAGTATAAATGGGGCAAATATAGCAATTATACCATTGTAAAGTCCTATATAACTATGCAAAATAAGGACTTATCAGTGGTCGGGGTATGGGTGGCCGGAGTGTGGTCGCGGGAGGGGGGCGCATATGATGGTGCTGGTGGCGGTAGCCCAGGTGGTGGTCTGTGCAGGGTGCAGCGGTGAGGTGGCGGCTTTGTGGATTGGGTTGGGGTTGGGGAGGGAGGTGTGAGAAATTGAGTTTTATCCCCGTTAGTGAAAAACACAAAAAAAAAACACATTTTGCAAACCTCAAGGGCACGCTGGACAGCTCGGCAACCAGAGTGGTATACCTAAAAAATTCGGGAAACCTCAAGGGTATATTAGAAAATTTCCCCTTTTTTTTAACAAATTTTAAAGAAAATGATTATGAAAAATAGAATCAGATCTAGAAAAATTTGAAACTCTTTAAATCTTAAACTAATTTAAAAATTAAAATAAGCCTAAAAAAGTTGATCTTTAGTATTTTTCGTAAATTTTTGTGTTTGTTTATATAAATATTTTTTTTCTAATTTTCGTAATCTTTAGTCATCATTTTTTTTTTGGACGATCTCTACTTTTTGGGTTCTTAGGCTATCTTTATCAATGACCCTCAATCTCATAGCTCTCCATTATAAAAACAATGTTTCTCTCTTTTCTCGGTGCACTTCAACTTATAACCGTGTACCAGACTTGTACGACTCATAATTTTTTTTGTCCAAAATATATCAAGATTGGTTTCTATTTGTAAAGCATTGCAAAACAAAAATAAAGACATAATTTTTATAACTTTTTTATTATGCTTAAACGAAATATAGAAAGAAAAAAATGCAACAAATGCTTGTTTAATCTCAAGGACATAAATTGGGGTTTTCCTCCAACTACTTCTGATTTTTTTACCAAATATATGTATTTAATGACCAAGTCTTCTACATACTGTTAACTTATCATCACATGCACATCATGTAGTTAATATTTGAAATTTAGTCCTTCCTTTCGCTTTTGGAATCGAACACTGCGTTCGATTTCATAGTGCCTCTTGCTAGTATGGCCGGGGCCATTTTGCAAATTTGCAAGGTTTACAAATAGCCATTTGAGTATGATGTGAAACTGTGAATTGATGATCATAGTGTTTTCTCTTAGGAAAATTTGTGGGGAATCACCCCCAACTTTCACCAATTTTTGGGGAACTACCGTAGTAAATTTTTTTTTTTTGTGGAGAATCATTCAATTTAAACAAAACTAAGGGGTAGAACCACCTACCTTACCCAAATCACCCTCTCACCACCTCTAATCAACCACCCTCTCACCACCTCTAATCAACCACCACGCATCACCAGGAGCTAACACTAATCACCACCATTCAAGCCGCGACTACCACCACTCAACGCTGGCAAGGCCACCACCGTCGCCCGCCTCTTTGTCCTCCACCGTCCACGACCTTTTTCTCTCTCCCTTAATTCTCTTTTTCCTCTATCTCTGTTTTCGGCCACTCTAAGCTCCCTCGCACCCATCTCCTTCTCGTCAGTCCATTATCTTTGACCGTCGCCGCTTATTTCTTTTATGTTGGCACCCCATCATCGTTGGATGTGCAGAGATAGAAAATCAAGGCTAGAGAAAGAAGAAAATAGAAGAAAATGGAGGGGGGAAGGGGGCTGTGTAGTTGGTGATGTGGAGCATGGTGGCCGACAATCGACAACCAGGTGTAAGTGGTAGGGGGTAGCTAAGATGGTGGTTGGTGTTGGTGGGTGGTGGTGTGCGCGTGGTGGTTAGAGGTGTTGGGCGGGTGGTTTGGGTGAGTAGGTGGTTCTACCATTTAGTTTTGTTTATATTTGGTGGTTCTCCACAAAATAAAGTAATAATAAAGTGGTTCCCAAAAAAATAGTGAAAGTTGAGGGTGGTTTTCTACAAAATTTTCCTTATGCTCCCTCCATTTTATTTATTTCTGAAAATTAAGGGAGTATTAAAGTTTACTAGATCCAGGAATGAAGCTTAAGTAGGGCCCCCTCAGATTTTCAAAATATATTTATTTTAATGTAATAATTGTCATTCGACCGGTACATGCCACATTTGTTTTGACACTCTATTTTCACTTAAAAGGCAAGGGTTCGAACCTAGAAGCCCTCATTTTGATTTCTTTTTGTCTAGTGTTTCCTTTGCGCTCTAAACTTTTTTTCCATTTACTTTTCATCTCCAAGTTTTTCCCTCTTGTTTCCTTTCCTCCCTGTATTTTTCCCCACTCACTTTTTCCTCCCTAAATAGGTAGCTTTGTTTGTCTAAAAAATAAAATATTAATATTAAATATATTAATTATTGATATATTAATTATAATAATAGTTTTGTTTGTTGTTTAATTAATTTTCTTATTTATCTTTTGATGTTGAAAATTTTGAGTTTTTTCTAGATCATATACATTTTCGACTTGAGCCCCCCTCAGCTTTTCCTCCTGACTTCGTTCCTGGCGAGATCGTCCCGTGATCAAGAAGCAACTTTTTTTTTTCAACCCCCTACTATTGTGAAAGTGAAGCATGATAGTCATCATGATGTAAAATACCGCAGATTTTGAGTGTGCGTTCTGAAACTTTTATGTCAACAGTTAGAAAATCATCGAAGCGCATTTAACAATTTGATACTCTCTTCATTCAACTCCAAATTACCTAAGTTATTTGGAAACACTTTTTAAGAAACCATAAGTCTCATGTGAGACCGTGTGACGGGCCCAAAAAGAACATAACCCATCAATAAAAAAAAAAGAAAAAACAAAAAAAATGAGGAGTGAAAAGAGAGAAACAATACACAGTTAACAAATGGAGATATGGAGAGAAAACAAATTTCTCACATCTTAAAATTTAATTTATTTTTTCTCTTTTAATATTTTAAACAAAGGTTTGACTAGATTAAATTGAAATTGTAATTTCTCAATATGAATATTTGAGTTAATAAGTTATAACCTTGAGTTTTGTAATCAAAACAATACGTTATAAATCTTTATGTGAATATTTGAGTTTTAAACTTAAAAACTTGAGTTCTTAATGTAAATTTCTAATTTAATTTTAAACCTTGAATTTTCGTTATAAATATTCGAGTTTTAAATTTATATAAATATTTTAGCTCATGATATACTCGAGTTTTTAATGTAAACATTTGAGTCAACCTAATGTAGCAATCACCATAAAAATGCAGCAAATATATGAGAAATATGGTGCGATAAAATAATTAAGAGCAACATTCAATAAAAAGAAAAAGATGTAACAAGCCTTAGAGGGGAGAGAGTGTGGGGAGAGAGAGGGGGAAAAAATAGATAATGGATAAAAAAATGAAAGTGGGGGAGTTGTTTTTGGCATGTAATTTATTGGACTTTTTATTTTGAATCCGTCTCAGTGTGAGACCAACTCATACAACAATTTGCCTCTAATAAAATAGTAAATTAGGTTTGATCTCATAGTAGAGATGGAGTTGAGTTGTGGGCCTTGTGACTTTGTTATGAAGTTTTAGTATGTATTAAAAGATTTAATTTGGTTGTGAATGAAATAGAGAATATTACTCTGTACTTAAACTTCAATCCTTTTGACATAGCTCATTTGGGTGTGAAATACCCAATAAAAAAAGTGGTCATTTGGGAGTTTATAGGAGTATACAAAACTCTGTATATGAGTATTAATTAACCTTACTAAAGACTTCAAGTTAAATACCAAACTAGTACCTGAACTCTTCCAAATTGTTGAATTCAAAACCTCTCAACTTTTTTAGCCCAAATTAGAACCTCACCTCAATTTTCCATCCAATTTGTTAACCCTCGTTAACCCTCCTCCATAGCTGTTTGGGTCTCCTCTCACTTCCAGTCTTCCACATCATCCCTTCAAGACTTCTCTACCCAGATTTTTTTTTTTTTTTTGGTATCTCCTCCATCTTAAACACCTTTGCCAATACAAGATTGAACCTCCTCCACTCATTCAAGAATTGTTACCACAATCCAAAAATATTACGGGCAGCAAAAACCCCCAATTAATTTAATTAAGTATCAAATCCCTAAAAGTCACAATTTTTTCTAATCTTCCCCAAACAATCATACAAAATAAATAATAATCTAAGAATCAGGTCAAACCCAGAAAACAAAAAAAAAAATTCACCAACTTTACATATTTTCTCTCTCCTTTGTATTCGGGTATTTCTTACCGAATTTTTTTGGGGTTTTGCTACCCAAAAGCTGCTTCACCACAATTAGCGCAACTGTTCGTAGTGCAGTTAATCATTTCAAACCTAGATTTTGCTGATGACGGGACGATGCCAGCGTGTCCGCCTTCTCCATCTCCCGTGTCGGCGCCTATGATTCCGACATAGCTACGACGACGTCGCAAAATTTAATGTGGCAGTGGAAGTAATTGTTTTCTAAGTTTGTTTAGAATCATTTTGAAAAAAAAAATGTGTTTGTTGTAATTTGATCTATAGTTGCCAATATTTTATGGGTTAAATCTTTAGGATTTGGGTAAATTATAGGTTTAATTTTTAGGATTTGGATAATTTCCGAATTGTTGGATTTTTGGGGAAGGATATGAATTTTTGGGTAAGTTATGGATTCAATCTATAGGATTTGGGGAAGATGGGATGAGAGAGATAAGAAGGAGGGAAATGGAGTTTACTACAACATTCACATATGGCACATCTATGATAAGTAAAGTGTGGGTAGTTCTCCAACTTTCTGAGCAATCTAGCCAGCATTTCCAAGAATTGGAAATGCTCAAGACTAAATATAAGGGGAGATGGGGCCCCCCTGTCTAACACCACTTCTCTTAGGTAAAAAGCCCTTAGGAATACCATTATATTCAAAGAAAACCAAGTAGTAGTAATACATGCCATGATCCAACCAGAGAATTTAGGAGGAAACCTTAGAATGTGAAGCATTTTCCTAATGAAATCTCAACTCAATGAGTCAAAAGCTTTTCTGATGTCGACCTTAATCACGCATCTTCTTGAGATATTCTTCTGAGAATATCCTTTTATGAGAGCTTCAGATAAAGCCGCATTCTGAAAAAGATTCCTACCAGAAGTGAATGCAGCCTGCTCTGCTCCCACAATATCAAGTAGCACCAGTTTCAGTCTTTCTGATAGTCTTGTAAATAGTAGAGCAACAAGAAATTAATCCATAACTGTTAAAGCACTGGATTTTTTACGAATAAGTGTGATAAGGGTAGAGTTTAGCTGCTTAGTGACCCTTCCACACCTGAAGAAATTAAGAATGGCCTTGCAAAAATCCTCCTCAATAATATCCCATGGATCTTTGAAAAACCCCTACATAAAACTCATCTGGACCAGGACTTTTGTTTGAGTCAATGCTGAAAAGAGCATGTAAAATATCCTGGTTGTTGAAAGGACTATCAAGCATTTCTCTATGAAGCTTAGACAATTCAACTCCCCCCATGTTATTCTCATTCATTTCCTGAACCTGTTTTTCACTTCCCAAAAGATGCTTATAATAGGATACGAATGCATCAGTTATATCATCTTCTCCTCTTTTTCCACCCCATTTTCATCTTTAATTTTCCCTATATTGCTAAAGTGGATTCTTTCATCTATCTTGGAGTAAAAATAGTTGGTGCTGCAATCAGCTTCCTTAATATGGTTTACCCTAACTCTCTGATACAACAAATTATGCTTTCCTCAATTTTCAATACTCATCTCTAAGAGAATTTTCCTCCTTAATTAGATCATTTGCTCAGGATGAGATTGCATATTACTCTGACATTCCATCAGTTTCTCCTTGCTTTCCTGGACCCTTCTTGACAGGCTGTTTAAGTGTCTTTTGTTAAGACTTTTTAATTGATACTAAGGGGCACCTAATTGTTGCAGTTTTGTCGTCCGTACAAAAATAAAAGGATGCAAGTTTCCCTTTGCTCAAGCAATTGACGTACGGACAAGCTTTTCCAATCATGGTCGGAAAAGGACGAGGACGCGGCAGACCACCAAAAAACAAACCGGAGAAAGACAATGATCACAACCATACAAATTTCATTGGAGAACAAGGAGAATTCGAGTCGCAGACACAAACCCAGCTGGAAAAGGGGTCGCTTCGACCTCTGATGTTCAGTGAGATCCTAACCTCTACAGTTCGGAATTCAGGTATGAAATCAAACCTAGGTAATCATGCTGATGCTAATGAGAGAAATTTGGAGCTGAAAACTGAGGATAGTGCCAATTTAGAGACTGGAAATCCCCAAGACCCTGTTTCTGAAATACCTGATTCTGGGAAGTTTACTAAGGAAACACAGGCTAAATCAGGCACCAAAAGTTGGAGTAATGTTGTGGGAAAAAAGCCTAAAGTGGGTATGAGTCTCTTTTATGATGAAACTAGTGCAAATGTTGAAGAAACCACAATAGAGGAGAGTGATATATACCATGAGCTAGAATACTGGAAATACACTCTTGTAGAGAATGTGTTAGGAGCCAAATCGAAACTTAAGGACATTAAGGAGTATGTGGAGGTAAATTGGAAAGATATAGAAGTGCCGGAAGTGCTATATTATAAACGGGGATGGTTCGGTTTTAGATTTAAGAATGAGGAGGACATGAATGAAGTGTTGAAAGGAGGTCAATGGAAGCTGGGAGGGAATGTTCTAATCCTGAAGCAGTTAACTCCTAAATTCTCACAGGAGCTGGATCAGATTTCAATAATTCCTGTCTGGGTGCTATTTCCTGATCTAGAACCTTGGCTATGGTCACCAGTAGCTCTAAACAAAATTGCTAGTAAGATAGGAACTCCACTCTTTGCTGATCATACAACGACAGTCAAAGAAAGGCTTTCTTTTGCGAGAGTCATGATAGAAGTTGATGTATCAGCGGAGCCCCCTAACCATGTAATGGTCATTACTCCATTTGGAGAAACATGTCAGAAGGTTAAGTATGAATGGGTACCCTATTTCTGCTCCGGATGTAAGAAGTTGGGGCATGAACTTAGAACCTGCAAGCTGAATAAGAAGAAAAAGGAGGTGGTGAAACAAGTATACAAGCCAGTGGAAACAAAAGACAAAGCTCAAGAAAGTGAAGAGATCAATCCCATAGTCACTGAGACAAGAAAGACTGAAGTTGCTCAGGAAAGTGAAGTTGCTCAGACTACTCAACTGACCAAACAACAAGCTCTGGAGGTAGATGAAATGGGGTTTAGAACAGTCACAAAGAAAACAAGAACCAGAGAAAGAAATGAACATGAGACACAAGTCACACCAATGTCCTAGAATAAGTTTTACACCCTTGCAACAAAAGGATTGAAGGAAATTGATTTCGCAGGTGACAGTGAACAAATATTTCCTGATAAGGTGGATTTCTTAGGGGAAGAG
This sequence comes from Spergularia bocconei, assembly GCA_963457585.1. NCBI lineage: Eukaryota > Viridiplantae > Streptophyta > Magnoliopsida > Caryophyllales > Caryophyllaceae > Spergularia > Spergularia bocconei. The sequence goes on from OY734959.1 coordinate 12,086,184, forward strand.
GAGCCTACAGGCACCCCTCATACCCCATGATTATAGCAACATGGAATATAAGAGGGCTAAATGAAGCCCTCAAGCAGATTGAGGTAAGGGACCTCATTTTGAAAAACAAGGTGGCTATGATGGGAATCCTGGAAACAAGAGTTCGACAAATGCAAGATGAAAGAATAATGAAGGGTATGTAGGTTTGCAAGATTTGTTGTGGCTAATAACTATGCAAATCATGTAAATGGTAGGATTTGGGTTTTGTGGGGTCAGCAGCAAGTAAAGGTGGATATAATTGACACTCATGCTCAATTTATACACTGTAAAGTTCTTCATTTAAGCACAAATGAGGAAGTTTATGTTATATTTTCTTATGGGAGTAATGATGCTAACACAAGAAGAGAATTATGGAAAGAGTTAGCAAATTTATCCAGCAATGTGCAGAGTTGGATAGTTCTGGGAGACTTTAATGTTGTTAGGCATCCAAGAGAGATACAAAGCTCCTCCCATGCTCATGCCTCTGTCATGGATAATTTTAACAACTGTCTAAGTCAATGTTGCCTAGATGAACTGAAATATCAAGGGTGTGAATACACTTGGACGAATAACCAAGAAGGAGATCACAAGAATTGGTCAACAGGGCTCTAGTAAATGCTCACTGGCTCACACAATATCCTAATTCCTTTGCTGATATTCCTACAGCAGGTGTCTCTGATCACTCTCCCTTGATAGTGAAACTTTTTCAGGAAATTTTGGTGAAAAAACAATTTAAATTTTTAAATTGTTGGGGGAAAGCACAAGGATTTCAGAGACATAGTGGCTGCTAGTTGGATTAAGCCATGTAGAGGAAATTCTCTGTTAAAGTTGTTTCAGAGGTTGAGGCATGTCAAACATGGTCTCAAATAGATGCATTCAGAGCACTTCTCTGATCTGCCTGGTAGAGTTAGGAGAGCTAAAGAAGAATTACTTGATTGTCAGAAAGTAATGCAAATGCAACTAGATAATAAGGATTTGCATGAGAAAGAGAAAAAGTTGAGAGATCAATACTGCAAAATGAAAGATGATGAACTCAGTATGCTTGCTCAAAGAGCAAAAGAGCAACATATTAAACATGCAGACTGCTCCTCAAGGTATTTTTTGCCAAAATAGCTTCTAGAAAGAACAAATGTGATGTTGGGAAAATTGAAGATCACAATGGAAAGGAATGTATAGGGCAAACTGATATTGTTGATGCCTTCATTAGGTACAATAAGGAGCTCTTAGGGAAATCTAGCCAGATTTACCCTTATAATGTGGATCAAATTAAGAAGAGGGCAGTGGTAAATGAGAACTCCTTCCAAATTTTAAATGCTGACATCAGTGATGAGGAAATTAGGAAGGTAATGTGGAGCATAGATCCAAATAAGAGCCCCGGCCAGGATGGGTTCACTACTGGCTTCTTTAGGGAAGCCTGTGATATTGTCAAGAAAGATGTTCATAAAGTTGTGATGTATTTCTTTAACAGTAGGAATATGATATAGCAGGCAATAGCACAAATCATCACTTTAATCCCAAAAAAAGAGAATGCGGCTATTGTTATGGATTTTAGACCAATTTCTAATTGCACAACAATTTACAAAGTGATTACCAAAATCTTGGCAAACAGGCTACAACAACTTCGGCCAGAGATTCTAGGAGAGGAGCAGGCTGCTTTTGTAAGGGATAGAAGTTTGTTTGACAATACCATGGTCTCCCAGGCTTTAGTGAAGGGATATGGGTAGCTCATTGTGTCACCTAGATGTTTGATAAAGGTGGACATCAAAAAAAGCCTTTGACTCAGTCAGTTGAGAGTTCATTGTTAGTTTTCTCAAAGATTTAAATTTTCCCGACAAATTCAGGAATTGGATTCCGAAATGTATCACTACCACTTGGTTCTCAATCAAGATCAATGGCAGCACTGAGGGATTCTTTGAAGGTAAATGTGGCTTGAGGCAAGGGGGCCCTCTATCCTCTTTTTTGTTTTGAGTATGGAGGTACTTTCTAGATCACTCAGAGAAATGTCAAACATAAAGGGTTTCAACTTTCATCCTAAATGCTCAAGAACCAGATGGACTCATCTGATTTTCGCTGATGACTTGATGATATTCACGAGAGGGGATGTCCCCTCTGTAAGCACAGCTGTGAAATGTCTACAAGAATTCTCAAAGCACTCGGGTCTTTATGTAAATACAACAAAGACAGATGTATACTTTGGAGGCATTCACTCTGATGTCAAAAACCAAATCCTCCAGACTTCGGGTTTCTTGGAAGGTACTTTCCCTTTTAGGTACTTAGGCATTCCCCTAAATTCAGCAAGACTGAGCTCAGACATGTACGGGCAGCTGCTTCAGAAAATCAAAAATGTTGTTAGTCACTGGACATGCCAGCTGTTGTCTTATGTTGGCAAGATTCAACTTCTGAACTCGATTATCTTTGGGTTAGAAAACTTCTGGTGTACCAGCATCCTTCTCCCAAGATGTATTCCCAAGCAGATCAATCAGCTATGCAAGAAGTTTCTGTGGAACATTGAAGATGGGAAGAGGAAAATGGCATTCTATAGCTGGAACAGAGTATGCTCACCTAGTGAGGAAGGTGGTATGAATATTAAGGAGGCATTATCTTGGAATAAAGCTCTTCTCCTAATATGGCTGTGGGAATTGGAAATTGGATTAAAGCTTACAAGACCCATAAACACTCTCATTGGATGGTGAAGAGCAAAGCCTCATACCCTGAAAGTTGGAGAAATGTGATCAAAGTTAGAGATGAATTGATTGAGAAAATGAGTGGAGCTGACATAGCAAAACTCAGGTTGCAGGAATGTGGAGTCAGTGGAAAATTTGTAACAGGAAAAGCCTAGGATTTGTTCAGAAACGAGAATGCAAAGGTGAAATGGGCAACAGCAATTTGGGATACAATAAATATGCCCAAACACAACTTTATTTCCACTTTGGTTGTGCAAGGTAAACTCCCATCGACAACCTGAATCTGCGGGGTATGGTAATGGTGAACAGATGTTGTCTCTGTAAAAATGACATAGAAAACCACCCATACCCCTTCTTCAAATGTAGTTACTCGGGAAAAATCAGGGAAGAGCTCAAAAGATGGACTGCCAGCCATAGCAAAGGGAACTCGCTATGGAGCATTGCCGAGCCTTATGGGAAGAAAAGAAGAGGAAGAAGATGGAAGTCGAGGTGGATAAAATGCAGCTTTAGAGCAGCTATTTATCACATCTGGTTTGAGAGAAACACAAGAACTACTTTTGGCGGAATAGAGCATAGTGTGGAATGGATTATATACAGGATCAAATATATAGTGTGCGTCCGACTATATGCTTGGTTAAATTGTAATTCCGAAGAAGTAGTAGAGCACCTTATAAGGTAGGATTCATCTAATACTATATATTAAAACCTGAAAGCAAGTCTTTCCTCGGTTAACACTTGGCATACATTAATTGGATAGAGCATAAAAATAGTATTAAAATACAATTATTGATTAACATATGGTAATAAATTATCATATTAGCTAATTTATGGAAATAATAAATATGGTAATTTAGTTTATAACATGAGATATAAGAGATAATATTATGGTGGTTGGCTAATTTATGGTAATAAATTTGATTATGATGTGATATAACGGGTGACGGAATAGTAGAATGACATAATGTAACATGTGACGAGATAATGGGATTGAAACTGTAAAATGGGTGACATAAAAGTGGAAATATGATAATACGATGAGTGAGTAAAAAAATATAAAAAATAAAATATGACGGGGGACAAAAGTTGATTATAGTACCCTACTACCCTTCATTGTAAAATTAGAACAACGATAAAACATGCTGTCATTTCTACAAAACGAGTATAAACATTATAAATAGACAGAGTTCGGGCGTGGCACGGGCATGCAAACTAGTAGTTCTTTAAGGGTGATACTTTACAAGTCTTTTTCCCTCTTTTCTTTCCCCTTTGTGGATGAATAAGAAGGAGACCCAAATTCTTGCAAAAAAAAAAATGTTTCTATACTATGTTGAACAAAACATTTTTCCAAAACTAGTTTTTATAGAAACCGATTATAAAAAATAGAAATACATTTGGATAAATTAAGCCAAACAGACTCTAAAATACACTAATTTTTTTTGTTGGCACTTTTATCCACACTACTCAAAGAAGACGGGAGAGGTACAATGGTATTGTTCACGATATAGTAATCTATCTATTTTTATAATTTACGTACGAGATTTAAAGCACTACTCAATAAAGATTGTGCATAGCACGGTGTAAAAACTAGTACATAATAATATTCCTTAATTTCCAATATTGCACGATTTTACATTTTCTTGTTTGACTAGTTTGCATGCCCGTGCCACGCTCGAGCTGTCTATTTATATTGTTTATACTTGTTTTATAAAACATGTAGGTTTATTTTTGTTCTAATATTATTATGAATGGTACTATACATTGTTTTTCTTTCAACTTTTGTCACCCATCAAATTAAATTAAAATCTATTTCTACGCACTCATCATATTGTCATTACCTTTTCACTTTTACGAAACTAATTATACATATTCATTTTCATTCCACTATCTCGTCACCTGTTATAATTTTTCATTTCCCGTTATATTACATTATTTCAATTTAGGGTTAATTCACGTGGTACCCGACTACCCTCGTGTTTTGCCGATTTCCGCGTGGTATGTTTTGCAAAGTTTTACAAAATATCTTCGAGATTTGACTATTTGCACAAGATACCCTAAATTTAACCGTCCCATTGTCAACTTTAAAAAAAAAAAAAAAAAAAAAGAGGGTTAATTCACGTGATACCCTCGTGTTTTGCCGATTTGCACGTGCTACCCAATGTTTTGCAAATTTGTACCAAATACCCTAGAGATTTGACAGTTTTTTACATGGTACCCTTGCTTACCTTTAAAATTCCGTGAACGCCGTTAATTGGGGGGGGGGGGAACTTGATTTTCTCCTTCATCACCATCTCTATCTCCCCCCTACCACCACTTTCATCACCATATTCCTTTTTCCCCACCAACGTCATCAACATCTTCATCCTTTTCCACCACCAACATCATAATAAACACCATAACCACCATTTTTTCTTTCTCCAATGAAACCGACTTTTAAATGGCGTTATCGGAATCTTAAAGGGTAGGTACCATGTAAATTTAGTCAAATCTTTGTAATATTGGGTACCACGTGCAAATCGGCAAAACCTAAGGGTATCACTTGAATTAACCTTTTTTAAAATAAAAAAAATGACGGTGTTAATGAGAAGGTTAAATTTAGGGTACCATTTGCAAACAGTCAAATCTAGAGGGTATTTAGTATAAATTGCAAAGCACTGGAGACCACGTACAAATCGCCAAAACACGAGGGTAGGTACCATGTGTATTAACTCAAATTTAAGTGATACGAAACGATACCAGCGGTATCAATAAAATTGGAGGGAGATGGGGAGTAACATTAGAGAGCTTATCAATAAGTTTTTTTTTTTTTGAAACTAACAATAATCAATAAGAGCTTATCAATAAGTTGCTATGGAGTACAATTCGTGATCTATGTATGTCAAGAATTAGAGCAAATAAAAAAAATTATTACAAACAAAAAATAAAAAGAATTAGAGCAAACAACCCTAATTTTATTTTTTAAACAAACAATCAATAAGTTGCTACGAATACAATTCGTGATCTATGTATGTCAAGAATTAGAGCAAATAAAAATAATTATTTACCGTGGCGCAAACGACACGGTAAAATCAGTAGGGAGACACATCCTCTCACACCACACTATTGACTCCAAATAAAGTTTAGATATTTTTCCCGCCACACGACGCATATCGGGTCGTTTATCCGGGTCCACCTGCACGCAATCCACTGCCAACCGGGTCAACTTTTCTGCCACCTCAACCGGGTACGAATCCTTCAACCTTCTATCCACCCACTTCCTTATCCTCCCCTCTCTTTCTCCTCCTCCGCCATCGCCACCGTCCTCCACCACCGACACGGCGGCGTCCACGGCGGAGACTTTCCTATACTCTTTCGTTGCCTTGTCCAGCTTGTACTTTACCGGCTCCTCACCCGACAGCAGCTCAATCAAGATGACTCCAAAGGCGTACACGTCGGATTTCCGTGTTCCGACCCCAGTCGCTTGGAATTCCGGTGGCATGTACCTGTATGTACACGTACAATTATTACAAATTTACAATAATTAATCATACGATTTATATTTCACGACACATAGAGTATCTACATCTGTATGCAATTATATTCTATCTTGACTTCAGAGTCGATCAACGATGCCAACATATAAAATGTTAAACTAGCGTCTATGTTTCTAATTATACTTATTCATGTCAACATGATGAATTTTCTAGTCACAAATTCACAATAATGCCACATGAAATTAAAATAATGACATTTATATATTATTGCATACAGTGTCACGTACCCTCTAGTCCCATTGAATTTGATGCTGTTGGACCGGTTCAATTTCTTCGGCGACGTCGTTTTCGACTCCGAATAATCATCATTTTCAACAATAACCTCCTCAATAATCTTGCCATCCTTGCCGAATTCATCGTGTTCTCTCTCCTCGGTAACCTCACCACATAGCTCAGCAACTCCAAAGTGACATAATTTAGCATTGAACGACGGTTCCGTTACAATGACGCTACTAGACTTCACATGGTTATGCACATACGTGACATCTAACCCGGTATTATTATGAATGTAATCAAGCCCGTTTGCTACATCCGTCGCAATTTGAACCCTAGACATCCACGAGCCAAGTATCGTAAAATCGGGATTTTTCGTGTTATGTAACAAATCATTTAAGCTAGCACCACGTATAAAATCGTACACGAAATATACGTATTCACCCGATATTGACGTGCCTAGTAGGTTCACTATTGCGACATGGTGAGACCTACAAATGGAGGACAATTTTGACCTAACATATTGTGGTCGTAATTGTGTTTGAGATTTACGTTGGAAAATGATCACGTCTTTACCATGTAACGTACAACGCCAACACCTTGTAGAAGAAGATGAGGTAGGGTTGGAGTAAGTCTTGGCTAAGAAGTTGTTGGTCGCAATGCGGATTTCGGAGATGTCGTATAGATGGGGTTTCTCGGGGAGCGAGCTTTGTAGGCTCGCTAGCGAGTGGCGACTTGAGCCTACAAACGAAGACGAGGACGAGGACGAGGACGTGGTCGTTTTACGTAATTTGTTCGTAGTAGTTGATGAAGTTGAGATAGACGTTGTGTTGTTTTGGTTTGAAGAAGAGGAGGAAAATAAAGAGGTTTGTTTCTTAGACTTATTAGATGGTGATGATGATGTGGGTTGGATAACATCTATTGCCATCTTGGATCTACACATATGATATTTTTTGTGGGTTATAAGATTATGTTATGATGAATCTTATGATTTTATGATGATTGATCGATGAGTTAGCTAGGAAGGATATGGAGACAATTGTTTTTTTGGTTGCTGTTGGGGATAAGTTGCGTGATGCATTTGTGCATACATCACATAATGTGGACGGTTGGGCTGCCGAACTTTATATGTTGAAGACTTAAAGTTGATACATGTTGATGATCTTATATATCTTTTCACATTATCTTGCGCAATTTTTTCTTAGTCAGTAAGATACATTTAGAAATGAAAGTAGAGAAAATTTTGAGATTGTAAATTACAGACAATGACCCAAATACCCAAAGTCTTGTATAAAAAAGAAGATTTAAGAAAAGATCATATATTAGAATCGATTCGGGGGAGTACGATTTTTACATTAAAAAAGAAAAATTAATATTATGATGTTCGATGGGGAGGTCAACCAAGGGTGCTAAGTCAAAACAAGTTGGCAATAGATTAAAGGAAACGAGGAGCAAAATAATGAAAGGACAAGCAATAAAGAGACATGGGGATCAAATGGAGAAAGGTGAAGCCGTGTGTAGGTGTTAAGTGTTACTAGTCCACTACTGGTAGTACGAGTAATAGTATAGTTTACTACTCCGTATTAGTCTTCTAGTTTATTTGGTGTTCATACTGCGTGCGTATATCCATGGTACTTTGATCACTATTTATCGTTGGAGGAGTCGTCCGACGTTAAAGTTGAATAGTGGTCGCCGATAATGTAATCACTATTTGTGAAATTACACGGGTCTGGACCACACCCGTAAGGAGAAAAGAGAGTCCACTTAATAAGCCCAATGAGGTTCCATCCTAAAATCAATTGGCAATAAGAGGGGTAATTTCTTGGTTTATATGCTAGACAAATCTCTTCTATTTTTCCAATATGAGACACTCATATATGGAGTATTTTGGGTGTCACTTCAACACTATTTATCCTCAGAAGATTAGAGTCATTAAAGTGGATTATTAATTGGTCAACGGTTTATATTTATAAAATAATATCGTCAAATAAGAGAAAAAATAGTCCACCACACTTATCACAATCACAAAATCCATCTAACTCGATTTTCCTTTATGAAATAACACACCAGATTCAAGTACAGTTATGAAAAGTAGGCCTGAATTTGAGACCAAAAAAATCAGAAAATTTGCAAAATAGTCAATCAAATTGTAAGAGAGGGACATGCATGGAATATCAACTTGCATTATAATGTTGTCTTTTGGAATAATTTCATAGGGTTAGGAGGAGTGGTTTTGAAACGTCATGTGCATATGTTAGGCTCCAAGCCCACACATGGAAATCTTTATTCTGTTTATGTTTGGGTTTATCCTCAATTGGGATTAAGCTAAAACTTAATAGCTTGTTAATCACAGCTCACAGTCACACTGAAATGTTTGGTGTGATACTGTAATGTAGTTTCTATATACTACTATGTTGTCTATATATGTATCTGTTGGTGTGAGTTCGACTTTGGGATAGATGGGGTCTAAACTTCTGTCCTGCGATCAATGAACAAATAGTCAAGGGGGCCGGTTTTACCCAGGCGACGCTCCTCCGACGCTCCTCCGACGCTCCTCCGACGCTCAAGTTAGTTCGGGTGCGGTCGAAAAGTCTTATCACAAGAAAAGTAACAAGAGAGCCAGACAATAGTCAAGGTGGTCAAGAATCTGAACCTCAAAGTGGAGGAAATGAGGGGTATGCATAGTGGAGGAGGTACCCCCAAGGAATAACCTTAGAGGTCCCCCATTCATTCCCTTGACATCCAACGGATGAAATTTGCTGGGTTTATGGACATCATTTGGGCTTTATCAAGGGCATTGGGCCTTTATTTTCAAGGGATGTGACCTTATTAATAAAATGAAACAGTATCCTAACAAGAATCTTATTCAGAGCTCTTTTAGATCAACTTACATTCCCTGCTTTGCTCATTCGTACGTATACATTTGGTCATTAGGCACTAGTCATTAGCCTTTATTTGTGAATTGTGACACTTCCTATCTCCTATTTAGAGGTTCATCGAAGCGAGGTTTTTTTTTTCCGACGGCGGGGAATTGTGTATGTATAAATGTGTAATTGTGTATAATCCTAAATTACAAAAGTAAAATTATTGATGATTGGATACACTTTGGGTGTTTACACTGTAGACCTCTAGCATTGTCCTTGAACATATATCCGTGAGCTATTACTTGACTGTCAATGTCATATATAAAGAGTACTTAGCCACCTTTTTTATTTGTCTTTCGCAATAAGGCCTACCACATATTAACAACAAACATGATTCGAATGTGAACGAAATAATTGTATGTACAAAATAAATGTCCTTTCTCTATGACCGAAAAAGTATAAACTATAATCAATTTATCAAAAATACTACATTTTCGAATCATACTTGAAGCAAATACTTAAACTCAAATTCATACGACATTTTCTCAACATTAACAACACTTGTAGACATTCTACCACTATTATTACTGTTGAGTCCCTTGAAACAGTCCACAATCAATTTTCTGAGTGAACCAGACGTGGGCAACTGGTGACAAACCCACTCGACCAACGAATCCATGTCCGTCGCAAAATCAGGCATGTTCTGTACGAGTAACTCCGGCAACCATATCTTTTTCGAGGTCGTTACTGATATCGAAGCTAGGAGGTACTCAAGTTTCGACTTCTCAAGTTCTGTTGTTACCCCTTCAGCTGTGTATATTCTCACCTAAAAGAGTGAACATCACGTATTATTATTATTACAAGTCTACTTAGACAAATGATGTTTTCACTTGCGTACATATGAGTAAGTTTTGAGTAAGATCGTTTCTACTTCCTAGTGATGTTTAACGTGTTAGAATAGTAAGTCTTGGTTAATTGTGTATGACTTACAGCAGGGGAAGAGCGGGTTCCGCAACATAATCCGAACGTGACATTAGGATTTACAGCTCCCAGACCGTATAGTTCATGTATGATTACTTCCTTGCTATCCGTTTCGATCTTTGTAATGAACCATGAGAAACAAAATCAGAGAGAGATCAGTGTATGAGATATTTGGAATACTGTATATCTAGAGAAATGTTAATTATTATTGTTCGATTTTGTTCGAAAATCGACCCAAAATTAGAGTATATACTCGTATATCATGTTACGAACAAGAGAAAGTTTTTATGTATATCCATATACATTTCTAAATGTATATCCCTAATTTTTTATTCATATGTCCCACCATATTCCAATTCTCTTTCCTCAATCTTATCACATAAAAATATAAAAAATATTCATACTATCTCTCATATATGTTTAGTGATGTATATCACATATACAAATAGCCTTACTCTACGAACAATTACATGTTGGACTAGCTAGAAGTGAAGAAAACGAATTAAAGATTCACCTCTGACATGGTGGAAGGTGTTGGTTTCCTTAGAATGCAACGCTCAATGGCTTGCGCATTTACAGTTTTCCCTCCTACATTAAGTGTTGCCTAGATTCCATATGAAACAGTTATACATGTTAGATTCGGTAAAGGTTGAATTGTATGTGACGTGTATACATGTCCGACCTTTAGCATATGACATTATGAATATACTATATACGTCAAATTATTACAAAAACCAACAACAAACTTGATATGATGATGTCTCATCATTGAAGGTTAAAACTTGGTGAAAGATCATGTAAGAGATGATTAATACCTTGTTTAGCAAACTAAATAGCTTGTCTGTGCTAGAAGGCACACCAAACTTCAGATATCCCTGCACCAAAATTTAAAGAATCAACCACACACATAAATTATTGATAGATGGTTATGCCTGAAGTATTTGACATAATTTCATAAACTTTGGTTTATATATATGCATGTTTCGTTTACATAACACTTACGATAATCACTGACTAGTAGTATTTGACAATATAAACCGGATGGCGCAAACCAAAAACATTAGGAAGTTAATTAATATCATCATTAAAGACACTTCTCAAAAATTAAAGGTATATCTAGGAGACTAGGACTTACATTCATGATACAAGCATTGTATATGTTGATCCAAAATGCAAGCTTCTGTTGATCTGTCAAAGATCTAAGCTCCACCTTCTGAAGGCTGCTTAGTAAACCCCTGCACCCAAACAAAAATATCAGACTAAATTATTCGTTTTCGTCGTTGGTTTGTATCCTTAAAGACTAAGTTACTGATCCTAACACATTTAATACAAACTTTTGGCTGAACCTATTTCACAATTTAAATGTTTTGGTAAAATTATTATGGACAATGCTAGAGGTCTACAGTGTAGACACCCAAAAGTGTAGACCTCTAGCATTGTCAAAAGTATATATAATCAGCAATAATTTTACTACACTATCAAAATTTTACTACTCACACAATTAATTTTACTACATGAATTTTTCATTACAATTAATTTTACTACTCCGATCTCAATTTTACTACTACAAACTCAATTTTATGTTGTAGACAAATTAAGTGTGTCTATACTGTAGATCTCTAGCAATTTGCAATTATAAATTCACAGTCCTCATAAATGATATTTCATATAAATACCTTAGCTTCTGGAACAAGGGTATGGAGCTAGAATGAGAAACATATTTCGGGTCCAAAGAACTTGAAGAGAACACAACCAAGTTCTTGTAAGGACCGATGTCTCTAGGAACAGCCCCTTCGATGTCGAAAACACCGTAAGGATCCTGCTGCTTAGACTCCTTCTGAAGTACTAGGCTGGTTGATAAGCTCACCCCTGGTTCATTTCTGAAGCTCATAGAAGAATACAGGGACCTTGACACAGGTCCAGATTTCTCAAGCTCACTCTGCCTTGATGTCCTTATTAGTCTTACATACAGTAAGAGTAACGTCTTCATTATGTTTTCGGATAATTTGTTTGGTTGGCACTTTGTACCACTACTTTCTTCGATTTTTGCAGGCCCTGATACAGCTTTTCGAGGAAGTTCTGCTCGGAATTCTGTATTATTACTCCTTTCTTGAGGCTACACCAAATATCGAAAACGTAACTCATCAAGGCTGTATTGTGAGTCTACTGATAGTCTAATGTTTCAACTCATTAAGTGACAAACACGCTATATCAAAATGTAACTCAAGGTTGTACTGTATTGTGGTGCTATTAGTCTTATATGTTTCGACTCACAAAGTAATAAACACGCTACATCAAAACATAACTCAAAGTTGTATTGTGATGCTACTAGATAGTCTAATAATGTTTTGACTCATAAAGTAATAAACACGCTTTATCAAGTTATCAACAACTTCTTACTGACAGAGGGTGAAAAATAATTGTTGCTAGAGTTTCAAATGTTAACATAAATTGTGCGTAAATATAAGAATCAAGAAAAATAGTAGAATGATGAGAATACCTTAGGAGTTGGATGTCTAAAATCGCGTAAGGGAGACGCAGGAGGATGTCTGAACTCTCGCAAAGGCGAAGCAGAAGGCTTCAGCATGCCACTCCTCTTTGCAATCACCCTGTCCTGCATGCCACTACTGTCCCTGTGATTCTGCACGTAGGGAGGCGAATGCGCTACCATTGCACTCGGACTTCCTACCTTGTCATGATCATTTCTGATTGTGAAGTCTGTGAGACTGTAGCCGCCGCCATTTATGGCCTTAGTGATGAAATGCAGAGCTTTGTTGCCGTATGCTGTCTGTTGTTGATGATCATGATGATTATTTTGTAACGAAGATTGCTGCTTTGCTCTGAGTTGTTTTGTTGCTTCTTGCTCACTCTTTGTATTCTTTTGAATCTGCTCTATCTGAGTCTCAAGTCTGGCTATCTCATCCTCGACTAAAACCAGCTCAGCTAACACCTCTTTCGTCTAGGTGCACCGAGAAATAAAAAAAAAAAAAAACATCGATTGAGAACGTATTTTCAAATGACCTATATTTATATTCGGTCACACTTTAAAATGGAATTTCCTTCTGTTTTCGGGTTTGTCGTTACGTCTAGGTTAGATATATGAGGGGCATTTAAATCAAACTTCAGCGCGTGATTAATCAAGGCGGCCAGGGATTACACGAAAAGTCGATAACAAGCTAGTTTAATTAATTAATCCTACTACAATTGATATAACACTCGATCATATACCTTAGGAGGAAGGTGATTTGGAATAGAAAATTCCATGCCAGGTCTTCGATTATAAGCTTGTTGCAAAATTTCACGTATCTTCTCTTCATGGCTCAGCATTTTTTCCAGCACGGATACCTGTATTACCATCAACAGGGAATAAAACTTGTTTTGTCATTAGACAATCGGAGCAACAGAAGGGCATGCTTTTCGATTTTGGTGATACGTAAACATCGAGTCAAAATTAAACAAATTAAAGTAAACCTGATACTATGACGCTATCTCATTTTCCTTGGGTTTCTAGCTTAGATGTTAATGCTATGCTTTTTTGCCAAGTGAAATTGTACATTGTGTGCTCAACATACTCAGCTTAATTCTCTTTGCTAGATGGTGAGTTGAGGCTTGTAATCAAAGCGGTTGGCCGTAAGTAACACCGAGTAAAACACTTGCTCTATTTTATTGAATTATTTACGTTCATATTAGAATATGAGATGATTTGGAAGAAAATCAACGAGATAATAACCAAGAGTCCAATATCAGAGCATTAAATTTTAGATGATCACATTCATATTATTGGAGTAATATATATAAAAGGAAAACAATCGATCGGTAATTCGGTATGCATCTACTTGGTATATCTATCATGCATATTGTGTAGGCATGATTGCATGAATGTTAGACTAAATCACCCAAATATGAAGGCTTAGCTTAAGATAAAGTTTATCTAAATTATATACCCATAGAGTTTTGAGCTACTAGGATTTCATACAATACAAGATAATAATAACGGATTATTTACATTCAAACTGATCGGACAAACTCTATGTAGTTAACATATTTGTTGGAGTATATCAAAAACGGATATAACTTACTTCCAACGGTAAATTTGAACTAAAATTCAAACTAACTACACCCAACATTGATCACAGCAACGTAACAAATTATACGTAAGACCTAAAATTAAAGATAATCGACAAATTATACGTTAAATGGTCTCTTATATATGAAATTAAAATGTTCAAACATAGGGAACAATCATTTAACATGTTATAAGTTGGAGATTAATAGAGATTAAGTACGTAGACAAGTAGTTCATACTTCATACTTCTTACCTCTCTTTGCAACTCTTCTCTCTTATGTTGGCCTCCAAGAAATTTTTTACCCTACATTTTTATAATTATCAAAAAGCCATGGAATCAACGACGAGCGATCTACTATATACACACAAGAAAACTTATATTTTTATTAACATTTGATTTGAATATGTGAAATAATATAATCTAAATTTTCTAGTAGAACGAAACAGATAAAAAGTAAAACATACAAATTCAGATGGCCCTCTAAGTATTACTTCATTCGCAGTAGTAGTAGCCATGGCAGAAGACGTAGGTTCAAAACGGCTCTGCTTAAGCTTCCTCTCCCTACGCTTGCTCACCCAAAGGCCAAAACATGCACAAGACACGTCAAAAAGGCGTCGGGTTGTGTCGAAATCTCGTCTGAAGAAAGGGAAGTAACGCTTAGGTTTGAAGGGAAGACGATGATGAGCATCAACTTTTGTATTTGTTGTTGTTGGTGGTGAAGTTGAGGATTGGTTATGTAAATCATGTAGATTATTATCAATGGCTTGTGAATGAAGATGTAATGATGTTATAAGAGAAGGTGAGAAGGAGCTTTCAACTTCACTTCTTCTCTCTTTCTCTGATGTTAACTGTCGTCTTAGTTGGTGGGACATTTTTGTGCGTAAAACATGGCGTAGCTTGCACTTGCAGTTTGGCAGTTATACTCCTTTGTATTGAATTGGTAGTTTGATAAAGAAAAAAAAATTACTAATAAATTAATTAATTATTTTGTTAATTGCTCAATCCTAATCCTAATATCTGCTAATTTTTCTTAAAAGGTAATGCAAGCTAATCATTAGTAGTCAAGATTTTCCTTTGTAATTCCTTGCTCTTTTTGTACATTCCACAACTCATCAAAACAACTTTCAGATTACTCCGTACATCATAATAATATGTTCACCCCGGTATTCCGTTTATGATTACCACATTGTGAAGATAGTGATTTCAAGTTTATTAATTCAACACTCGGCATGGCCCGGGTGTTGGGATGAGAAATTATACAATAGTCGTTAGCTCATCCACAAACTCAGATAGAAGTCAGGGCTAGCCTCGGTCATGAAATCGTCTAAAAATATTATAAATTTTTGTTTCTACCTTAATTACCTTGTTGGATAAACAATTGTCTCTAACCTTGTGCAAAGTTGTGCAGGTTATGTTCAATAAATGTGAATTTTATTTGCGATATACGGAGTATTTTGTTTTATATTGACATACAGGTAATGTTTCTTTAATAGTGATTCGATGACCCAATTTCACTCGTCGCCCAAAAGCCTCTAAGCTGTTAAGGACGGCCCTGAAAAAAGTACTCGATGAGAGACTCTCACTTAGAAAACAAAGAATTGACAATAGAAGATCAATTAGTCCTTTAACAAGGACAAATATCTATGATATGTAAAGAGAGATCGATTACATCTTTACATCACTTCCTTTGGAAGATTACCATAAAATTGAATGCTACAGTTCGACTTATTAGACCAAAAGCAACAAGGATCCATAAACAGAGAGCCCAGTTATTTACTTTATAACCTTTCTCATAAAGTGCACCGCATCGTGTTATCAGCCAAACTCCAGAATACCTGACATACATGGATGTGAAGATAAATCATAAATCAGGATACGTATTCCGAACTCGTCATGGCATAGATACAATGCTCAATGCTTATGCCTTTGATACTGAACAGGTACCTACTTAAACCGTTGCACACGGTCTTTTGTAAGCTGAACAAGCTGTTTAAGCCTATAAAGTGTAAACAGATATGACTGGATGTTCAGTAATAAACTTGAGACATGTTTCTTTGACATAGGATGATTACATGGGGTACCTAAGACCAGTTTGTCCAATTGACCCAGGGTATCAGGCAGACTTCTGCTATCATGTCCTACTGGTCCATGACTGATCTACAAAGTGATTGGACCATAAGGGCCGGCCTTGTGGAAACGGCTCTTCTTTTTTCACCGGTAAAATGATCAGTGGGTGTACTGAGATATGGTTTAGCATAATTAAAGAAATAAGGCCAGTCAGGAATGTCAAGATAAGACCGCATGGTAGCTGATGCTGGACAGTGTTGATAATCACCATATAACTAATTATTAAAGTTTAAGCAGAGAAGACACAAGATTCGATGAAACAATCTGATGACGAAGAACAGAATAGGAGTAACAGTTTGGCAAGCATAAATGTCCAATCTTAGCAGCAAGAAGGATTTATATAAGGATAGAGACATGCTGCATTTCTCGCTAAGATCTCAATTACAATGTTCATTCCTAAAGAGAGAGTTAAAGATAGCAATCCATACCTTTGTGCATTAGCTACCACAAATGCCTCAAGCGCCCACTTTGGATAGCACAAATCTTCTATACGCTTAAGAAACCCACTTGCTTTCTCTTGATTTGCAATCAGTGTCAACACAACTGGAAGCAGCACAGACCACTGCACCGGAAAAGTAAAATCATCTCAAGCCAAATTGTATTGTAGACAGTAAATCTCGTTTCTCTTTCTACCAGGCCTCATCAATTTTTTCCACAGTAGATGAAGACTTGACACTTCAATTTAGGCCACAAAATCTTTTTTTTTTCTTTGTTTAGAGGAAAACTAGCCAAATCCTAAACCTAGACACATTTTGGTGTCTGATACTGGAACCCAAGTCCGAATGACGTGGCTTTTTAGTTGGCATAGTTTTTTGCAAAGCCACAGAAGTGGCAGGGATACATTTAATTGAGTGTAGGTTTGCTATCGTAAAGTTAAAAAGACCAAGTAAACATATAGATGCTCTATAACAATGACAACTTTGGGAAATACATGGTAAACTGATCAAGGTTCACATATAGCTATGCCTATATCAAACTAAAAAGTAAAGAAAACTGACCAGTTGAGCAGGGCCTGGTTCGAGGAAGATGGCAAGCACATAGGCTATTCCGCTCACACAGTAAACAAGACAAATCAAAACGGCATAATTCTCAAAGACGGAAGATCGAGGATTATTGAAGAAGTAAAACATTGATAGATAAACCACAGGCTTGACAATTGTATTGAAATGGTCGATTGTATCCTTAGCAAGGAAGTAAGCCAGGCTGCTCATGCCGGAAGAGCTTTCCCTCCAGTAGTGCAGCTTATCTAACGAAAATGATCTCAGGGAAGCAATCTTACACAATAAAGCTGCAGGAAAAAAAAAGTCAAAATCAATGACAAATTGTAAGAGAGAATTGTCACAAGATGGAGGACTCTCCAAAGTTTTCGATGGGAATGGAATTCTCGTTCCTCCGTGGGAGGATGTACTACAAGTAGTATTAATAGTAGTACTTAGTGTTCGTTTTTCGCCATTTGTACCAAATAAAAAAGTTGTCACAAGATATGAGGTTGGTCAGAAAATATTTCTTTCAGGAGTAGAAAGACACTTCTTTTACTGTTGTTGTACAAGACATTATT
Source organism: Spergularia bocconei (assembly GCA_963457585.1). NCBI lineage: Eukaryota > Viridiplantae > Streptophyta > Magnoliopsida > Caryophyllales > Caryophyllaceae > Spergularia > Spergularia bocconei. Next base: position 12,104,226 of record OY734959.1, read on the forward strand.
CTTTCCTATCACAGGAGATCCACTTCACATCCAGAAGAAAATCAGATAAATCAACAAATCTTGTAAAGGATGTCTAAGTTGAAATGAGAGGACAAGAATAGTAGACTTACAAACTGCAATGACCGTGTACGTATAGCCAAGTGCTCCAAATGTCTCATCACTCACTTTGGCGAGTGTTCCTAAGCAGGCTCCCGCGAGAAGTAATATGAGGTAGTCCACAGCTTGTGTTCTAGCTTCTCTCAGTCTCTGCTTCCCAACCCTAAAGGCACAAAAAAACAATTATGTGGACTCATCGAAGCTAATCATATATCAGACTTTATGCCTGGCTGGCCAGACACCTTTATTGTATAGAGACTGGAAAAATGCGAAGCTCAATAATCTTATCATTTCGTGAAAAGTCTTTCATTGTAATGTTGCAAAGACAAAAGAGAATGCTACCTTCCCAGAAAAAATCTGTACTGCTGGAAAATGCCGGGAGTTACTCTATTTGACAAGTCATTTGATTTCAAGATGTTATGTCGTATGTGGTCTTTCTTCAACTGAACATTACACTTCACATCCAGCCAAAGATCTCCTGCAAAAGACTGCCCTTCAATGTTTGGTGCAGGGGTTTCTCCACCAACAGAAGCTTCAGCGTTTGATGATCCTGGCAGACCAAGCTCACTTTGCAAATCAAGGGGCACTGGATAACCATTATGAAGCATCCACCTGATAGGAAGTTCTTTATAATTTATATCTGAGTTTGGCTTCACCACACCCTCTAAGATGTCAATAAAGTGGTCGGGAGGATTTATTCGCTCTGGGACAGTGATACCAATGCCAGCAAAATATTCCTCTACCTTCCTTGCTGGTCCAAGATATGCAATTAGACCGCCTTTAGCCAGAAGTATAAAATCATCAAACATTTTGAACAACGTATAGCTGCAGCAATTCAGAAAGCATATCCAAATAATATTAGACACCTCAAACATTGTGAACAACATATAGCAGGTGAATGCTTTCAAGGCCTGAAAAAACTTGATCAATCCTTAAACGGGTTAAGAACCTAAGACAACTGAAAAGAAAGCTGCCCTATTTTACCCTTCCAGGCTGAAGGATATAAATGTACCCTGGCCTAACAAAACACTAAGAGTTCATCTATGAGTACATAGCCTAGTGTCGGAGCATGCCTCAATTCTTAAGGTATGGGGAGACTGTCCTAAAAAGAGGATATGGCTAAGGGGACATGTCATCAAAACAGAATTTGATCAAAAGGTTCAATTTAATTACACAAGATTTTAAAGTGAAACCGAGAGATGTTTGGGACATACAGCTTAAATCAATAAACCAATGAGAAATACTTTATACATCAATCTATTCATCTACTTATGTCGTGCAAGACTCTCTTTATGTCTCTCCAAGGAGACTGTGTGATAGGCAAGGGTCAGGTACATACTCCATACCTTATCCTTGAGTGTCGTGTCGCACATGGGTATGGCCCTAGAACTCAAGGATCGGTGCAATATACTCTCATTGTCTTTCTTCTCTTCTAAGATATGATCCTACATGGTGGATTGTTGAGATATATAAAGCACAACGACTGGAATTGCAGATAAGATAGTCTTGTACAAGTCCTATTTGATAAATTGGTACCGCAAATTACCTTGGCTGGTGAACCACCATGCAAATATTTACCCCTTCAAGTGCTTCGCGACGGAGTGCTCTAAGCAACAACAGAGATGATGAACTGTCAAGTCCAGATGTAGGTTCGTCCAAGATCAATAATGATGGCTCCATAACCATCTCAAGACCTACATTAACCCTTTTTCGTTGCCCTCCTGAGATTCCACGTTTCTCTACGGTGCCAACAAGGGAATCTCGAACAGCTTGTAGTCCCAATGACTCGATGACCCTCTCAAGAACTAGGACCTTCTCTGCTTTTGATAGACTTGCTGATAATCTGCGATTGTAATCTTATTCAGAACATCAAAATACCAAGAGGAGAAGAAGCACTCACAAAGTCAGGTGAATAGATAAATGAAAATCTACCGAATGCTCCCTTCTAAAGATGAAAGATCATCATTCATCTCAAAGTTATCTAACTCCCTATATCATATGACTAAATGCTAAATCGAATGCTACAATCTTCGGCACCTTTGCTTCCTCAGAAAGACGCTGCAAAAACAAAGCACTTACATAGGATTTCAAGAATTATCTCTAGTCTCTACTTACTCAGCCTACACAAGACAATTTGTAATGCGATAATCTTGGCATGCAACCCCTCTTACTATTCAACTAGCACGCGTATAGACTCAAACCATCCTGATTAGACATCAGAAATTATGATTCAGCGAATGAGGCTTACTAACAGATACATCATTATGCACTTGAGCATGGCACTAACAGTACAAGGAAAACTCAGAACTAAAAAATTGAATTGTTATTGAAGTATTATGATAAAGTATGGCCTACCTACATCTTGCACTGAACCACAAATTCTCCTCAACTGTCAAGTTTCCGTGCACTATATCATCTTGAGGCACAAATCCAATAATCTTTTTGTAGGAGTAAGTTGATTCAGCTTTTCCATTTATAAGAATCATACCAGTCTTTCTGCAACCAGTAGCCTTCCCAGCCAAAGCAGATAAGAATGTTGTTTTTCCAGCTCCTGATGGACCCATAACAGCTGACACCCGCCCAGGAGATATTTTACCAGTCACGCACCGCATCAGATGTTTCTTTTTCCCCTTCAATGTAAGGGTTAAATCTTTGAAAGCAACCTCTAAGGTGGGCCTCTTCCTGATTTCCATATCAGTAGCCATAGAAAGTATTCCTGAGAAAGTGAGGTTACTGTTCTGCTCCTGCAGCGCCTTCTCTTTCTCAATTTGGCCATATGCGTATTTGAAAATCTGACTTTGTGTCTGTAATTTTTTTGCCATCGCATTCTTCTTCAGATTCTTATCTCCAATCTCCAAGTTAAAACCCTTCGGCCCATCAGGATCCTCAATTTCGCGCATCATCTTTGTAAGATCACCATGCTCTTTTTGTTTCCCTTTTCCAGCTTTAGAAGCACTCTGTGATGCATTTGCAGCATCCACAGTGTTAAGAAAAGCTGTATCTGAATCTGGATTAGTTTGAGCTACACCTTTAGGCTGATCACCCAATTTCAAAGATTTCCTTCTAGAAAAGGTTCTTGACAACGAGGTCTGCAGTCCAATAGCACGCTTTTTAGCATTATCTTTAGCAGTTTTCCAGCGATCACGCGCTTGTGCAGTTTCCCTTGCACTTTTTGCAGCAGCATCCCTAGACTTTGCTAGTCTTCTTTCTCGAGTAGCAAGGACTTGATCAGAGCAATTATATATTATCAAAAGCAAGAATGTCACACCAGCCTGCATAACATGGAAGAAAGGGAATTATATTACATTGCTTAAATTTGTCGCAAGAAAAATTTAAATATATTGAGAACACAATGTTAAATGAACGTTAAAATCTATGGCACAGAACTAATGTTGTCCCTAATACATTGATTAGTTAATTTTTATCATTCGTCTACCTAAGCAAATGTTCCAAATTAAGCTTCCTTAAGCCTGTGCATTTTTTTCATAGCTGATCCAGGGTATAAACAATCTAATGCTAGAAGGGGAAGGTATCACATATTTCACAACAGGTAACAGTTTTCAAGTCTGAGATTGGTGAAGACCGTGAGCGAAAGTCCTCAGAACTGCAGAAAGGAAGAGTGAAAAGTATGCACCCAATCATCACAATGTCTTCAAAAATTAGCATCGAGCCACCTCCCCCCCCCCCCCCCGCCCCCGCGGTATGTCTGCAGAGGGCACATGTAACAAAATCCAATGGGCAAATATCATTGTTTCCACATACTAACTCAAGAGGCGTCGAAGTATAGGAACTGAAGTGCAGGAGTGAGTTAATCAACAGCACTTACAAAAAGCAAAATACCATACGCAGTGATATTTTGGGTTTCACTTCCAACATTGCATTTGGTCATGGGTAAACATCCTGCACGTGGTAAACACAATGTTATTAAAATTATCAAACATAAGCCACATATGGCAGCCATAATATCTAGTTTCCTCCATTTTATCCATTTCATCCCATTTGTTGAAAATAATTTTCTAGCAAACTATTGTGATCCCTTACCATGTGTTATATTCCTACATAAGTTTAAGTATATACATTCACTTAGCATAGCTGAGTTCATATCTTCTTATGTTATTCTCTTTAATTCATGATGACACTGTTGGTGATAAGGGTAGAAGATAAAGTATTCTGAAAAGGGTTTTGTTTAAGTTGAGCTGCTGCTCTTAGTTATTTTATCATGAATCAGATTTCTACATTAGACATTTGATTAGGCTGCCTTATATAGGCTCTACAGATAATTCTAGAGCTACCTTAGGAACTAGGAGTACAACTATTATCTTATATTTCCTAGGACACATTAAATGAGAGATTGACAGATTATTAGAAAACTAGAGAACTCCAGAACTTCAAGTAATTTCCAGAATATGCTAGATGCATATTTAGTGCTGGAAATACAAATTATCTCACAAATTCCCCCCTTTAATTTGTAATTTTCAGCACTAAATATGCATCTAGCAAAAGTCATTCCGGAGCAAAGAGTTGTTGAGAAAATTCTTAGAAGTTTAACCTCTACATTTGACCATGTTGTGGCAGCGGTTGAAGAATCAAAGGATTTATCAAAGCTATCCATGTTTCAGCTAATGGGTTCACTAGAAGCTCATGAAGAAAGGATACAAAAGTCAGCAAAACAGCCACTCGAGCAAGCATTTCAATCTCAAGCACGCAATGGAAGAAAGGGGGACAATTTCAAAAGAAGGGGCAGCAAGGACAAGGCGTTCGTGAGAATAATTCTTTTGCTCATGGCAAAGGCAGAGGAAGGAGAGGAAACCAGCAGCAAAGGACCAGAAATTCCAGCCCATATTGCATTATTTGCAAGAAATCAGGTCATGTGTCCCGTGATTGTCGCTATAGATGCAAAAGGTGTCGAATTCCAAATCACTCTCAACGGGATTGTTGGCATCAAAACAAGGAGGAGAAAAATGAAGCAAATTTCCTCCATGAAGAGGAAGGCGACCAAGTGTTCTACACTTGTTTGAACGTGGAAGAGAAGTCTGACAAGGTTTGGTTTCTAGACAGTGGTTGTAGTAACCACATGACAGGAGATAAAGATATATTCACACAGCTTGACACAACCCACAAGAGTCAAGTCACTCTTGGAGATGGGAAATCAGAAAGTGTTGAAGGCAAAGGAACCATTTCTGTGGCATCTAAGTCTGGCAACCAGAAGTAAATAAATGACGTTCTCTATGTACCACGTCTTGCCCATAATCTTCTAAGTGTTGGGCAGTTGGTACAGAAGGGCTACAAAGTGGTTTTTGATGGCGGTGCTTGTGAAATCATTGACAAGAAGACAAAGGCTGCAATTGCAAAAGTTAGAATGAGTCGAAATAAAGTCTTTCCTCTGGTTATGCCAAGTTGTACCAAGGTTGCGTTGAGTAGTGAAGTTGTTGATGAATCACACCTATGGCATCTGCGATATGGTCATTTGCATCAGAAAGGGCTCCAATTACTCGAGCAAAAAGAAATGGTGATGGGACTTCCAGAAATCAAGGGCCAAAAAGGCGTATGTGAAGGCTGCATATATGGCAAGATGCATCGCTTCCCATTTCCGAAAACATCTTGGAGGGCAAAAGCACCACTGGAGCTCGTCCATGCTGACATTTTCGGTCCTACAAGAACTCCCTCTTTAGTTTGTGGATGATTATACTCGGATGATGTGGATTTATTTTCTTGATAAGAAGTCAGAGGCCTTTAGTGTTTTCTTGCAATTTAAGTCTCTTGTTGAAAGGCAAAGTGGCTTTCTAATGAAGACACTTAGAACTGATCGTGGTGGAGAGTTTATCTACAAGCCATTCATGGAGTATTGTAAAAAGGAGGGCATTCAAAGGCAGCTCACTGTTCGGTACAGCCCCCAACAAAATGGTGTCGCCGAGAGGAGGAACCGAACAATTGTTGAGATGGCTCGAAGCATGCTAAAGGGAAAAAGGCTACCAAATAGCCTATGGGCAAAAGTTGTTCACACAGCGGTGTATATCCTAAATCGATCACCAACAAAGTCGGTTCGCAACAAAACTCCAGAACTTCAAGTAATTTCCAGAATATGCTAGATGCATATTTAGTGCTGGAAATACAAATTATCTCACAGACACTTGGCGGGTAATTACATCTGATTAACCACGTAACTACGTCAAATGTGGCTTTTAATATAGTATCGTATATTATGATATCTGATATATTCCCTATTGATACATAGTCTAATAAATCTCAGAACTGCTAGCATATATTTTTTATATATGTTAAGGTATTAAATCAATTATTGAGCCTCAACCATCAGTATAGACTTTTGGTTGAGATGGTTCTCTACAATATATATAAATTCTCATTATTCTAGTTGAGGAAAGAATCAATCTTATATAACAAAATTCGTGGCAGAACTTCTATAAAAGAAAACATAAAAGGTACTATGGATTAAAATGGCGTCTAGGAACAGAGGAGGTGGCAGACCAAAGATCTAGAGATATGATAGATATTGAAGATACAGGTATTTTTCTCAGCACACAATCACAGAATAACACTTACGTGGCTGAGATGTTGAACCAGTTCGGCAATAATGCCTGTGAAAAGATCATTAACAAAAAAGATCAGCATGACTGCAAATCTGAAGACCAGCACTTATTAAAGGATGAGGCGACTAGAATCAGAAGAAGGTGACAATTTGGATGAGACAGTCAATTTATGCCATTCTAGGAAATCAAGTAACAGGCCTGTAACACGAAAATGTAATTTTTTTTTTTAAACAAACAAACAACGAAACAAAGTAATAAGTACCCACTACTGCATGATACTTTTTGGATTGTAGTTGGACAGTATGATCCTGCTGCACAGAATACCTCTCTACTACTGCTGATATCAGCCCAAATATCAGCTGCTCCACAAGTATGATTTGGTTGCCCTTGGGGAAGTTGGTAACGGTAGCTACAAGCAACACGTAAATATTTGTTTCAGCCAAAGCAAATAAATAAAAGAACAAGTATCTCACAAAACGAGAACGGTAACAAGCTAAACTTACGGATCACAAACCCCAGTAGTCTTGTTGAAAGTCGCTAATGGGCAGTAGGATCCAAGTGGGCAAGCTTCAAGTCACCAACAGGAAATAAAGAAAATAGTGAGGAAACTTCTATATGGTAAAAAAAAAAGATAGATGTCCAAGCAAGAAAGAATAGAAAGTATGGAAGAGCTTTCGAGTATTAAGACATGCAGCATAAACCAAAATCTACACATTGGTGCCAAGATAGCAAGCACATGTTGAGCATTATATGCAACCTCTAAGCAATTAATTAGGTCACAGCCCTGTCAACACGGAAGTGTAAGCTCACTTCACTTGTTCATGGCGGCAATGCTTTCCCATTAATAATCTACATTCAGCCCATTCTGAGCATTATATTGAGCCTCTAGGCAATTAAATCTACACTGCTGGGCTTTCTTCTCATAAGAATATAATTCTTGTCAGGTATATATGGCACACATTTCTGAACAAGATATTTTTCCAGAGGAATAGTCTCATAGTCATAATTTGGTTGTTTGGCCTTCATATAACAGGAGAGGATCTTGAAGGAAAGATGAGCAGAGTGCCCCACGAGCTATGTGTATCAAAATTTGGAGAACATTTCAGCATAGCTATCGACCAATTGTTCAAATTGTTAGTAGAACTTTAGAACTTCTATAAACTACATTAGTGAAGAGAGTAAGTGTATGGATTCCATTACAGCTTAACTTTACTCTTTAGTTGGTGAGGTTCCTCTTACAGGGAGCACGAATTCAGTAGACAGGATATGTTCTATCTTACTTTATCACTGCGTTTTTCCCTCCACGGCAGTGAATTATGAAGACCTTTTCTAAAACATTTCTTATATAATACAAAGTTTAGTCATGGGAGATTCTATCCTACAATTCTAACCCTTCAATTGGACCTTAGTGTTTGGCAACCTTTATATAAAGCTTGTTGATTTACATAAGAGTATACGTAGAAATATCCAACAATGCATTCAGAGATACCTCAAAAGAAGGCAACCTAAGAGTCTATTAGCGGCCTCAAAGGAAGAGTGCATTCTAATTTTGTTTTAAGAGAAATAAAAGTAGGTTACAGCCAGATGAGACTTAACTATAAAATACCAGAAAGACCCTGGTGAAGCTGGGACAAACCTATGCGCAGTGTTGTGAAAGATTGAGGAACAGAGAAAAATACTTATATATCAGGAAGAGATTTCATGGAACATTTGAACACCAGAATATATCACAAGCAACTTGAGAATTGAATTTACTAGAAAAGAAGCAGCACACTGTTAACGACCTCAATGGAAGAGTGCATTGTAATTCTAACCCTGGTGATGCTGGGACAAACCTAAACGAGGTGCTGTGAAAGATTGAGGACCAGAGAACAACACTTATATGTTGGGAAGAGATTTCATGGAACAAATGAACACTTATATATCACAAGCAACTCGAGAATTGAAATAATAGGAAAAGACGCACCACACTGTTTAGTGAATTGGAATTTGGAACATTGGAAATACAGTTTGTCAACAGAACTAGAGCACTCGAGAGCAAGAGCCATGCTTCTTGGCCTATATAAACTTGGGAATCCAAACAAAACTGATCAAAAGACCAGCATCTTTCTTCATGCTGTCAATAACAGAATCTATCACTCAAGAGTCAGTTCACAACCTTAGATTCAAGACGCCAATTATCGGAAACCATCCCTTGGATAGAAGCCTATTGGCAAAGTCAAAAGATAATATAGCTAAAAGATTTTTTTTTTTCAACACACAATTCCTAGCCTCAAGCTCACACTGCAATCCCACTTTTTTGTAATGGCAGCAAACCGTACTTCATCCATGGATCTTCAAAATGCTGATCCACGTTAGTCAGAGTAAAAATTGTTGTTAAAGTATAATTAATTTAAATTTAATCTTTTTTTTTTACTATGTCTATTACTTCAAGTTCTATTCAACATGCATAAATTCGTAGATAATAGAGAGAAAACATTAACAGAAGTATGTAGATTTTACTTGTAACAGGTACCAAGTATTTCAAGACAACACACCTAAAAAAAATAACATGAACCTCTAAAGTCTAAACACTCAAGATTTTTAACCACTATAACAAGGTATGATCATCACGATGCAGAGACCAAATTGCATAAACAAAAAAGAAGGCATAGATTCTGATTTCGTGGACATAATAGGTGTTCAGGACTTACGTATCATGCAAGTTAGGCCATGTGGGCAGAAGAAACCTTCGCAACAAGGCTGGCAATCATTTGTTCTATCTGGTACATCCTTAGAATCTCTCAAATTAACACTCTGGTCTTTACCAACACTGCAAGCCCAACCTGGCTGACATCCAGAAAGCCAAGTGGTCAAATTACAATTCCGGTTTAGCTTCACGTAATTGGCCCCCATGAGTCCGTTTTCAACAAAGCCAGTAAAATAAAACTTAATCTCTGCTGCTGTACATAACCGTCTGACCAGGTCCCCTGTAAACACACAAATTTAAAATAGTTAATCCATTATGTGAAAAGACAGCCGAATTGGTCACAAAAGCTTAAGTATTTAACAAGACAACCGCTCCATTAACAATTGATAATGGCCCTGCCGATTTTCCAAGTACCATACAAGTACTCATATAGCAACATATGCCAACAACCACGAACCTGTTGTCAAACACATGTCAATCCAACAATGACAATTCTAGTGATGATCATTGTCTCTTGCTTAACAAATCACAAAACCCCCAGCTGGAGGATCACTGAAGATACCTCTATGACTATAATACGCCAAATGACCAATAAATCACTATAAAGGCAACTTGAGTTCCTCAAAAAAAAAAACCTCACTTGCACTAAAAAAGAAGGCACCATTACACTAAAATTATGACATAAGCTGCTCAAGAACATATTTCTACTTGTCATTAAATGGAATGTTACAAGCCGCAGAAAATGACCCGTCAAACCATAGTGCTAGCCATTCGAGACAATATAAAGAAAAACACCAAAACAGCTCAAAATAGCTAGCCTTATCAACATTTGCAAGCTATGATTTGCTAACGATGCCATAAAAATGAAAAGAAACTTATCGAATTAGTAGTAAACCAAGTTCTCTCACCAACACAATTACACAAGCCAACTCAATGATAGCTTACAGGTTCTTATAATATAAACAACACCACAGCATAGTGAAACGAAACAGACTACATTGCGCAAAGAGCTAAATGCTACCTTTTCTTTTACTAGCATTAATTCAAAATTCAAAACAAAAACCCGATACTCAAAACGAAAAATAATCTCTGCTCGACACAGTTATTAACAAATTTTACCTATGACACACAGTAGAAACAATTCACTGTTAAAACTATATATCAAAAATAAAATGACTCGCAAAAACGATTCAATTACTTAATCATAGAACCGTATTAAAGTATAAAGTCATTGTTTGGGCCCTAACTATCAGCGTTTAGACTTTTGGTTGCGTTGGTTATCTAACATGGTACTAGAGCCTCTTTCCTATTAGGGAAATGTATCAATCATGATCATTTCCCAATCACACCATATCAAGCTCTCCTTAGATCATGCACATAATTGATTGTAATTGATTAGTTATATATTTACCTTCCTAGCTTAGCTTGTATTATGAGTAAAGATTGATTCTTACCTAGATTAGTAGCATAATTATAGGAATTATGATTAAGTTTTGATTCTCTTGTACTTGTATATAAACCGATTCACATCAATGAAATTACTCAATCTTTCATGTATGTTTTTCTCTCTTCCCTCTTCCCTCCAATTCACTACATGGTATCAGAGCAGTCGATCCTTCGACGCGCTCATCAATGTCTTCCGCCTCATTGTCTTCCATTTCTTCAATTCTTTGAAAGCTTCAATTAGTCGTCGATCTTGTGACTACAACCCCATTTCCCTTCAAATAATTGTTGTTCTTGTGAACCCTCACGTTCTTCCTCTCCCTTATTCTAATCTCATCTTATCTTCCCCTCAAATTCTACATCTGACGTACGGAGTATTGAACTTTGTATTCTCTCTTAATTCATAATTTGTTTTTCTTCACAAATTCCAAATTTTATATCCTCCTCTTTTCCCTCTCTTCTTTCAACGTCTCAACATCCTCTTCTTCCCCTCTTGATAAGTTTAATCCCTCTCGCCATTTTCTTTTCTTCTTGATTTCTTCTCCTTCTTTGATATTTTTATCTCACAAATATTTTCTACTTTCCTGTCGACAATCACCATTTGCCTCTTAATCTTATCTTCTTTATTCTTCTCCTGCCTTCCCTCTAAAAAAAAAAAAAAAAAAAAAAAAAAAAAAAAAATTCCTCTGACAGATTATTCTTGCCCTCGTGTAATCCTCTTTCTTCTCTCACTCTTAATAATATTTTTCTCACAAATTTCCTTCTAATCCTCTACTGCACTCTCAATTTCGTCCTCTCACAAAATTTTCTTTCCCCTGTTATCTCTATCTCCACCCCATTATCTCCTTATCTCGTTCTATTGTCTTCTTCTCACATTTGTCTTCATTATCGTCGCCGATAGTCGTCACGATCATCGGAACGTTTAATTTTGTTGCAACCAACATCAAATCGTCGATAATTTGTCAGATTTTGTTCGACAACTTGACCAAATTGTCGTTGTTCTTGTGATCAACGAGCCTTGTTGCGGAGACTCTGTTCCTGCAACTGTTCCTACCTTTGTTCCCTCGTTTGTTCCTTCTCCTGCTTCTTGCTCTAACTCACATCTCCCCAACATGCTTGTGCAGTTGTGCACCATGTCCGATTATTTCTTATTCTTGATCCTCAAATCATCTCCAATAGATTGTTCCTATTCTTCCATTCATCTTCTTTCTATCTCCTAATTACAATTTTCCCAACTCCCCTTTCTCTATAAAACTCTGGCTCTGCCCCTTATTTCCTTTTCTTATTCTTGAAATTTCCTTCTCACAAATTCATTTTCTCATGTCAAAAAAAAAAATGTCTTCACAAATTTATCCCTCTTATCATCTTCAAAATATTTCGGGTTGATCTTGTGACACGCGGAAATATTGTCCTCTCTCCCTTATGGTTTCGACTTGTTTTTGTGACATCCGAATGTCCCTCTACGACGTCTTCTCTTCGTCAGCGGTCTCTACATTTGCCTTTCAAGATTGGACTTACCCTCCGGCCGTCCATCTTGCGGGTGCGTATTAGGGAAATGTATCAATCATGATCATTTCCCAATCACACCATATCAAGCTCTCCTTAGATCATGCACATAATTGATTGTAATTGATTAGTTATATATTTACCTTCCTAGCTTAGCTTGTATTATGAGTAAAGATTGATTCTTACCTAGATTAGTAGCATAATTATAGGAATTATGATTAAGTTTTGATTCTCTTGTACTTGTATATAAACCGATTCACATCAATGAAATTACTCAAGCTTTCATGTCAATATTTCTCTCTTCCTTGTTCTCCTCCCCTAATTCTCTACATTTCCTGAGGTATCAAGTTCAGATTCTCGTAACCCCCCTCCTAAGTCAAGTCAAGCACAAGTCGTCATCTACAGATTGGTATATAGTCCACGTTTCATGCCCACTGGCCACTGAGGGCATTCACGTGAGGGGGCGTGTTAAAGTATAAAGTCATTTTTTGTGCACAAATATCAATCTAAGACTTTTGGTTGAGTTGGTTATCTAACAAATCGCGGACCAAGATGAAAACCAGTACCTCTAGTGCTACGAACGCAATTCGACAGGAATTGCAAATCGCTCGAGAAATTAAAGGCCGCATTCCAATCAGTGTCCCTGTAACACACACGCCACCATCAAAAAATAAAAATCAATTTGACAAAAATGGGGTAAAAAGTATGAGAATAATAATACTAACGCGTCACTAATGCAGAAGCTGAACTCCTTTTTAATCTCCGGGGTTAAAATAGCGGTGGTGTTCGCAATCCGCTGGTAAACAAGCTGAGTAAACAAATCAACGGTGGCGGCATTATCAGTTGCCGAAACGGAATCATCGTCATCATCGCCCTGGCAAATTCCGGAGCAGCAAAAACTGGCGATAAGTAACGGTAACAAGTAACGGCGAAACTCGGAACTCGTACCTCCGCCTTTCTCTCTCGCTTTCCTCATGATTCTGATCAATTTTGCGGAGGAGTAGCGTAGTGAAGGTGTTAGGGTTGTGAAGGGGATTGGAATTGGGGAGATGAGGAGAGAGAGGGAGTGAGGAAACTTGAGAGGGAAGATTAGAGGGAGCTGTAGAATAGGGAGGAGACATGGTGAAGAGAAAGAAATGGCGTTGTTTTTGGAGCACACGCGGGAAATTATGGTTGAATTTGAGCAACTGAAACTTGCTATTTATCGGATGTTCGGAACGGAACCCACAATTGCCGAAAATACCCCTCGCTGGTTGAGGAGGTGGAGTGGACAGTGGAGGTGGTGTTTCAGAAGGTGGGCGGTTGGAGGGGGAGGGTGGACGATTGTTTGGAACTGAAACTTGATGGATTTTAATTTAATTTGAAACATATTCCGTATATAGTAACTCTGATTAATATAGTTAATTGATTGATTATCCAGTCATAAGGCCAATCTTAATCATTAACATTGAAACTTTTGTCGATTTCATACTATTACGCTTGTCATGAGTTAAGGAATTTTGACTATAAATAAGACTTAGAGGTTTAGGTTTAGGGATTGAGGTTAGAAATGCCGAAGTAAGCCTGCATAGTTACCAATCTATTAGAATATGAAACACAATACAGTTTGATTAATTTTTTAGTACTTGTAAAACTCATACAATGTTGCATGCATTCACGGCTGTTAAGGGTCTGCTTATTTAGACTACAAACAATATGGTGGTTGCAAGACTTGTAACCCAAGGATCAGATATTCATGTTCCATGTATTACGCGTACATTTGAAGCCATTAGCCATGATACAAAATGTAAGAGCATGGAACCGATGTCCATGATCTCTAGTCATGCTTCGTGCCAAAGTTGCACAGCACTCATGTTGTAACTTACCACTACGGTAGTAACTTCACACTATGAGTATATTCGGTAGTACATTAAAACGTAGAAGGTAAGGTTAAAATGCTAATCTACATATCCCGCGATGTAGTATTTGAGTAGCATTTGGAGTAGTAGGTTGCGGTGAGGATTTATGGAATGCTCTTCAAACCAGCATTTCACGGTTAGAAGTGAATACAATTTTTTGTTCCACATAAGCCCATAGGTTTTAGTTCCACACACATATTTCAATGTCGTTTCTCGTATTTTGATATTCCAAGAGCTAATTTCTCGAACATGTAATTCAGACCTTAAACAACTGATTTATCAAGAAAATTCCAAACAGTTACAGCTACCAAAACAACTAAGTTTATCAAATACACCCTATGTAGATGATTTTCTAGTTTTTTTTTTCAACCCCTCACACTATTGGTAACCACCCACCACTTTGCCAACTCATATAACAAGTTTTGGTGGCGTTAAGTGTGTTAATTTAGTCGCTTGTAATAGTATTATGAGTAATTTATCATGAATCGAGTGCTCATTTAATTTGTGTTTTTTGAGTCCCAAATGGGAGTATTGGACATTTTGTAAATAGATGTCTACAACCTCGACCGATCGAGAAAGTTCGATGACTGATCAAAGAAGTGAAGTGACCGATCAAGTGTTGTGGGTTGCTAAAGACGAGGCCTGGTCATGAAAATTCTGACTGCCTGCAATCTCGATGGCATGTTTATCCTGTCTCTATGCTTCGGAAATGACCGCGGTTGATGATGATTGATAAACATGGTGGTGGATCAGGCAATTTTATCAGATCAAGGGGTACATGGTGCCATGGTGGTGTTGATCGATTTTGATGGTGGTGTATGATGATTCTGATGATGTTGAATAATGGGGGTGAGACTTTCGCAAATGATATTGACGATGAGAGAGAGAGAGAGAAAGGGAGTGACTTGTTCCCTCTTGAGTCTTGAGAGCAATTTAGGTTATTTTTTTGTTTTTTTTTCCGCGACATTGTTTTTATCATATAAATGTCATGAATTGTAAAATCAGCCCTCAAGGGTTAAGGAAGGAGGGAAAATGGTGAATGGGGTCAAAATATAAATGAAAAATATGAAAGAATAAAAATAAAAACGGGAAGGTTAAAACAAATAGTAAACCTTGTATGAGACGATTTCAAATTAAAACAAGGTCCAAATGATCATTTCTCACTTTGTTGCTATGAATAAGCCCGCCATTTTGGGGTGATAAATACTGTTTGCTTAGTTCTTAGATCGGGCCCAAGATTCGATATTAAACAAAGCAAAATGACTCCCCGGAAACACATGAATATCAAACGAATGAATCTACGTGTGTTATTTTTGCAGTAATGCATGCTATTTCCATTTTCATCTTGTCGTGTCCGATAATTACAAATCCCCTTTTACATTGCGAACTAGGTGATTAAAGGAACGCACGAACCAATTGGATTCATATCAAAACCAACTATTTTTATGTCGTCTCCACCTAACATAAACCCCGATATAAATATAAATTAACCTTGTCCAAGACAGTGACACCAACCCCCCAACCGCCCCCCTCTCTGCGAAATCTAAACATCAAAACCATCGGTCGCCACCTGAAAGCAAAACAAAACATAAATTTCACAGTGGAAGGGCAAGAATCAAAGCAAAAAAAAGTTGTGTTTATCACCAGAATCTGCATGACGAAAATTGAAAACCGTCGATCAAAATCTCTAGTTGAGACTCTAGACATCTGAATCACCCGATTACGCTCTACATTTTCAATTCTTTACATTTTTTTATTTTTGTAGCATTTTTTCCCGCTTTCTCTAAACCCTAATTTCCGCATAAACATCCCCAAAATCATGCCACATTCTCCCAACAAACCCTAATTTCGACAGGTAAAAACGCAGAATTCCAGGTTATTAGCTCGGAAATGGCGAACGATGCTCGTAACACTCGTAAAAGCACAGAAGATGAAAGCAGCGGGTCTAGGAAGAAGCCTACTTCTTCGGTTTCGGGTTCGGGTTCGGTTACCGGGGAAGCGTCAGGGTTAAGGAGGTCGACTAGGAGCCAGAGCAATTCTAGTCCTGGTTCGGTTAGAAAGTCTCAGAGGCTCGAGAAACGGGACCCCGAACCCGCTACGCCGACCCTGCCTAGGAGGTCTGCTAGGGAGAATAAGTTCGAGTCGTCCTTTAGTTTGGGGAAGAATTCCAGGCAGCTGACTGGTAAGGCGGGTTCCAGGACCCCGGATACCTCTAAGAAGCTTCCTCAGGAAGCTGAGTTGAAGGCCAAGCCGGATTCGAGTCCTAGTGTTGGTGAGAAGAGGAAGAAGAGGTTGGATGCCAGACGATTTAAGGCCTTGTTTGACTCGGTCACGACTAAAGTTTCAGGTGAGTTCATCATTTTTATTTATTTTTTATTTTAATGTGTTGCATTTTGTGATTGGATTGCTTATATATTTGTATTTCGAGTTTTTGTTTGATTTGGTTGTGATATGTGAATGTGTTGTGTTGGTATTGTTGTCTGGTTTGATAGCGGAAACTAGTTTAGAAACAGAATCGAAGAAGAGGAGGTTGGACACTTGTTCTGGCAATGAGGATAGTTGTTCTGGAGAGCCGGGGGAGGCAGAGGGGATATCGGGAATTAGTGAAAAGGGTGTAGGTAACAGCCATGTGAAATTGGAGGAAGGGTTGCAAGTGAACGGGAATGATCATGGGGGTGGTGTTTGTGGTAATGCTGGTGAAGGTTTAGAGGAGAAGTGTGATGGAGAAGCAAATAGGGATGTTGAGGACCCTCAGGAAGAACCACAAGAGTGTAGTGATGGAGAGGAAATGGAGGCGGATTGTGCAACAAATGTAGATGTTGGTACAAAAGGTCAGTGCGTAGAAAAAGCTAGTGAACTGAAAGATGGGGAAGGACAGCAAGTGTCCAGGGATACAAACCTTTCTTCTTCATCTACTCCTGGAACCGTGGCTGAAAAGAACAGTGTGCAAGTTGTAGTTGGGGAAGTGTGTGACTCTATGGTGGAACAGCTTCCAGATCAAGAAATCCCATTGGCTTCGGGCAGGCAAGGGGATATTAGTAATGGTTCGATATGTTGTCAGAAAGCACCAACAAGTGGGGCATCTGTTGTTGGTGGCGAATCTACCGACACCAACATGGCAGTTATTGCATCTGTATCACCTACATGCAAGACGAGTTCCTTAAATGAAGAATGTGCCAAATGTTCAAAAGGACCGAGGTAATGTTTTATCTCCAATTTGAATATTTATTAAAGCTTTGATATTAAATGTACATAGATTAAGCTTGCAAACACCACATTTTGTTGTTGTTTTGGTGCTATATTTAGCTACCGTATCGACCCTTTAAAGATAATTAAAATGCAGCTATTTTGTCTTGGCTGCCGCTTTGTGGACATTAATGCTTGAGATTGTGTGTTTTCTTGGTTGATTTGACTTTTAGCTCTATTATGGAGACTGGAGTCTTATGATTTCTTCCTTTTAATGGCCCGAATATATTTTTGGTCATCTGTCAGCAACCTATCTAGTTACTAACGTAGGGATAAGACTGCCTACGTCCTGATCTTTAAAAATAGACTTCGGACATCTGACCCTCCTTACCTTGCCAAAGAGGCTTTATTTAAAATCACAGCTTTATCATCGAATGGAGACCGATTATCGTTTTTGATGGTGTGGTGACGTGAGGCTTGAAAAGTGGCAAAATGCAAGATCATCAAATCTTCAATGGACGTTGTCTTCAAAAGTACATAAGTTCCTCCTGTAAATGCTCACGAAATTGCTGAATGAATGGTTGTGTACACATCATTGGCTCAAGACTTCTTTATCCTCTTCTCCAATCGACAATCACATCCATAACATAGGAAGCTGGATACCCTGAACTTTGATATATTGATGTTCTATAAATAGTTTTCTCTTTTTTAAGATTTTCTTTTGACATAAGAATCCTCGAAAGAGAACTAGTTGCAACTACTGTCTCTATTTGGATTGGAGTATTTATTTCAATGTTCAGTGGATCAATAAAATGATTATTCTGTGGCTTGGGAAATATAATGGATTAAATTAATATGACTCACTACATGGTTCGCCCATATAGCAGTGAATGCTATTCTCAACCAGTTTCCATTATGGGTCATTTGGGAACAGGATCTATATTTTGCCACACAGGGTAAGGCTTCGTAGAAGTGGAACCCTCTACTAACTCATTTCATGCATCAAGACGTTCCAGATATAGCTGAAAATCCACCTTGTAAGAGTCTTGAGGAGAAGTTTTGCTCCAAAAGTTAGCTACTTGTGAGTTCAAGTCATTTAAGTGTTCATTTGATTGTCATGATCTGCTTAATTTCTCCAGATCTCTTGGATCTGGTTAATTTTTAGATCGGTAGGTAGTTATCCTTTTAGCATGTTAGGTGAGAAACTTTACATCTGCTCTTGTATGAAAACTGGTAACCAAACTCCTATTTTTAATGCCCAAAATCTTCTATGATCCTCTATTTCATTGTTTTTGCATCCGTTTGTCAATACTATTCTATCTACCTTACCTTGTCTAGTGGCATAGTGTGAGCCTCGCACTTGTAGGAATCAAGCGGTGACAGTCGTTTGAAAAAGTGATGGTTAAGGTTCATCTTTCAATGCCAGCAAGTAAAGATTGTGCTTGTACTGCAGGTCGGATCATGATTCTTCAAAGCACGAGTCTGGCTGTCTTTTAAATTCTATGAGCGATGCTAATTTTGTCTCAGTTTCAGAGGTTGGCTTTTTTTTTTTTTTTATGTTTTCCGTCAACAATTATCTTTATCTCCTGTTCTAACATGAAAATGATGTCTATTTGCGATTTTCACTCCTGAAAAAAAAGCAATTGCTTTTGTAATGGGTCTACATGAGATGTGTACCAGCTTTTCCGACATTTATCTTTATCCCCTGTTCCTTTTTTTTTTTTTGTATCTTTCCAACTTTGAGGTGTTTCACAGGAGGTTTATCAAAGCTGTTGGTGGTCTTTATAAGTAGGGTCAATGTGCTTTCAGAGTTGTTTTCCCGAGATCTTTGTACATACTTAAAGTGATAAGGTTCTAACTTCTAAGAGCGTAGCAATAAGACAACAATTGATTCTGGCATTTGCTTAATTTAGGCAAGACTCACTAGCTGATCGTTGAAATAATGACAATTATGTTATTGCTATATATGTAGACTTGCGGTTTAAAAAAGTTTCCACGATATCTGTTAAATTCCTGTCTTTTGCATCGTAATTCATTTTATACATGCTAGTGTTTGATTAGCAGGAAGGGGAGCCTTGGTGCACGGGTAAAGGTGTTGCTGTGTGATCGATAGGTTACGGGTTCAAGTCCTGGGAGCAGCCTCTTGTCCAAAAAGTGACAAGGGAAGGCTTGCTCTCTATACACCCTTGTGGTGGGACCCTTCCCAGGTCCCTCGCTTTGCGGGGACGCCAATGTGCAATCGGGCTGCCCTTTAGCGTTTGATTAGGAGGTCCCTCAAGGTGCAGCCTTGGGACTCTAGTGCCTCAGGAGCACCATCAAACTCTCTTTTATGCACCCATAAGGCCTTTGTGATAGGCATGTCTTGTGATCCACTGGAGAAGTAGACTCCGGATGGAGCCCTGCTGATGAGCTTCATTTCTTGGGGTTATTTACCAAAACAGCTATTTGGATAAAACTATTTACCAAAATGACCGTTTCCTAATTATATTCTAACTATTTTCTCTTATTTAAAATAGCAAAAAATAGAAAACAAATGAACATGGATAATTAAAAACAGAAAAACACCCCCTTTCTCTCACTCCCCTCCCCTCCCCGATTACAACCCCAACCCGCGCTGCCGTAAGCTAAGTGTCCCATTGACGATCTCGGTGAATCTTCAACTCACACCATCTTTATCTTAAGACCCGTAATTTAGGAAACTACCCCAAAGCCCCATTTGGATTCAATTGCTTAATTATGGGTTTAGATTGGTATGTTCCAAAACACGGGTCAAATATCAAGCACCTCTGGTGGAATCTTGTTTCTTTTGTTCGACATTTCAGCAAAATTGGCCGCCACATTTTCGCATTGTTGTATTCCCAGCAGCGTTTTTAGGCAGGTTTGGGCTCGTGACTACTGACTTGGTTCAAAATTCGCCAACTTTCCAATTAAAATTTGGGCATGAATCTAGTCACCGGTGAGCGGGTTCGGGGTTGGTTTCGAGCTTGGCTGGGCTTGGGGAGGGATGAGATCAGACAGAGAGAAGAGTTTGTTTTTTTATGGTGTTTCTTCATTTTTTCTTTGTTAATAAAAAAATGGTTAGTTTGGGAAATGTTATTAGGAAATGGTCATTTTGGTAAAGAGTTTTGCTAAAATAGCCGCTTTTTTATTTGATGAACTGTTCCTGGTATTATATTATCACACTATGTCACTATATGCATTGAGTTTCTTTATGCTGTTGATTGTGGTTTGTCCTAGCAGCTACCACGAAGCTGTGTATTGCATTATCATGGGGACTGTTGGATGCTTCTAATCGCCTTTTCTTGTAATGGATTAGGATAGAGGGGAATGTCGTAGTGCCGCAGATGAAGATGGCCGGAAAAAGAATATTAGTGATCCCTTGGCTGATGCTGATCAGGGTTCATGTGTTGTATGCAAGCATGCTGGAAAGCTCTTGTGGGTAACTCTTTCTGTTTTACCGTATCATTTCTCATCTATTTGAGTTTGTGCATAAGATGTCATATGATAGATATGTTGAGTGGTTGATCTTCTAATTGCCCACCTTCTGGACCTAGGTAGCATTGATTGGTATTGTTCCAATCTAGACTTTTGTCTGTTGAGTGATGACAAAAAGTAATTTTTTTGTGCCCTAATTATTAGCACTTAAAATCTGAAAACTGTCGAGCCTCCAACTCTTCTGGAGGTGTTAATCGTACATCTATTATTTGCCATATGTTCTATTTTATGTCTTATACTTGATTTTTTGGTAATTATCAGGGGCATATGTGTCTCAGACTCTGGTGCCCTCTCTTGATTATTTGGGTTTCATATTTTCTGATAATTCCCTCCCCCCCCCTCCCAAAAAAAACCTGCAAGTTTACTGCTTTTGCATTGCCTCTGGCTGAAGTGTTGTTTCAATAGTTTTTGCTTGTAGATCCTTTACTGAGTAGTTTTGTAGAACTTATTTATTTATTTTATTTGTTTATCATGATATAAGACATGTTTTAGTCAGATGCTGTGGTCTTTCTCATGTATGTACATTAAGGCTGCTAATGGAGTTGTCTGGTCTATTTCCGTGCTCTTTTGGAGGTCGGAGTTCTGTCCGACTCTGCTAATTTTTATATCATCCTCAAAGTGCTACTGTTGTCTGTATAGAAGTGGGACTTTATCTTTTGCTTTCAGTATCTATGAGCACTTCTTTATTGTGTCTGATTTATGAGTTGATCCCCCCGAACGCCCCAAAAAATAGGTGCTGCAGTGGAAAAGGATGCCACAGAAGTTATCACCCTTCCTGTTTACAGACTCGTGAAGAAAAAGTACATACTCCCATTTGGTACTGTTCTGAGTGCGTGAAGAAAAAGCTGGCCCATGGTGTACATTCTGTGTCAGAAGGGATAGAGTCAATTTTGGATTTGAGAGCAGTGGAACTGTCAAACTCTGAAGGTACAGTTCTGATGAAATTTCATCTGCTAGTTGACAGCTAAGCATTATAAATCCACATACGATAGTGCAATAAGTGTCTTTGGCCAGAAATAAATGTGGTGTTGGCGTTTGATTAAGCTCTCTACTGTTTGCTTTTTGTTTCAACTATCAACGTTAAGTGGTTGGTTTATACTATTGATCTTCACATGATAGCTTCTGTTGCAGGATCACTTACGGAGAAACAGTACTTCGTTAAATATAAAGGCCTTGCTCATATTCACAATTGCTGGATAACAGAAACACAGTTGCTTCATGAAGCTCCTGAACTTCTTTTAAAGCTTAATGAACAGGTAGATCCAATTGTGTTCTTTGTTGGCGCATAGTTTTTGACTAATGCCCTTGTACTGAAAATCTATACCTAGTTCTATGATTCTATACTTGTGATGTCACCTGATTCCTGATCCACTTCAACCTTTCCAGGATTTGTCGTGGGAGCCAGAGTGGGCAGTTCCTCACCGTCTGCTATTAAGAAGACCAATAGTTGTTGACAAACAGGATTCTGGCTCTGAATCAAAAAGCCATCATGAGTGGCTTGTGAAATGGCTTGGTCTTGATTATGATCAAGCTACCTGGGAGTTGGAGGAGTCTGAATTCTTTAAAAAACCTGAAGTCCAGCAGCTCTTGAAAGAATATGAATCGCGTCGTAATGGGGCTAGGCATTCAGTTATATCAGGAGACAATAAGGTTTGATATTATGCTTTAAGAATAACACACTTACTCTAAAATTATATAAAACTCAAAAAGGGTACTTAAATTAACCAATATACTTTTTCTGCTGTAGTGTGTGATCTGTTTAAAAGGACTAGCAGATTCAGTCTTTATTTTTTTGTTTCAATTGCTCAAGTAGTTCTTTGTTGGTAAATTTTGTGCTTCTCGGTAGGATATAAGCAGGAGCATATTCTCATTGACAAGCCTGATTACTGATACTTGTTCCATATGCTTCAAATGTACTCCAGATGTTTTTGTTTTTTTGGTCATGAGGGGTAATGCTTATTTGATTCCATGTACCCCCTCCTACCCACTAAAATTTCCCCCTTTCGTTTTCTGTTTTTGAGTAGCTACTTCTAGACCAAATGAAAGATCCGTTTATCTTAAAATCAAGTGGAGTTGTTAGAATGCAATGCAGAATAGAACATGTACTAACTTTTACAACAATTGAACGATTCGTTTGGTCTAAAAGTAGACCCAAAACATGCCTACCCAAAAACTGTTTTAGAAAGTGGGAGATCATTATGGGTAGGAGGGAGTATATGGTTATAGGATATGAAGGAGGTGACACCCATTTACAAAAAGATACCATTGGGCAATAGGGGAAACACAATATGCAAATGACTAAATGAGTGCTCATTGAGCTCATACGTTATCTTGAGAAATTTTATCCACAAAAAGAAGGAAAGTTAAGTGTCGAAGAGAATGTAACACTAACCTCAAAAGGCGAAATTTGAAGTCCTTGTGTGTCCTAGCAATATCATTAAAAAATGCCATGACTGATTTTCTCCAAGTACGCCACCAAAGAGCTAGTTTTACCGTCTCCAAACTACAGCAAACCACTCTTTCTTCATCCTCTTTTCTAAGTGTAGAGAACATCGTTAGCCCAGGGTGAATACCAAATAGGTATTGTTACCATCTTTTCCAGAAAATCCATATTTTAAAATTTTTTTTTTGATAAATGAAACATGCGCTTTGGATATACACCTGACTTCAAGTCTTCCAATTGCTTCGTGAGTGTTCTCTTGTATGGAATGTGTAACAGCCTTGAGTGCCCTTTTCACTGGCTGACGTGCAGCTTCCTTTTACTTCCTACGTCCTAGAGAAACTAAATAGACACTAGTGGCATT
Source organism: Spergularia bocconei (assembly GCA_963457585.1). Taxonomy (NCBI): domain Eukaryota; kingdom Viridiplantae; phylum Streptophyta; class Magnoliopsida; order Caryophyllales; family Caryophyllaceae; genus Spergularia; species Spergularia bocconei. The sequence continues at coordinate 12,127,891 of OY734959.1, forward strand.
GCAGTAGGAAGGGATCTTACTGATTTTTCTGATTAGGACAAATAATATATTTTTTTTGTTTCTTCTTTATTGTTCTTGTTGACTTCCATCACTGTAGCAAATGATTGTCATGTAATGTTTTCTGGTTTCATCGGATAATATCTTACTGGATTGATCATTTGTAGATCCAAGAACGGAGGAAAATTCCATATGTCAAGCATGGAAAAATTTCAGACATCCTTCGATTTGAAGCTGGCAATAAGCTCCGTGAGTTTTACCAAAAGGGCCATAATGTGATGCTACTTGATGAGCAGGTACATGTTTCAGTGATTACAGTTTTACTGTGGTATTTTCTCAACTCTTATTTGTCTATCTCTACTCTATACCCTGGATTGGCATTTAATTATCAAAAGGGCTTGAAGAGAGTATGGTGTTGGATAGGGCAGGGTGGCGAGACTCTATCCATGTGGAGGACTTTTTCTGACCCCTTTTGATTTATTTGTTTGGTTTTTCCAACTATTTTTCTAAAACTTTTTAACTTGTGTTCAAAGTTCATCTGTTTTTTTGCAATATTTTTTTAAACCTTTTTATTTATTTTGACGACTTTCTAAATTTCCTTTGAAATTGTTTAAATATTTCTAACATGTTTACAACGTTTTCGAAATTTCTTGGCGTACACAAGACGGTTACTGGATGACGTTTCATGTTAGCCGACCCCAAATCATTTTGGGAATAAGGCTTGGTTGTTGTTGTTGTATAGACGAGTTGTATGTTTAAGCTTAAGGCTGGACACTTCAATAGTACTCCTAGACTCTAGATTTTGGGAGTATAGCTTGCTATGGCTATTTTCATAAGCATGTTTGGTTGAGCATTGTCTGAGAAAAGACTTGGCCTTATTTTATTGGTGGAATGTGGCGACGCATTTGTTGCTGTTACTTGTTAGTTGTTCGGTGATTTGTATACCCCTTCTCTCCTTGAAGTTTTCTGATTAAGGTGTTGTTTCTGAACTGGAGATATCACTGGCCATCCAAGCAAGATAGTCTGTGGGATTTCCAAATAACTACAGATATGTACAGGGCTGAACCTGTCTCACTCAACTGCTTATATTTACCTTTTGCACCATGACCAAGAAATAACTATGGAGTTCCCACCCTCCCTTTCCTCTCTCGTTGGTCACAACTCCTTGTCCCCACCCTTTCTCACTTCATCTCCCCATATTTGTCTTTCTTCTCCGTAAAAAAACCAGGTTCATACTTCAGACTATGGAGCTTAATTGGGGTCGACCCTGAATGGGAATTGTGCTGTTTTCTTTTAGTTATGTTGGCTTCATGTGTAGGTGCAGAGATAGCTGGAGCATGTTATGGTGGTGTAGTAGGATGCGATTGGTAAGCTTGGAGGGTGGGTGTGCGCGGGGGCCTTCGATGCTGATGAGTTTGTTGGTAGCTGTTGGAGATGTGAATGGATTGTGGGCAGCCACGGCCATGCATGGCCTACTGGACTAGCATAAGGTGTGGTGGGTGGGGGTGAGAGAGACAGTTGTCATTGTAACACTAAAAACATGCCAAAATAGGAAATTTTTTAACAATTGACTGGAACAACCAAAAAAGGAAATCGTAAACAACTGAGTGCAATACAGAGTATATTGAATGATCTGTATTTTAGTGTTAAATTGTGAATTCATAGACAGTAAGTGGTTATATCTGTGATGTAAGATGATCATATTGTGAGAAATGTTGAACGATGTGCTTTCAATTCTGTTATATTCCTGATAGAACGATGTGCTTTCAATTCTATTATATTCCTTAATTAGCCGCAACATCTGCATTCTCCACGGCTGCTTATACTGTGATTGCAACGCCAAACCGAGTTTGAATGCCATGGTGACGCGGTGGCCAGGAATATGTCATGGTTTGGGGTGCCTTTCTCTTGTGTTGGTCTTATCTTTTGGATCGGTCTAATGTTAGCTGCATCGGCCATGTGTTAGCCAAACACCGGTTGCACTTGTCAAATGTCGGCTGTTTTTGGTATAGTGTATTGTTCAAATATCGAAGTTCTCTAATAGTCCCCTATGTATCCGAAAGTCAAGCTGAAAAACTTTCCGTATGGCACGATTTATGACCTTATATGATCCCGGCTATGCAGAACTTGTGCTACACTGCTTTTGTTAGAGTGTTAGATGCGTACTCCACTTCTTTTAACCAAGTCATGGGCTGATAGCTGACTCTAATGTTTGCTGAATGGTGTTCTTACAGGACAGAGCAATGAAAATAATCTACTTTATTTCATCCATATTAAGTAATGTCCATCGGCCCTTTCTTATTGTTACTCCCCAAGAAACTCTCTCTTACTGGGAGGCTGAGTTTTTACGTTTCACATCACCCATCAATGTTGTGGTTTATGGTGGAAATTCCGACTCGCGTAAAATAATTAGAAGTCTGGAGTTTGATGGAGAAAGTGGTGAACTGATGCCCCAAGTGCTGCTATCTAGTGTTGAAGCTATTTCGGAGGTGTGTGAATATGGAACATATAGTTATCTTCATTTCTGTTTTTATTCAGTGCCTTAAACGTGAAATGAAGCAGAGATGTATAGTGATCCCTGCTCACATGTCAATTGACCATTCGGTTTGGACTTTTTCTGATAAGTAATCGATTTATATATTAAAGAATTCGTATTATTGCAATATCCTCTCAATGTGGTCTAAGCCTGATGTTATTTCGATGCAGGACTTGGAAGAGATAAAAGGCATGGAATGGGAAGCTATTATTGTGGATGACAACTGCCGAGAAAACTGTATTTTGAGGAGCTCTGGCTGTATTAAAACTCTGGGCACTAGTTGGAAACTGCTTCTGCTGAATGCTCAGCTAAAGGTTAATTTTCCTTTCATTGATTTTCAACTTTTCCAATAAAGCGATTCTCATGATATTTCTAATCTACAGGATAATGTCGTTGATTACATCAACATCTTGTCTTTGCTCGAGCCTTTTGGTAGTTCCAATCAGTATCATGGAGTTCTAGATGCCTCAAATAATAATATAACTCTCTTGAAGGAGAGGCTGTGCTCCTTTATCATTTCTCCAAGGTTTCAGGAGTATTGGGTCCCGGTGGAGATTTCTAACGTCCAGCTGGAGCAATATTGTTCTTCTATGCTCTCAAATTCAACTGTACTTTGGTCATGTTCCAAGAGTGATCCGATTGGCTCCCTCCATGCCGTTCTTACTTCCACACAAAAGGTTCTTATTATTAGATTATTATGTTACGGCGTTTTAATATGTTAACGTGCATATATGGTATCTTTTTTACTTCAAGGTCTTTCTGTTGCGACTTTAAGGCTTGCTCTGTTTTGGTTGTACCCTCTCATTCTCTTCTCTTAACAGTTTACACAATACGGAGTACTTCTTAATTAAGAAAACTGCTGAATGCTTGTTTTATATAGTAAATTACAATTTGAGCATAATTTAAGTGCAAGTTATGTAAGTTTGCATGCATGTCTCCTACATTCTTGTGATAGAGAAATAGTCTTGCATACCTATTTCTAGTCATGAAAAGTTTGTCAACTTGACTATCTGCAGTGCTGTGATCATCCTTATATTGTGAACCCCTTGCTGCGAAAGTTGCTGCTACCTGAAGAACCTCCCCAGGATGCTGCCCTGGATATGGGAGTTAAAGCAAGTGGCAAGCTGCAGCTTCTTGATAAAATCCTCTCAGAATTCAGGAATCATGGATTGAAAGTGCTTATTGTTTTTCAGGTATGAACTTTCAGTCATATGGTGTAAAATTTCTTGATTATATTTAAACAAATAATGAAATAGTGTTCAGTGGAATCTAAAGCCTACGTTATGTGGGGTTAGATGCTCTCGTGGCTAGACTAGTAGACTATTAGAGGTGCTATATTCTTCTCTTCACGGAGTGGGTTTGCGGGAGTATAGTTTCATTCAGCTTAGAGCATTTCCCAAGTGTTTGGCTGGCTCTGTACAACTCGTCTAAAAATACTTTTTTGCTGGATTCAAGATATAGTGCTTCAGTGAGTGTTTAGGGATTAGATACTCTCTCCAAATGTTTAACAATTTTCGTTATGGGTTATGCGTAAGCAGCCTCTCTTTGTTTTCAACTGAGGGGTAAGGCTTGCGTACATCCGACTCATCCCCCCCCCCCTCACCAACCTTTGATCATCTGATTTGCAAGTCTGTAACTTCGTTTGATATGTCACAGTCAATTGGTGGCTATGGAAAGGACAATTTGGAAATCATTCTGGAAGATTTCCTTACATGGAGGTTTGGTGAAGATTCTTATGAACAAGTCGCTGCTGGAGGTCTGCCTGGGAAAAGACAGGCTGCTCTGAACAAATTCAACAGGGAAAGAGATAAATCCTTTCTTTTACTGGAGACACGAGCCTGTTCGCCTTCCATTAAATTGTCATTTGTCGATTCAGTTATCTTACTGAACAGTGACTGGAATCCCCTTAATGATCTAAGGGCTCTGCAAAAGATCGTTATAGATTCAAAGCTAAAACCAATCAATGTCTTTCGTTTCTACTGCTCTTTTACTGTTGAAGAGAAAGCCCTTCTCATTGCAAAGAATGATGCAATCGCTGATGGCTCTCAGCAAATTAGTGCAAGTACTAAGCAATTGCTTCTCATGTGGGGTTCTTCATATTTATTTTCGAGGTTAGACAAATTTCATCGTGATAAGGTTCTTGACTGCAAAGACAGTATTGCTCTTGAATCTTCTTTTGTGACCGACGTTTGTCAAGAGGTAGTTTCTCTTGTTCGAAATCAGGGAAACATGAATCCACATAGATATATCTCTCTAGCTCGGCAGGATGGCGGATGTTATTGCACGAATACTCACCTGTTTGGGGAGCAGAGAACTCAGCTAGAGGATGGAGTGTCATCACATACTTTCTGGATGAAGCTATTAGAGGGAAAGCAGCCACAGTGGAAGTATTTGTCTGGGTCATCTGAGAGAAATAGGAAGCGGGTTCACTATTCTAATGATTCATCTTCGCCACGAAATGTTCAAGTTGATGAACTGGCAAAGAAGCGAAAGGATCTATCTCCTCGAATTGCACAAAGTCCAGTAAAACCTATAGATAGGAACAAGGAACATCATGGTAATTTTGCTGAAGCGGCCTCTGATAGCAATCAATGTTTTTGTTGATTACTCTCGACACTAATTTCTCTCAATGTTTGGTAAACCAGGACATTTTGACTTGAGTAATGTACAGCAAGATGATCGAAGAGATTTGCATGACCAGAGGAGCCTTTTTGATATCCTGAAGCCCACTATACTCCGAATTTGTGAAACTCTGATGATGAAGGTATTGTGTTTACTTCCTTAGAACAATGTATCAACCAAACACGATGACTCAAATGCTTTTTGGGGGATACTGAATGGCTAACTATGTTTTCGAAAATTTTGAACTTAATGTTTTGTAGTTACAAGAACTCATTTTCCTCTATTCCTACTTAATTAAGATCCGGGGTCTTTAAAATTCAAATGAGAACAACTTTGTCAGATAAGCTTACCCTTAAATTTGGCAACATTGTTGAATATATAACAACTTTTGCTGCAAAAGACTTCGTGAAACTGGATTAGTCAAAGTCCTGTTAGGGTTCTTGTATCAGGTTTTTTAGGACTATGCTTTTGCTGTGCTTTGACTTACTGGTACTTTTGACGGTGGCCTTCATGTTTGTATGTACGCCTAGGCAGTTTAGTTGAGCATGACACATTGGCATTGTAAGGGACTGTCTTGCAATTAAAGGTTAATCAATAATCATATTACTCGTCCAGAACGTTCTGTATGTGATAATTGAAAAGTAATCTTTGCATGGAGAAAGGTATTTTTGTTTGTTTGTTACGTTTCTCTCTTGGCAATCGTACTGGATAGATCTAGTATTATTTTTTGTTTGCATCATGGCCTGGTAGAGCTCTGGGGGCAGGGGCATTTGTTTCAGTTCTATGGCTCATGTCGATGACCTTAAGAGACGAGCATTCATTATTTGGCATACTTTCTGCAAAATGCGGTTTTATTACAAACCAAGAAGAAGAAAGCTGGTTTGGAGTTCTTTAGAGATGTTCATGGTTTATGAATGTGGGAGCTTAATTTTTTCTCCAGATTTGATCACCTATGGGGTTTTATTATGTTTAGTTACTTTTTCGATCTTCACTTGTGAAGCTGCACTGGGGCTGAGGCTGTAGGTTCATTCAAGAGTTGGGTTTGGGTCAATTTGACCTTTTAGCTGAAGCCTGGGATCCTTGCTCTCCAAGGCTCCACGGCTTGTTTAGTGAGAACATGGATTCCTAAACCTCTAAACCCACCTATTCCTTTTTTTCATCCCAGGCTCAACGGTGATTGCCTGTCGTCGGAGCTAGGCTATTGTGGAAGGGGAGATAGGGGTGGTAGGATGAAATATTGTGTGATAAGAGAGATTGGTTGGTGGGACAACAGATATTAGAGTTAATTTTGGGTCCAAACATGGTCACGAAAGGAAAGATATGATGGGTGAAAAAAGACTGCGTATGCCCAAAAAGGAAAACGGGGAAAACATTCTTGGTAGGAGGGAGTCTTCTTTCTGTTCTATATCCAGAAATGTTCATTAAAACTCGGACTTTTAGAGAAAGTCCAGAAAACTTCACCTGAGTTCTTATTTTATTTTATTTTATCAAAAAGCAAATAAGAAGCATCTCTAGCTCGTATAGGCTTAGTGAGCTCAAATAGGAAAAGTTCGTAAATAGCAAGTGTAGAAAAAAGGAAGTTAAAAGAAGGTGATGAGTTCAAATCCTTGATTAATAGTTTCTATTTAAAAAGAAGCTAATGCAAAACTTAGTCATTCTGTCAACAACATCTTTAACCCCAGTGCCTTAAAGGCTCCCGCCATAAGGCGGGGTAAGGGGGGGGGGGGGTTCGGATGCACTCAAGCCTTACCCCTATTGAAACATAGAGAGGCTGCGCATGGATGACCCAAAATGAAAATTGATTCGAGAATCGCAGCGACTGACTGCTACTTCACAAAATAAGAAGCACAGACAGTTTTGTGAGCCATATTGCTTTATTCCATTATATCCCAAAAACCAAAGAATAAATAGTCTTTGGCTCCATTGGAAATGGAAATTTAGTCTTGCTGTCAAAATCTTTAAAATTTAAATATGTCATAAAGGGTGAACTTGATCTCCCTTGTTTTTTCTGTTCAATTTTTTCCTTTATGCCCTCTTTTCCCTCTATTCTTCCTCTGTACCTCTGTTTTTTTTTTTTTTTTTTAAATTTGTTTTGTCTATTCTTTCATTCACGATATTTTCTTGCCTCCCTTCTTTTTTCTCTTCTTATCTTGCCTCTATCTCACAGCAGTTCCTTAAAATGGCTCATATCCCCTTGCCCCAAATTCTGTTGAACTAAAGCTTGGTTGTTCTTATGATACAGGATGAAGTGAAAAGATTGGCTGAGAGTTTCCTTGAATTTGTTTTGAACAACCATCAGGTCACAAGAGAGCCTGAGACTATCTTACAAGCTTTCCAAATTTCAGTGGTTAGACTCGATCCTTATAACGTTGATCACTATTGCATTTATGTGGATTGTCATTTCTTTACATTTGAATACATTACCAGCACCTTGTATAGGGTTCCAAACCCGCCCTTCTAAAAATGTCCTATGCAAGCTTTAGCTATGATCTTCGCTTTTAGGCCGGGTTGAAACAAGCAAAAAATAAGGGCTTTGGGGATTTAGCTTTCTCAGGGTTCTTATGAATATCGGATCGATGCTATCTGTTCTAATGTATATTTGCTTATTCCTTATTGATCTCTGAAATCATCCAACTTCAGTTGCATATTCGTTTAAAATTTTATTTAGTGTGGCCTCCTGTCTGGCCTTGTTGATGGGATTCAGCTTAATTTAAGATGGCCTCAGTCTGCTTTTGGCTGATCTTGGCATGTTCCTTGTGTGTTCTGTATTTTTTCTTTTCCAGCATTAGTCCAATTTTGCACAAATTCTCTTGCATATACAAAGAATTTGCACAAATACTTCTACATATGTACAAATTACTGTCTGATTCGTGCAACAACAAAAAAAAAAAAGGGAAAAGAAAGAAGACTGGTGGGTAACAAAATGTTCTGTCTTTTATTTGTGGCGCTTTTAAAAGCTATAGATGATGTTGATTTCAGCCCTTAAGAACATTGTTATTGTGTTGAATTTCTGACTTAAGCTTCTGTTGTCTACAATAGTGTTGGACTGCAGCCGAGGTTCTGGGCAAACAAATTGAGCACAAAAAATCGCTTGAGGTTGTCAGAGGGAAGATGGATTTCAAGTGCCTAGAGCAGGAAGCTGACTCCGTGTATACAAAGATGAAACTACTAATGAAAACATTTTTATCTCGAAATCTTAAGTTTCAGAAGTCTGCCATTGATCCTGCTACAGCTACACCGGACAGTACAATGGTTTCGAATGGAAATTGTGTAACCGTGTCCCTTCGCAGCCTGGAAAAAATAACTGTAGGATCTGAAAAAAGTTCGTCCGCTGCAGAATGCTCTAACAAAGTAGTTATTCCTCCGTTGCCGACGACTAGTACTGAAAATGATAGCCTGGGATATGCGGAGAAGCTTCAAAAGAAATGTGAAAAGATGTTAAAAAAGCTCGAAGAGAAGCAGAATGAAGAAGTCGCAAATTTTGAAAAAACATGGGAAAAGAAGAAGGTTGAGTTAGAAAAGAACTACAAATTAGAATCAGCTGTTATCCGTTATTCACATGCTAAGTCCACTGCTGGTGTTGACAAGTTGAAAATTCTCGAAAATGATTATGCTAAGAAAAAGGAAGATCTGGAAAGTCAAATTTCCAGCAGCCGCAAGGAACTTGAAGCTAGGCTGCAGGAAGAAAAAGATGGAGAACAAAAAAAGATCGCACGCTTGTGGGAACTGGTGAAACCCACTGTACAAGATGATCTTTCGGAGAAGCCTCCATCTTCAAACAGTATACAATTGCAAAGGACTGAAGACATAGGGCTGTGCAAGGATTCAAATGAAAGTGTATCTGTGACTGAAAGCCTTACCAAGGAGCGAAATTCTGGTGAGGTATGTGGGACACGTCTTCCAGCTGTGTTATCCTGCAATGTGCAAAATACCTTTAGCACGGGTATATCATTCCCTGTGCCAGAGAATCAGAGAGCAGGATGTGATAATTACAATTCTCCTCATCCCTTGGAGAAGGTCTCAGCATGCGCAGGAGCTGCAACTGGGAATTTGGCTGGAGAAAAGAATCTCAGTCAGGGTTTATCTTCAGCATCTGTTGCTGAACCTGGACCAGGTTGCTCTCAACAGGATTCCGCAGCCAAACAGCATAGTGAGCCTGCTGCAGAGAGGGAAAAAGATACCACCCAAACAGAATATGGCCAAGGTAAGGGTGAGCAATTGCGGACGCCAGTTTCGACTTTCATAAACCAGCAAACTGCAGATGGATCCTCATGCCAGGTATACTGTTTTTTGTATATTTTTGTTGCTTCTTTCTTAAATTCTTCCTGTGTCTTAATTTGTACATTTCTACAGCTAATTGGCTTTTGAGTATTATTCACTGGTTTACTAATTCCAGAAAGTTGTCAATGTGACATTCTTTGGTCTCGGCTCTCGGGTTTTATTATTGTCTTTTCTCGAAGAAAATTTTCAAATATAACTCAGCACTTTTGATACTTTTATATGTCGGGAATCATACTGCGGTTCCTATGAGTATGGGTCAGGTAGGTTACCACTATATTCAACAAGTGGGTTCTGTTGCTCCTTATGAAAATAGAATAATTGTTAAGGAATGTCAGAGAGTCCTACATGCATTGTTAACTTGTGTAACTGAAACCTCGTCCCATATTTACTCCGTTTTCTTTAAGGGAGCATCATTGATAATTTACCTTATTGTTGTCCTAAGCTACGACTGATACTTAGCTGGCTTCTGTTGGGAACAGTTTCAGATACTTTTATAAAAGAAGTTGTATGACAAAAATCGCGAATGGTGTTATCTTGAATGTCAGAAAAAGAGCGTTTCTCAATCAAGAAGCGGTGCTGGTCCCTAAATTTTTCCTTTTGTGTGTGGGGGGTAGACTTTGGAGTCTCGAGAGTTTCGGTTAAGTAGGAGCAAGACCAAGTATTTGGAGTGCAAGTTTAGCAGGACTAGGCGCAGGCGCACTGAGACAGGGAAAATGATGTTGAATGGGAAGGTTGTGGAGGAATCAGATTTCCTTGATATTTGGGGTCTATTCTTCAAAAGGATGGAGAATTAGATGGAGATGTTGCCCATAGGAACAAATCAGGCTGGTTGAAGTGGAAGAATGCCACAGAGTTTCTGTGTGATCGAGGCATGCCCTATAAGTTGAAGGGGAAGTTTTACCGCATGGCAATCAAGTTATATGGCACAGAATGCTGGGCCGTGAAACAATGTCACTCATAAGATGAGTGTGGCGGAGATGCGTATGCTACGGTGGATGTGTGAACATACAAGAAATGATCGGTTAAGAAATGAAGTTATTAGGGAGAAAGTAGGGGTTGCACCCATTGGGGACAAGATGATGGAGAGCCTGTTGAGGTGGTATGGTCATGTGAGAAGGAGGCCTAGAGCGCTCCGGTTAGGAGAGTAGAAGAATGGGGAAGTGATAACATTGTTAGGGGTCGAGGAAGACCAAAGATGACTTGGATGAGAGTGATTAGAAGTGATTTGAGCATCTTAGGGTTTGAAGAGAGTATGGTGGTAGATAGGGCGGTGTGGAGAGACTCGATCCATGTGGAGGATGGAATATGATTTTTTTGATTTCTTTGTTTACTTTTCTAAATCCTCTTTCCTTCATCTCCTACTCTTTGTATCTTCTCTCGCACCTTTTCTTGCTATTATTTGTTTAAAGTTCATATGTTTTCCATTTGTTTTACAACTATTTTCTAATCTTTTGTTTGCCTTTCTTTGGATAGCTTTTAAAAAGAAAAAACTCCTTTTAAGAGTGTTATTATTTTTCTAACTTATTCACAATAATCTTTAACTTATATGACAACCTTGAGACAGTGATTTATGATGATTCATGTTAGCCGAACCCAAATCATTTTGGGAATTAGGCTTGGTTATTGTTGTTGTGTGTGGGGGGTATGGGAAGTAGTATCAAATGTTCTTTCTTGCACTTATTCAGTACTCCTTGGTATTACTCTTTGTCCCTTGTTATTGTGATGCTGATGTTTCAGCAAGCATATATTGCTTATCTATTAGTTAATCTCTTTTGTTTATCTTATTTTTTGACTTTGTACGTCATCAGGGCCTTGGAGATGAATTATGTCAACGGCAAAATGAAGGAGCGCAACAGCTAGTTTGTCTTCCTTCTGAGATCCGTGGTACTTCTCCTGGACTGGAAACATCATCAGTGGTTCCAGATAACTCTGGCCCTTCTAATCTTCCACAGGATGAAGGGACAAGTGCTGTATATTCCACCGAGCGTTCTTCCCCACTGTCTGTTGGGTATTGCCAAACATCAGGTGCTTCAAGCGGTCAACTCTATAGTCAGCGATATGGAGTCCAAACGGCTGCTCAAAGTTCCCGCACTCAAATGCAACAATACGTACCACAGTCGGGAGCTTATGTATCAGTGGCAACAGGACCCTCTGTTGCACGAACCAGCCATCCGAACCCAGCAACTACATCCCGTGTTCCAGCTTCTTATCATTCAGATCCCCTTCAAATTGAATATGATAGGTTACGGAAGGACATAGCAGATGCCATAAATGCTCATGAAGAAATGGTAGGTCTGCTGTACTTGTCTTTAAATTTTTGTCTATTTTTTATTCTTCTCTGCTGTCCAATAGAAATTCTTTTCTCACCTCGCCCCCTCCCGCACTTATCCTTGCAGAAATTACGGCTGAAATCAGAATGTGACAAAGAAATAGAAGAGGTTGTAGCTCAAATTCGCAGAAAGTATGATGCCAAGCTTGACGAAGCCGATTCATCCTTTTCTCTCAAAAAGAATGAACTAGAGTTGAATCAGAATATGGTTATGATGAATAAGTTCCTGGCAGATGCTTTCAGGTCTAAATGCATGGACTATAAGGCAGGACCCCAAGCAGGAATACCAAAAGGTTTGTGAACTCTGCATGACATTAGCTATTCACATACGGAGTATGTTTTTTGTTATTTGCATTTTCCATTTATTTGTTGATTTTTTTTTCGAGCTTTAATATTTTTTCTTGTATGTTATCTCTCATTTAATCTCGTCTTACTTTGATTTTAAAAGGTTTTTGTCTCATTTTATTTTATTATAGTTTTGTATGTTTTTTCTTTTTCTTTTGACCTACCCTTTTTGTTTAGGAACTTTGTTCAAACACTTCCTTATTTAAGGGCTATTTTGTGAAACAGTCCCTTTAAATTTGTTGTTTGCCCAACACACCCTTATTCGACGCGTTTTCTTTCTGTGAAACACTCCCAAAAGGCCAAAACAGATAAATTAACTCCCATGCATCGACATGCCAGTGCACATGGGAACTACTCCCCCCCCCCTTTCTAAATTCTCTCTTTCTTTTCCCTCCTTTCTTTTCAGTTTTTCTTTCTTTTCCCTTATTTACTTTCTCTCTCTCTCTCTCTCTCTCTCTGTCTCACGCATTGATTTGCCGGTGCACTTTGGGACTCTCTCTCTCTCTCTCTCTCACTTGCACAACAATCAAACAATGAACTAATTTGAGTTTTGATTCTAATATGATCTTACTAAAGGTAAGTTCAATATGGATGGGGGAGAGGGGGGGGGGGAGGGGCTTCTTACCCAAAGTGAAGGATGAAATTGGAGGGAAGTAAGGAAAAGAGATAAGATAGCTCTCACGTGACCCGGTAAGTCAGTGCCGGGGTCTTGACTTTTTTTTGGGGGGGGGGGGGGAATAGGATTTTGAAAATGTTGCACAAAAAAAGTTGAATAAGGGAGTGTTGGACAAGAAAAATAATTCTAAAAGGGAGTGTTTCACATAAAAAAGCCTTGAGGGAGTAAATAACCAAAATTCCTTTTGTTTATTGTTGACGGGATAGAATTGCAACATGGGGTTATGACTTATGAGTATAACTGTATAAGTAATTTATTGCGAAAAAAACTATCCCCTGACAACTTCGGATATGTCAGATTTTTCAATTTAAAAGTTAGTTCGTTATTTATGTCTGTGTGTGTCTCGTTTTTGCTGGTTTGAGAGTAGAAGACCAGTTCATGCACTGGTTAGGAGGTTGAAGTTGGAAGGATGGAGGTCGTGAGAGGCAAAGGACTGGAATAGACGTAAATTGGGGAGATTAAGAGCGCGACATTAGGTTACGTGGAATTAATGAAGATTTGGCTTTAGATAGACTCGAGTGGAGCGAAAGAATCTATTTAGACATTTAAGTTCTTTTAATTTTAATTATTACTCTGTATATAAGTTGTGCTTCTTTTTCTTTACGTATTTTTAAGCTCTCTTTGATGTCTTCTTGTTCTATTGATGCGATGACGCTTCTATATCTCTATTTGCCCTCCCCCCCCCCTTTTCCATTCTCCTTTGAGTCTTCATTATTAATCTGGTTTGCCCCCTTTCTATATTCTACACAACCCTTTTACACCTTAAATACCGGCCCAAATAAAGTTTTGAGGAAGGCTTTGAAGTTGCTGCTTCTTGGATAAGGACCCCCAATTGACCCTTGGGGAGAAGGGTATATAGGGGTTCCCAAGTGGCCTGGTCCAAAGCTCATGCTTCCTACCAAACTAGCTGTGGTTGTAAGTTTAGGGTTAGGGTGCCTATGAAAAAATTGCACATTATACATTGAGGAAATTTTACATAGTGTTTCTGAATCTAGATCAGCCTTCTTACAAAGCTTTGAAAGCCTGGACCGGATGTAGTGTGAAAGCGGAATTTTTTTTTTTTGTGTGCTTTTTATCTGACGCTTTTTTTGCTTATTACCTTCCTCTTACAGTTAGTTCGTGTTACAGGTTTGGCTTCTAGTCCTGCAGATCTTCACATACTACAGCCTACGACTAGGCCATTTTCTCCTGATGGTTCATTATCTGTCCTTCAAACTGCTGCCAGCCCGCACAATGCCCCATCTCCTGTACCAAGCCGGCCCCCTCAAATCAACTCTTCATCTGGAAGATTCCAGCAGGCTAGGCATGAAATCCGTCCAGCAGCCCCACACTTGCAACATAGATCAGCCTCATCTCCCCTGACATCGAGTAATATGCAATTTTCTAGTGTATTACCACTCCAACCCACTAACATAAGCCTTGGATCTGGTTCATCCTTGCAAATTCCAGCAAGGCCATCGCAGTCACAGCGGCCACCATCTCAACCATCGGTGTTCCAAAGTCCTCATGGTCAGTCTAACCAACCTGAAACGTTTGGAAGGGAGTCAGCATTTAATCGATCGCTCAGTGCGACGGAGATGCTCTCGGATATTGCAAGACAAAACGACGCAGAAATGCTCCGCCTTTCTCGTAATTTACCCCGTCTTCCAGAGAATATTCAGACACAGGAATTATGTGATCTCTCCCAGTCAGGGAGAGCGGTTAGTGTGCAGCAGCGTGCAGACGATTTAGTCTGTCTATCAGATGATGACTAGGCATTCCAACCCAAATTTTGTAGTTTTATTTTATGGATATGGCGGCAGTAGTGAGAAGCCAAGGTAGTGTTATTTGGGTGTATATAATCCAAGGCTCAGAATCTGGTTCATGATCGGGGTTGAGAAGCCGAAAGTAATCTAGCACTGGCAGAATGCGATGTGTTACAGATCCATGGCTCGGCCTCCCTACCTTTCATGGGCAGTGCAGTGAGAATTGGAGATTGGGGGATACAAGAATACTCCATACTCTGTTTTTATCTGGGTTCGACATCTGAAGTGCAGTATGTATTGGGCTGTATATAATCCTGTGTTTAGTATCTGTTCAATATGTAACAACTAAAAGTCTTATGATGGTTAATAGTGATCTTCGGAATGAAATTCGAAGCGGGCAATATGTAAAGCTAGCCGGTCCTTGGAGAGTTAGAGGTGCTAATTTTTAACACAATCTGCAGCTACTCTTGGATATAAATTGCGGGCTATTTGGATGCAGTGTTTCTGCAGCAGTTTGTGCACTTTGTTGTCATCTTATTTTGCTCTAGACTGTCAGTCTCTGTTCTTCTCTTTATTCTTGCTGAAGGATGGATTTATTTTAGAATCCCAGCACATTGACAATTACCTTGATTTCTCAATTGTTAAATTTTCTATCTGATAATATATAGTTGATCATCAATAACTTGTTATATAAGTTTCAAACTTTCAGTCTAAATGGCCTACAAAACATAGCCTAAAGCATAAAATTGTTTGTATGGTTTCAAAATTAGTCATACATTTGAGTTATAGGTGATTTAAATTTTTTTTTTTAAAAGAAAAATCGAGATTTGAAATAGTGCGGATTTCATTTTTTTGTTTCACTCCTTGTATCTAGACCTGGCAAAACTGACCCAGACCCGAACATCCGACCCGAAATACTTGACCCGAACATCCGAATTTGACCCGAATTTGTAATCTAAATTCAACCCGAAACACGAATTGACCTGACCCGAACCCGAAATTGACCCGAATACTGTTTGACCCGATATTGACCCGACCCGGAACAGATCCGAACTGAAATAACTCAGACCCGAATAATCAAACATTTAAATGAATCGATTGAACAAAAGGGACTTGGATAGCTATATCATATCTTCGAACACTCAAATTAGCAATTAAATTCTAAGTTAAGATAATATGAGACAAAATTTTGAAAAATTTGGTATTAATAAGTTTAAATTTGAACATTTTAAAATGATTTGACCCGAGTCTGACCCCACCCGATTACGACCCGACCCGAATTTGACCCGTAATTGATACACCCAAACTAGACCCGACCCAAACCGAAATAGACCCGAAATGTATGACCCGAATTGTGACCCGACCCGAATAGACCCGACCCGATTGACCCGTTTGCCAGGTCTACTTGTATCCCACATTTAAAGTTAATATTTTTGAAAAGATATAGAAATGCTAACATATGATTGATGTGGTACATGGAGTGAGACATGTAATTCGCTCTGCATTTGAAACCTTAACAATTAATACGATATAATGATTGAATCGTAATAGTTTGATTAGTTGTAGCCCTTGCAGGTTTTTAAACCAAAAAAAAAAAATTGGTTGCTCTCTTTTGGCGTGGCATTGCTTCTTCAGGTTTGTGCATATATATTGGTTGTGACTGGCATTGTGCAAGCAATTCTAACTATTGACCTTAATGCTTCTAGATCTGTTATTGATGTTGTATGTTATTGCCCATGCTACCTTACGAAGATAATATATAAATAAAAGCATGTGAGAGTATGACGTAGTAAACCGAAAGAGAAATTGTGTGCTTCAATGGTCATAATTGCAGAAATTACACCATTTGCTAGAAAAGAAAAATAGTACATCTACACTTAAACATTGTAATGAAAATGAAAAGTATACTTTTTTAGGGGAAAGACAACATTAAATTGTTTAGGAAAAAACGAGTCTAATCAATTGTTGTGAGGAGTTTTTAGGATCGGAGCTGTCCAAACTATATTCCAATCTAGTAATCAAAGATATATCAATTACTGATATGAAAAGTAAAATTGTAACATTCATACATGTTCAAATGTAAGAAAAGTTTGTCGAACTCTCAATCATATATATGCTTTAATAACCATAATTTAGGTTATGACGCAAAAATAATAAAAGAAAAACCGAAAAAAACAAAGATATTTGTTCTTCAAATTAGCAAATTTTCTTATGAGAGTGTATTAAGATTGTTAAACACAACGGTTCATTTTTGTCCTGTTAATTATTCAACCCGAATTTGAGTAGATAGCGGATCGGATGAAATTTTGGATATTACAGCTACACATTTTGTATCGGCGATGAAGTAATTAATTCTTAAAAAAAAAAAAAAAAAAAAAAAAAAAAAAAGAAGATGAGAGTAGTCTAGTTTTCAAGCCTCATCGGTTGGTTCTGGAAGTGAATGAAGAAGAGAAACTTCTCGAAGAAGCAGTTCACTCATAAGCCCTAACAAAAGCCCACCAAACCCTCACTCACTCTCTTCTTCACTTCCCCCCCCTCTCTCTCTCTCTCTCTCTCCTTATCTTGAGCAACTCCGCTCTCTTTCTCTCTCCCTCTGTTTCAAACCAACTCCCAATCCCTTCTTCTTTCTATCTCTTTCTCTCTCATCCATAAAACTATGGCTTCTGCAAATGCTATCTCCTCCGCTTCCGTCCTCTCCACTCCCTCAAAGGTACCCTCTTTCTCTCTCTCTCTCTCTCCTCCTACACTAATCAATTTACTCTTATTGATTGTTTTACTCCTCTATTTTCACCTCTAATCTGTTCTTTCATCTGGGTTTTCACTAATTTGAATTGGGTTTGCTTTAATTTTGTTAATTGTAGCTGTGTTTATTATTGGGTTTACATTTGTTTTTATTAGAAATGAACTTAATTGGTCAATTGGATTGTGCTTTAGCTTTGGTTCTAATAATTGTGTTTGATATATATTTCGGATATTATTAGAGCAATTTGGATGAGATAATATGAATTGGAGTTGCGTGTTGCGTGTTGTTGTTTTGGTATTAACTATTAAGATGGTTGTTAATTAGGTGAGATGGGTTTCTTTCTTGTATTTGTTTGCAGTTTTTTTGGCTTGGTTTTTTGCCATATATGTTCTTGTATACTCCTATATGCTAGAATGTGAGAGTATTAGTTAATTTCCAATGCGGGCGGTTTTCGTTGTTTGTGAGATGGAATTTGGAGCAAGTTTGTGTGATTAAGTCTTTATTGGTTGAGTAGCCTCAACATGTCATTGTGTGAGTGACTGAATTTAGGTAAAATGACTCACCCCGTTTCGCGGTTTGACGGGTTGCGATAAGCAATGATGTATGACTATTTATATTGCTATTTGTTTAGGGAGCTTTGAGGAGAAAGGCAGTTCCTCAACAATCACAGAGAGTGCATTACAAAGCATCGAACAGGCGGTGTGTTGTGAGGGCTGCTGCAAAGGATATTGCATTTGATCAGGACTCTAGGGCTGCCCTTCAGGCTGGCATTGATAAGCTGGCTGATTGTGTTGGACTCACTCTTGGTCCCAGAGGTATAATTTGTTTGCCCTTTTATTTCTGTATCTCAAAGTATTATAAAGTCACATGTGCTGATATCTGTGAGAATCTTTTGATTATTTATGCTGATGGACTCACTCTTGATGATTGATTTTTTTTTTTTTTTGGTGTGTGTGTGTGTGTGTGTGGACTGTGGAGGGGTGGGGTGTCAGATAATTTCCTGAAGTAATCTGAACTTGTGTTTTATTCGTCAGCATAATATTCTGTACTCTTAGAGGAGGCTTTTTGTAGTATGTTATGAAAGGATGCATTAATCAGTGTCGTGAACTACAATGAAAAAATAAATTGCAGAAGAGCACTAGTATCGTAGCTTGTTCATTTTGGTTTCAGTATGCCTTCTTTCATTTTCAGATTCGTAGCTGTCAGTCATACTGTTTAATGTATAAGGCGCTACTATTAGGAGAGCCTTGTATTATCTTTTGATGTATCATGGAGCTCATCTTTTTACAATGTCTTTTTTTGGGTGATAGTCACAAGGGTTCTTTCAAACGTTTATCTGATTGAGTAGCTGTTGAGCCTACTATACCAGAGGTGTTATTGACTGCTACTTTTAAATTTGTGGCATCAGGTAGAAATGTTGTATTGGATGAGTTTGGAAGCCCCAAGGTTGTTAATGATGGAGTTACTATTGCGCGGGCTATTGAGTTAGCTGATGCAATGGAGAATGCTGGTGCAGCTTTAATTAGGGAGGTATGATATATATTTCTGACTTCTTGTGATTGTATCTTGATGATGAGAATGCACCTTGTGCACGAGGAACTATACTTTGTTATCATGAGAAATCGTACTAAGTTGATGTGTATTTGCTAATCAAGGTTGCTAGCAAGACCAATGATTCTGCTGGAGATGGGACAACTACTGCATCAGTTTTGGCTCGTGAGATTATCAAACAGGGTCTGTTGAGCGTTACATCTGGCGCGAACCCTGTTTCCTTGAAAAGAGGAATTGATAAAACTATCCAAGGTTTAATAGAAGAACTTGAAAAGAAAGCCAGGCCTGTGAAAGGGCGTGATGATATTAAAGGTACTGGTCAGCTTCTTTCGATGAATTAGCTATTGCTTTTTCCAGATGGTTGTGGTTCTTTCATGATAATGGGAAGAAAAATTACTAACATTATCGCATAATTTTATTCAGCTATTGCTACCATTTCTTCTGGAAATGATGATTTGATTGGGACAATGATTGCTGATGCTATTGACAAAGTCGGACCAGATGGTGTTTTATCCATTGAGTCCTCGTCGTCCTTTGAGACAACTGTTGAAGTTGAAGAGGGAACAGAGGTTTGTAATTCACAAAATTATACAATCCACTATATGTTAATACCATTGTTGATGGATCAATGATGGTTGTATTTGGTTTTGCAGATTGATAGAGGGTACATATCCCCCCAGTTTGTCACAAACCCTGAGAAGTCTATTGTTGAATTTGAGAATGCTCGGATCTTGGTAACCGACCAGAAAATTGCAGCCATTAAAGATATAATTCCATTGCTTGAGAAAACTACACAATTGAGAGCACCTCTGCTCATTATCGCTGAGGATGTCACAGGGGAGGCATTGGCCACTCTTGTTGTGAACAAGTTGCGAGGAATTCTAAATGTTGCTGCCATTAAGGCACCTGGTTTTGGTGAGAGGAGAAAGGCTATGCTTCAAGATCTTGCTATTTTGACAGGTATGGACAAGTCCGCTATGCTGAAATAGTATACATCTTCGTTTGAACTTTTGTCTTATATCATCATTTATCATATTAGTTGCTGATGCGTTATTGTCCGGACTCGTTCCTGCAAGTTACTTGGATTGATATTTTTTGTATTTTGACAGGTTATCGTAATTTTTATATAAATATATTCTTGGACCTTACTTTTATTATCAACAAATAAGCATCATGGTGTGTGATAAGGCTTGCTGGTGTAGTATAAGCACTGTTATCGTGTATCATGCTAGTAGAAGCCCCGTTAGGCTACTTATTGATTGTGCTTTTAGAAAAGTCGGTACTCAGTTGTGTTCAAGTGACTGCTTAGCTCTTATCAGGGCTAAAGGAACTGGCAGTGTAGAATTCTGATTCTTGTAACTTGTATGTCCCAGGTGCGGAGTATCAGGCTAGTGATCTAGGATTGCTTGTTGAGAATACATCTATTGACCAGCTTGGTTTGGCAAGGAAGGTGACGATCACCAAGGATTCAACCACCCTTATTGCTGATGCTGCATCAAAGGATGAGCTCCAGGCTAGGATTGCACAGCTTAAAAAAGAGTTGTTTGAGACGGAATCTGTTTATGATTCTGAGAAGCTTGCCGAGAGAATTGCCAAACTCTCTGGAGGTGTTGCTGTTATTAAAGTCGGTGCAGCAACAGAAACTGAGCTTGAAGACCGTAAATTGCGAATTGAGGATGCAAAGAATGCCACTTTTGCAGCCATAGAGGAGGGTATTGTACCCGGTGGTGGAGCTGCTCTTGTCCACCTTTCGACTTTTGTACCTTCTATCAAGGAGCAGTTGGAGGACCCGGATGAACGTTTGGGTGCTGACATCGTTCAGAAGGTATAAGCTCTTCCTCTTTATTGTAGTTTTTACTTGCTAGTTAGATGGCAATGAAAAGGGGACGGGAACACTACGTACATGTGACACAGCACCTGTGTCGAACGGACACACTAGATAGAAGTGTCAGTGTTTCCTAGATGTCGAAAGCTTTTATTATGCAGTAATATTTCATAACAATCACATGAGAATATTTTAAAATGCTCTTCTGTAATGTCATGGCTGTGTTCGCTACTTTGCTCTGCAGTTAAAAGGTGAGTTGGCATACATTGAGGAAATTTGATGTGGAATGTTAACTTCTTTATTGGCATTGTAGTTCCCTGTGATTGCATATTTTGATGTATTCGTCTGAATTAATTTCTGCCCTGCTGTTTTAACGGATTATAACTTTTTTAGCTGTGTATGTAAAAAAAAGAGATGACCTTAATTTTAGATGTGTGCAGTTTTACTGTTATGCTAGAACTATGCACTAGTGTATTCCTGTGTTAACTGATCTGTGCTGGTTATACAATGCAGGCGCTCATGTCACCAGCATCGCTGATTGCCCACAATGCTGGGGTTGAAGGAGAGGTAGTTGTGGAGAAGGTCAAAGCCCGCGAGTGGGAGTTTGGTTATAATGCCATGACTGACAAGTACGAGGACTTGGTGGCCTCTGGAGTTATTGACCCAGCAAAAGTCACAAGATGTGCTCTGCAGAATGCTGCTTCCGTTGCAGGAATGGTATTGACAACTCAGGCCATTGTTGTGGAAAAGGCCAGGCCTAAGGGCGCAGCAGCTCCTGCTCAACAGGGAATGACCATATAAGTTTAGACGCCCGAGGACTTTGTTAGGTTATTGAGAGGTAGGAGTTGGACTTCCCTTGGCTTTGCGTTCGTAGTCAGACTATCAGACATGAAAAAAGTTTTGTACTGAGAACGAATTATGGTTAAAGATTTGCAAGATAAACCAATAACACTGATTGATGAGTATTGCCTCCTGTTGTGAATCATTCGTCTCGTACATACTTGTTCTAGAGTGCTTGGGCTTACAGTGTCTCAGTCTCGACTTATTTGTACCTAAGCTCACAGTAGCTGCTAGACTGCTATTTGACAGTATTATCGTTGGTAAACTCAAAGTCGCCACCAAGTGAATTCGACCATCAATGACATGGGAACTTTATATTAACGAAGATCCAAATTCGTATTTATAAACCTTCTTGCGGAATTGTTAATTGTTATATACGAAACGAAATGAGTTAGACAATTTGTAGGTTTTATTTGTCAAAATTTTGTAAGTTGGCAAGTTGGATTCCTTTTTGTGCGCTTAAAGCCTCCAAATGGGACAGGTAGGAAGATCTTTAATGCCAAAAGGTGCAGTAGACTGGCAGCTGTCTGCCCATCTTGTGTCCCACTTTTGTGTTCTCTTCCCTGTATATCAACAATCAGGGAAATGGGATACGAAAGTGGGTCAGAGGCCGCACTGGTAGTAGCGACCTAGTCCCGAAAAAAAAAAGGAAGTCAAGCTTCTTCACGGTATACCTGATTCCCTGGCCCTGGGTGTATCTTTCAGGCTTTAAAAGCTACTGGTAAGAATTCTCCTGGATTACACCCTTTGTTTTGCTATTCTCGTTTAATCATCAAGTGGCGGTTGGACGAGTTGGCTTTTTGAAGAATGCATAGGAGCCTTTCTGAGCGTCACGGTAACGTTGTTATTCTGACTTGTGATTTCCGTAAAAATTGGATGAGCCTTGTGAGGCGGAATTGTCATTTATGAGGACTTATTTTACACAAATTAAGCTCTGTTAGTATGTCTAGGCACTACTAAACAAGTGTACATATTTGCACTACAGCTCTACTGATTTACTAAGAAAGGAACTGTGGACTGTGGTTCCAGCTGATTAGGAGATTGTTGACCTTATAACCAACTGGCTACGAATTAGGCGAATTTGAGGATGAAAAATTTGCTAATGAGGTTGGAGAATAATAATGTACATTTTGCTTGTAAGAGGTTTTACTCTTCATCAACTGAGAAATCGGGTTCTGCTGGCTTCTGCAGGGAACCAACACTCGAATCCATACGTGAGTGTTTGGTTCCAGCTTTCCTAGCACTTGCTGCAAGTCTTTTACAATATAGGGAAAACCCTGTGTCTGTTAATGGTGATGAATGCGCATAGGAGGCTCCCCTTGTCAGTTTCTCAAACTCGGGTTCAGATGGCATTGAATCTTCCTGAGCCTTACGTTCAGCAGCATCCAGGCGTCTCTTGTACCTACGCCAAGCTGCCTGGATAAAACATGCGGCCCAAGTTCTCCACTGATGAGAATAGAACCTGAATTTGTGCCTCAGCTGTTTACTATGCAACCTTCTGAACTGAGCAGCTACAAATTTCAGATCTTCTGCTCTCAGAGCAAATGCTTCCACCTCCGAGAGAGCCTTAACAGTTCGAGTTGATGATGGGAGGATCACACTTGGCCGCGGGTCCAGAGCCCATGTAAGGAGCTCCTCACCACAGAAGTCACCTGGCCCTATCCTGGAACAGTTGAAGAACCCTGTTCGACCCCCATTTGTCGTGTAGGAATCAAGATGGCCTCTGATTATGAAGAGCATCTCGTTCACTGGATCCCCTTCCCTTACAAGAGATGTGTTATCAGTGCAAAGAGCAGGTTTCAGTCTCTCACATATCGCGTCTAGCATTCTCTCGTCCATTTGATCAAATAGAGGAACCTGTTTCAGGAGAGCTGATTATTATGAAATTCTTCTACTTCCTTTAATGTCTTTTGCCTGTCTGTAGTACTGAAGAACTTACCCTACGGACTAGATCTAGACAGAGATGGCGTTTTATATCCCTGCGTAGATCCATAGGAAGGCCTTTGAGAAGAGTCTCCTCATCAACTCCTCTTGTAGCAGCCCACTTGTATTGATCATATCTCCTGACAGACTGTCTGAGCTCAGGAGGCAGCTGCCTGTGGCGCATCCACTGCTCTGTGTCTGTTCGTCTGATCCTCCATTCTTCCAATCGAACTGTCGTTGATTGCAGGTATGTCTGCCATCAGAGTAAATCACATTATGCACTCTACAAATCCAATAATTTATGATTCATTTATCTGTCACTACTTCATCATAAGTATACAAATGACCTTACCTGCATGTTACCAATCAGGAGCGCAAACAGGACTAGTCCGAGGGTTGCAGCTATGATTGCAAAAAGTATTTCCCCAACCGAGGTGCTTGTCAAGAGCCCCTGACCAAGTGAGCTGCACATACAGATGGAAACCGATTCAGTACGTGCTGCATCAAGTAAGAATGGAGTTTGCTACAAATTTTTAATGTCACTTTTGGAAGTCCAACAAACAGAAACATGATGCAAATGTATGAAGTCACAGAATGCAAATACAAAACTTGGTTTTTATTTACCTCAAATTCTTGAGACCCCACCAAAGGCAGTAAAAGTATTTGTTGAAGAAAGGCGAGGATGTGATGGTTGAAGTCACAGCCTCACCATATATTCCAAATTTGTAGGTACTTATGCTAGGATCACATATGCTTGTGATGTTGCTTGCGGTATACCAGTCCCCTCTGCCTGGATCATTTACTCTCTTACAGTCGAAAAACTTGAACTGGCACGCTTTACTGTCAAGGATACAGGCATGCTTCCAACAACCCTCTTGCCGCTCAATTGACAGAAGATACCAGCAAGCTCCTAAAACCTTCAATTTCAACACAGCAGGCAAATAAATCATTGGACTGATTATGATGCCGAAACAAGGAAAATTATCTGTGCAAACTAAACAAGTCGCGGTCCTATTGTAAACTGTCAAGGTTTTAAAAATATCTGATACTGAAATTCAACAACAAATTTAGCCATATACATCATTTTGACTTGGAGCAGTTGCTAAGTCAAATGAAGTGATGACTGATGCTCATAAGCAGATTGCAGCAGTGACAGTGTCATTAGGTTTTGTTAGTTGTCATTCAGCTTACACAAACCTTTACCAGAGAAAAAACAGAAGAACCAAACAGCAATTTACGCAGACTTTGTAATGATTCAGTAATCAACATCAGAGACAACAAGGTGAAATTAGTACAAAATCCGGAAGAAGCTTACATGGCCTGCCAGTATGAAGAGCATGAGGTTATACGCAGCACCAGCCCACGCAGTCTCGGTCACAACTCCAGTAGCCTTAACAATTTGCGCTGACAGAGGAAATATGAGATAAAGCCGAGGCAGGTACTGAAATATCAGTATAAACCGCAGCACATTTTTCGTGTTCATCATCATCGACCCACCTAAGTTCGGGATTACTCCCCATATCAACACCTAAACCAAACAATTAGACATATTACTTATCTGTCAATTATCTTAAGCTCACTATTATTGCTGCAATGATAACTTGACATTTACGCGAATTGAAAGTTGAAACCATTACCTGAGGGAGAGGCAGAGCAGCAATGACGTCTAGGAACAAGTCCTTCCTAACGTACCCAGCCGCGATTTTCTGAGGGTCGACAACGAGCTCACCCCTTCCAAAGACACGAGAGGAGGGCGCCACATAGGCAGTTCTGAACTTGACGTAAATCTGAAGTACATAAAAAACATCTGCAAGTGTTCTAACTACTGTCAAAATCAACTCCAATGTGATCCCAATCTCAATGCACGTAACATCCGCCTTAACAGAAGGCAGGAAAAAGAAAAGAGGGTCTACGAATAGCGACACCAAACACGCAACCAAGAAAATCTTGTTCCATTTTCGTATCGTATGCCCTCGTGGATCGAGTATCTTCTTCTTCACCCTCTCGTAATCCTCCGAAAACACTCTAGACAGCACTCTTTTCTTCAGGTTCGACGACGTCGTTCTGTTACCGTGTTGCTCAAGGGTTGCTGCTCCCTCTGGTTGTATTCTCATTCTGTCTATACCATACTTTTGCTTTACTATATCCTCCTTCCCTGTCTCTTCATCGTCATAAAACCTGTACAAAAATAGCTAACTTAGTCGATAAAGTCATTTCCGAGGTTTAATACTTATTATGGGCCAAAAAAAAAGAAGTGAATGGACGACGAACCTTACTGATCTTGATCTATCATAGTAAGCCATAATTATAATAGGTGTATGTGTCAAGCTGAGCAAGATTAATCACATACACCAAAATACACGAATATTTCACTAGGAGATCATATTATATATGTTAACTACATTACTGTGCTCCCTCCGTTTTTCTGGATCGTTAACGTTATATTATACATGTCGAAATTATGCATGGTTGATGAAGAAGGGAACAGAAGAGTATGGATTCATTGTATGCCACAAGATTGTATAGATGTTGGACAACTAATGTAGAGATGGACGAATTAAAGAGGGAGATGATGAGATGAGAGAGATATAAAAAAAAAAAAAAAAGCATATAATGTGACTTTAATGACTTTGTTTCAAACAAGAGTCATGTGAGAAAGCAAGAAAATTTGTATGGAAATATATTTTTCTGCCCATTTGGGAAGGCATATCAGATGATCATACGTTTTTGAAGATTTCTTTACATTTTTTCTTCTTGGTTGGCTTCTAGGAGAAGGAAAGTCCAAGTCAACGGTTTTGGTCAGTATAGAGTATTATGTAACGATTTCCTTTATTATATTATTTGAATTAAGTTTTTAAGTAAAGATGGGTGTGTGTCTTTCCTGTTTAGCTTTTTACTCATTATTTCTTTTTAAAGGGAACCTTTCTAGTTTCTACTCATTATGTTGAGTACTTTAGTGTAATGGGGGATTAATTAACCCAAGCCTAACACTTAAAAGACTAAGACTCGTAGGCGATTTGATTTTCGGATAAAAAACAAGCAATTTATTTATCCCCTACAAGTAAAAAATTGTACACGTGGTAAATTTAACTACAAACTTAACTATGTCAAATGTATAGTGCTAATATTTTTTCTAGATACGCCATAATTTGGGGATTATTTGAAAAAGTTAGTTGGTGGTTCGATGTTTTATGGCATGTGTGTTATTGAAGCCAGGGGTGGCACTAGAGGTTGAAGCCAATCATACAAGCTAAGAGTTTTTTTTTAAGGGAATACAAGCTAAGAGTTTTAGTGATGCAACAAAACTATAGTCCTCTATAGTCATAATATATCATAATATATAATGACACTAAACAATTACGAAACTAAAGTCTGCTCATTGATTTATTTTTTTCCCGGACACGGACGACATGTACAACCGACAAGTTGACATTGTATTGTTGGTTAACATATGCTCCCTTGCTTTTATCCACTAAGATGTCCCCTTTAATTTTAATGTTTTGTCGGACTATGTTGAGGTTACTTGTAAACTAAATGACTCGTTCTCTTGTTGCAAACATTAATACAATAATTTATTTTGTATTACATTCTACTAAACTCATTTGATTTTATGGCAATCGGGTTTTTCATTTAGTGTAAAAATAACTTTTTAACATGACTACTCAAAACAGCAAAACGAAAAGGAAAATCATTTTGGGTATGAGGGAGTATAGAGGACGATAATTATAATCACCAATTACTTGGAAATTAATTTCCCTTTCATTTAATAATTTTATATTAGTATATACTTTCTCCACAAAGTTATATACTCCCTCCTTCTCAAAATATGTATTTCTCACATTTCGAGACATTTCTTTGACCTCTGTTATCTCTCAAAATATAAGGGTAAAAATTATGAAATTATAACCTTGTGAAAGTATATTTCACAACGAATCTAATGGTTAATATTTATAATTTTTGACAAAATGTTATTTTATGAAATTGAAAGTCAAAACTTGTCTCGTAACTTGTAAACGTCATTATATATTGAAATGGAGAAAGTATGATTTTTTTCACATTTTGAGACGTCCCCTCTATTTATCAATATCTCACAATGGTTATACTATACTCCTGTGAGCAGAAGGAGTATGATGGTCATCCTCACAAATCACAATAAAGGAGTAAAGACCACACTTCACTTAAATTAATTTAAATCTATTTTAAATGTAATCTCTACTCGCAAGTTAAAGCATCACCTCGTAATTAGAAAACGCTATATATTTACTTATGCAACTATGCAAGGAGTAATGCCTTTATTTATTTATTTAGTTATTTTGAAAGTGAGTAATTCTAAGTTTTTTGACAAGTACCGCAATTCCGCAAAGTACTTTCATCTCAACCGTACATAATGTTAGAAATCAATCTACACCACCAATTGTTTTTCAATAGATTTACTTTATAAATTGGGAATATATTCTAAATAACCAAAAAAATGGTCTATTACATTTTTTTCTATGCTTACGTATACATGGTAAAAAATATATCTAATATAATTCTATAATTTTATACTTTTAAAACAATTATTTAAGTTATTTATAAATAATTTATTATGATGTTTTGCGATACTTGTCTAGCACTCTAGAACTCCTGTACCTGACGGTCTTATCTCGGTTAATTATTAAACTCTAATTCCTCCAACCCTAATTATTTCTAAACTCTAAATTTGTTAATATATTAGAATTTTCAATACTGAAATGAGTGCACTAATTTTGGTAGTCAATAAAACATATCAAAGTGATGCACACATCACACTAGTATCCAAATTACATTAGGACATCAAATTGATCCATTCTACATAACTCTTCTTATGAATGCAAAGAAAATAAAATTTAGTTCTATTAGAATATATTTGTTTTTAAGCATAAATTTTCCTATATCTTGGTAACCTTATTGATGTGGTGTTACCTTCACTATATGTGGTGTTACCTTCACGGTAAAACAATAAGATCATGTGGTTTTACGATTACATCAAATATCTTCTGGGTTTTCAGCTTCTTGTTATGTATAAATTTAGAAATTAATATTAAATTACTGTATTGTGCACTAAATCAATTCTTTTAATACATTTAAATAAATAAAAACTATAACGGTGAACATGTCTTAAAAATTGATATCGTTGCAGTGTCGTGCCCTCTAATCACTCTCAGCTATATTCGGGTCCGCAATTGTCAGTTTTTGTGAAGATGCTCCACTCCAAGTCAACTTCTCCACTTGAGCCCCTAACCCGATTGATTACTATACTAGTATACTCCCACCAGCCCAACCCCTGTCCATTTTTATAACTAACCCCATTTTTAAGGTCTTCTCCACTGCCTTACACAAATTCCATACCCAACATTATCTAACGCAATACTCATCACCTTTTCTAAACATCGACGCCAACCCTGGTTAAAAAAAAAAGTCATCTACATATTAATCCTTAGAAATTGAGTTGTCGTATGATTGACATTCTGATTTGATCCATGAGTATCTTGATTTTCATTTGAGAAAGGTTAGTGAATAAATTGCGTTTAGGAGAAAATTTTAACTCAAATATATATTTTAATCAGTTTCACATTTTGAAGAGGTACATAAGGTGAAATAAAAGTAATGGCTATATCTTTGTTAAAAAAAAAAGTAATGGCTATACACAAATTATTAGGTACCCGCGGGGTACCTAGAGCTACGTACCCCCCGGTTAACTGCTCACTCATTATATACCACATTATAGTCATTATATACTTTCA
This sequence comes from Spergularia bocconei, assembly GCA_963457585.1. Classification (NCBI taxonomy): domain Eukaryota; kingdom Viridiplantae; phylum Streptophyta; class Magnoliopsida; order Caryophyllales; family Caryophyllaceae; genus Spergularia; species Spergularia bocconei. The sequence continues at coordinate 12,157,069 of OY734959.1, forward strand.
CTCATTATTTTACAATTTTCGCTCATTATTTCTCAATTTCACTCATTATATACTTTCACTCATTATTTTACAATTTTTACTCATTATTTCTCAATTTTCACTCATTATCTTCCGATTTTCACTCATTATATATAACATTATAGTCATTATTTATTTTCAGTCATTATTTCTGAATTTCCAATCATTATATACAACTTTATTCCAATCATTATTTCTCAACTTTCACTCATTATTTCCCGAATTCCACTCATTAATGTTCAATTTTCACTCATCATATACCACTTGAACCGAGGGGTACCTAAAGCTACGTACCCCCGGGGTACCATATACCGATTAATGGCTATATCATTAATATTAAAAAAATGTAATAAATGATTATCCATAACTAACATTATCTACATATTTGTAAATATCTTTTACTCCATATTTATGATCTTAAAAAAAAAAAAAATGGTATCATGTAGATGTAGGTTGTTGTGGCACAACGGTAGACTTTATTTAAAAATATTAAGAGGTTCAAGCCTCATTATTATCTTTTTGGTAGTCTACTGGATGTTAAATATTGACTAACGTGTCACACTTTGATGACATGTAAAACTTATGAGTCAACCACGTGGCACGCTTATGAGGCGATGCCATGACATGTCAAGCTTATGTGTCAACCACGTGACATGCTTATGTAGCGATGACATGACATCTCAAGCTTATAGTCAACCACATGGCAAGTTTATGTGGCAACGTTAAGCTTATGAGATAACCACGTGGAAAACCGTGTTGACACATAATACGCTTATGTGGCGACGTTTCTTGTGAGCTCGCCATGTGAAAATCCGCGTCGACATGTGACGATAAGGCCTAGAATCACGACATCTGTTAGTGGCGACGTCTTTAGTAAAATTCATAGATATAGATAAATAGATAGATAGATAGATGTTTAGAAGCAACGGAAAATATAATGTTAAGAAATAGCCAATTGCAACTCACCATTACATTATGAAAATGGAGAAAAAAGACGACAAATGTGGCAGTAATTTAAGATAGTAATACGGAGTATTATGTTTTCATATAATAATATTGGTTTAGGAGGAGGATCCAAGAACATGTTGACTTGGTTGGATTCTCCCAAGTCGTACATTGATGACTTGACACGTTCAAACTTGCACATTTCAGCTTTCAAGTCTTTTTAACAAACTTGTACAGTAAGTGTATCATCCATATATTCCTTCATGTGCTTCTACGTACGTTACGTCATACTTTCTAGTTCCTAGTTTACTCAACTTAGCTTTTAGTTATTCCTCATTAAGAGTTCTACAATCAAATAGATCGAGGAGTCGGCAAAATAAGTGAAGCATCGGCTAGTGGCCTGGAGAGCAAATTTCAGTCCGAAAATCAGACCGGACGGATCGAATAGAACCTAATTAATGAGTTTCGGTCCACTCGTTGATCAAAAAGTTTTTGAGTTTCAATCTTCTTTCCGATTCGATTTGTTTCGATCCAGCTTTAGCATCAGCTATTCAACTATTTCAATAATTCCTATGTTACTGAAATGAGTACTTAAATATATTTTTTCTTTGTATAGATAAACATATCGACTTCGATAATCCCCATATTATTCGAATGAATAATTTCTCACGAGTCAAAAATATAGAAATGATATGCTTCTCTTACTTAGTTGCTTCCTCGCTAAGAGAAAATCAAAAAGGCAGTGTACGTAGTAGTACTAGTGTCTTGTAATCTTCACCTTAGGCCTATTTCTTAGGCAAGGCGTAGACGCGTCATGTTTATACTCATCATCCCGCTAAATATTATTTGGAATTTATGTTTGAGTAATTGTCCCATATTGAAAAATTGAAGTGTGTGGGTAGAAAATGTTTATAAGGTTGTGGGATACTTTTCTAATTGTCGATTTGTTTTAGGATGGAAACTCAGTTAACTTATAAACATGGGCCGTTAATTCTCCTTAGCTGCTCTTCCAAAAAAAATGTCTGATTTGTCTACATAAGATGCCCCTAATCCAACCCAAACACCCCCCCCCCCACCCCCCAAAAAAAGAAAAACCAAAAAATGATGCCCCTACGAGCAACTCCAATGGTGATTTTTTTTTTTGTAGTTTAGCTTGAAAACCGATGATTTAAGCAGCCTGAACCATTGGAGTAAAATATGAACTGGTAGCTTAGTAGGCTACGCCGCTTGACATTAAAAAAAATTCCAAAAAATTGTTTTATTAATGAAAATTGATGATTTTTTTACCATTTTTTTTTCCAAACTACAATGGTTGTAATTTGTCATTGTTTAAGGGGTTTTTTTGCCAAACACCACCTTTTAAGTTCAAAAATCCCAAACACCACCTTTTAATTTCAAAAATCTCAAACACCACCTTTTAAGTCTATTTTCTTTGACAGACACCACCAAAATAAAGTTCGGCCACATTTTTGGTTGACTGCGGCATTGACTCACTCTCTGATTATTTTCCGTTGCTTTTTTCTTCTTCTCTTAAGCTCGATAACCGGCCCCCTATTAATTATTTCACTCTACTCCTTTTTTCCTATCATATCAAGAATCTCTCTTATCACTCCCCTCACCTCTAATGAAGTTTTGGATTCGACAATTGTAAGCAACATGCATCCTAATCATTGTCAAAGCTATGAACAACACCATTTTATCCTTTTTCCAGTTTTCAAACTTTAATTTCACTCAATTTCACCTTTAATTCATTTACTTCATCTAACAATGGGCCAATAACACAATTATGAACTCTTCAATTCTCTTTCTCTTATCAATAAGAGAATGGATCATATCTCTTTGCTATTCAACCTTATCATTTCCCTAACACACGCAAAAAGGCAAATCAAAACTAAAATTCTATCTAGTTAAATGAAGAGAAATCATATGAGACTAAGGATGATTAAATCAAGAAATCTAAGCAATGGTTAAGTAGAGAGAGTAAGGATGAAGAAGAGTGAAAGAATATCGGGCTCAAAAGAAGAAAGAACAAAAGATAGGGTGAGTCAACACCGGAGTCAAGAGAAAATGTGGCCGGAATTGTTTTTGGTGGTGTCTGTCAAAGAAAATAGTCTTAAAAGGTGGTGTTTGGGATTTTTGAACTTAAAAGGTGGTGTCTGTCAAAATCGGAAACTTAAAAGGTGGTGTCTGGCAAAAAAACCCTTGTTTAAGATATAGTTTAGTTTGTGAATTTAGCTTCACATCTTACTCTTTCCTACGTGACATGACAAAACTACAAACGTTGCAGATTGCCATTGGAGTTGCTCTAATCAATTACTCATGGCAATATGCGGCGCATGAGCTCTCTATATTACATATCAACCTACTAAATAGGTGATTTTCACCTCTACGTGTTCTGTCATACCCGTTAATTAAATAAAGTAAGTTTTTCAATCTCCACATCCTCGACTTTTTATTAATAAGGTTCCCTCACTTCTAGTATTTTACCCCACATTTTATTGGTTTTGTGAGGATTTTTTTTTCTCTTTCCTCTCCCCCACCTATACCCCACCTTTATTGATTTTTGTTCCAAAAGCAAAGTAACATCTCACTAGAATGGAGGTAGTTATATATGTCCTATAATAATAATAATAATAATATAATAATAATAGGGGTTAATTATAAGTAATTAATAGTGGTGTGATTATCTGTGATTTCAATTAATAATAGCATAAAAACTCACAATTCACCAAATAATAAATAAACAACCTCACTTTGTTTGCTCTTTCCATACCAAATTAATCTCTCAACCCAAAAACCATGGCCGCCCACCACCCAGATCCACCACGGCCGTCCACCGCCTCTTCTAACGGCCAGGGATCCCCGGTTCCGCCGGGGAAACAAAACGACACCCTACTTGGGGTGTGGTGAATTTCAACCTAGGATTGCTTTGGTAAAGTGGCCGAAAAAAGAGTTTAGGGCCCCGCTTCCCGGCGCCCCTACCGCTGCGCCGGAAAGTGGGACCCTAAACCCTTTTTCCGATAAACGCGAGCAAAAGATTGTGGTGTTATTGATGGTGTGAGTACTCGAGTCCATCAACCTTCTACGGTTCTACCCAACAATCATACTAGAGATTTAGCTAACTTTTGACGTTGTTATTAAAGTAATTAATATACGGAGTAATAGGTACGGGGTACCGTACCTTGGACGGGGCGAGGGACTAGCATGCATCCTATAGCCAAGTTACATTTTGTTATATGTATACCTTCGATTCGTTTTCAAGCTAGCATAACTTTTTGGTACACACTTTAGGGCGTAATTTTATCTGTATATGAGATTCGTTCAACTTTTTGAATATGGGGCATATCGAGTATCTAATCTAAAATCCTTCTATACTATTAAAGGAGGCTTTTTTGTAGCTCTCACATCGACCGGAGATTTTTAGAGAGTTTTGAGAATTTTATAATATTAAAAGTATTTGATGTCCATCTAAACACAAACACTCACATACTAAATCCTTCTATACTATTAAAGGAGCCTTTTTTGTAGCTCTCACATCGACCGGAGATTTTTAGAGAGTTTTGAGAATTTTATAATATTAAAAGTATTTGATGTACATCTAAACACAAACACTCACACACTAAATTTAATAATATTATTAAAGTATTTGGTATCCATTTAAACGCAATAACGAACTCTATTTTTAACCATATGTACATGCTCTATAAAGACAAGATTCATTACTTCCGAACTAAATTAACTACTCCGTATCTTTTAAGTTGTATCATAAATGGGCTAATTCTCATATCCTATTTGATTGGACACTAAACCCTAATTATATATAAAACATATATTATTTTTTTGGATGTTTAAGTGTTAACCGTACATTATCTCCTCCGGTGAAAATTATAGTTTTAATTTTATATATCATTTTTAATAGAAAACATTATCATGTGACCCGTGTAATGCACGGGCACTCTATTTCTAACCATACATACATAAGGTCCCCATGATCCATCAGGCAACATCCAAACTGATCTGAATTGGAGTTTTATATATATGCTGACATAAAGACACGATTTATTGATTCCGCATCTGACAACATCCAAACTGATCTGAATTGGAGTTGTATATATATGCTGACATAAAGACACGATTCATTGCTTCCGAACTAAATTAACTACTCCGTATTTTTCAAGTTGTATCATAAATGACCTAATTCTCATATCCTATTTGATTGGATACTAATCCCTGATTATATATAAAAACATATATTATTTTTTCTGGATATTTAAGTGTTTAGCCGTACATTATCTCCCACGGTGAGAATTATAGTTTTCATTTTTATATATATTTTTTAATAGAAAACATTATCATGTGACCCGTGTAATGCACGGGCCTTCATCCTAATATATTATAAAAGCCGAGTACATCCCTTCCTTGATGGACATTTGGCACAATTCTATTGGATGAAAAGAAATAAATATTATTAAATTATTAGGATATGGAAATTCTATATAAAATATTAAATAATATGATAGTTATCAACTAATATATGGAAACATGATATGGTAATGATGTGTTATAAAGGGTGATGTGATACTGGAAAAAAAAAATAGCAAAACGGGTGACGTAATAGTGGAATGAGAATGAAACAGTATAACGGGTTACGGGATATGGAATGAATGGAAGAATATAACGGGTGACGTACAAGTAAATTAAAGGGAATAAAATTACGATGAATTAGTAGAAATAAATAATAATACAATATGACGGGTGACCAAAATTGAAAGGAAAAAAATAATGTAAAACATCAGTTCAAATAATATTATAATAAAAATAAACCTATATTTTTTGAAACGTATAAACAATATAAGTAGGTAGCCCGGACGCGGATCGGGCACGCAATCTAGTGAAGTTATAAACCAGTGTTTTTGAACCATAAAAGGCAGAACTAGAATCTCCCTTTACATCATGAGATGGCTTTGAGTTTGACATAGAATGTCGTGAAGAATACCGGAAAGCTCAACAATTTCATGCCTTCATATCAGTTGACTGGATTCCAAAATTAAGGCGCCAACATAGTATTTTTGGCGGGAAAGGGCGTTAGATTCATTCAGTTAATACTCTGTCATCAACATTTTCATTCAGAAAATTTAGAAACAGAAAAGACATTCCTCTTGACATCTCATATGCTTTTCTTCTCTCATCATCTTATTTTGATACATTCATCTTCATCAGGGACATCAGCCACAATTCATACTCATATTCTACATTCAGCTTACTGTAACAGACGTGAGACGCCTAAAGCATCCCGTAATATTGTGTCCAGCTAACTTTCCTTTACAGGAAGATCAAAGCAGAACTCAACAAAGATACAGAAAACCCTAACTCCTCGTGATTAATGATTTACATTGTTCTCCTTTTAATTACTATCTGCAGAGACATTACTGTACAGCATATGTTGCCCCCCTCCCCCCCGCCCCTTATCAGTTTCTCTTCACCAACTTGAGCTGAAAAATCAACAGTAGCGTGGTAGTTTTATGCGTGGCTGCACTGCAGATGAAGTGTTAAAACTAACGACGGCCACTCTCCACACAGAATTTTTCTAATCGAGGCTCTGTCAAGTCCACGATCTCATCATCACCATTTGTATCAGACCTCCCGTTTGATTGCAAGTACAAAAGCCGGTCTATGTACTGAACCGAAGACAGACTGATTGGCTGTGCAACACTATCAGCCATGAGATTACGGTCTGCATCATATGATAATGTTCTTGATGACCACCTACTTGGACACATCTGCTTGAGCTCCTCGGAATCTACAAGAACTTCAACTTGGTTGATGGCCCTATCTGGAGCTGGTGGTTCAGTTCTTGTATTGTGAAAGGACAAGTTCTACAACAGAGAAGAGAGACACAATGTCAGGCAACTTATTAATATCAAGAAGAAAGAAAGGACATCAAATCAACATAGTAATATACTAGATCTCCACTGCCGTATTATGTGTTGTTACATGGGTACCAGCATGCTTAACAAATCATGTTCAGGTAATGTACTTTTAATTCCAGGCAACCAGAAAATGCACATTAGGCCCATCACACAACAAAAAACGCAAAAACACAGTGAAGCAAGCAATCCCATCTGCAAGAGAAGTGCATAACTTTCAGTTGATTCAAAATTTATGTCAGGTTGCGAACATCGATTAGAAGAAAGTGGTGCACATTCATAATTAAGGAAAATGCAAACAGACGCATTTGGTTTCCGTTCTGTGGAACAAATATGAGTTTGCTAAATCACAGGTGATTTCAATCCTACTTCTGGAGCAATCTCTTAAAGGATCTAAACATCTTAGTGTAGCTCTTTGTTTCCTTAGCCTAGCTGCCTAGAAAGAGATGAGTATAAGAATTACTCTCAGCAGTGCGACGTTTCAACATGTCAGTTAAGTTACTGAGATATATTTTCAAGTATCTTAGACAGAGATAAGTTCAAGAACGACTACCTCGAAGAAACTAGCTGAAAATGTTCTTCCCTTGGTCTTATCTGGTGCAATTGTTGAAAGGACTTGAACAACTTCACTCATACTTGGTCGGCATTCAGGATCTAGCAGCAGGCACTCCTTTGCTAAGTACGCCATTATTTGCATGTCTTCGTCAGGGAAATTCCCTCCTAAATTGACATCAGGCAACTCTGATATTACCCGCCTACTACTCTGTAGACGAGGGGCAGCCTACAGCCAAGTTGGGCAAACCAGAGGGAACAATTACATATAAGAATAACCAATAAGCCAGCTACTTGACACGTAGCTTCAGTTATCAGTTCAGTTGCCAATTAACTACAACAACATCTTTAACCCCAGTGTCTTAAAAGCTCCCGTCATAAGGCGGGGTCGGATGCACGCAAGCCTTACCCCTATTGAAACATAGAGAGGCTGCGCATGGATGACCCAAAATGAAAATTGCGTCGAGAATCGCAGTGACGGTTACTTCACAAAATAAGAAGCACAAACAGTTGTATGAGCCATTTTGCTTTATTCCATTATATCCCAAAAACCAAAGAATAAGTTGCCAATTAACTAACTAGTAAAATCAACAAGGCAAAGCAGTTCAACACCTCCACAACTAGCCAACTTTGCATCCCACTGGCTTGGCTAAGAAACCATGCATTACGTGGGGAGATGAACATATATTACTAGTCTTCAATCTCAAGCCATTATGCAGAAGTTAAGAACAAAGCACATACCCACATGACAAGGCTTTCTTCTTTGTCAGATACGTTGAATATAGGTGCCCGGCCAGTTATCAGTTCCAGAAGAACAACTCCAAAGCTGAACACATCTGATTTCAGTGAACCTTTCCCAACAATGGCATATTCTGGTGCAAAGTACCCAAAGCTGCCTTGAATTCTTTCAGGGGAAGAGGAACAACTGGGATAGCCATCAGTGCTTAAGTGTTTTGCCATTCCGAGATCAGTAACCTGCAAATTGAAAACCATTAACTTTGTCAATCCTATAAAGGTTTGGAGTAGGAGGTGCCTTTATTTGTCGTCACCTCCCAGACAAATCATTATCTTGTAGTTTGTTAGATTAGATGTAATGACTGAGAAGGATAATTTTCACTCAGAATCAGCATCTATCCCCCATCCTTTCTTATATTTAAGACAGCAGGAACAAAACGAATACAGTTGCTGCTAACATCTTATCAACAAAAACTTTCACGACGTCTATCAACTTTTTCATTAGAGTCCTCCATATGAGACACTGAGAAACTTTGGATGACGTAAATAAATGGTCAAAGTTTTACCTTTGCTCTCCAATTTTCATCGAGAAGAATATTTGTGGATTTGACATCTCTATGCAATATTCGTGGGGCAGCAGCTTCATGCAGATACTCCAAACCTTTAGCAGCTCCAAGGGCAATTGACACACGGGCTCTCCAATCCAGGTATTTCCCCGTAACTCCATCCAGGCATTCTCTCAGATTACCATTGGGCATATTCTCAAACACCAGTAACCTCTCACTTTGTTTTCCTGATGATATAGAGCAGTAACCGAGCAAAGGTACAATATGACAGTGATGTAATCTTGAAATTAGTTCAACCTGCAAATAATGTTTCCAATCAGATATGTCTGAACCAGTAGGAAGCCAAAATAACAGGCAATACGTTGACGATTTATAGATTGTTTGGATGCAAAGGTTGGAGGAAAGGAGGGAAAGGGAGGGAATGGGAGGGAGAGGAAAGAGTGATGTCTCATTTTCCCTCCAAATCGTTGCAAGACTTGCAACAATGCCAAACATATGGTAACTTACTCCTCTTCCTACATCTCCCCTCCCTCTCATTTCCATCTCCCTTATCCAAACAAGCGCGTAAGCACACGCTTCAGGATTAACAAGAAATAAGAAATCAGGTGAACTGATACCTCTTTGTAGAATTCGGAGTCCGAATCCATCCCGTTTGAAGTCTTAAGTCTTTTGACAGCCAATGTTTTACCGTCTTGAAGAACACCACGATACACATGGCTGCTTCCTCCAAGTCCAATTAAGTTAGCATCAGAAAATTTATTTGTTGCTTGTTCCAATTCAAAATATGGAAATTGGATGACAGCACCACAGATACTTCCTCTTTTTCGTTTGAATAATAGGGATGCTATACTGATGCACCCTGCAAGAAGGGAATAAGTCAATGTCACACAGATAACAATTCGAGTATCGTACCTGAGTAGCCTGAGATACCCAACTTTCACTTATTCCGTAATTGTCTTTTCACAAATATTAAAGTTTTTTTTTTTTGGAAAATATACGCACAATTAAGTCACTCGATCGTTGATTCAAGATAAGCAGAAGGAAAAGGCTGGAGAACGATAGGTGACAGGAGCTTTAATTGCCAGCTCGCACAGCATGTAATGAATAGACAGGTGTGATTTATCAGTTTATCATTAGAATTTTAATAAAGCATTACCTTCCATGCGATTTGCCTGGAAACCATCACTGACTCTAGATGGAAGCTGAGAAAGAGACTTGTGTCTGATCAGGTCAGTAGCACTGTTGTAGCTAGATGCTTTTTCGGATACTATCTTTTGAGAATCATACTTGTCTTTTTTATAGAAGTACCATACCAAAGATGCAACAAATGCCAATGTTATAAGCACCAAACATACAAAGAGAATGATCACAACGATTTTGTGGGAGATGTGCTTTCTTGCAGGATGTGCATCAGAAACGGATCCTGTTACAATTTGACAAAAGTTCAAAGAGGTTACTTGAGCAGAAATCATATGAAATTTTGTCTAAAATATTCTGTTTAAGGCTGAAATCTAGCTTGAACATGAAATAGGCTCTCATAGCCTCATGGTTATGGAAAACAGATTACAGAAACAGCGATTCCATTTAAGATTTATACTTTTGACTCAAAGAAAAGCCCAAGGTCTTCCGTATATGTTTATTTAGCATCTGGTCAAGTTCTTCTGTATTAAGTGGTAATCAGACAAATGAAGAAACCAAAAGAGACTACCGCCACAGAATAATAACCCCAAGTAGGCAACGTTTCTGCGATACCATTGCCTACAACAGATGACCTGGCATTGTCATCTGTCTGATTTAAAGGTTACATAACCTAAAAAAAAGAAAAACTTTAAACAAATAAAGACAGCTCATATGTCATACAGCTTAGGGTTTTGCAACCTTTGTTTTTGACTTAGCAACCCAATAAATAACACAATTTGAAAATCAGAACTTTACCAGAGCTGCAATTGCAGGCCGTAAAGCAGTCACCGTTCTGGTTTTCCGATGCCAAATGAGGTAATTGATCATCAGCACAGGTACATGACCATCTGTTACCAATTGACCCAGCTGTTTGGAAAAAAAAAGGGCAAGAAAATGAACTCTACTAGAATCAGAGAAAACTCAAACCTAATCTCATGTCCTGCTAAGTGTAAACACCACATTGGCCCAAACAGATGGCAAATTTTAGGTTACTAATTTTATGGCAGAGAAGAGAGTAGGCATATTATTGGCAAGCAGTAAGCCCTCCTAAACTATGAGTCCAATTCCAAACATTAGCTAGTATCAATAGATTATGTTCGATTTTCAGGATTTGCCAGTTCCCAAGATCATTGTTTAAATTCAACTTATATATCTAGTTGTGGCATTATTCCTAACAACAGAGAAGAAAGCAGTCGCAGCATACCACGTCCACAATCACAAGACCCTGAGCAGTTGGCTTCAATGAGAGAATTTTGTGTTTCTTGATGAGCCGAGGAACATAAACATGTCCAGCTAGTTCGCGGAGTATTGGATGTCTGAGCTGAAACCAATAATAACTCCAGTCAGGTTTGTTGATCTCTTTCAGACAAACACGAATGCATTATCCCCATCTGTTGGACTCCTTTAGACCACTTTGTTTAAAACTTAGAAAATACTATGCATGCAACTAAATCAGATGAGTTCAGCATTATGAGCAATAGTGTGAAAGACCAGATTTTTCCAAGTGACTCGCGTATGCGGGAAGTACAGTGAAGCCTGGCGTTTTGTAGCCCCTGGACCATGTTTACCAAATTGAAGTTGACATTGAGCAAACCATTGTTCTAAGTGAGCAACCTAAAGCTAATGCAAAAATAAAACATCATAGAAACCTTTTCTTCAACAAATTAGCAAACAACGGTGCAAGGTGAAGGCCATGACCAGGGTTGCAAAATTAAAATAACTAAGTGAAGCGTCACTATGGCCTAGATGTCGAATGTCTGGCGTAAATGCTGGGAACTTCTTTGCTAGACATTGTCTCATCATCATAATCATCATCAGACCACTGCCATTCCAAGTGGGGTAAAAGGGGGAAGACTTTGAAAGCCTTTACCCTGTGATAACAGAGATTTTTGACAACTGACCCTTCAATGAAAGAGGGACTACAATCTGCTACTTGATGAAATATGAAGCATCAAAGGGTTTCAAGAACCATTTTAATGTAAGGCTTTACATGCAAATATCAAATGAAAAAATAACCTTCGGCTGATTGGCTCCATTGGAAGAGAATGGATTGCTACGCTAATTTCATTAATTTAGACAGAAGATAGAGAAATAGGTATCGACCAAGTGAGAAAGATCAGAGCTAAGCTTCAGTTACTAACATGATATATGTTGAATCAGAACCAGGAACAGGAGAGAAGAAAGTGTAACGTGCAACTGGATCTTCATTGGTGCCTGTCATAGACAGAAAAGCAGGAAAAGAAGACTGTCAGAGTAATCATTACATTTGTAAGAGGTAATATTTCCGCCACATTTAGTAGTAACCTTCACATCTGACACCAAACAAGTAAAGTATCAAAAATAGTAAATTTGGATTACTGTGTTGCATAATACAAGATTTGGTTGGCATTGTTCTGAGTTTTTGACTCACAAAAAAGAGCTTAGTTTAAGGAGGCGCGAGGCGCACCGAGGCGCTGGGGGGCCGTTGCGATGAGGCGCAAGGCGCGAGGCGAAGGCGCACGCCTCATGCACACGAGGCGCACTCATTTAGCAAACAAAATTCTATTTTTTGAAACCACAATTTGCAGAAAATTACCCCTTTTGTGGTATTTAAAAAGGGCCTATGGGTAAAGAAGTATAAACAAGGGATTAAGGGGCAAAGGGAAGGGTAAAAATAAGATTACAGGAGAAAGAAAACTGGAAATTGCAGAGTCATGCGCCTCGCGTGCGCCTCAGGGCCTGCGCCTCAGTGCGCCTCAGGTGCGCCTCATGCACACTTGTGCGCCTCAGGCTTCTGAGGCGTTGGCAGCTGCGCCTCATGGCGCCTTGGGCCTCAGGCGCGCTTTTTTAAACTAAGAAAAAGAGAAACAAAACGTTCGCTTGTTAAAGCAGATACAAGTACTAGAAAAGGAAAGGCATCTTTCTTTATGGCAACAACTCATATACAGATTCAGGTTGGACAGAAGATGGAAATGCTGGATTTTCTAAAAAGACAACATGACACGTACGAAACAGTATCCAAGCACAATCTGACATCCTATATTGCGTATCTTTCATTGAGGCATCAAAGGCTAATGGTAAGAGTGAAAATGAGGGAGGTGACATTGTATACCCACACATAAAATGCTGTTGGCAAGTCATGTTCAGAACTCTGATTATGACCTTCCAACAATCAAATATTTCAGAGAATTGCCTATCAAGTCAAGCATTCATGATTCTGGATAACATCTAATATGCAGCACAAGAACAACAATTGGCACTTTCCGACAAACTCATTAGACACTCGGACATTGCCTGAACCACGAACTCTTGCTAACTCAATCATTGAATTAAAGCAGTTGCATTCTCATTTGACACTCACTAATTAAGGACTATCAGTTCTACCAAATTTGATTTCTCTGCATGGCATCACTTCTAAATAACCCTTGTGGTTATAAAAGTTGAGAAACAAGGTCAAACGAGAAGCTACCAAATCCTTGGTAGGCCAACAATCTCAGATAGAAGATCATTTTACAAGGACTTGGCATCTATAGCCAGCATAATACATTATTGAATTCAAGGTACAAACCAGGTACAACTTAATCGGGAAAAGTCACTTAAGAGTAACTACTTAGACTGGTTTGACACCATATACATTCAATATTAGATCCGTAACAGTCGAAGTAAACAAACACATGCTGCTCAGGCTTAAACCTTACGCAACTTTCAGACATGCACATTGCAGGAACAGTTTACATAAGCATGTATGGGAATTGAAAGATACCTCCAGTCTTCAGTGGCAGGCTTCTTTAAACTTTTGTCCAAACCTACCCTTGACTTCAAAGTCACAAGAGATGCTAAAATTATGTCAGAAGTCTCTTTCCATCATACTTCTTCTAGCAACTTATGTACAATGCACCATTATCAGTTAAAAACCCCGGAACTCTTGTGACCAAAAATCGCCTGCGTCAGGTATACATCTTACTTGTTTGCATCCTACTCTTAGCACCAAATGCCTGATAGCCTACAGTATCCTTGCCATCAGAAGAAGCACAACCAATTCCTCAAAAACCCGAGAACTCCTGCAGCGAAAAATCGACACACAACACCTTACTTCTTTACATCATCAGCATCAAATTCCTGTTAATCTCAAAACCCGAAACTCGAAACACACCGACAGTGTCAATGGCTTCAGAAGAGAAGCAGGGGGAGATGTCAAAATGACAGAATAAAACAGACAGAACAATTATAAACTGCTTTCTTTGGCAAAAGCTAATCCATAGCACAGCAGAAAGTGACTGCTCAACTATCAAAAACAAATCAATTAACATCAATTCAAAGACTAAATTAACCCTAATTACATCATTATGCTTCCCAAAATTCAATTTCACTGCTCAAAAATCCTGTAGTTTTCTCTATTGAAAAATACCCACCTAGATTATGGAATAATTTGATACTTTTAAACCACTTTCAATGATTAATTAGTCGGTTACAGTTGAAAAGAACATTTCTTTTTTTTTGTCAATATGTGCTTAAACCCACATAGAATAAAGAATATATCGTTAATCCCCACATAATAGTATTCAACTCCATGATTAATTAGTGAAATTATTATTAATATTAGCTAGTATAAAATACTATATAATAATTTCTTCAAATTAAATTGGGGCTAAACAATGGTACACCGTGATCATCAAAGTATACAGAAAAAGTCATGAAAATAGACGTGGGGGTATTGATTTTTTTGCTCAAATATCTCAACGTCATTATTAAATATAAAATATTCATTCAATAATTTTAGTAATAAAAATTTTTAAGATTAATGCGAAAATTCAAACAATTGCACACCAAACTCTTTTCCAAGAGTAGTAGTTCAACTCACATCGGATGGTACACATTTTCACAATATACGCTGAATTTGATCACCTTTCATTTAAAAACACTTCAAAAGGCGTACTCGTTTCAAGACTAAATCGGACGGTGCAAACCAAAACACGACTACACGAGACTGAATGAAGAAATTAGTAGTGAGGATTAAGAAGTACCTGATGGTGATGGAATGCTAGGGAGGTGAGGTTATAGTAGGAGTGTAGGACTAGGATGAACATTGGGACACTGGGAGATTGAATCTTGTAGAGTACGAAATAATTATATGATCAGAGCATGCACGTTGAGTTATTACTGCACCACCAGAGTGTAATGACTGATGAGTTAAATTGATCAGTCAAGTGAGTGAGTGAGTGAGTCGTGTTGACGGGAAAAGTGCGGGTGTGGGGACCACTCAGGGACGTCGAAGTAAATGCTGATTTTTACTGTACATTTAAATGGTGATTTCAAGTATAAATGGTTTTATGTTTCTAACTCATTTTTACCCGTCTAGAGTTGTAAGGAACGAAAAACCTCCATGGTGTACAATTTAGGGGCGAACGAGGTTATTTAGATTGTGATTCACATTGGGTCGATTTAGATTGTGATTCACATTGGGTCGATTTAGATTGAGTGACATTTAATTCGTATCATTACTTTTCCGGTCTCATATGAAGCAATTTGATTTATTGGTTATATAATTGTATCATTTCTAATGTAATTAAGTTCAGGTGTATTCTGCACGCTAGCCAACTTTCAACGATTGATGATTTAAGTTTGCACCTATTTAACGCGTATAGACAAACGCAGAGTTTGAGACAATAAGACAAGCTACGTTTGTAACTTTGGGTCAATCACTCAATTGAGGTCACTTGGGTTTAGGTCATGCTCAGGTATAATTGGCAATTGGGTCGGCCTCAGGTGTGGGTTAAGCTTTATCATGCTACACCCCAGTGTACCATCCAACATATCAAGTTGTGTATTTGGGAAAATTATTGTATACACCTAAGAGTACATACTCTCGTTTCTCGGATTGTGTAATTTAACATAGAGATTGATGTACTATTACACTAATTTAATATATTTTAAGTACAATTTTGTGTATTTTTTTTTATTGAAACGGTGTAAATTTACTTATCAAACCATTTTTCATATAGTTTTGCTAACATTTATAGTATTTGGAAGTATAAATGTGTAGAATAATACAAATATGTACACGATCTTGATGTCAAACATGAAAATATTGATTGTCGATTCATTAGAGTCTCTTAATGGATGAAAAATGCTTACTTAAGTAGGTTAGAACCTTAAAATATCAATTCAAAGTTTGATTAATCTATCTTGGTTGCAAATGACTAAAACT
This sequence comes from Spergularia bocconei, assembly GCA_963457585.1. Taxonomy (NCBI): domain Eukaryota; kingdom Viridiplantae; phylum Streptophyta; class Magnoliopsida; order Caryophyllales; family Caryophyllaceae; genus Spergularia; species Spergularia bocconei. The sequence goes on from OY734959.1 coordinate 12,173,178, forward strand.
ATACATAAATTCACAAAAATACATAAAATATTCACTAAACTACATGAAAAACCCGCTGAAATACATAAAAACAAATTCGGGAGTACATAGTCCCGAGAGTATGGTATACATGCCGGTGTATTTGTGTTATTGAGCATGGTCGTATAAAAAATCATCGCAATCCAAAATATTGAGCAAAAGTCAACATTCTTTGTGAGCCAAATTTGAATTTGGTCCATCGTTTGGTATTAGCGAAGGTGTTGGGCTGGGCTTGGTACCACAACACTGGCCCAATTTAGGTGCTGGCAATCTGGCATGACCTATTGTTTAAACTTGTAATTACCTAGCTAGGGAGTTAGGTTAGCCATTTTCTCCCTTGTTTAAATTGCTTTGCTATCCAACTACTACAAATTATAATGAACGTGTTATTGATTGTGACTGAAGCAATTATAGCTTAGAGTTAGCAGTTAGCACAGCACACATCTTTTATTTTTGTTAACAAAGTATTATGGTAGCGAATTAAATCTCTGTTTGATAAGCCTTAATAAAATGGGGCCTAAGTAGATGATTGTGAATTTCTCATGGTTGCTACGTGCTAGTGGTCAACTACAGTGTGTAGAGTTAACAGAAGGAGCATTAACAGGTTTATCATAAGACTCATAAGTCAAAACTCATAGCTAGTTGTTGCATTTCACTAATTACTAATTACGTTAAAAGGAGGAAAATTTATGTTATTAATTTTTTTTTTATGAATAAATCATTTATTAGGAAGATGTATGAATTCAATTAGTTAAACCTCCGGTCATGAACCTTCAAGATCGATGGTTTAAATTTTCACTACCACATCAGTGCTTGTAAAACTGAGACTTATGGTGTGATAGACCGTATTTGTAGTATACGAGTCAATTTAACCCAACTTTATAAAGATTGAACCTTCTTATTAAATCATAAACCGTCGTTAATCTATCAAAAAATAATCAATACTCTTCCATACAAATTGGTCCAAATAGTCAACATAAAGAATCACACACTTGAGTTCATTGAAGTTTGGTATTATATTCAAAATCTTGGCTCAATGCGTGCAAGCTCTATAATTGTTTGGCCCATAAACTCACAAGGCTATGACAATATTATAGACTATTTTTGTCCTAATTCATTTTAAATGGAACTGGAGTACTACTGAACACTTAATTATATCACATCCCCTAATTACACAATCTCACCAACCCCACATTAACTATCCACTAACTTTAACATAATCCCACATTAATAATCACCTACATTCTCAAACTTTGGTTGGCCCAACTCTCATCATTCCCCTCTCTAGTCTTTCTACCCACATTGTTCCCTCTTTTTTTTTTTCCTTTATATTTAAATAAAAAAAAATTAAGGATTTGTTTCACTATTTCAAACCCAATCGTCACTTACAATAATCTGGTACCGTAATACTCCATCCATTTCAATATATATGACGTTTACAAGTTACGAGTCAAGTTTTGACTTGCAATTTCATAAGAAATATTCTGTGAAAAATTATATTATTGGATTCGTTGTGAAATATACTTTCACAGGAGTATAATTTCATAATTTTAACCCTTATATTTTGAGAGATATCGAAGGTTAAATAAGAGTCTCGAAATGTGAGAAAAACATATATTTTGAGAAGGAGGGAGTAATAAAATCGATGATATTTCCCCTTTCTTAAATGCTAGTAATTAATTAACAATTTCGATAAATGAATCACAATTACTGTAATAAACAATAAGTAAAGAATGACCAATACACCCAAGAAAAGCAGCAAATCCGCAGCTTTGTAATAATATAATAATAATAATAATAAAAGTGTAATAAAAACTATAAATAAAAAAACTCAGAGTCTCAGACACTCAACTCTTTTTTCTTCTGCTTCTTCAAAAAGTCAAAACTCCCAAAATTAATTTTTCACATTCCCTCTCTCTCTCTCTCTCTTACATTTTCTCTCTCTTAAAACCCTTCTTATTACATCTCCCCAATTCCTCCTCCTTTTCTCGGAACCGCAAAACGTGATCTACACACTTCTTTCTTGTTCCTCCATTTTCAGAAACAATGGGTGGTAGTGCTGATAGATGGAAGAAAGCGAAACAAGCTCTGGCATGTCTGCAAATCCCTAAAACTAATACGAGTTCTTCAGACGACGAGAAAGATGATGTTAATAATCCGTCGCCAAATAATTACACTGCTACTGTCGTCGCTAATCTTGCTGCTAATGATGGCCGACGCTTTTCTGATGCCCGCCATTCTCTCTGTTCTTCCCCAACTAACGCTGAGAATGCTGCTGATGCTCGTCCTACTACTCCTATTGCTACCACTTCGTATAAATCTTCTTCTAAGGTTTCTTTCTTTCTTCTTCTTCTTCACGTTTTTGATTTAATCTTGCGTTTTTAGTTTGATTTTCATGGATATTTAGTGTTTTTTTTTGGTGAATTCGATTATCTGGGTGTCTGCTAGATTCTGTTAATCTATGATATTTGGTGGGTTTTTCAGTGAATTTGCTCATCTGGGTTTTTGCTGAAATTGGTTAATTTCTTGAGAATTTGGTGTTTTTAGTGAGTTTGTTCATCTGGGTCTTTGTTATAATTGGTTAATTCTTGACTTAATTGTTAAATTTTAGTTTTGGGTCTTTTTCTTGACGTTTTGCTGTAAAAAAAATGATTGACGCAGTAGTAAAGATTCCGCAGTCTTGTAGTTGTCGAGATGTACGCAAGCCTTACCCGACCCGAGTTTTCGAGCTAGTCGTAATGTGTGACTCGTTACTAAATTAGTATATCATTAGTTTTGTCATGGTAAAATTTTACTTTCTATGTGTCCGTAGGGTAAAAAATGGATAGGGAGGGGTGAAAAGATAGTAATGGGGATATACTGTGAAGGAATCTGAATAGTGGGATGGGGGTGAATGGGGTTGAGTTGTTGATGTCAAGTCATAAAGTGGGGGGAAAAAGTGGGATGTGGGAGAGGAGAGTGATGGTACAACTTTAGGACCATTACCCTTTGGCTCACTAGAAAAGGGAAATTTTTTACAGTGAATGTGTAATGTATGTGGAGTTGTGTATCCAATGATATAAAAACTTTATATTATAATTTCATTCAAAGTTAAGTGCTTTGCATGGTCAGCAAGCTATATGGGGAGGAAGATTATGGCCAATTGTCCATTTTTACTCCCCCAAAAAACTCTTGAATTTTGCTGTCACTCTCCCCTTTTTATAAGGGTAAAAATTAAAGCCTGTTGACCATTGATTGTGATTTGTGAGGTTTCTTGCATTGAGATTAGAAAAAATAAAAATGTGTAACAAAGGATGTAAAGAAAGATTGAATATATTAGTTGTATTGGTACTGCATCTCATGATTTCCACTTCTTTTTATGGGTGGGACTGTTAGTATGTTTTTCTTTAATTTTTGATTAATTTGTCTTGAAAGATTCATCATTACTGGTAAGAGTTGCTTGATCGCTTTTGCGTAAAAAGAAAAAGTCTTCCCAATTTGAGCTGTTCTGTTTTGTTTGAGTTCCAACTCTATCCTTCATGGTCTGGCAGCCTAACATTGACTTTCTTTTTGGGGTAGACAAAGTAAATTTTGTATGAAGGTCTTTGAATTGTGGTTCTAGAGTGCAAGTTTTCCTTTGACATTTTTATCTGACATGTTCTTGGACTTGACCAGCTTTTAAGATTGTTTTAAATTTTATTTGGCTGAGATCAGAACCAGAGAATATTGGCTTATCAAATTTGACTATATTTTTTTTGGTTATTTGTTTAGAGATCTGCCTTCACGTGAGAATGACCTTTCAGATATTCGAATTATCGATGTTTTTTTTAGAACAGATTTCGTCATGGCTGCTTAATGATGTTGATGTCCTATTGATTTCTTCCAAGTGATTGGTGTTTTTCAGTTAGCCATTTCTCATGTGTTGACTGGATCCTGATATCAATGTCCATAATTAAGAATCAGTTTAGGTTATTTGTTTCTTGCCATGTTGTTGAGAATTGATGCTTGTATTAATCGTGCACCAAAACCGTTGAAGCAAACTAGGGATGCCATCTTCTTATGCTAGTCTTGAAGGTTGTGATTCCTTTTTTTTCGATAAGAATCGTTAAATGAGATGAACAATTGAACATTGACATCAGCCTCTCTGCTAATGTTGTAGAAGTTTCCAAATGTAAATTGACTGTCTGCCCTCTTCAAGATTTTACTTGGAATTTCCATCAGTAAACTGTTATGCCTCTATGATTGTTGGTGGCTCTCTGCTTTCTTCCTCAGACTAGTGTTCATTATATGTAAAGACAATTTCAGATTTTGAACATACTTGTTTGTTTTTGCTACTGCAGAAGACTTGTGCAATATGCTTGAACAGTATGATTCAAGGGCAAGGCCATGCTATTTTCACTGCTGAGTGCTCACACGCCTTTCACTTCAGCTGCATCACCTCTAATGTGAAGCATGGAAATCGTGTGTGCCCAGTCTGTAGGGCTGTGTGGAAAGAAATTCCTTTTCAAAGCCGGACTCCTGGTCCTCGTGAGAAGCTGAGAGGAAACTTGGTATCTTGGAACAGAAATGATCCCTGGATGGCTTCTTTGCACCAACAACCTTCATCTCAACCAGAAGGCAGTCATTTACAAGTTGCTGAGCCTGCGATTTATGATGATGACGATCTCATTGAGCAGCAGAGTACAGTTCGAGAACAAACTGTGGATAGTTCTTCTGATGATATCTCCAACCAAAGGATTAAGATTAGGACATGTCCTGAAGTTTCTGCTATTCCGAAGACTTCTGCTTATAATGACTTTTCAGTTCTCGTACACCTAAAAGCTCCTGTTGCAGGATCCCAGAATTCTCGTGCACCTGTTGATCTTGTTACTGTACTGGATGTAAGTGGGAGCATGGCAGGTACCAAGCTTGCGCTGCTTAAACGAGCTATGGGATTTGTGATACAGCATCTTGGCCCACATGATCGTCTCTCAGTTATTGCATTTTCTTCTACAGCCCGTCGTCTGTTTCCCCTTCGTCTTATGACAGACACTGGAAGATATCAGGCACTCCAGGCTGTCAATTCTCTATCATCTAATGGGGGAACAAACATAGCTGAAGGTCTGAAAAAGGGTGCAAAGGTAATGTTGGATCGAAAGTGCAAGAATCCCGTTAGCAGCATCATTCTCTTATCCGACGGGCAGGACACATATACAGTAACTGGCCCTGCAGGAGCAAAATCAAAGACAGACTACAAGGCACTCCTTCCAAGTTCCATCCAACGAAGCTCAGATACTGGCTTGCAGATTCCAGTGCACACATTTGGGTTTGGAGCTGATCATGATGCTGTTTCAATGCACTCGATCTCTGAAGGTTCTGGGGGAACATTTTCATTTATAGAGGTTGAGGGTGTCATTCAAGATGCTTTTGCTCAGTGCATGGGAGGTCTGCTTAGTGTGGTGACACAAGAACTGATTGTCTTTGTTGAATGTATGTACCCTGGTCTGAAGCTGAGATCTATAGAAGCTGGAAGCTATCTGGTGCGGCTGACAGATGATGAAAGAAAAGGTATCATTAACGTTGGGGATCTATATGCTGAAGAGGATAGGAATTTCCTTGTGACCCTGAATATTCCGAATGCCTCTGTTGATGAGATGCCTCTTCTGAAGGTTTACTGCACCTATAAGGACCCACTGACAAATGATCTGGTAACTTTAGATGAAGTTGAAGTCAAGATTGGCAGGCCTGAGATGACTGGACCACTTGTAGTCTCAATTGAGGTGGACAGGCAGCGTAACAGGCTAAGAGCAGCAGAAGCAATGTCAGAGGCTAAAACTGCAGCTGAGCGTGGTGATTTAGCTAGTGCAATAAGTATCCTCCAGATATGCCGTGACTTACTGTCAGACAGTTCATCAGCTGAAGCTGGTGATCCCTTGTCTTTGGGCCTTGACAATGAACTAAGGGAGATGCAAGAAAGGATGTCTGATCGTCAGGCTTACGAGACATCAGGAAGGGCATATGTTTTGTCTGGTCTGAGTTCACATTCCTGGCAGAGGGCAAATGCAAGGGGAGATACCAGCAGCAGTACCACTCTTTCTCAAGTTTATCAGACAACAATGATGGCTGACATGATTACCCGCTCACAGACTATGGTCCTGGGAAATGCACCTCCTCCTCCTGTGATGCCTCCTCGTTCTCTATCCGAGCGCCCTCGTCCTCGGTAACTTGCAGCTTATCTCGTCACTCTTTAGACTGGTCCTAAATTCCTTAGTTTCTTTTAGATTGGTTAGATGTTCGTAGTATGCTAGAAAAGGTGGGGGAGGATACCGGATACAAGTCAGAGGTTTCAACTGTGAAAATGGTGTGGGTATACCTTGCACATTGTATATGACTAATAATAATAATTGGGGCAAAATGGGTAAAAAAATTTGATAAAAATTTTGGGGTTGGAAGGGTATAGGTGGTAATTGGGGTAATTGTTTTTACCTTTTTCTTTTGGTCCTTTTGACTTTGGTAGGATTCTTGGTGTTGATGTACATAAAGAGAGATCATTCTCTAGTATGCTAAGTGTAATTGCTTTTGGATACTGGAAGGGTGAACTCTTGGCCAAAGTGAAATGAAATATTCACTCTTGATTCTTTCCATATTTTATGATCTCATCTCATCTCAATCTTATGATCTGCTGCTTGACTTGACTTTCTTTACAAGTTCTTTTGAGTCTTTTTAGTCATTTGTCTGCTTCTCTGCCTAATCACTTTGCTAATTACTTTGCATCTTTTTAGCACTTCTATTAGTACTATATGTTGTGTGGATTCCAATTTACCATCTTTGCCTTGATGGTTAGATTTTCTTTGGTAGACCCATAACTTTTATTGGCTCTAGGCTTGTGTCTTTTAACCAAGAAAACTTGGTGCTTCTTTTTACGCGTATTTGCTATTTTAAGGTCCTTGGTCAAAATGTTGCCCATCTGAACATGTGTTTTAGACTGAGACTCCAGAACCAGAACTAATAGCAATGTTAGCTATTTGCATGTCAGCTAGATGAATTATTTGTGACTAGAATTCGAAACGCGTTGCAGCCATTGATTGAGCATATTGCTAGATTGAGTAACATGTAGTAGTAATTTAAATTGAAAACAGTTCACCCTAGAAAAGGGAGGGTGGGTAAGGGCCCTAAGGGAATGAGATCAAACCTTACCCTGTGGGACTGTGGGATAAAAGGGCAATTTCCTAACCTGACAGTTCTTAATAGCTAGGGCCTATGAGTAGTTGCGATGCAGTGACTGCGAACTCTTTATACATCTAATGTATGCGTAATCTTCCCGTTATCAGTTACTCGGACCTGGGAGTATTGGCAATGTAGTAGCTGCCTGGGTTTTGATTTCTTCTCGATTCAGAATTCTTGACGATCATGATGCAGAGTTACGCAAAGGCTAGATGTGGAATGCTCTGGTTTTGTATTCCAGTATGTGTCCAAGTCATAATTAATTTAGGTCAAGCGCCTGATTTAGGTAGAGAGTAACTTTGAGCACATTTGAAGGTGTAACTTTGTTGTGTCTGTTTATTTAGGGCAATTTAGGGAGTAACAGCATATTGAAAACCTGATAGCTACGTTTATCTGATTTTACTTCTGACTTTCTGAGTGTGGGTACTGCCGGGGGGGGGGGTGGCAATTTTCAGTTTTCCGGGTCTCGATGTCCTGGCTTATTTTGGTTGCAGAGCATGTATATGCAATTTAATCCTTGGGTCCTGGAAAGATTGATCATCATCGATTATTTTGTTGTATAATCTGGTCTGAACTCTGAAGGTGAGCGTATATGGGACTCAACTTGTTTTCTGGGAATATGATACCAGCCTGATCGAGTCAAATTGTTTCCCTGTCACAGAGACAAAAGATAATCCGAGTGTGCATGCATATCAAAGAATTGGGGATGACTGTGTAGCACTCTGAAACGGAAACGAACCAGAGGTAGAGTATAGGAGTGACGAAAAAGAGTTCATAGGCACCATTTGTGTTGAGGAATAAAAAGGACATGGGACCATGAAGTGATCAAAAGTGTGGAAAATTATAGCAAGAATGAATCAGCATAGACAAATAGAATCAATTGTAGGGTTCTTTAAGAGATGTTTTGATGTAAACTGCATGGGTGATGGGTCCATTTCAGTAGGTTGCTATTCTTCACTAGTCCTGAATGTCTTACTTAGGATGAGAAAGAACAGAAGTTGGTTGCTTTCTGCTGAATCTTGATCTGGGTAGCAGCCAATAGCCACACTACTTCACACTGGCTAATTTACCGCAGAGGGATCCACCAGTTCCTGTACAGTTTTTCTCTGATGTTTTTTCTGTGCGCTAGCTTTTGTTTGATGGGCATTCTTAGATCCCCATCGTAATGAGGTTAAATCGCAGTGCTCAAACATCGGTATGCACAGTAGTTGAGGCTATACAATTTTAGAAAAGGTGACAAATCGAGTAAACATGTACCGTAATTGAGGCTAAATACTTTCTTAGAAGAATTGGTAGAGAGACACTACAGGTCTCATTGCAAAAAATACAGGTTTATACTGGTGGTTCTAGGATGGTTTTACATTGTAACTGCTGATAGCTTTAATCAATGAAATCACCTCTTTGTTCCCGACCAAAAAGGGAAACTTATGAACTAGAGAAGAGATTCCTTGGCTGATTTCTTCAATTCATGCACATCTTTATCTTGAAAACCCACATTCTTTGTGGATGATACTGGTAAACTCTCCTTGTCTTTGATCTGCAAAATTTACATTCAGATTACAAATCAAAACAACCACAGGCTGAGGAAAATTGCGTTCATTTATCTCGAAACTATATTCATGCTTATGAATCTGCATCTCGATGAGCATGAAGTACATTTCAATCTCAACTAACTCTTTCCAAAAAGAAAAATCTGTTACTCCTGCAGGAAGCTCAAATGGCATAAAACAATACCTGGGAACCTGCTGATAAGTCTGCAGATGTTTTCTTTTTGCCTTCGTTACTGCAGAAGTATGAGTACAGGCCCATCCCCATGACAGCAACAGAAATGCCTATGATATTCCTTTCTGTAAATGGATCATGCAGTAAAGTGTAGCCAAAGCCGAGAACCAGGCATGTCTTCAGATGTCCCAACACCTGATAGGTCACTGGGGATGTCTTTCCTATTACCAGGAATGTGCTGAAGTTCACTGAAACTGCTATCAGGCATGACATAATGATACATCCCTGTTTACAGATTGAACATATTTCGTTACTCATACAAAGGTTAGGCAGACACACAGTAGCAGTACTGTCAGTTTTTTTTTTGTTTTTGTTTTTTTTTTGGGGGGGGGGGGGACAGTGGTAATCTCAGTTGAATTCCAAAACATGCAAATGTTTTAACAACTCAAGCATTTGACTAACATCGGAGGTTGTTGGTTTTACTACCTTAGAACTAGAGTCGTTCAGGTAACAAAATTCGATATCAGCTAACAATGTCCCAGCATTGCAAAAGAGAGGGGTCTTACCACAACAAGAGGGGTATATGTATAGGAAAAGACATTTTGCTCAGTGAGGAACTTATCCACCAGAGGACCAAACACAAATAGCACAGCTGCTTGGTATGGTGCTGATTGATACAACAGTTGAGTTGATGACACATTCAGTCTCTTCTGTATAGTGTTTGTCAGCTAGATTACGCGTAAGTTAAGGTCTAAGTCCATGTATACCAGTCATCGATGCTTGAACAGAATACCAGAATACGAAACCCCAAGCTAACCAAATGAGTGAATTTGTACTAAAAAAAGGATACGATCTGACCAACACAGGTGGTGACAATTGCGAGACCAGAAAGAACAGTCCCAACAAAATTCAGCTGCAGATCAGTGATAGAGGCGTACCCAACTCCCACGAGCAAGATGAACAACGAGAACTTGATCTTCTGGCTGTAATGGGGCTCAAAAGACAAAAGCAGGTAACATAGTTAGCATACAGCAGGATCAAACAAATTAAATGACACTAAAACCTGATCAATGACAGTCAGAAATGTGTGCATTGAAACCTGAAGTGTTTGTTGAGAAAAAGAGTTTCCAAGAGCACGGTAAAGGGTATGATTGCGAGCTTAGTCATCTGGTAAAATCCAATGGAGTTGAATCCGAGACTCAAGTTAAGAAGTCCGATGGATACTCCGTTTAGAATACCGAAAAGCACCACTGTCTTCATGTCTACTGTCTTTGTCTCGAAAAATTTTAGGCGTTGAGCCAAGTGAAGGGTGCAAAATGTTACGATGAGATGCCAACTTGTGAGTGTTGTTGCTGCACAATTATCACAGTCAGACACTCAGAGCTATCTGCTTACATTGCTGAGAAACATTAGTACTAAAGGAGTGTATATATGTATGTCAGTTGTTTTATCTTTGGTGGTCCGCAGTATAATTCTTTGGTTTCGAAATATATGATGTGATATTGTTGGCATCTCCTCTTTCTTTTATGAAGATTGTATATTTTACCTCCGATGGAAGATGTATTAGTTAGTAGTAGTTAGTTTCTCGGACTTCGTCTTTGTACCAAAAAAAAAAAAAGCAAAAAGGCGCTAGCTTAACCATCACCCTTTCTTATATATTGCGAAGCACCAATCTGTCGTTGCTGAATTGCGCATGCATTATTGCATCACAAGCAAGTCCAAAACACTAAATTTGATCATGTATGTAGGCCTGTTTGGTATCGTTTTCAGTTTTCTGTTTTTTTTTTTTTAAATCCATAGTCCCATTTTTGAAAACCAGAAAAATTGGTTTTCAGTTTTTAGTTGTCATTTTTCATTTTTATATGACTTTTATAGAACCAAACAATTCAAAGTTAATTTTGTAACTTATTTAACTAAATTTTTTACGCAAAAAAAAAAAACAAAAACTGAAAACGGCAGTGATACAGAACGGGCAAATGAATTATAAACTTGGAAGTATTTACCTTATTAATTAGTTGGCCAATCATTAATCGGATTTGGTCCTTGAACAAATACATTATTAGGTCAGATTAACAATGAGTTTTAGGTGAAGCATAGCAAATATTATAAGCTCCGCAATGTGTGGATGTTGATGTCAATGTTCCTCCCAAATTAAGTAAACTAACCGTCGCAACTCAAGTCTAATTTATATCTACATTATTGCAATGGACAATGCTAGAGGTATACAGTGTAGACACCAGAAATTGTCTACAATCAACAATAATTTTCCTACTCACAGAATTAATTTTACTACCTGAATTTTTCATTACAGTTAATTTTATTACTCCGATCTCAATTTCACTACTAATAACTCAATTTTACATTATAGACAAATTAATTATGTCTACACTGTAGACCTCTAGCAATTTGCTATTGCAATTACACCAATTTGTCCGTCTATTTAATAACGGAAAATGCACATGGTACCCCTGTACTTTGAGGGTTTGCACTCGATACCCCTATACTTCAACTTAGTGCGCACGGTACTCCCGTACTTTTGAAAAATGCACACCATACCCTTTTTTGCCTCTTCCCTCATAACATCATTAGAGAATCTTTTTAGTGGTTTATTTAAGCAACTATTTCACATCATTAACATACTAACTACACATTAAGCATTAACTTATCCCTTTTAATACACATTTGTAAGTTAGTACGTGGTGGTGGCGGGCAAGGAAGGGGAAGGGGAAAGGGGAGAGGAGGGAGAAAAATGAAGGGGCGGGGCTTAATTTTTTCTAATTATTATCATCATTTTATTTTACATTATTTAGTAATTAACTTAAGTTAATTGTAGTCATGTGAACATTATTAAGCATAAACTAACGAGATCAGAGCTAAAAAAAGGGCATACTGTGCAGTTCCTAAAAGTACGGGGGTGCCGTGTGCACTAATTTGAAGTACAGGGGTACCGTGTGCACTAAGTTGACGTATAAGGGTACCGTGTGCAAACCCCCAAAGTACAGGGGTACCGCGTGTATTTTCCGATTTAATAATGACTTAAAACATGTTGTGTTTTGTAAGTTAACATTACTGTTCGTCTGTTCGACCGTAGTGCTCGAGGTTGCCGACGGCACCAACTGCCATCGTATGTCTTTGATCGAATGTTTCTAAATAATTAAAGAGTTTTACAATTTCTTCTTGCAAAGATGATTATTGTTGAAGAAGGAATCTACTCCGTATTATATTCGGCATTTGATAGTCCGGCGCCATTGTGAAAAGAGAAGCAAGTTGGTCAATATATACTCATACCGTCTACTCGTATTAATTTGTGAGTGATTTTTTTTTTAAAGAGGATGACATCGGCCCGTCTTCTCATGTCGTATAGTAAAGCTGATTAATCACGAAGCACAATGCTTACCTACTAGTTAATAGTTAATTATTTACTTAACTAGTTAGCACAGGCCGAGAAAAATGAAAACATAATTTTCCCATATATACATAATTACATAGTACTACTAGATAGTCTAGATTTTGAGCAACAATAATATAAAATCGTTGACTTAACTTAATGCCCTTAACAATAACTTCATGATTACGACTTTAATCAATCATAAAGTTCAGACATTCTCTTAGCAACTTCATTCCCCTACGAGACGGCAATTTTATTCCTCCTCTTCATCATTTAATATTAGGTGCAAACTTGCATGCACGAAGTTAGCACGTTAATGCGTAGTTGCGAACTTGCTATTCATATCTTCTGTTGTTCCTTTCTAATCTTGTCATATTACGTCGCCGTGTATATATACTAGTTCTTTATTTGATATATAAATTATGTTAAGGTTTTCATTAGTACTCGATTAAGTTGTCATGAGAGACATAATTAACTCGTTAACTACTAGCAGTCTAGAGTTCGAAACATGTATGTAATGTACGTAGTGTCTTAATCCACCTTGTGGGTGGACTATAGCTACTCTATGTACGTGTTGCATGCCACCAAGCTCGAAATCAGATTAAATCGAATACATATAATTCTGAATAATATAGATTGGTGATAGCATAAGTTAGTCTCAACATACAAGGCTAATTATTAAGAAGTTAGAGACTAATTTATGTCTAAAAGTAAACGTAAATAAGAAGGAAAGGGAGAAAAAACATGACATACCAAACTTGAAGCCAAGGTTACTCATCAAGGCTTTGTTGCAAATGACAATGGACACCGATGATGCCACAGAAAGGAACAATGCCCCAACCACTCCCACTTGAACTCCCCATTTCTCTCCCATATCCTTCTATCTTGCTTCTGATCACGCGCCAAAGGAAATGTACTATACACAACTCGATCGATCAAGCTAAGGGTGGCCTGAATCAATCCCGACGGTACGTTTCAAATGAGTAAGGATAGATTGAGAAAGAAGAGTGAAGATTTTCACGTACAGACTCGATCACCTATCTACTCTGACGACGTTCGTTTGATGTGTTTTATTGGAGAAAGAGAGAGGGAGAGTTGCATGAGAGATCGAGAAGCGTAAGAAAGAGGGAGGGTCTTAATATGAGAGGGAAGGTCATTGACGTGAAGGGTGGTTGTTAGTAAGTCCACATAAAAACCAACCAATGCAAGTTGGAGTGTGATCAAATTGTTGTTGCCACGAACCAAATGGTTGTTTCACGATAGCGAGCCCAATCAATAAACATTATATATGTACAAACTACATGCATGCAGGACTAGCTGCCTCATCTGATCTACGACACAAGCTATACTCCGTAATAACTTTAAGTACACTACATTTGAATTAGGTGCCCTTAATTTCTTTCCCAATTAAACGTTTTTTAATCGATCATTTAGAACTTTAACCGTAATATCAAAAATCACATGAAAAATATGGCGTGATATTATATAATGAAATAATTACATTTATACTAGTAGTATAGTAATATTGGATTCTTTTCTCCTACATAAAAGTATATTGTTCATTATTACAAAAGTTTGTATACAAAATACTCCGTATAATAGTGGTGTGGATGAGCATGGGCGAGACGGGCGTGCGCCCAGGACCCCTACTCAAAATGTTGCAAAAACCATCTGATTTTTAGAGCCTAAACATATTAAATTCGACGTATTGGGGTCTTTGGTTAGAAATTTCGCTCAGGGCCTCAAATTTTTTAAAGACTTCCCACACGGCCCTTTTGTGATATACTGTACTCCCAGGGCCGGCTGGGAGATTGCGGGGGGCCCTAAGCGGAAGGTTTTTTGGGGGCCCGATGTATTATAAGCATATGAATTGTGAATTAACATTTTTTCGATTTTACTGCTAAAAATACGATTTTTTTTCTTTCTAACAAAGTTGAAAATTGATAATTAGTGTTACATTTTTATATTGAGAAAGTCCAAGATACCAAAAAAAAAGGAAAATAAGAATTAATCATTTAATTAACCAGTAAGGCCCTGTTTGATAGGACAACATCTTTCTAAACTGAACTGATCAGATCTGAATTGGTTGAAAATTTGATTGAATTTCAACGAATTAGTATCAATTGTGGACCAAATACATAGATAGTTATTTGAACAAATCTGAACTGAACTGATCTGAATGATTCTGATCTGATCTGAATTCATCTGAGAATAAGTCCTATCAAACAGGGCCTAAGTAAAATATATAAAGTAGAATAAGGGGAGAAAAAGAGATAAAAGTGGCAATCATCAAGGATTGAACCCGGGTAACCTGGAACCATTAACGATAGTAATAGCACTGAGCCACTGAGGCAACATATGTTACATGAATCATGTTGCATGTCAAAGTTCTTATCTAGTTGGGGGCTTGGGCGACGGCCCAGGCTAATAACCGTCATTGTATACTCCCTCCTACTCAAAGAGATTCAGGTATTCCTCTTTGGGACGATTAACTATGATTTTCCTCTTTCTAAACTTACCTCATTTGGCAAATTTTCAGGACTAAAATACCTTTAATATTTGTTTTAATTATGGGGCTTAATCACTTTCGCCGACCCGGATTCTCTCTCCTCTCACCGCGAGCTCCGACGACCCACTGCGGGACCACCACCACCATCTTCAGCATCACCTATAGACGAGGCTTATGAGCGACGCCTCTTTTCGTGCTATGTCGTATGAATTTTTCGATTAAACACTAATCCCTCATCATATGAAGAGGGTTTCCACCTCGAGTTAGGCTCTTACGGAGGCCCTGATCCTTTCCTCAAAGACTAGATTGAGAGATGGTTTAGTTAAAAGTGTGCGTAGAGTTATCCCCAGGTTCTTAGTCCTGGAGATAATAATAAATATGTTGATGCTACCTCACGAGCTTCAACAAATGATAATAGATAAAATAAAAGAGAATAATTTTTGAGCTTAGTACTCAAAACTGGTAGGAGGAAACACTCCATACTAAGATATTTGGGAAGGATGGTACAGTTGGATTTACTATGGTGCTAACAACTCAGGAGTAGTAGCTTTGTCCATAACACCAAATTTCATTAAAGAAGGTGATGATGTCGTAAAGGCATGGAAATATGGTATGATAACCCATTTTAGAGAACCAATAGATCCTAAAGGAATAAAATTTCAGGAAATGACAGAATTTCAAAAGTGCATATTCCGTAGAATTCATAAAATGAAGAATTTGATTTTTGAACGCATCACATGCGCAAATATCGAAATGGTAAACGGAAAAGTCTACCCAGCACATTATCTAATTAGACTGGGATATGGAGATTTGACGAAAGATCCTATCTAATCTAATATTATATATTAAAACCTGAAACTAAGTCTTTCCTGTCATTCATTAATTGGATAGAAAATAGCAATAAATATAATTATCGGATATAATATGGTTCCTGAAATAAATCTCTCCTCTTTCTATTCACATCATTGTGATCCTTCATTGGATTTTCAAAGATATAAGCCACACAAATGACTTTCATCAAACAATACGGACATAAGCAATCGCTTATCGTTTTGTTATAGGCTAATAGCAAGTGAATCAAAGTTCAGAATTCAGAGGGAAGATTCATGAAAAAAAAAAAAAAAAAAGTCCTGACAATTGATCAACTCACTCAGGTATATCCTAAAGCCACCAGAGTAAAGCAGCTTTTGTTCCGACACAGACCCAGCCACTGTCTGAACGTCCACTGCAAAAACTGATAGATCTACTTAATCTTCTTCTTTGGCCTCAACTGCAAGACAAGTAGATCAACATTACCACTGGAACCAAAATGCTGTGGCGAGGCAGTGAAGAAGTTCAGCACAGAAAGTGACAGTAGAATGTGAAACTATACCTGATTGGTGTGGCCACACTTTTTCTTTCTACAGTTCACAGCACGAGGGTGGAGACGAGCATAGCATCTGAAAACAAATGGGGCGTAATCAAACACTCCACCCAACTCTCAAGTCTAAAAACTGGATATTTTCTTAGAACTACAAAGAAACAACTCACTAACATACAGAACTCCTCCCCCTTATGAATGTAAGATTTGAATAGGATCATATAAAGTACGAAGAAAAGAAACTTTTTGGCAAATTGGTCACAAATACTCTAGAAAGTGAATCAAAGAAAAACCAAGAACTGAAACGGTGAAACCTCTTTATCAAACTCATTATTAACTCATAGTCATAGTAGGTGAGAGCATTGCCATTTTTTCCTCAGCATGCTTATGAAAACATCTCAGATTCTTTAGTTAAACAAGATTCACAACATATGCAGACAAAATTAAGACACTTACTTGCGGCAAATCATCTTGTCTTGGTTGAACTTCCTAGCCAGGGCCATCAGAGAAGGCTCGATAATGCCACCACGCAGCCTTAGAACAAGATGAAGGGTCGACTCTATAAACAAAAAAAAATTATGTAATTAAGTACATAGCAGGAGGACTGAGTTTTCCAGAAGAAATAGGGAGGATAACGCGAAAACAGGACATAGAGCACTGTGCTGTACGAAAAAACAAACTTATACCAGGTTAACTTATACAACAAAAAAAAAAAAAAAAAAAAAAAAAAGAAAGGATAGTTGGTACAAGAATTGAACAGCTGAAAAGGAAATCCAACTAACCCTTCTGAATGTTGTAGTCAGCAAGGGTGCGGCCATCTTCGAGCTGCTTTCCGGCAAAGATCAACCTCTGCTGGTCTGGTGGAATCCCTATTAAAATGTTGAACAACCAAAGAAGGGTCAATTCCCTAACCCACTTCTTACATTTTTTTAAGATGCAGCACAAAAAAATGAGAATCCAAAACCAAATATCTAATCCAGCTCATAAAACCCATTAACATAGCACGGAGACTGATAAAAATTTAGAAGACCGTCATAACAATTGCAGCACATTACTACAACCATCATCTAAATCCCAAACTTCTAGTTCTCTTCGGCAATTTTCACTCAACTTGAATAGGAGAAGAATGAAAGTTCAAACATAAGACAATGGGTAAACTGCCAGTGGTCACAAGATTAGAGCCTGAATACACTATGTTGTCCTACACAAATATACTCCCACTCCAATTAATATGAAATTCAAATATTCTACAGAATTAGAAAGTCGCCAGCGTTAGGCAACACATCTAAATGGTTCAAAACAGAGTAAAATTTTGACATTTATGCTCGTATAGCATCTTACGAACAAATTCAGACACAACCTTGAGAGTCAAAAATGAAACTTGGGATCAGTACAAGGACACATTTTAACATGATCTAGACAAGTAGGACAATACGAGCTAAATATACTATAACAGCCATACTACAAAACCCTAGGCGACACCCATTAGTGTTTTGACACGTCACAATTTAGATGTTAAAATGGACAATTTCCATGTAATCTTTGGTGATCTATTGTTGGCCAGAGGCATTAACTTGAAGATGAGGAAATTGAACATACTCCGTATCAAACAAAATTCATAACCTAAACAAGAAATGTCAAATCATCATGATCGAACCAGAACACCTGCAGCAATCACTAAGTGGCAAAGTAACAAACTTCAAACAATTTGAAATGCAGGGTATCCAAATCTCATTCAATGGTCCATAAACTTAACAACCTTGACAATTGTTCAATAAAATACCCATTCCACAATGCACAATTTCGACATGTCAAGGAATACCCATTCCATACTCTAGATTACAAATACCAAATACATCATGAAAAAACCAAAGAGTTCAGACTGTTGTTCCCATACACTATACAAGAAGCATAGACTAATTTCATCACAATTCAAAACACAGTGCCGTATGACATCGAATTATCGAAATCGAAAACTAAGAATTTTAACATAATCAAACCGAATGGCTCCAGTAACTTGTAACACCAATTCAAATTTCAATTCAAACACAACAGAACTCATCAAAGCAGGAAACTTTAATCCAAATTAAACAATTCGTTCTGATCAAACCAAATACACCAATTAAAAATCATGATTAAATACAACTCTAATCAACATGTATTGCAAATTCACAAAACTTACGAAGTACGAATTGAATTTGAACAAACCACAAAACACCCATATCATAATCGAACGCAGCAAACCCAAAAGTTGAACAAAATCTTAATTACAAGGGAAATTGAACAATTCAAAAAAACACCCATTACGATAATCAGACAAAAAAATGAAAAAACTCCACTTACAAGAATCAGCAAAGCAACAAAATTCAATTAGAAATGAATGAAAAGAAGGGGGGGGTGTACCTTCCTTGTCTTGAATCTTAGCCTTGACGTTATCAATAGTATCACTGGATTCAACTTCAAGGGTGATGGTCTTCCCAGTTAGGGTTTTCACAAAGATCTGCATTTTCACTGACCTTCCACCTTTCTCTCTCTCTCTCTCTATAAAGTTGTGAGATTAAGGTAGACGGCGATACTTCATTTTATGTTTTCACTTCAACTATTTATACCCTTTCCTCCTAATCCTAATTCTTACTCTTTGACTTGGGCTTTACACTTCGTTTTTATTTTGGGTCACCCATACATACTTACGCGTTGTGTTTTAATTGAACTTTTTACTCCTTTGTGTTTTAATCGCTGAACCAAAACAAGCGAAACCATACGTAATGTAGCAATTGGCTGGAAAGAAGAAAATGTAAAATGTGAAATCGCCTTTTTAAAAACAGTGCGAAAGGTTGTGATGGTGTCACACAACATTTACTCATAAACCATAACCAATATAACAAGTTCGAAGTCCAAACATTGATATCCAAATGAAACAGACGAGTTTTACGCAAATAAGGCCCGACGAGGGAACTACGCGCCTTATTTGACAATACATTTCTAAACAACCTAGTACAGCTACTACAATACAACATCCGTAAGAGCCAGAGTGCAGTAGCTTCGATCCCGACACTGATTGCAAGGAACCACTGCGGGAACATCCACCGCGAATGCTCTACTTAATCTTCTTCTTTGGCCTCAACTGCAAAAACAGATAAACACGTCAATTGAAGGCAGGCCGATGAGCCAAACAAATGAAAAACTGCACTACTCATAACTCGGCGAAATGTCCAACATTATACCTGGTTGGTGTGGCCACACTTCTTCTTTCTGCAGTTAACAGCACGAGGGTGGAGACGAGCATAGCATCTGAAAATACAAATGAAAAGCTCTAATTAACTTCTCAAATCTCCAACACAGTTTCTGAATAAACGAAAAATCAAGAGGAACATAGAGAACTCCACCCCATTTTCATCAAATAAGTCTCACGAGGAGCTACTATTTTACAATAGACCATGAACTGAAACCTCACTACTCCACATATTCCGACTTATAGAAGCAAAAACACACTAGCAGTATCGAAGGAGGTGAGGGCATTGGTTTTTAGCCTCCAGATATGTCACCTCAACAAAGTTAATCAAAATTCAGAACATAAATCAGCACACTTACTTGCGGCATATCATCTTGTCCTGGTTGAACTTCCTAGCCAGGGCCATCAGAGAAGGCTCGATAATGCCACCACGCAGCCTTAGAACAAGATGAAGAGTGGACTCTATAGAAGCAAAAGAGATATATTAAACTCCAAGCAGATACAAACTGATGGGAAAATAACAAAAGTATAGAAGCCATTGAACATTACACTATCAGTATATAGTGCAAACAAGCAAAGGCTCAACTTTTATACTAAAAGCAAAACATAAATGATCGAGAGTCAAACAACGACAAAGTCAATGCAACTAACCCTTCTGAATGTTGTAGTCAGCAAGGGTGCGTCCATCTTCAAGCTGCTTCCCCGCGAAGATCAGCCTCTGCTGGTCTGGTGGAATCCCTATTAAAACATCAACCACAAAAAGGGTCAATTTCCTGATTCATCTCACACATTGTTTGAAGACGCATCGCATAGAATAAGATGTGGTACATTGCAATCACTTATGCCACAAGCAAAATCCCGAACCTTCTCATGATTCTAGTCTACATTTCTCACTTAACTTGAACAGCCAACAACAGGAGGAAATCCTTACTAGACAATTTAGAAACCGACACTCAGAGCTCACAAGAAGAGAGCCTGATTAACCATTCAAGTATTCAACTAGGAAAGAAATCAACCAGGACCACAACTAAATGGTTCAGAAGATGTAACTCGACTTATATTCACTCCACTACACCAAAAATTTGCAGAGTTTTGTTCATAAAGCATCAGCCCACAAATACACAACAACTTCAAGGTCAAGATTGTGAATACTCATTTGGTTAAGAGAACATAAATCGCATAATCTATGCTAAAGCCACAACTTTAAAACCTTCAGAGACACCATGGTAATATTTCGTTATAATTTGCAAGCACAATAAACTGGAACACATTATCAAATTCTCATTAACCATTCAAACAACATAATACACAGTAACAATTAAAAATAGAGTAAACCAGAAGCTTACGCAGCTTAGTAGACGGAATTAAAATTCCAAATGACATACAATACAACTTTATAATTCAAAACAAACATTCATAATCATTTCTAACACACCAAATACTTATAATTAACATACCTAATCACAAATTCAAATTAGACTAACCACAAAACACCCATTCCATATTAATCAAATACAACAAACCCATAAAAAAGTTAAACAACTCACAAACACCCATTTCTAAAATCAAACTAAGTAAAATCATAAAAGCAACAAAAATAAAAAAACATAGAAATGAATGAAATTAAGAGGGGTTGTATGGTGTACCTTCCTTGTCTTGAATCTTAGCCTTGACGTTATCGATGGTGTCACTGGACTCAACCTCAAGGGTGATGGTCTTCCCAGTTAGGGTTTTCACAAAGATCTGCATTTTTGCTAACTCTCTCTCTCTCTCTCTCTCTCTCTCTCTCTTCTCTTTGTTACGGCGGTAGGAAGGCAACTAGCTCATTTCTGTGAGTTGCTAACCCTTTTATACCCCCCCCATTTTGTGTTTGTTGGATTAGGGTTTTACATTGCTCGGCCCATTTCCCTTCATTTTAGCACCAAAACGCTGCGTTTTCTTTGTGGGTCCACCCCAAGTACATGTGTCTGTTCAAACTCTCCAAAGTGTTGAACACTGTCTTTTTTTAAGTCAGTTTTCTTTTTTTTTTTGAGGTCACTTCCTAGTTCAACTCATTCAACTCCTTTTTAATTTTTAGTTGTTGCATACTTGCATTATTGCATGTATGGTCTTTTAAACTTGTTAGATCTTGGTATTAACTTTGATTCAGTTTAGTTTAGTTCATTTTAAGATATGGACTAGTATAACAAAATCTTTGTAAGGAGTATTATTTGTACCGCAAATTTTCTTGGTGCCCCCAAGCTATGTCAAAATGCGCATGGTGCTTCTATGTTTGAAACTTGTACATTGCGGTGCCCTCGAACTTTGCACCTATAGGCACGTGGTGCCCTTGTCACCTCTTATTTTCTAACGCCGCTAAATTTTGGATGTTAAACGGTGATGTGGCATACAATTAATAAAATTTTAATTAAATTTTTTGTAATTAATAACTAATAATACAAAAATCATTAAAAAAAATCAATTTTATTTAATTTCTCTCACCTCGGCCTAACCCACCGCCCCACCCTCCCTACCGTCCCCACAACCACCGCCGCCCCTCCGACCACCTCCCCTCCCCCCGAATCCACCACCACTGGGCCGCATACGGCGGCGCGAGCCTAGGAAGGTGGGTCATCGGGGCTGACAACAGGCGGAAGAAGGCGAAACATGTGTTTTGGAAAACAGATCTGGGCTCGACAACACTGTTGTTCGCCTATTCTCAGCCTCGATGACTCACCTTACTGAGCTCGCGCCGCCGTATTCGGGCCAGTGGTGGTGAATTCGGGGGGAGGGGGAGGTGGTAGGGGTGGCCGTCGGCGACGATGAGTGAAGCGGCGTGGAGGAGGTTGGTAGCTCAGGTGAGAGAAAAAATTGTTTTTTTTTAATGTTTATATTTTATTTATTAGTTAATTAATTGCAAATGCTTTAATTAAAATTTACTAATTTTATGCCAAATCACCATTTAACATACAAAAGTTAACGATGTTAAAAAAGTAAGAGGTGACAAGGGCACCACATGCCTATAGGTGTAAAGTTCGGGGGCACCGCAAGGTACAAGTTTCAATCATAGGGGCACCACGAGAGCATTTTGACATAGTTCGGGGGCACCATGGGTATTTGCCGTTATTTGTATGTAGCTAGAAAAAAAAAAAGTAAAAATCAACATAATTCGTGAAATACTTCTTGACATATACTTGCATGTTACTATGTTAGTACTCCGGATTTTTTCCATCACTTGTATGAAGTAGTATAAATACCCCTCTGGGGACACAAAGGGAGGTAATATATTTGGGAGGAGATTCTCCACTCTCTCGATCTCTACTTTCTTTCAACAACACAAAATTCTACATCTAATTTAGGTATTGGATGGGTTATTTCTCGAGCACACTCTCGAGGCTGGCTACATTTCTCTTGCAGGGGTTAGATTAAGGGCCTCGTTCTCAAGGCAAGCTCAAAGCGTTTTTCCATCTTTCTACAGTCTTAATTGTCAATTTGTCTCCGGAACATGTGTTGTAATACTACCACGTTTATTATGCGGCATGCCCCTAGATTGAAGTTGTAGCCTCGTTGGTGTACATACAATTACAAGTGATTAAGCATATCGATCAAACTTAAAGAGTATGAACACGTATTCAGTTGACTATGTCTCTCCCGTCTAAAATTTGTGTCAATTTAGTGGTTGTTTGGTTGCATGTGAACAATGTGGTGATTTATAATTCCCATATAATTCCACTTTAGAGGAAGTAGAAATTCGTAGAAATTTCTCACAACTGTTTAGGTACATGTTGGAAGTGAATTTCGGCTCGGTTTTCAATTACTAACTGGAGTAGGTAAGTAGTCTCCCATATTTCCATTGCAAAGAGAAACTCATTTACTCTCTCTATGTGAGTTTAAACACCTCAGCTCATACCCAAAATGTCAAAGTTGCAAATTTAAGGAGAGTGTATACTTAAATCGGTAAATCAAAGTTGCAAAGTTGAGGAGAGTGTATACACAAATCGGTAAATCAAAGTTGCAAAGAAATTACATATCAAGTTAGATAAGAGTATTTGCAAAAATTCCATACAATTTTTTTAAATTTTGATTAGTTTAGGGCCCATTCGGTATCACTGCCGTTATCAGTTTTTTATTTTTTTTGCATAAAAAATTTAGCTAAATAAGTACAAAAATTAACTTAAACCGTATGTTTCCATAATAATCATACAAGAAATGAAAACTCACAACTGAAAACTGAAAACCACTTTTTCTGATTTTAAAAAACGGGACTTTGGTTTTAAAAAAAAACTGAAAACTGAAAACTGAAAACGATATCAAACAGACCCTTAGTGTGAACACCCTCTTTAGTGAAGGTACATTTTTGATACGGAATGTTTAAACTTGGTTAGATCGAGGATGTACTCGTAATCGATTTTACTATTGTATGAAATAAATGGCTTATATAAAAAGCAATCGGACAGATCATATCTACTGAGAAATGCAAAGTTCAATTCTTGAGTTTTCATAGCACTTCATTCACGAAGCAGGTGAAAATGGAGTACTTTAAGGTCGATGGGCTAGGGTAGTCTAGATATAAGTTGTAGGCTTGTAGCCATTAGGGGCCTAGAATGGGCTTTCAATGTGGAAGTAAGGGAAAATTAGTCCATCGAGTCGAGAGTAGTTACTCTCGCTGACGTGGTGCACGCGTGTTAGGCAGCTGGTCGGACCAAATTGAAAAAAAAACGGACCAAAAAAAATTCAAAACCAGCCCAGATAAAATTATAAAAAAAAAAACCCACTTTACTTTCTTCTCTCTCCTCACCCACTGCCGGCGATGCCACAAAGTACCTTAACTTAGCGGCGACGTCGACCGAATCCCGGTCGCGCTCAGGCGATCTCCATAGCATCATCAGCGACCTCCGACATGCAGCCTTTTTCCTTCGATTTTATCCCCTTTCCACGTGACACGGTCCCCAACCACCGTCCTAATCAACCACCGCCGCCCACCCTATTGTTGCCGACCGAGCAACACCCTCGATATTCCATGCCGGAGATTAGAAGCCGGTACAATTCCAGTCCTATTACTACCATTGAAATAATTTTAAAAATGAAAACGCAAATTTTAAGGAACTAGTTTTTATACCCGTGCAATGCACGGGAATTACAAATGCTTATATGAAATAGTTTTGTGTCATACTCCGTATTACTTTAATTTATAGATATTAAATAAAAGTATCGTAATATTGACAAAGATAAAGAAATTTCAAACGTAGCATTAGCAAACATAAATTTAAAATTTGTAAAGAGAATTTATAGATGTTGATAGAAAAGAACACCAAAATTTATAAATATAGGAATTTAAGACCAATGATAATGATTTTGTCTTTTCCGTGTGATCAAATATGTTTAAAAATGCACGTAATCATATAAGATATCGTCCCTACCAACTTATTTAGTTTTGAATCTCCTATTGAACGCATAAACCAACAATCGACTTTTAAACTTGACAATAATTATCATCCTGAAACTTTCTTAGTTGATCCCCTTTACGCTCTACCCCTTAAATACCCTAGGCGTCCCCACAATTCATTTTAACTCTTATACAAAGATCCTTGACCGACAATTTTCACCCCAACCATCAATTTCTATTGCCCAACACCCAATCACCCGTCAACATGCTACACGACACTGTAATAGTCTGATGCATCATACGTCGCAACACAACCCAATAAGATTAAATGTCACCCTTAAGTTCGTAAATCATGGCTTGAGTTTTAACAGGTGAAAGGCTTGTTGGTAATGTATAGTAGAAACCTATTATAAACATATGATAATAAAAACCTTAGGGTCTGTTTGGTATCGTTTTCTATTTTCAGTTTTCAGTTTTTTTGAAAACCAAAGTCCCGTTTTTGAAAACCAGAAAAAGTGGTTTTCAGTTTTTAGTTGTCAGTTTTCATTTTCAGTATAACTATTATAGAAACATGCAATTAAAATTTATTTTTGCAACTTATTTAACAAAAAAAATTCAAAATAAAAAACCAAAAACAGAAAACGGCAGTGATACCGAACGGACCAGTGTCTCAACTTAGTACAAACCAATTCCATAAACCACTTTCCATAATCTTGGAGTGTTACAAACACCCTCTCCCCTTATGTCACATGTTCTAGCCGACCCTCACCCCCAGTCGATACTTACTTGGTCCCTTAACCAACACTTCTTCACTTGTCATATTTTTAAACGGCACTGCCACACATGAACTCATTTGAGGCCCCACTCCAAGTGAATTCTTGTACTGGACCCCCACCCGGTCAATTCCTATGCACCCGTCCTCTTTACCCGTGTCAATTCGTATACTCGACCATTTATAACACACATATTATCGACTCCTCCACTTGCCCTGATCTGCCTAAGCGACATATGAGCCTCTGCCCCACATGAACTCCTATACTCGACCTCCAACTCGGTCATTTCTTTTACTCCCTGTCCCCTTTACCTATGTCGGTTCTTATACTCGACCCTTTATAACACATATGTTATCGACTCCTCCATTTGGCACCCCTCATCTCTATGCAACATATGAGGCAGATCCGTCCCACATGAACTCCTTTACTCGACCTCCAACTCCATTCTTGTACCATGTTCTCTTCACCCGTGTCGATTCTTATGCTCGACCCTTTTTCACACACATATTTTCGACTTCTCTAGTTACCACCCCTGATTTTCCTGCGCGATGACCCCACCATTCTCCGAAAATATTATATCTTACTTTCAGAGTATATTGAATATTTTAAACTCTTCTAATAATATAATCGGTGAGCAATCAATTTACTTTTATAACCAATGACATCTATCGTTTATGCATCAACTTATAAGTCAATAAGCATATATTTTCGATGTCGGTCAATAAGCATATATTTTCTAATCCACTTGTTTTTTCTGATTCTTCACTCTAGTCACTTGCATACTCCATCGTTGGATCTAGTCCTACCGTCTCTCCTCGAAAGGCCCAGGTTACCATGCAAAAGTGATAGAGCGATCTAATTGTACATGTAGTCATGTACCGAATCTTCGTTTAAAAATTGCTAAAATACCTAGGGTTTTAAATATGTGGTTCTTTTCTCTTTTAATATTTAGTATGTAGAAAAATCTTATCAACATATATTCTTGTTCATATCTTCATTTTGAATTGATGAATTGATTTATGTAAATGTAAATAAAAATTAGTTTATAAATTCTTTCGCTTTTTAAGATTTCTAGATTTGTTTCAATAATTAACGAATCATAATACGAAGAGAATTAATCTTGGGCATTCATTCACCTAGATCTAATGGCTAACAAAATACTCCCTTTTATTTTCTCTCTCCTCCCTTACCCACCAGCACCACGCATCACCAATTCGACGCCCGCTTGAGATGTTGCCGCCGCCTCCACCGTCCACCACCTGAGATTGTACTTCAACTGGCAGTGCTTCAATAGTAACTTGTGAAGTTGATATTGCTTCACAATTTTTCATTTTGCAGGAGAATATGTGCGTGAGAAGAGATTTGTATCTGTCAATGTCATTGCCTCGAATGTTATGTCGACTACCATTTATATAATAGCGTGTAATTAGGGTTTGATCATAAAAAAAAAATCACTACACACACATAATGTAATGAGCCGTATGAATGTCTTGTATTTTTTTTTTTGGACTGGTCCTTTCCTTTATATAGAATAAGTTGTAAAAATATGCATGAATTAACAGTTAGCACACTGGTAATGTAATGAATATGTAAGTGAGAGGTCAATGGTTCAAATCCTAGCTCACACATTTTTGGTTAATTTACCAGAGCAGGCTAGTTCGACCCTTTTTTTAGAATGAGTTGTAAAAATATGCATGAGGTAACAGGTAGCACACTAGTAACATAATAAATATGTAAGTGAGAGGTCAATGGTTCAAATCCTAGCTCACACATTTTTGGTTGATTTACTAGAGCATTGCTGGGTGATATTTTAGGAGTTGACTCTCCCGTCAAAAATAAAAAAAGAGGAGTTGACTCAAGTCATGGCATGTGGCATGTCATTTCATTTTATCATGTTGCTAAACTAATTTAAAAAAAAAATTATTAGTAAAATTTATGTACTTTAGTATACAAATTTATGTACTTTAGTGTAAAATTTATGTACTTTATTAGTTTTTAAATATTTATTGACCATATTAATTATGTACTGTAACATATAATATATGTACTTTCGTATATTAAGTAGGTGTATGTACTTTAGAGTACTAGTCACATACGGAGTACTTTCATATCAACTATAATTATGAACTTTAGAGTATAAATTATGTAAAATAGCATACAGACAATCTATTATGACGTATAGGTTTTGTACTTTAACATCTGTGTTATGTAATTTATCGTATAACATGCGTACTTTAACGTGTTAGTTATGTACTTTAACGTAAAATTATGTGTTTCACCATACCATTTATGTACTTTAGCGTTCTTTTGCGTATAAATTAGAGTGTGTATTCTAATTATGTACTTTAACAAAAACAAATTTGTACTTTAGCATAACAATTAGAGTGTGTACTCGGAGTTACGTACTTTAATGACACATTTATGTACTTTAACGACATATTTATGTACTTTAACAAAAACAAAATTGTACTTTCGCATAACAATTAGAGTTGTACTCGGAGTTACGTACTTCAACGATATATTTATGTACTTTAACGACATATTTATGTATGTTAAAATTATGTCTTTTAGTTTCTAAACTACAAAGTATAACATTGCAGTTATGTATTTTAGCGAATTAGTTATGTACTTTAACATATAATATATGTACTTTAGCGTATTAAGTACGTGCTTTAGAGTACTAGTCACAACTTTAACATAAAAATCATATTTATAGCATACCAACTATATATGTTTCTAACGTGATATTTATTTACGTACTTTAAGGCATCAATCATATACTTTAACGTAAATATCATGTACTTTAATAGTTTAACTTTAACCTATCAGTTATGTTTTTAACATGTAATTTCAATCATGTACTTTAACGTATTATTATGTATTTTAATGTGAAAATCATATACCTTTAGTTTTTTAATGATATTATTTAAAATCATGTTTAGTGCTTTATCCCGCATTATGAAATGAATGACATTTCCATATCTTAGACCAAAATATTGAAACAAATTAAAAAATGTAGGCTATTCCCTTTCCCAAATTCCCAGCTTTACCATATATCAATTTTCTCTCTCCTCCTCATTTTTCTCAAATTTTTTTCCTCCCCATTTCTCTCTCCTCTTTATCTTCATCATTCCCAGTTTCCCACAATCACCAAAATCACCACCCCCGCTCCCTCGCTCTACACCACCGTGCATGTACCACCTCCTCCCCAACTGGCCGGATCTGGTGTGAGGAGAGTGTCTACATGGAGATGACTGTTGGTGGCCTAAAAATGGGGCGGGGAAGGGAGTGAAAGAGGAAAGCGTTGAGTGCGTGAAAAGGCTTTCCCGGCGACAGGAATGGGTGGTCAGAGTAATGTCGCCGGCTTGAAACGCCTCTACTTGTTCCACCGGCGACGGAGTTTGTGTTGGCTAGTGCCGGTGGCTGTGGGCGGTGGAGGGCTGACGCGGGTGGTGGAGACAAACTGTAAGGTTTTTTTTTTTTATTATTATAAATACATCCGGTTTTGTTTTTAAAAATAAACCGGTTTTTGAATAAAACCGATGACGTGGAGGTGACGTGGCGATGACGTGGAGGTGACGTGGCGATGACGTGTCACCGGGACTACAGACTATGTTATACGCGCCGGGAAGTAAGTATGTAAATTGGTTACAATGAAGGGACTAGGGAGTAACTTGTCACTTACTACTCCCTTATTCCCTTTCAATGTCTGAATCATAAACTGATTGAATACAATTTTACTATTCCGAATAAGAGTCCGAGTCAATTCATTGTTGCGCAGTGTTTTGGATATTGGCAAAGCTCAATTTAAACACAAATTTGTATATCTCAAACCGTATTTGAATAATTTGAATTTGAATTTAGGGTTTTGAGAGTCTTAGGCCCTGTTTGATAGAACTTATTCTCAGATAAATTCAGATCAGATCAGAATCATTCAGATCAAATCAGACCAGATCAGAATCATTCATATCAGATCAGTTCAGTTCAGAAATGTTCAAATAACTATCTATGTATTTGTTCCATAATTGATACTAATTCGTTGAAATTCAATCAAATTTTCAACCAATTCAGATCAAATCAGATCAGATCAGAATCATTCAGATCAGACCAGATCAGAACCATTCATATCAGATCAGTTCGGGTTCAGAAAGATGCAGTCCTATCAAACATGACCTTAGTTTGAGAGTCTTGATTCTCTATCCTAGAGGAAGTTGACTGCTTGAAGTCATTGTCTTCCAATCAACTTGATCTTTTGAGCTTATTTTTTTCCAATCAACTTGAGTTTGTTTGCACCAACGCTGAATTGCAATCTTCTTTCGGTCTCTAATATGGTCGCCGATTCTATTCTTACTTTGGAGTTTACTAACAATTTGTGCATTTTTCAGGACCGTAACTTAAGGAAAGTGATTGGACTGGGTGAGAAGCAAGATGGATACTACTTAAGAGTTACGAAGCCGATTCGTGCAAATGAAGTTGAAGTGGGTGAGTCTGTTGAACTGTGACATCGTCGTTTGGGTCATCCTTCTTCAACCGTAGTTAAGAAACTTTCCTGATATTTCTTCCGAGAGTTGTGATTTATTACATTACGGTTCGAGTGGCTGGCGCTGGTAGTTGGGCGGTGGGTCAGGTGGCTGAGGTGGGTGGGATGACAGAGGAGAGAGAAACTTATTGGGGCTGTTGATTAAAATTGACATTGTTCTTTATGTTTCGTTTGAATATGTGAAAAGAATTAAAATGAAACGTAAAAATAGGTTACGTTAGAAAATTTTAGGGAAGGGGAACGAATATCATTAAGGGTAATATTGGAAAAGAAATGGAAAAAATAGGTTACGCTAGTATTTTTTAGGTTACGTTTAAGTCTCCGATATCAAAATAGGTTACGCTAGAGGTGATTATGGCCCGGGCCGGGCTTAAGGTAAAGAAGTAGGCCCGACGTGTGGGTCGGGTTTTTCTTTCGGGTCTAATAGGTCGGCCCAAGCCCCACGCTAGTATTTTTTAAGTTACGTTTAGCAGTCTCCGATATTAAAATAGGTTACGCTAGAGGTGATCATGGGGCGGGCCGGGCTTAGGGTAAAGAAGTAGGCCCGATGTGCGGGTCGGGTTTTTCTTTCGGGCTTAATAGGTCGGCCCAAGCCCGGCCCATTCGGGCCAAATCGAGCTTTCGGGCCGTTTCGGGCTCGTTCGGGTTTTTTAAGAAAAAAATAGCGTGGTACCTAATTTATACATTTTTGATCATTTACTCATTAATATTATCTACTACTTGCATATTTAGTTTAATAATAAATTATTATACATTTTTAAAGAGGTTTTTGATGTTATTTTCATAATTTACAATATTTTATTTTATTAATAGTAATTTTCTTATTATTTTAATAAGCGTTATTCACTACATTTAGCCTAATTTTGCTACATTGAGTAATTTAATTACCAAATTCGTCATAATCCGACATCATTTACACTATTTTACATAATTTAGTCTATAAAATTTGCGTTTTTTTTCAAAAGCGGGTCGGGCTGAGCCAGTTTTCTGGCCACGAGCTCGGCCCATATTATTGCGGGCTTTTTCGGGCCTTCGCGCCTAATCGGTCGGCCCAAACCCCGGGGAAAAGTCGGGCCGGGTCAGGCATTCGGGCCTGGGCCGTTCGATCAGCTCTAGGTTACGCTAGTATTTTTTAGGTTACGTTCAGCAGTCCTGGATATTATGGGCTTAGGTTTGGCCAGCAGCTATAATGGGCTTTCATAAATTCGTTGCAGATCTTGTAACTTACTCTCTTTGAATGGCTGAACGATATAATGTTTCTTTGTTTACTTAGCAATGGAGTTGTGTACCATTTATTGTTCCGATTACGAGTTCAATCGAATCATCCATTGATGGTTTGTTATGCACTGTGGTGGATATTGGCAAAGCTGAAACTACCTCTATAAATACTCGATCGTCGTCATAAACCTTGAAGTGACATTGAAGCATCCTATACAAGGCGGTTAATTTCTGCGACTTTAGATTATGGATGCCGGACATTGTATGATGATCAAATGATCTAACAAACTTTGATTGAGTTTCAAACTTTCATGTGAAATAAGAATTTCAAGGATTATAATAACACATTACAATTCAAAATATGGTATAGGTAACTAAACAACTCAGGAATAAGTGGATATGCATATTACGCAAAAAAGCAAGCAAAGGTAGTAACATACATCAGTTGTTTCATAGTAGGTAATTACAAATAACAGAAGTAAATAGTAAGCTACTAGCTAAACCCTTAAAGTAGTGATAAACTAAAAATTAATTAATGACTAATAATTAGGTCAACTGCTCTTCAACTGTTCCAATAAATACAAAAAGAAATTCCTAAAAACCAAACATATTATTTATAACCCATAAATACTGAACTTGCATATTAACCTAACTCACATGTCTTACGTAATTAGACCTTTTTCATTCTTCAACTACTTCAGAAGTTGCATGGAGCTCGCTTTAGAATCAATACCCCGTCGGAAACTCACATTTACCATATTCTGCATCATAACAAACCCAGATTTTCGTTAGTATTCAACTTATTCACCTCTTAACGTTTTGTTGGAATACGAGAGAATTTCAAACTAAACACCACAAAATGAAAGCAAGCACTCAAGCAGCAAGTGAACATCAATTCTTTTCTGTTGGGTTTAAAAATTCTAAATTTGACACGAATAGAAGATGATTAAATCTACTTGGCTATGCAAGTAAATGGAGTACATACTAACATATATGATGATATTTTAGGGCCGGGATTGATAACATCAACAACTCGTGTCTTGATCGTAATCGTTTTCAAACTCGGGTCATGCATTAGCCTAAGTACCACGCCCACGCCCACAACCTCAGTATACATTATCAAGACGACACAATATTTAGTCATTTAGACAATGTGTATCAACTATGGAACGTATAACAACATTATCGACTAGAGTAGCGAAAACGCAACTCATCATGATTCACATAAGAACTATAAAAACTTAATAATTCTACAGAGATGTATGGATGATAGATCTAAACATATGGACAGCCTAATGAAATTATTACTCCCCAAAAAATAATGCACTGTACTGCACACGATCAAATTTGTTACTTAGAAAATGTTAGGATTGAGATGAAGAACAAAGGTAGGGTGACATTTTCCAGTTTGCAGCCAGTCCACTATATATATGGGACTTTAATGTACCAAAACTCACATGGCTAACCTGGGTTGGGTTTGGCCGGTGGGCCCCGATTACCCAACATTTCGCACGCACTTCCTCAAAAAGAAATGGTCAATAACACACTTCAAACTCTACCTACGATTCTACGGCCGGTCTCAAATTTTATTATTTCTTGGCCGAATATTTCACTGTCGTCAATTTAATTTTTTTGAGTTTTTTACAGTCTCAGGTTCTCAGCAGACAGTAATTATGTAATTAGAAATGTCAAAAGGATGGCACGGCGTTCGACAAAGACAGGAGTCAGGACCACAAATTACCTTTACCCCCTTTTCTTCTTCTTATTATGGTCAAATTACCTTTACCTTTCAAAGGATTAAAAAATTACATTAGATCCCTAATGAATCATCTTCGTGTTCGTTCCCTAAATATTGTTTATGCTATTTTCTAGTTTCTACGGAGTATATATATTGCTAACGTTTAATTTGAATTAACGAGCAATGACAATGCAACTTTTTTGTAAGTTATTAATTACCTACTGGTTATTAATTAGTAGTCCCTAAAACAAAAAGGTCTAGTAGTCGGTTAAACAGCTAAACTCAACATTTTGTCATTATGTCCGTTTTCATAATTCTTGACGTTATTAAAAAAATGACAATGTACTGTACTTTTTTCCAAGTGAAGATACTTAACAGTAATAATTTTTGTCGTGACTTGAAGATTTAGCAAAGTTTCGACTTTCGAGTGGAAAACAAGTCAGCAAATGCAGAGTATATATTGACTAATGAGGACTACGTGCAATAATTACCCAACCACACATCATGCCAAAAATAACAACTCATGAAAAAAGCACAGTAAAAATTTAAAAAGAGAGTGGAGGAATTAAAACTTACTGGGAGGCTTATCAACAACAAGAGCAGCACCCTCAAAATCACAAGCTTCCGTCACACGCTTACTCTTCTGATAATAACTATTGAACGCATACGACGCGTGTGCTTCCAACGTGTTAGGATCAAAACACGTGGCACCTGGTTGTATCTGACGGCAGTCAGCTTGTCCTTCCCCACAAGCATAATCTAGTGCTCCTTGTAGCTTAGCTTCTCCCGCCTCCCCATTCGCCACACACCACGTCTCCCCCTCCACCGTCACCACCTTCCCCGCCGCCGGCACCGGCGCCGGACTCTCTTTCCCCACCGCACCTCCGCCGTCCTTGTACTTCTTCAGCGCCGCCAACGTCAGCGGAATGTCGACCACTTTCTTCTGGTTCGGGTAAAACAACCCGTAGTTCTTCTCCGATGTCGGGCCGGGCTTCTTATTCTCGTTAAACAGCGCAAACAAGTACACCGTCAGCTCCGCCTTCGGCCGCAGCGGCGTTCCTCCGCCGGTTAAAATGCGCTTCACTAAATTACCGTTGTACGCCGCCGCGTTCGCCACACTCGCTCCTATCTCGATTGAGTCTCCCTTTGACGGCCACCCTGATTTTTTTTCAAATACACGAATCGTCATATGGAAGCGTCACATACACACATAATTAACATAAACATTTTATGATGAATTCGTCATAAATAAAATAAAAACAAAAAAAAAACCTGTTTCGGTGACGACAATGGGGATGTCGTCGTAATTCAAGGCGTGCATTGCGGCCAAAACAGCATCGATCTGCGCGTCGAATAAGCTCAAGTAACGCAACCCGTTACCAGCGTCAACGACACCAGGGTTCTCTCTGAATAAAGCGTAGTCAAGCGAGATGACGTCACTGTTACCTTGGTAAGCGAAGATAGGGTAAGCATTAACCATAAGAGCGGACCCGGTTTTTTTCAGAAACTCAAGCATGGGTTTAAAAACCGGTTCGATTAACTCCGGTCGAAACGAACCGGAGGAGGAAGGGTAGGAGTTACCGAGGGCGCTGAGGGCAATAGGGGAAGAGACTTTGATTTTGGAGGCGAGGCGGTATTTAAGGAGGGCAGAATAGACATTTCGCATGGCGGGGACGAGGTAAGTGGTGGTGTTGTGAGGGTCGACGAAGACCTCGTTGCCGATAGCGATGGCTTCGATAAGAGTGGAAGGGTAGTAGGCGGCGACGTTTTTGAGGACCCAGACGGAGGCGAAGAAGGGGCGGGTGGCGGCGGATTTGAGGTGTTCGTTGGGGAGGTTGATGGTGAGTTTAATGCCGGAGTTGGAGAAAGCGCGGAGGACGGCGGTGTCGGAGTCGTAGATTTTGACGCGGTCAATGCCTTGGGATTTGAGGAGAGTGACGACCTTTGTGGCGGAAGGGAGGTTGTTGGCGATGCGGCCGTAGTTTACTCCGATGGACCCACATTGTGAGAGTGGGAGGAGAGAGACTAGTATGAGAGAGAGTAAGATGGTGGTGGGTCGTCGCTCCATGGTGGTTGCTTCTCTCTCACTCTCTCTTCTGGGGGGAGGAGGAGAGGTTTTTTTGTTTCGAGGGAGCGGAGTGAAGTGTGTAGACTATGTAGATCAGGGGGATGTTTTTATCAACACTCGTTAGTCGTCAGTTATTAGTGGACCCCAACTAGTTCATTAATTGTTTTACCTTTATTTATTATCGGAATACTCCCTCTGTTCGGCTTTAAAACGATAGGGCTAATGGACACGTTTTTCTAACGTGAGTATTTTTCTGGAATTTTTAATAGCCCGTTAATGGGTACACCAAATTAAGAAGCGTATCTATTGACCCTAGGTAACTTATGGGCGAATGAATAGAATATTATTAATGGAGTATGTAGAACAGAGGATGTGGGTGCTGGACTGGTGGTGGTGAATTAGTGAATGTTGTTTGTTAGCTAAGGGCTAAGGGGAGTAGACTAGTAGATCGGTAGACTAGTAGAGTTATTATATTGGTTAGGTGGTCGAGTTACGCGTTTGGGTAATTTGTAGTAGAGTATGAAGTCGGGTGTAACTCGGATTTTGGATTCAGGTTGATTTTAGTTGTGCAACTTCAATTTAGATTGAGGCAATGTGGACAAGTATCTACGACTCAAGTCTCAGTGTGATTTTGTGTGTTGAATGTACTTTAATGTTACTAGTGTAACTTAATTCTAGTTCATGCCGATACAGTGTGTATATATGTTTTCATGGCTCGAAGTCTCAATTTGTCGAACCAAATTAAATTAGTTTGAGCAATGACTTTACACATTTCGGTTATCCATTTAATTTACCGTGTTAACTTTGTATCATTGTATCTACGACTCTTAAGCATTGATATGAATTCAAACAACGAAGAGGTGTTAACCTAAATCTACAAACTCCGCATCCCATTAATCATTTAACCCATCGTAATTGCATCAGTTTTGTCAACATTTATCTACATTACTCTTTTGAATTAAAAAGGGTAAAAGAGTAAAATGTACCACAAGCACCGGAAGAGGTGGGGGAGGTAAAAAAGGCCAAAAAGGTGGTGTGTTTTGTGGGAAAGTGGGGGGGCGATAGGGGTGGGACCCATACAATTAGCGGGATGTTGGATGCCGTATCTGTCTGTTTCTACCAATTTTTCGCTCTTTTTGTTGTGGGAACAACATGCTTTCCTCAGTTAGTATTTCTCTCTCCACGTTCATTTATATTAACTAAACTTTGAAAAATTGGTCGTTTGTGATCCTACAAATTATTGGACTAATGATTTTTCAGATCCATGATGCTTACAAATTATTATTATTATTTGTGGTTTTTGGTTTACGTTGTGGATTCCTGCAACTTCACGACTGACATGTACAACTTGTTTAACAAGTGGTAACCTAATTGAAATTATAGGGTGTGGTAATAGATTAGAGGTTTAAATTGTATCTCGATCATGGTATTTAGCGTTATTAAAAAGTTCGATCTCCTTACTAAAATGTATTAGATTAGAGGTTTAAACGTTATATCAAATGCTCGACGCCCTTACTAAAACTTATTGTAAACACGCGTTCACTTTAATATTATGAAACTAGTCTCATTACAGTTATTTAGTAATGAGATCTTTTACCAATTGAAGTTCTCACCGTTTTACCGTGTTGAAATTATGTACTTTTCTAAATTGTAAACATCTGAATTGTATTTGTGAAAAAATTTCAAAGACAACTTTATTAAATCCTTCGGAACGGACATAGTACGTGTATGCGATTGCAATATCAAGTTTCCAACCTCTAATCCTTGCGCTCTTCTAGCTCGCAGCTTCATTTTTACACAACGCAACTTAGTTCGGATCCTTCAACCATAGCACATCTACTATCTTTCAACCACACACCTTTGTAAGATGATGCATCAACATGCAAAGCGCATGGATATTGTTTGCAGATTTCATTACAAAGGACAGTACTTCGTAAAGCTTTGGCATGAAACTGGAAACAGAAACGCGAGATATAAGAGAACCAGCTTCAAGAATAATCAACAGGAGTTTGTTTGAGCGCAAACTGCACATCTAATGATGTCTGCATATAAACCCGAACACAAAGAAACAGAAATGCGAAGTCAGTCTCATCTATTCTCATCCATTTCCATGAACTGTTCGACATTTGTACAACATAATCAGTACAGAACCTAATGTCCAAGTAGTCTGCATAAATCATAATACATGCAGCCACTGCTCAATAACTCCAATACAACAGCAGTAGCAGAATCAACCAAGTATAATGGGTGGCGAGGGCTTCTGACATAGGTATTCTAACACCTCGCAGAGGTCGTATTCTATGCACAACGTGTACTTTTCTTCCCTTGATATTCTTGGAAGGCCCGAGAATACACTAGAGGGAACTAGAAGGGGAGCGTATCACCAGCAAGACTAATGTATTCTCCATTTCAACGCCCGTATGCATGGAAGGGATAAAACCAATCAACACAGCACACAGCCGCATAAAAAACCAACACTTAACCTCCACCTTATGCACCCTCACCATGCTGCGCAAGGTAAGCCTTATCAGCGTTTGCAAGTCGCTTTTGGAACTGTGACCACTCACTTTTGCATCTCTCACGGACCTGGACAGTTGTAAGAGACAAACAAATATCAGAAGGGAAAAGAACCCAGTTCCAAATACTTCTGCAAAATGCAAAATTGATGCAATGAAAAATGCTAAATCATATTTCCTTTGCGTAATACATAATTGTCTGCAAACCAGTAAAACAATATCAGAACTTCAAGCCAAAAAGCCCCATCTACCGGCCCCCTTTAATGACAAAAATAGTCTGAACCAGGAAAACAAAAATGTCCATACCCCTTGCCATGGCGCCTTGCCATGCTCAGCTTCACCCTGTGAATAAAGAGGGGAAATTGGTCAATATATAACTCAGGAGTAATTGGCCAATATATAATTCAGGAGTAATGACAAGATAGTCATTGCCCTTAAATTAGATCAAACTAGATTCAAGAAAAAAATACAAGAGCACAAAACCAAGTGAAGGGCTTAATTTCTAATAGGAGTGATAGCCAAAAGATCCCAGATTAGAAGCTGATGATGGAGATTTTGTCGATCAAGACTAGAGCAAGTTACATTTTATACTCTACAGTTGACACCGACAGAGAATATGTCAATTGCTGAGATGCAGAAGCAGTTGAATGAGAATATACATTCTGATGATGAAAACAGATGGGGTTGCTAGCTTTCGTCTGCCAAAATGTCATTGAAGTTATTTTTTAAAGAGATTGAGTTTTGATAGCGAAAATGAAAGCCTCTTAAGATGCACGAACAAGAAGTAGAAACAGAGGTAAGAGTTATAGAATATTGTGTTGTTTTTTCAAGTTTCTAAACATCTGCAATTTCTCCCATGTCAAAAGGTTTTAGTTTAAGAGCTAAATAAAACTTAGTAAGTATCCAACTGTGACATTCGTACCTGGCTCCCCAGAGACGGAATCACTTTATGAATTATCCATTGTGAGTCAACCACACCAATTTTCTCGTGAGCAGGCTGCAGAAAAAGATTTACCAGCATATATTAAATGAGAATACTTATCACAATCTGAAGGAGGATGACAAAACAAAGACAATAAACTATGCCATCTGCTATGTAACAAAAGAGCTTAATGGCATACTAGTATGTCAAATAGGAGCATATGCAAGCTGAATAGGTTTCCTGCTTAAGCACAAACATAACCAGGTGGCTTTCACTTTTAGCTTAATTAATTATGTCAAGTAGAAGTTACAAGTCAATTTGCTGGGAACGAAATGAGATGGTATTATCTGCATAAGAAAATTAAAGAAATTAAAGCAGAAAGTCAAACTTACTTCAACACATCTTCTCAGTGCAAAATCGAGTCCCCATCCATGAACCAAATCATTCTGGACACGATACAATTGCCACAGTAGTAATTCAGATATTTAAGTGTATAGAACTACGCCAGGCTAACAGTTCAATAATGTTTCTTAGAAAATAACATTATAAACAGTAAATGTACCTGAATCATGTGCCACACACAGCGCCAAGCATCCCGGGAAAAGACAGGGGCCATAATTTCTACAAACCTGAGGAACCCAACAACACCATACCAGTAAGAAAGAAGATAGAGAAAGTGAGTGAGAGGACTTTCTTAGCCTCAAATATTAATTCAGTTTAAGTAGTCAATTGTACAACCGTTGCATGATATCAATAACACAGATGTCACGATAATCTCAAGGATCTTGGAAGATCACACATTGTTTACCCTAGAGGCCTAGATCATACCCCTTGTACAGAATAAAAACAACAACCTCAAGTAAAATACCATTCACAACTCTCTACTACTCTTAGAATGTAAGGTGGCAGACCTTAAGTATCTCTTCTTCTTTTGCTAGGGAGAAAGAAGGGGGAGGTAAGGAACAGAGGTACAACCTGCAGAGGTGGCCCATGGGAGGAAACTCCATTCTTAAGGCATGAGACCTAAACCCAGGAGCCTAAGTTTGACAGTGAGATGTTACCACCAACCCCAACACCCAGTCAACAAGGAAATCAGAGTTTAAGTAACTGCAGATATTTTATTCTTGAGTACTCTGCTGCAAAATTATACATAATTGAACAAAGGGCATGAAAACAATTGTTTAGCTCAGTTAAATAAGGAGCTGTTCTAGTACCGAGTTACACTACGCCTGACATCAACGATATGTAAGGCCTAAAGAATCGATTCTACACAACAATTAGAATATGATCATGGGCATGTGGCTATGTGCAACAGGATCAGAAAGTAGAACTTACGCAGCACAAGGAGGCAATTTTGGGTTAGAGCACCATCCTGGTTTCTCTGCAGTTTCCCTGAACATCAACCAAATTACTATGGATTACGCAGCA
Source organism: Spergularia bocconei (assembly GCA_963457585.1). Taxonomy (NCBI): domain Eukaryota; kingdom Viridiplantae; phylum Streptophyta; class Magnoliopsida; order Caryophyllales; family Caryophyllaceae; genus Spergularia; species Spergularia bocconei. The sequence goes on from OY734959.1 coordinate 12,213,157, forward strand.
AGAAATCACAACTCGTTTCAAGGCTTTGAAAATCACAGAAAGATACAACGACAAAGAATGAAACAGAAGACTCATATATGAGTCCAAACAGAGATGCGTACTTGTGCACTTCTTTATCACCTCTCCTCTTTGTCATCTCCCATGTCAAGCCATTATTAGGCTCAAGACCTGGTTGAGAAATCTCCAGACCGTGCTTTTTTACCAACTGAATATACCTGAAGAAGTGATGACCAATACAACATTTGAAGAGTTGCCACGGTATATAAGTTCAACAGATTCCTACAGAAAGTTCAACTCACCTCTCTGCATTAAAATGTTCAACCCCCAAATCTTCATCCCAGATGAAAATATACTCGTATGCAGAGACAACATCAGGATGCAAAAACCTTTTTGCATACCACCTGTAGATATACAAGTGTGAAGTGTAAATACATACTAATATAAGGCAGAATAAATGTCACTTCCGAGACAGAGTTCCAACTTCTCGCTAACAGCAATTTATATACACGTTCATTTATAAACGAAAAGGGCATCTGGTGGAAGAGGAGCATTTAGTTTTTTTTTTTTTTTTTTTTTTTTGTAAATCTTTTGAATTTATTTTGACGACTTTATAAAACTTCCTTTGAAAATATTTAATTACTCCAAAAAGGTTTACAACGTTTTGGAATTTCATGGCGTACACAAGACGGTTACTAGATGACGATTCATGTTAGCCGACCCCAAATCATTTTGGGAATAAGGCTTGGTTGTTGTTGTTGTTCATTTATAAAGAAAAAAGGCATCTAGCGGAATTCCAACATAGTAATTTTCACCTCCCAATCTTACTATCTAGCATCGGCATCTGCCACAGCAATTTACGCACACATTTACTTATAAAGAAAAAGTACATCTGGTGGAATAGCAACATTTCAATTTTCACCCCCCAATCTTACTATCTAGCATCTTACTATACCAAGTCTAAGATGCCCAAACTTTAATTCTTCAAAATTTATCTCGAAACCGTAAAAACTTACTCCTTCCTACCCTAAGAGCGTCTCAACCAAGAATTGTCCTATTACAATTTGTTGCATGAGACCAAAAGTAACACATCAAACTCCAAAAGTTAGCCTTAACTTTGTAAGAATAACTTTATATATTTAGAAGTGTTCATGAAAAAAAAAGTAGAGTTTCCATACAACGATACGCTTACGCCACTGGTTTCACATAATGACTGCAATTTGCAACTCTTTAACAACATTTCAATGATAAATCAGATATATTAGAGAAAAGTGCAACAAATGTGGTGTTCCCAATTTAAATAATAGCATATAAAAATTACACTCTGTCAAAATCACTATCTAAGATCTATATCCACCATTTCATTATTCTAAAACACCGATGTTGTAAAGCACAACGCGATAAGAATAGAGAAAGTACTCTAACCATTTTGTTTGCTTTGGCACACTAACATGGATAGCTCGTTTGGACCACTCAAACTGATCCCATTCAGTAGTCCGACCGTCATAGTGGAAAAGCAGAATTTGAAAGTCGTCTGTAAACTGCAGTACTACGTAAAATTAACGATTTTCCATGCAGAACTCCAGTAAAATAATTACATAGTAGCAATTTAGAACGAAGGAAAAAGCAGCTAGGAGTTAAGCACCTTCTTTAAGGCTGTATTGATGTTGTCTCTCTGAGCAAATCCAACAGTGAATGTTACCAAGTACTTAGGTTTCTTCTTCAAATCCTAAAAGTGAAAGTCATGATGTGAGCAAAGCACTGTCAAACGGAAATAGAGAGATTGACAACTGAGGGGGGGGGGGGGTGACAGAAGAGGATATAAAGAGATTTTAGTTCTTTATTAGTATTCCCCTTGTCTTTTGAGATGATTTTTTTCAATCAGACTCATTCTGACCAGTAACAGTTCACAAAGTGCATAGAGAGTTCTCAAGATGACCCATTATGACCATTGAATTGAGATCACATTGGTAGACTGCCACTTCACAACATGAGAATGCAAATAAGCCATTTTGCTTCATAACATTAGATTCCAAAGGATGGTAACTCTTTAGCTCCATTGGAAATGTAAGCGACGCAATTAATAATTAAGAATGTCATACAAAAGAACGTCCCGCTGGCAAAATACATAATTACCTTTTCTTAAGATACTCCAACTCAAGTACTCAACCTTGATGGTGCTTTTAAAATCTACAAGGTCTCAACTCTCAAGGAGGTCATCATGCACATATAGTTGGAAGATTGTTCAGACTCCCAGAAGTTAAAAAATTAAGAATGAAGAGAGAACATCAACATTACTAGATTATCCTACTACACCCTCCAATAAAAACTGAATACCACATAAAGTGACTTGCTAAGTGGGAAGAGAGAACTCAAGGGTATGTGGTAAAAAAAACTATGTAAGCAGGGGTAGTTTTCTGTAAAAAAGGAAATAAAGAGAAAAAAAAAACTGCTTAAATTGAAGAGATACATTCTAAAGTCAGGGTATTCCTGACATATGATAACCAACATTTCTGAATTATGCATGACATACATTCAGCAAATCATGTTTTAGACATACCAAATTCATGAACTCTGTACACACGTTTTTGTTGAGAAAACATTAAAAATCACACAAAGTACTCTCTTGGTCCACCAAGGAGTTTCGCCCATTTGGTGGTCCCAACTGGCCAAAGAACTTGGAGATCTGAAGCCCAGTGGCCAAAAATGATCATCAAACAGACAAACCAGGCCACATTTGAATTTCGTGTAGGGGAGAGTGGGGACCATGTTTGATTGCAATCATGGTGGTCGAGTTATGCCAAGAGCGACCACCACAGTGCCGGAAGAGGCCAAGAACAACCACAAATGTCCACGATGGTGGTAGTGCAATGATGGGACAGGGACACAGGGTGCACAGAGGTAGTGAGTGCTTTCCAGATAAACGTGGGGCCCTAGTGGCCACTCCTGTGGTGGGGGTGTGGACAATTGTGGGTTTCACAGGCTGAAGGTGTGTAACTGTAGTGGGTCAGGATGGTCATGGGTGGTTGTGTGATGTAAGGTGAATCCCAAAAAGAGGGTAAATCCTACAAACCTGTAAAATGGGGTGAGAATATAATGAAAAGGGCTTCGGTGTGTGTGTGTGTGGAATAAAGGGCTAGTACAAAACAACAACCAAGCCTTATTCCCAAAAGGATTTGGGGTCAACTAACATGAACCGTCACTAAAAAAAAATATATATTGAGGGCTAGAAACCTAGAGCCTCCCTTTCCTTGGGGCATACTTAAACAAGGACCTGCTTCACTGGAAGGAGGGGGGTTTCATGAATTATATCTGTGTAACACAAAAACATAAACTAACATAAACAGACAACTACTACAGAAAATTACCTCACTTGGTTCTCCCCACAATCTTCGAAGATAGAAGTCAGTTTCTGGAACTACAATTCCTGGAGGCAGCATCTCTGCACCACGAGGGTTGGTTGGAACATATATCTGGAGACAGACAATGAAGCCACTGGAAAATTTAAAACCATAACAGAATATGATATAGATGACTAAGATGGTTAACAATTAACAGACTGTGAGAAACAAAGGGGTGCAGCTTCAATGTGGCACCGAATCTGATGAATTAGAGAAGACTTTGACAAAATGAGTAATTCAGGCTTAATTCATCAAGGAAATAATACAATAATGTCCCTCAGATCAAAATGAGTCAACCCGACACTTCAATAACTGCTTAAAATTGTCAGTCTAGAATCTTGATAGCCTAACCATCTATACGTCGCTTATGCTTTGTTTGGATAGTAAAATTGGATACCAAAAGTAAAGGGGGGAGACTGGGGAACCAACAAATTTTTTTGGAGAAAGAATTCCACCCTTTCTCTTAATCTTGACATGTGTTGGCCTGTTATCCTAAAGACTAAGAGTACATGATTTGCTTACAAAATCAAAATTGAAAAAGTGAAGTATCAGAAAAAAGATTTTGGACATTGCATATATTGTTGCTTGCGGGTACCGATTTGTATAACATTTATAATGGCAAGTTGATAATTATGCCCATGTTCAAATAAACCATCTGACCTTCCAGGCCGGCCGTGCTAGATCTCTAGTACTCCCTCCGTCCCAACTCAAACGGCCCATGGGGTATTTATAGGGGAATAAGAAAAATTGATATAGTGAGTTGAGTGGGGTAATATTAGGAAAAAGGAGGAGAGAGAATGTGAGGATTAATAAAAGTAAGAGAGATATGTGAGAGAGGATGTGATAATTTAACAAAAGTAGGAAAGAGAAGTACGCCCCAAAATAGATGGGGTGTTTGAGGTGGGACGTCCCGAAATGGAATATGGGCGTTTGAGCTGGGACAGAGGGAGTACTCAATATGGTTCGGCTAATGGATTCCCTGGACTAGTCATACAAGTTAGATTATACACTCCATAACTCCCTATCCAAACAACTACGTACATCTTAACTCCATTTGATTTTTTGATGCAATTCCCAATTCTTTACTGCCGCAACCGCCAACATGGTTCGTACTATCACCGTCTTGATTCATTAATTGTTTATTTCAATAATCTGATTCATAACAAAAATCTCAAGTATTTGGTTTATATTGGGCTCGGTTTAATTCGAACTGTTTACCCTTTTCTTTCATAAGAAGAAACTTATTATTCATACCATACAAAAACTTATTATAATTCTATAGTACCTACCAATTGCCGAAACAAGGGGCTAACTAGAAACCCTTTTCGAAGGCCTAATTAATTGTGGATATTGAATTTTCAAATCCCTTACAACCAATTTGTTTCTAGTAATAACTTGAAGTCGTATTCCCATATCTACAGTACACAGTTTTTCTAAAAGAGAAACTATATTAAATGATAAAAATATTGATACATATGTAAAGGAGAAGGTATCCTCCAAAAGATTAGAGCAAACTACAGGTTTCCCTAATTAATTACAAAACTGTAACAGGAGACTTATCCCATTAAGACACAAAGTTAAAGAATCCGTCCCCAAAGGTAATCAAGAGGGTGAGAAACACCTCAAAAAATGTTTGAATCCATTTCAAACCAAAGGCACCAAAAGATAGCCACAAATGACACTACAAAAGAATTCCATGGACTACTACTCTAGAGAGAGAGAGAGAGCCCTTGATAATAGCTTCAAAGCTCCCTTAAACACTCTCCACTTCTAGGCTTGCTATAAGAATAAATACCATCTAAATCACATCGTATTATGTCAGTTTAGCGCCACAAGAAAACTCAAATTCAAGTATAATAACATACTATTGTTAATTTAAATGCCAAAGCCGGGCATTAATGGCAAGGACAGAAACAACCAATGGATGGTAGACAGAGTACAAGAAGGGTAGGTTACTTAAAAGTCTAAACGAAAACCAATGGATGTTAGGCAAGACAGGGAGCCATGGCGGTGCCAAGGAGTGCACCATATGTTGGACAGGTGGTCAGCAACGTCTACCATCTCCAATTGCTTACTAGTAAGCAATCCAGTTCATCTAGGTTTTTAGCAGTTTGCTTCGTGGTACACCAACATACCTAGGCCAGCTAAAAGGTCAAAGTAACCAAATGTAGTCCGGCTAAATATTTCAGCTCGCATAGTTTGCCTAGCATACTTTGCAATGAAGACAAAAAATCATCTCGCTATCTTTTACCAGTTTCTCACACGTATTAATGTACATCAAAATTAGTGTACAGACCTTTGGAACTGTTACTGATCCAAGGTCTTCAAGAGATTTATCAGATCTAAATGCTCCATCGAAAGAGATAAGCCTCGAGGATAATTTGATCTGCAAAGAATCATCAGAAGCTAAATGGTGACATGCTTTCAATCAAGTTGAGAAGGATGTGAAACAATAAAAAAATAAAATAGATACCTTATTAGAAACTGAAGGAAATGATACTCCGATAAAAAATCCAAAAACAATTCCCATGATGGTGGTCGTAATGAGTTTTGCATTATCATTTGTTCGTTTCTGGACTCCACTGCAAATATAGAAGAAAGATATCTCCATTAACTCATTTCAACAGTATGGATCAGATGAGAATTACAAATGATACCCATCAGCAACACCGGAGCTGAATAACTGATACCAGGACTAGGCAGCAAACATGTTAACATAATCACTAATGCCATAATAGACAAGGAGGAGAGTTCCAAACCTGCGATGCGAAGTCCCCATCTTGCTATGCATTTCTAACCCACAAGGCTACGACGAGCTAAAACCAAGGCGGTACTCACATATAAAAAAGCTGACTTCAAGCTTGATCAGGAACAGGAAATCTTCAACACCACAACACTAGTTCCTTGGAAATTAGGATCCCTACACAAGCCAGTGAAATCCGCAATTATTGATCATGTGACAAGCAAGATGACAACAATACGATCAGCAGAGACATAGACCCTTTGGGCAAAACTTTCGCACAATGGAGTTCAACACACGCCTCTGAATGACAATTACACGCTTCGATCTCTTCAAAGACAATATTGTAATGAAGCTTCCACTTCCACAGCCAAAGTAAAATGTAAATTCCAGTGGCCAAACCACACAAGTTAGTTTTTAATACAGTATCGGATACCCCAACTACAAAAGTGCTTTCAATAGTACTACTTTTAGGATATTGCATTGCCTCCTTTCTACTAAAAAAAAAAACCTAGAACCCTGAGACTTCTGCTTGAAGCCATTTCCACATTGCCTTACAAACAGACAGTCAGCATCAATGTCACACTCACTCACATTGCTCCAGACACAAGATCACTGTCAATATAAAGTTATCCTCCCTACCTAACAACCCACTACTAATAGCCTAACAATAAAAAACCCGACTTTTTTTCGAAAAAATAAAGTACCCCCAAGCTAAATTCGATTGCATTATGTACAAAATCACACAGTACCCAAATTGAGGACCCCTATCATCATCATCATCATCAAATTTTGAACTATTAAGCCAAAAACCCGAAACCGGTTCGTCGATTTGTGCATCATCCACACTTCAAGCCCTATACTCCACCAATCACTTGCTCAATCATCGTTTTCTCAGCAATCTAAAGTACCACAATTTGCTTAATTTTAATGTTTTCAACAAAATCTACTAAAAATAAAAAAAAACAAACAAAAATCCCAGCAAAACCCCACAACAAAATCAAGAAATCTTCAAATCTACATTATTATTACAAAACAAGCTAACCAATTTGATTGAAAAACATAATTACTATTTCTAAGATAAAAGAGGAAAGCAGAAAATCAACAAAAGAAAAAAAAAAGATGTAGCACTTACTTTGGGTAGGTAGGTAGACCGTATCTCAAAGAAGATATTGGGATTTGGGGTTGAGTAAACTTCACAACATCAGATCATATAACAAAACCCAAAAATGAAATTAAAAAAAAAAAAAAAAAAACCATATGATAAAAATTTGAAGCTGCTTCGTCGTGTCGTAGGGGTACCAAGAGAGAGAAAGAGAGAGAGAATACAAATTAAATTCAAGGTGTGTTCTCTTCTCTTCTGTTCTGTTCTGTCGAAATAATATGAAAAGACGAAACTGCCCTCCATTTGGGGAAATAAACGTGGCGAGGTGTAATTTGTAAGTTGTAACGATGTCAAAAGGGAAGTTACGGTTTCTGGTTTGGTGGAGCCAGTGGGAGTGTGACACGTGGAGGAGCATGTGAAATTGTGGAGTCGTAGTAGTAGAGGGTTACACTTACATAATACAGACCCTCCTCCAGTTTAATGGTTCAGTTGAACCACCTTATTGTTAAGTGTTAACCACATGGGTGGTGTAAAAGATTGACCTGTCTGATTTTTGGGACAGCCTGTGTTTTTGTGGGAATGTTCTTTCGCATTTTTCTCCCACTTTTTCTTCTTCCGCTCTTATTGTTAACTGCCGCAGGAGATATGGAGTTTCGGAACCGGGGTTTTGTTAGGTGTTGCGCACTTGTGTACGGTGTAGTGTAACGTCTTAAGAAAATAAAAGACGAGTTTCATTTGATGCGGAGGAAATGCATCCTTTATGTTTTGGTTGTGTTTTTGGTTGCGGTGGAGTTCATGGTTATTTTACGCTTGGATTCAAAACTTAGGAATTAAATCATAAAATTTCGATAACGAATCCAAATTGTCAAACTTTTTTTTATTGTTAGAGTATCATATTTATACAATTACACACTTTTTAACTTTGTTTGTTATCGATCAAGTTGAACTTTTTTAGTATTGAATAGAGATTTCATTCAAAGATGATGAATTTGCCAAAACAGTGACACATTGTAAGAAGACGGTGGACATGTCATATAAATGAAGCCATAATCCGAGTCTTTGATGTATGACGAATATACACTACAATGAAGCATTTTCCTGTCTACATGGTAGACTCTTAACACTTGCCAACAATGAATCAAATTCTTTTTTCTCATTTCCTGTAATTTTTATCAAACAAATACATACTAGTAAATTGTAAACCTATAGCAGCAAAAATCAAGTGTTAATTCCACCCTTAAGTTTAAAGGGTGTAACGAATCTGTAAAAATGAAATGAACAAATAATGATTATTGACATGCCATGGCCAAATTCTGTGTTTTAGAACTTGGAACACTGGTGTGGTAAACCTGTATCATGATGCACCCCTACAATTTCAGCTGCAGTACAGTTGAGCACATCCATTCTCAGTTTCGCGCCAGCCGCTTTCAGACCCTTAAGAGAAACAGCCTGGTTGAACAGGTTGATTGATGGTAATTTTGAAGCTGAAGGTAACTTCCCATTAGGTAAATAGTTCCTGAAATCATCTTTTAGCAACGGTACCTCAAAATCGCTCTTATCATGCTTTACGACATTATCTTTGGCACTGATATGAGCTCCAGGCTCCATATGGTTAGTCGAAAAGCTGGCTTGATTTGGGAAGTTTGGGTACAGGCTCACATAACCTCGTAAGTACATCATGTCTATCAAAAACTTCTTCCATGAAGCTTGCCATCCATTTGTTCTAGACTTTGGGATTTGGACAGGGTTTCGCTTTGCATCCTCAGTGAACCTCATGTTCATGTAGACGTAAAATTCACGCCAATGCTTAGGGAAGAAAAGAGCTCCCCAACTGCAGGGAAGTTGATGCAGGTAGGGGGTGTTTGGATGAATGCGCTTGAAGTATTCTGTTGCATTCCACTTTGGCCTTTCTTTGACAACTTCTACCAAACGAGGTGTGTAAAGCGAAATGGAGGAGAGCTCAGGTAGCGATATTTGTGGGTCGTAGTGGTAGGCTAATAGGGCATACTTGATCCACAGGTAGTAGTAAGGTGAGACTTCAATGTCATCCTCGAGTAGAAGGCCGAAATCATCATCTGAAGACGGGTACCAGCTCTCACTGACTGCGCGAATTAGCCCTCCTTGGATGATCCTTCTCCTTAAAGTCTTAGGGCCGTGAGGCCAATCAAATGTGCCTACCTTTTTTATGGTCGACTGATCTACTTTGCTGTCCATGTTGAACGTGATTGAGATCTCGTCTCCTACGTAGTAGGCATTGGTGAGAGACTTTAGGAGCCGCGTTAGGGAGCCAACTCTGTTCTGAGTGATTATGTTGATTGAAATTTTCATCTTGTTCCAATCTGAAACATAGTGTAGCTAAGATTAGAGCACGGTAAAAGAACAAAAATCGCGGTAAATCAGATTACAGTGACTATAATAAGCAGCTGACGTTACATATTGATAAATCAGACTAACATTTTGCATCTAGACTACTAATAAAATTGACAGTGTATTAATTTGACAGTTTGTAGAAGATTTGACTTACTTGGCAAAGCAGTGGATCGTAAGTCAGCCATCCAAAGAACCTTTGGCACTGATGCTCTTGGTAGAAGAACTAGAGTAGAGCTGTTTAAGTTGGTCTCTGATGCCATTTTCAAAGCTTTTCTGACACTGGAATCGATATCGTCGACTGTAATGAGCACACTAGGATTGTGCATTTTGATGAGTCCTTTCATACTGGCATAAACAGCTTGCACCACAGGCACCTCTGAGTCTGATATGCTTGAAAGAGCTCCAATTCCTAAGTCGAAAATCTTGAATCTCCTCTCTTTACAGACTGACTTAGGCCAACTCAAAGCTGTTACAGCTTCTTCACAAGGCAAGTATCGTCCTCCAGGTACAACTATGTAGGCCTTCTTTCCTACAGTTGACCTGAATTTCTCAAGAAGAGGTGCCAAAGCCTTGACCTCATCGACAGAGTGGGCGTAAAATAGTGCATCGATCTTCTGAGGGTGCATTGCAGCCCATTGTGTCACATACCCACCAGAGAGGGCTTTCCACCACTGGTCGTCTCGTACTTGAACGACATCCTTGAAGATAACAGTTGTTTCAGCAACGTATGCAAGCCGATGCTCACTATCGCCCCATGTTTCTTTGTCTTTAGGATCAACTGGAAGAACAAAGGAGCCAGCATTTCTGTACTTTTGAAGCTGATAGCTGCATATACAATGTAAGATATTTTTGATGCAAGTGGTCAATAAAAGTGACAAATAATGAAAACGTACAGCATAATTTACTGACAAGACATGTTACAGCTGATTAAGCTTATTGAATGTATCAGAGTAGGAAACTAGGAATAAGAGCTTACCTTAGGTGAAGATCTTCGCCTGTTTGGAAGGTCATGGGGTTTTCGACAAAAAGAGTCTTGACAAGCTCAGCAGATAAAAACCATGAGCTCGAGAGAAAATCGACCTGCACAACCTTTTCAACAAGGATGTCATAGGCTGGATCAGGTAAATAAAGGCCTGCCTCCTTAGACCGAAACTTCCTGTAACTCGGAAATGTAAAATCCTTCTGTCTGAAAGGAAGAATCCGGCCTATGCTTCCTAGGACAGAGTTCTTGTATTTCTCCGTGCCAGCAACATGAGACAGTATCTGAAGCATCTTTTTCCCTGGTATCATGTCATCATCAAGTATGTACACAAGATCAGCTTCTGTCTGTAAGGCCAACTGAAACCTTCCAAAGTACTTAAAATCATGGCCTGATCCAACAAAACTGATTCTCGTATCGTTGTAGCTCTGAACGATTCTTTTCAGTGACAATTCGTTAGGACTCCCAAACGCGAGTACCCAAACATGATGAAAAGGCAAAGTCTGATGAAGCAAAGAATCAAGCTGAGCACACAGTGTTTTTCTTTTGAAATGGTTTAAAATGACTGTTACTTTGGCCTTGTTAGGACCTTTCAGGTTCCACTTAGATGGCATTGCCATAAGTTGAGGAAGAGTCTCAGTGCCGAAAGTCTTGCTTTGGAAGTTCAGCACTTCATCGTACAACTCTGTCTTCAACTTAATCATTTGAAGATCATTAGACTTTTTCTGCACAAAATCAATCTTCTCCTGCTCACACACTTCAGAAGGAAGATATGATGTTTGCAACTCTGTAGACATCAAGTTAGAAGATTCTTGGTAGTGGCTCACAATGTGAGGCTGGATGATGTACTCCTTCCATTGTCTCGCGATTTGAGTAGCCCATGAAAAATCGGGTTTTGTACGTAAATCAACAGAAGGGCTCATGTAATACAGCAAAAATGTTGCATAGACTGCAAAGGCGAATTGCAGGCAAGTCAGTAGTGTGACTAGCCTGTTACTCTTACCCTTTTGCTTTGTCTTTCCTCCCACATAATCACTCATCATCCCTTCTAAATAATCTCCACTTTTCGCATTTGTACTAGCACTCTTATAAAAACCCATCTTGGAACTTATCTATACAGTTATAAACACCTGAAATAAAAGCACATAACATATTAAGTCAGTCCAATACAAACCAAATGGGGTGTACGTCGACCATCGTACATGATCCGTGGCCGAATTAGGGTGTGGGTTTAGGCGATGCCCCACCCATGTTTCGAAATGACCACATTTAGCCATTTACTACAAAAGTTCGTTAAAAAATTAAGTTCACTATATACTCCGTAATCATTAGTCTTCCCCGACCTTAGTCTAGAAATAAATTTCGGCTCAGTCAAACTCTTTTTCTTTTTTTTACCCTATACGAGTATTACTTAAAATAAAACATTGAATGAAAGGGGCAACGACTCAAACTACTCGAATCTTAATCAGAAAAACCAAAAGCCGTATTTGCTCCTCTGTATCTTCCAGTGTAAGATTGTTTCTGATTCTAATTTGTACCATCAATTCCTTATTTCGCCCCCAACTTTTAATCTTTACAATGATTCATTTCCATGTATTAATAGTATAATTTGGTGTTCTTCTTGTTTCTAATTTTTGCCAGATTAATTAAGCAATTTTATGCCAAATCAATCGTACTTTCGCACAATCAATTTAGCAACTCTACAGGTAATCAACTTTAAATCCCTTTTATATTATTTAATTGTTTTGGTTTTCGGTTTGATTAAATTTCAGATTACTAAAACTGGTTTAGTATTGTTTTAAAACTGGTGGTAGTTGTTGTATTGGCAAACAATTTAGTAGTTAAAGACATGTTTGTGATCGAACATGTTCGTATTCAAATGTACAAAAATAAACTTATAGTGCCCATGTAAGCAAAATAGGTCGCTTTTAAGTTGTTTACGCTATATATACATAAACGATTAAAAAAAAAACAGGCAAATCGAGTTCCTAATGAATTCTAGAAGTGCATGTCCAAACTCGCCAAAGTTAAGCATGCATTTACATACACATCCAATAGCATTGCCAAAAATGTAAAATGTACATCAACTCAACAAGAATACTCTAAGCCTCAATCCAAACTAGGCTCTTGTAACGTGTAGGTAGCGTCTATACATAAATAAAAACGATACATTCGCAATGTTGGCGTTACATACCTCAATTGTAGCTATGATATACTCTTCGTTTGGTGAACAATGAAATGCACCTTGACAATCTTCTTGTTTCAAACAAGTTATTCTAGCATCATCATCATATGAAGGAGGGAAAATTCTGTTGACATAAAAAAGTAGTTAGTTAAAGTTATAGTTTTTCTGGGTTTTTTTTTAAGTAGAACCTATCTTGTGAAAACAAGTTTATATATATAACCGTTAAATTACAATGGACGCTAATTAAAAAGGAAGCCAGTCATGAGGAAATGCAACCAAGGTCACATGGGTCTGAACACCCCCTATTTTACGTCTAAAAACTAAGTTATACACAACTTATTATGTGAACCTAAAACTAATGCGTATTCTTCACTGTTCCTTGTAATACCGTAATTTTCTACTCAATTTAACTTAGCAAAAGCCACATTTTAAGCCATTAATGTGGGCTCGCCCTGCGTTTTTGGCATTTCTAGCTTCTCTTTTGTATAACAAATTCTTCTTCCTAATCTAGTACGTGTATATCTCTTAACCGCAAATTTTAAAGCTGAAATAAAATAACTTTTAACTATCTGTCGTTTTTGGACGGAAGGATGTCTTTGTTGAGTTAGACTCATTGCATGAGGTGAGGTGCGTTATTTTTTTTTAATGGCCGTGTATACGACTATACGGTATTAGCTAGGGTTGAGCAAATTCGATCAAAGATTACTGTATGCATAAACACACAACCAATTCAAAGGGAACTCTAAATTTTTACCACTATATTCTTCATTTCAAATGCAATAATGTACCCTAAAAATAGCAAAACTTCTACTCCAGCTCTTGGAATCTATTATTACTATTTCAACAGTAAGCAAATTTCTTCGTAAGAACTCAAACACGCTCCCTTACGTTCAACCCAAAACACCCCAAAGATTCATCACCATATATAATCTTGAATCTTTTAAAAAAATTATTTTGGTCAACTCCTACACCAAAGGCCACATTTAAGGTCAAATCCATATAATTATAATAAAAAATAGTACAAGCTAAATAAATTAACTGAGCACACAAAAATATAGCCAATAATATTGGGTGACAAAGGACAAGTCAAAGGTGTAATTACCTTAGAAATTAAGGAAATGATCAAACCACATTGGAAAATGAAGGGCACTTTTCTTCTTCTTCACTCTACAAAATTAAACTAGGTGTAGCTAAGCCAAGTAAAATATAACCACAATCTCACACCACCATGCAAAATGCTAGCTTACAGAAGTTGTAGCGTAAAATTGCAAAGAATAATGCGTGTTTATATATATGAAAACAAAAATAAAAAAAATCAGAAATCGGGTAATTATTGTTGACTTTTAGTGTATAAAGACTATAAACCAAAATAAAATAGTACAAGTGAAGCTACGGAGGAATATGGCGGCAAAAAAATGGAGTGTTAATTAATTAATTAAAATGGTAATTTGCCAAACTTTGGTCAACATGAACCCATGAGGCCCATATGACGGAAAACGCTCGAAGAAGAAAGAGAATTAAATGTGGGTTGGGTTTAACTAGTTGCTTGTGGAAGAAAAATACAAATATTTACTTGGAATAAAGTGCCCTTTGTTTAGGGGAGATGCCATTAAATCTGCAAATTGAGGAGAAAATACGTGTCAAGATTAATGTTTCATAGTGGAATCTTGCTGATTTTTTTTTTCTTTCAATTAGCTAGGTTGTGGATAGATATAGATTTTGGTTTCGAAAAAAACTTTTAAAACGATGATGTAACGGTAATTGTTAAGTTTTTATGACAAGATACGTAGGGTGTTTATACTTGTGAAATACTGTATAAAACTACAAAAGCGTGGAGTACGTGTATGCTTAGAAACTTGCACTTGCAGACCTTTGTTGTGCTCTCAAAGGCAATGGTCATAAGGAAGTTTGGATCTTTGTATGGTGCGTGTCCAAGTTAATGAAATACCATTTTCACCAAAAATGAGTCCGAGAAAATATAAATTGAAATTGAGTCCATATATAGTACAGTATAGTACGGAGTATATTATTTCCGATGGCGTAATGTATACCATTGTTTGACACATTAGTAAGCTGCAAGATACAAGTTTAATGAACAATAATCATAGCATTGACGAAGTAGCAACTAACATGCATGCAGTTTATCAATTAAAGCATGTCACAACATCTAAGACATACTCCGTAAAGAAGAGTACGTACGTATGTATGTAGTGGAGGCTTGAGGGAGGTTAATTAGGCGCCCTCCTCCAATTCTTTTGACTTCTCTTCAGTAAGTCTAGTCCAAGTTATTCCATTGGCTTCCCATTGACAGTTAAATATCCAATTGTATGGGCTTCGGCCAACAATATGTTAGGATCATTGGCTTATTATTACGAGTTGTATCGGCCAACAATATGTTAGGATCATTGGCTTATCTGTCAATCTATTCTTGTCAAACAAGCTTCTCCCTCCGTCACCCTTTAAACACCCCGGTCCTGCATATAATATACATTAAGATCGATTAATCCAAAAGTTAGTCAACATCGACGTTGCACGTAATATCACCAAAATCTTTAGGTAGCAACTCATATATATCAACATTATATTACAATATTAACATGAGCAAGTCAAAGTTGGTCTATCCAAAACGGTTGCTTGTAAACCTCCTATCAGCTAAAAGCCTAGCAGCATAAACTTCAATTCCAGCATCTGGTCTAGGCACAAAAACATTCATATCTTCATAGTTAGATCCTAGAAATATAGAAGACAAGCGATGTCGTAGCTGCTCCGATTCTTCTTCCTGTTGGTTATCATCAAGGCTAACTTCACTGTGTTCGCTTTTTCGTCTCTTGTATGTACGCCAGGCTGCCTGAATAAAGCATGCAGCCCAAGTCCTCCACTGCTGAGAGTTATATCTCAGCTTATCTCTCAATTCCCTGCTGTGCATCCTCTTAAAATGCGCGGTGATGAACTCTAAGGTCTCTGCCTTCAAGGTGAAGCCTTCGACATCAGACAATGCTTTGACAGTCCTGGTTGAGGTAGGCCGGATGTCTCTTTTAGGCCTGTCGAGTATCCATGACAGAAGCTCTTCTCCGCAAAATTCATTAGGACTGAGCCTCGATGAATTGTAGAACCCACTTCGTCCACCATCTGTAGTGTACGAGATGAGATGGCCTCGCATTATGAAGAGCATTTCGTGTACTGGTTCATCCTCGGTGTACAGATACATGCCCTGGGTGTATAATGTTGGCTCTAGTTTCTCGCAGATTGCGTGTAAAGTCCTGTCATCGAGTTGATTGAATAGAGGAACCTGCTCATTTTGATCGTAAGCTGTAAGTCTTAAACCTGTATAATGTAGGATCAGAGTGAAAGAAAGAAAGCATTCATATCCCTTACTTGTCTAACTAGATTGCGACAAAGATAATCCTTAGTATGTTTACGAAGATTGATGGGCAGCGCATTCAGGATAGATCTTTCATCCACTCCTCGAGTCGCAGCCCATTTGTAATCGTAGTACTCAAGTATGCCCTGCCTTAGTTCGTTAGGTAGCTTCCTGTGTTGCATCCATTGCTTCAGATCATTTTGCTTAAGCCTCCATTCCTCTGATCTCACATTCGCGGAATTTATGTATTTCTGGCATAGATTCAGGCTTCAGATGCATCAGTAAGTCTCAAACAATAGGCTAAATTAAAATGTGTGGAAATATTTTCCCGAAAAAACAAAATCGAAATCAGAAGTTTAACCTGCATATTTGCTATGATTAGACCAAATAGGATCAGTCCCAGAAAAGCAACCAGATAAGAGAAAATGTTTTCTGATATGTCGATGCTTGTCCGAAGATTTTGTCCCTGAGAACTACACAAAGTTTTACGTGAGAATCATGTGAAAATACTGGAATTTTAACATGAAACATTAGAGAAATTACCTCAAGTTTCTAATGCCCCACCAGAAACAGTAGAAGAACTTGTTGAAGAAGCCACCTGTGGACAGGTTGTTTGTCACAACATAGCTGTAAATCCCATATGGGTAAAGGTTACTATCAGGGTCACAAAACGTTGTGATGTTGCTTGATTTTAACCATACATTCCTACTAGCTGTCCCAAGAGCACTGCAGTCGAAAAATTTGCTCTCACAAATACTGCTTTCTCGACCACAGACCGAATGCCAGCATTGCCTTTGTCTCTGTATCGCTAAGATGTACCATAAATTCCCCGAAACCTTGCCAAATGAAACCACAGAAAGTCATGTCAGTTATCGAACATCATATGGATTTTGAGATTTTGTTATGTAAGATTAGGAGGCTGGATGTAAGGGATCTTCCCTACATATTAGTACAGTTTGAACTTACAACTGACGCGAATAAGTAGAAGGCTAGAGTGTAAGCCACGCCCACCCATGCTTTTTCAGTAACCACTCCTGAAGCCTTGCAGAGTTGGAGGGAGAGTGGATAAGCCATGAAGAATCTATGTAGCAGTTGTAGGGTTTGTACAGTGACGACAAACATTTGGTAGATTTTGAACCTTGATGTTATGAAGCCTTTGAGGTGAGGTAAAAATACCCAGATAAATATCTGTAACCAAGCCAAACATGTAACAGATTATGGCTTTGCTTTGATCAGATGACCAAAAATTTACTAATTGACTATATGCGCATAAATTTCACTTGCTACTGATAAACTGACTCCTCCTGAAGCCAAATCTGTCTATCTGATGAGCATCGTCTCCATGATCCATGAGTTATGAATAGGGCAGCTTAAGGTGTTTGACACAAGTGATCTTTGGTAGCTATGTAAAAGAGTAATGAAAAAGCATCTATCAAGAAATGAAAGTTATTGGCACCTGAGGAAGGGGAAGTGCAGCAGTTAGGTCAATCCAAAAGTTGAACCTGAGGTATCTTTTTGCAATTCTTGAAGGGTCTGTTACAAGCTCACCTCTCCCAATTACACGAGATAGAGGCGCAACATAAGCCATCTGAAACTGGACTAAGATGTTAAACATGTAAAAGAAGTCGGTTCCTGATCGGAACATTGTTAGGACTACCTTGAGTGGACCTCCAAATTCAATGCATAACTCTGGCCTCACTTTTGGTAATAAGTAAAATGTAGGGTCAACAAAGAGAGAGATCATCATAGCAATGAATAATAGCATATTCCATCTATGAGCAAACGCCCCTCGAGGATCCAGTATCGTTCTGTTTAGTCCCATCCTACAATCTGACAGGGCTTTTGGCTGTCTTTGAGCCTCAGAATGGCCTTCTGATGAGTTCTCATGCTGGAGCTTAAGATTCCTGTTCTCGTTGGTGGACACGGGAATTCTAGGTTGATCACCATCTCGCACCCTAAACAAAACATTGCAGAAATCTATTGATTATCAAAGAATGACAGTTATGAAGTTCTCAGTACTGTGAGGGGAGGAGAACATTCCGAAAAGGAAAGAAAACCCGAAACAGTACTTACCTGTTTGATTGCCAGAACTCCGAAAGAGTTCTGCATAGCCCGGACATCACCATTAGACCATCAAAAAAGTCTTTGGTTGTTCATCGTTACCCAAGTTTCTAAACTTCTCGATCAATCTTTTGAAGATCATACTAGCAAGCACCAGAATTCATGCATCAGCTTTTCAGATCCTGCTTTAATTTTGTCGATTTCTCTGTAAGAAAAATATTTCTATAAGAGTCTTCAATGAGTAATAAACTAATAATATTTGTAATCAGGATTATCTGAAACATTAGTTTTAAAACTTTAGAATCTAGTACAGCAATTCAGATAAAGAATGCAGGTTGCTGATGCAAAGAAAGTACATTTGGCATTTTGTTATAATGTTATGATATAGTCTTATGTGATGCTTACTCTGCTGAATGACCTAAGATATGACACGAAACCAAGTACTGTTAACTCTAGTAAAGCTAAGAAATGGAGTAGTAGAAGCACTGTGACAAAAGTATAAAGAAAATATTAGGTGAAGCATATGCGTAATTGCATTTGTACTGATATAAACAATTGTGTCCAGACAAAGTACATGACAGTAGTATAGAATGATCATGAGCTCACTGCTCTAACATTTGCTGTTTGGCAGGACATATAGAATGAGCCGCAGAAGCTTCAAGAGTATTCAGATTCGAATCCAAAAGAAATATAAAATCATTCTTTTATCATCATACATGCAATTAGTCCCTCCGTTTCTTTGAATTCTTTACAGTTTGTTTCATATTCTCCTCACATAATCGAACCAGAACGTAGAAAGTTCAATTAAACGAAAGGATTATATGTGTGTACTAGAAATACCCAATTTGTAGGATGCACTAGTTTATCCAGAGTTAGTTTATCAAAATTACGTGTTGTGCTACATTAAAACAGACTGCATATATGTAAAGACATTTGAGGTCACTAGTAAATGCTTATGGAGCAAGAATCAGGACCAAAACGATTGCTCGAACCCCTTCTAATGCGCCTGACCAGTTCTGCTGCATAGGTGGCTAACCCTGAACCTGGTTGTGGGAGGAAGGTGTCCGGTTCTTGGAGTAAAGCCTCCTGATCCTCAGAGATTTCTTGGGCTAACGCCTTGTCTCTTTTATACCTACGCCATGTTGCTTGAATGTAGCAAGCACCCCATGTTCGCCACTGTTGTGAATGAAACCGGAAATTGTGCACAATCTCTCTACTGTGTAGTTTCCTGAACTGTGATGCAATATATTTTAAGTCTTGTGGTGTTAGTGCAAGGGCTTCAACCTTAGTATTAGCCCTAACTGTTCGGGTGGAAGCTGGTAGTACATGAGTAGAGCTCGGGTCAAGCGCCCATGTTAGTAGTTCCTCCCCACAGAAGCTACCAGGGTTTAGACAGGTAGAGTTGTAAAACCCTGCTTGACCCCCTCTGGTAGTGCAGGATTCAAGATTTCCGCGGATTATGAACAGCATTTTGCTCACTGGCTCACCTTCCTGCAGCAAGATATCGCCTTCAATCCACAGTAGTGCTGGTTTTAGCATCTCACATATTGCATCTAGCATATGGTCATCCATTTGTTGAAAGAACGGTACCTGCAGAAATACATCAGATAGGCCTAATAAACAAATTTAAGAACGAAGTTCTGATATCTTTGTTATTCTGATATGCTTGTTTTGGAGGCATAATGCATACTTGACGAACTAGATTGAACCAGAGATGACGATTGACTTTCTTCCGAAGATTGGAGGGAAGGTCTCTGAGTAGAGCCTCCTCTTCAACCCCACGGGTGACAACCCACTTATACTGTTCATAGTTGCGAACAGACTGCCTTAACACAGGATCAAGCTGCCTGTGCTGCATCCATCTCTCTGTGGCTGCTCTCTTGATCTTCCACTCATCTAGTCGCTTGCTGCTAGACTTTACATACGTCTGTAAAGAGAGTAGAGCATTAAATGTCAGAAATAGAACCAATGATTAGCGACATAGACATTTACACCGATCCTCATAAGAAATCGAGACTAGTCATGAGTCGTACCAGTACATTACCAAGGAGTAATGCAAAGAGGATTATTCCAAGAATCGCAAGAAGATTGGTATATACATTTTCCACCACATCAGCACTAGTCTGCAGGTTATTTCCAATTGAACTGCAATTGATCGCGGGAGGGAAGCATCAGTAAAAACAGTCTGTACTGATTTCAGAACAATTTTGATGCACTATAATAGACAATGTTACACACCCTAAACTTTGCAGTGCCCACCAGAAACAGTATAGAAACTTTCTTAAAAACGGTGCTGATGTAGCTCCGACTTGCAATGCAAGCACATAGATACCCCATAAGGACACATCTTCGTTATAGTTTGCATCGCAAATGTTGCTGGCATTTGTTACAGCCAACCATGTCCTCCTGTCCGGATCACTCATTGTATGGCAATCCAAGAACGTGTAGTTGCAAATCGCCGTTTCTTTATCGCACTCACTCCTCCAACATGATTCTAGCCTTTGTAATGACAGAAGGTAGTAGCACCCACCAGTTACCTATTGTTAGCCGCGGAAACAAGCTAAGATCAGGTCCTTTTCGCGTCTTTTGACCTAAATCTTCAGAGAGATGTAATTGTAATAGATTATTTTTGGATCAAATTGACTTACATTGCTCAACAAGTAGTAGAGAATCATGTTGTAGACAGCTCCTGTCCATGCTTTATTAGGTATAGCCCCTATGGCCTTGGAAATCTTATCGGTCAGTCGATATAGGAGAACAAGCCTGAGAAAGAACTGAAACAAGATGCAGTAACGAGGCGCTGTTTTACCCAAAGCAGTTGCAGAAACGCTCATCTGAGGTATCACTGCCCATACTACAACCTGAAACACTAATCATTTGTTAATTTTCCTAACTAATCCATCAAAATTTAGCAGGAACAATTAACTGCTCCCTTTACAAACCACTGAACTCATTCAAGCTTCTACAGTAAGATTCACCTGCAACCATTATTAGTCCTAAAATGTTGTAGAACGTACAACTCATCACTTTATCTCCGAAATTATCAGGAAAAATCAGCAGAAGAACATAGAGATGAGAGTAAGGGACCTGTGGAACAGGCAGCATTGCGATGACATCGGCCTTGAAATCTCTCAGGAGATACCTTAAGCCAATCTTCCAAGGGTCAATAAGTAACTCCCCTCTTCCAAGGGCACGAGAAGAAGGCGCAACATAAGCAGTTCTAAACTGAATAACTATATTGATCAGATAAAAAACATCAAGCACTGATCTCAGAACAGTCAGAAACAAATCAAATGTCCTGTCAGAAGGCTGCACGCATAGCTCAGAGGTTGTGTAAGGGGAAAACAGAAAAAGGGGGTCGATGAAAATCGATATTAAGCTCGCTGCTAAGAAAATCTTGTTCCACTGCATAGCTGCTGGTGACTGTGGATCAAGTACAGTCTCCCTGACATACTGATTATCTTCAGAGAAGTATTTTGACATGCACTCTGGCTTGCACCTGATTTTCGCAAACCCCTCATCGTGGTCTGTGTTGTTTCTTCTTTCTTGTTGATTACTCAGACCATTGATCTGTTCATCTGTATCCAAGTTTTCGAGATCATTCTCGACGTGAACGACCCTGAAAATTATGGTATGTAGTAAAGATGATTATGCTCCTGAAAGATTACATAATAATGTAATAAAAGAAGAGAAATCTCAGGCGAAATTTTGCACCTAAGTTGTCGCTTCCTGTGAAACATGTGCTAAGAGCTTCTGGATGAAGTTACAGTGTTGATAGAAGATTTTGACAGGAACAAGTTCTGCTACAAAGACTAGGTACCTAAGAGCCTAGTGTTAGGCAAATGGACATAATTTACATATCTCAACAACTTCCTGTAAAATAATGTGCTAGCTCATCTGCTAAAGTCATAGGGATTGAGATATTTTTTGCATCAATAGTATTACGTTTCAACTTTCAAGTAAAATGACCTGATTCTTATAAGTTATAACAACATTAACAATGATAGTTTTCCTATCATCCATTATCTCTCTTCCCACTCTCAATTCTCCACCCTATTTTTCTAACGAAATTTGGTATTTGTCCTACAACAATGCAATTTTTCTATCGTCTGAAATCACCACTTAAACTTATTCTTTCTCGTATTTAATTATCCAAACCTATTGTTAATACATGTTACTTCTAACATAGCTACAAGTGGCATAGTTCGATTGGCCATGAAAGCAAATAAATATAAGATTTGGCCTCATCATATGACCATGTGGTTATGAGAGTCAATATTATATTTGTTAGTATTTGATAATTAGGATAAGAAATGGGATCGAGACTATTAATTTTCCATCGGTAAATTCCAGTCATTTGATAACATAAAATGAATACGGTAAAATGAATAATACCTTAAAATGAGCCTTTGCATGCATGTCAAACAATTCTTTTACCCTTTTTTTTTTAAAACCAATTAATACATGTTAGAATCGTCACGTGAAGTAGTGTCTCTTCTATACCCCTTTTGTCCTAACTGCGAGTTTGAAATACATTTTCTTTGAACTTATATATTTTTATGCATTAAATTGTAGAAAAAAAAATGCAACTTTGCAATACTTGACCCCATTTACTAACAAGTCGTCAGTCGTGCCAAATTTTGTATGTTGGACAAGGAGTTTAGAACACACGATAGCCAGAATCGACTCGTAGCCACCTTTGGACCCTTTGTTTTAGAACGAAGTAATGGAACAAAATAGCTAAAAATAGAAGGTATGAATTTGCAATGAAGTGAAGGAAGTTACGAAAATTAGTTTGGTAACAATAATATTTGATCGTACAGATATTTGATTGCTTGATTTGTAATACTAACGTGACCCCATTTACTAACAAGTCACCAGTCGTGCCAAATTTTGTATGTTGGACAAGAAGTTTAGAACACACGATAGCCAATATCGACTCGTAGTCACCTTTGGACCCTTTGTTTTAGAACGAAGTAATGGAACAAAATAGCTAAAAATAGAAGGTATGAATTTGCAATGAAGCGAAGGAAGTTACGAAAATTAGTTTGGTAACAATAATATTTGATCGTAAAATTGGTGTGACATTGTTAACACAACAGCCAATGAGCTGTTGGCTGAGCCTTCTTCTTCATCTCTCTCTCTCTCTCTCTGGGATCATATTCCTGTCTTTTTTATCATTTGTTTGAAATAACAATAAAAAAAAATATCATTTTTAATTTAATTTAGTAATTATTAATAAACTTACAAAAAAACAAAATTCTTAAAAAAAAACCCAGAAACCCAAACCCAGAAATTTTGCAAAGTATAATCTTTGCAAAATAATTTTGGGGAATTTGGGTTTTTGGGTTTGAATTAGGAGATGGGCATGTCTCAGAATCATGCAAAAATTGAGGGTTGGTTGTTTGTTATTAATCCGAAACGTTTCGGCTTACAAAACTTGCGTAAACGTTTCTTTGTTCTTGATGATCATCATTTGATTTGCTACAAATCAATCCCAACTTCTACCACTGAGGTTTTGTTTTATTAATTTTTATGTTTTTTCTCTATAATGCATTACTGTAAATTTGTTTTTGTAATTCTGGCTTGTTCTACACGCCTGGGAATTTTGTTTCTTGGAATTTGATTGTAAATGTCACACTTATAAGGTTTTTGCATGCATTGTTCTTGTTAGTGTCGTACATTGTGATTGTTCCTGAGGGAGGGTGCTAAGGTGTTTTTAGTGCCGCAAAGTCTGCATGGTGTTGTTCCTTCTGTTGATTTGGTGTTCTTGTTAGTGCCATTCGTTTCGGTATCAATTGAGTGAAGGTGATCAGCTGTTGTTACTTATTAGTGCTGCAAAATGTGCATGTGGTTGTTGCTTTGATAATTTCGGAGGAGTTTTCTTTGTAGAATTGTAGTGTCATGTATACGGTACTGTACACTCGGTGCAAATGAGGTTTTGAGTGCTGCTCGATGTGCATGATGATACATTCGATAGATTCGGATGAAGTTTAAGTGCTGCGAGAAATGATTGTTTCACTTAGCTCTGTCATCGAGTCTGATGAAAAGCTCTCTTGTGAATAGCTGAGGGTGTTGGTGCATTTAGCCATTCAGAGATTAATATTTTTGGAATACTGTGTCTAAGTTCCTCCTTGTGAAAGTTATGTGTATTGTCGTAGGCTTGTAGCTTAAGCAGCTTGTCTGGACTCACTTCTGACTGTTTACTGTCTTTCTGCTTAATTAGGAGTGAATCTTGTTGCTAGCCTCTGATTGTATCAACTCTCTTTTTTTCTCTTGTCTTAGAAGCCTGTCAGGAGAACTACATTAGACTCTAGCATTCGTGTTTCAGATAATGGCAGGGAGAGCATTCATAGAAAAGTAAGGAACGAAGACTATGTTTCTGTGCTCAGATATTTTTGTGGCGTCAAATGACTTAGATTAAAAACATTTTTTGTTGCATGCAGGTATTCTATGTCTTCACACTATTTAATACTTCCAATTACAGTGATCGGCTAAAGGTGCAGTCTTTTTTAATAATTTTATCAAAGTTTGTCATTTGTATTGTTCTAGAACTCGTTGTACTTAAGGTACTCAAATATACAGTTAGGAGCTACAAGTTCCGAAGAAGCTGCCAGATGGATTCATTCCTTTCAGGAAACAGTATTAAAGGTTTTTGCTGCTTACTTTTCCTATGTGTTAATATTGCGATTTATTGTTCTCGTGTGATTTGAGATTGAGGTATTAGTCCCCTTTGAACCAAAACTTTATGTGCAGATATGTCCTGCTGGTGAAATGATTGCTTCGGGTTGTACAAAAACTGCATGGCAGTCTTTCAGGTAACATCTTATTGGCTTGTCACTTCTATCATTACTTTTGGTTTATGAAGCAATCTAGTAGATCGATTTGTTTCGTCTAAATGGTTCTATATTTTTCGTATTTATGCGATAAGGACAATCAGACAGTGGTTAACTGGTTAGAGTTGGGGGGTTTGGTTCTAAACTTCAAAGCTTCGTACATATTACACGTGAAGTGACAAAATTTCAAGTATTTTGAGCATTATATATTTTGTCGGACAGAGTTTTCAGCTCTTCTAGGATACACCATTCAGATTCTATAGAGTGGGCTAAGGGTTCATTCAGACAAATGGACCCCACTACATCTGACGTAGTTGCACCTTCACCGTGGACAATATTTGGGTGTCAGAATGGTAAACATTGCTTTTCTATTGACTTGTTTAATTCTGTTTGTTAAGGTTTACTTGAGGAATGTAGTAATGTGAGCTTTAAGGGTTGATCATGTGTGTTGCTCTTACAGGACTAAGGCTATTCAAAGAAGCAAAAGATAGAGATTCGCGTGGAAAGGTGAGTAGCTTGCTAAAACTTCCATATTCTAATATTCTTCTTATTAATTTACTAGTGTTGATGAATCATTTTTGCTTTCAGCTATGGGATGATAATCCTGCTATTATGGCAGTTGCTGTTGTGGATGGAACATCAGAAGCAATTTTCCGGACAGTGATGTCTCTTGGACTGTCAAGATCACAGTAAGCTTGGTGAATATTATGTGATTGATAATTTTTAATATATAGCATGAATTCTCTCATCTTATACATTAATTTCTTATTGTTCTTCTTCAAGTTGTTCTATATGAGTATGCTTCTGAAAATTGGGAGTGAAAATTCCCTTGCTTGAACTGTGTCACGTATGTTTCTGCTTGGTATACTCGTGATGATAAATACTATTGGTTTTTTAAAATTTATATCCTCTTTGCTGACATGGAGTTATGGAACTGAGGATGAAATAGGTGGTTACAGAAATTTGAGTTACTAGAAAAACACTTTAGCACAGAGGGAGTATAAAGCAGCCACAACAAAATATACAAAGCTGTTGAAGGCATTGAAATGTCATTATTAAATACCAGCCATTCGATTGGAAATAATTGGGAAAACATTCAGCAAACATAAATCTAGTTTCTTCTTGTTTCCCATCAAGCCTTGATTCTGATGATCTGCTTCACAAACGTGTGATTGTTTCCCAGTGTAATAAATATGGATGGAATTTGCCACCACCATGTTTTCTTACTGAAAGAATGAGTATCTGCACTGGGGTCTTGTTTCAGGCTAGGAGTGACGGTCACTTTGGTACAGCACTACTTTTATGAAAGGCTCACATTTTGTCTTGTGACGATAAATCTAGTTTGGTGGCTGCTATGAATAACCATACCTGTGTATGTATGTAGGAAATAAAATGGGGAGAATTCATCCGTGCATTGAGCAAATGTCATTGTGCAACACATGCAGACATGCAGTTATATGCTGTTCTTGTGCACCTCTAGTTTGATTTTCTTTTAGGACTTATGTCAATCTATCAACATTCTGCAGTTGGGACTTCTCCTTCTACCGAGGAAATGTTATTGAGCGACTTGATGGCCACACTGATATCATCCATAAGCAATTGTACAGTTATTGGCTACCTAGGTGAGACTTCTCTGAAAGTTAAGATAATGGTTAATCCAATAAGGATTCACAGATCCTTTGTTTGCCATATGTTTACAATTTTCAAGGGATTTTTTTCCATGGTCCTAGGGGAATGAGACGTAGAGACCTGTTATTAAGGAGGTATTGGAGAAGGGATGACGATGGAACTTACTGTATGTTTATGATTTCATGATTTCCACAATTGTGCTTTGTCGGCTTCGAATTGAGGGTGAAGTTTTATTTGGTACTTGTTTTGCAGTGATTCTCTATCATTCAGTATATCACAAGAAATGTCGGCCACAGAAGGGGTACATTCGTGCCTGCCTCAAAAGTACTGCAATCTTAACTTATAATTGTAGCAATACTAACCCATCCCCCCCCCCTCCTGGCTCCTTCGGTATCATTCATTCTTTTGTGTGTGTCTGCTGCATGCCATTATCTTGTTCTGAGTTTTGAGAGTCCACACAAGTTTTGAGAGTCACTTTTTCTAAGAACACTTCGTAACACAGACACACTTGAATGTGGAGTTCTTAGCGCATGTTTTCTAGAAGAAAAGTTACTTAAATGGTATCACTATTACTATTAGTCCGTATCAAGCTCTCATATTCTCATAATAGCCTCATTCAGTTGTGTCATATATCGACCATAGTACAAACTTATCTGAAGTTTTGTTGCATCAAGTGTCAACCTTCAGTGATCAACTTGGACCAGGTTGTGTTGCTGTAAACATTAAAACCCAACCGTATCAGAACTTTTTCTTATCCTTCCCCATACTGATTTTTCTATTTACTACTCCAATCACTCTTAGAGCTGCACTGGTTTCTTTGTCTCTGTATTTACTGTGTAAATCTTAAAAAGCTGGGTAAAGTCCAAAATACTGAGTTACTCTTAGAAGGGATTTCTCTGAAATATACCTTTGAATGTTTGATACTTTGTGGATTCTTACTGGATCAGTATAAACTGCTGCCTAAATGATGAGAATCCTTTGATTAGCAAGTTAATTCCTTTGGCAAGAAGTTTCTGTTATGTTTATCATTCATGAATGAATTGGCTGTTCAAAGATTTCTTTTCATATCATTCTCATGAGTTCTTAGCTTTGGGACCTCTCGTTGTTGTGGATCTGGCTATTGAAGAACATGTTGTAGTTTGTGACGGCATGATTATGTAAGGCTTTTAATCGTAAGTGGTAATCAAATTGTAAATACAGTTTTAACCATTGGCGTTGTTCGAATTGGCAATGCTTTTTCTTACAGGTGGAGGCTATGTGATTACTCCGGTGAACCATGGGAAGCAGTCTGTTGTGAAACATATGCTTGCAATTGACTGGAAATATTGGAAAGCTTATCTGGCTCCCTCGTCAGCTAGATCCATTACTATACGTATGCTTGGAAGAGTTGCAGGTAAGCGTCTAGCGCCTAGCGACACTACTGTGCTATTTAGATTAAAGGGATTTCATGTATACATGTCCTAGAACTTTGTGTTGTCAGGCTTAAGGGAATATGTCAAAGCAAAGGCAGGGTATTTCATGTCAGATTTCTCATCTGGAGATCTCGCAAATTCCTGTGTTTCACAGAATGGGAAAATGGTAGAAAACGATGTCTCTAATTCAGATTCAGAGCATGGTAGCCTTTTGGATCTCCATGATATCAGCGAAGAGTTTTTTGATGTCCCGGAACAATCAAATTGTGATGTACCAGACGATGACTGGCCCTCTGATTCTGGCTCCGACTCACATTCGCAGGTCAAACTCTTTAAACGTTCTATTTCAAGAATTATTTGGAATCATAGTGAAATCAAAATCTAATGACCAACAAATATACTGTAGATTTTAGAAGCAGTCTCCCTTGAAAGCTGAAAGATTTAAAGTTGGGAACTTTCACACCCTCTGTCTGCGATTCTGCATTTTCTAACTGCGTATTGTCCATATGAATCAAATTGGAATTTTGTATGCGATACTATAACTTTAAGCAGCTTTTTAATCCCAGTGTGCCACCAGTTTTTGTTTTTATCTCCTTTTCCCAACATTGTCCTTTCAAAGATTTCAGTATGATCTGTGGTACTTACATCAAGTCTTTGCTGCCTTATTTGAACATTTAGATGTATAGGATTAGAAAAAAAGGCACATCTTGATTTGGTTAACTATTGGATCGAGATAATTTGATTCAATGATGGAAATTTAATGATTCTTAGTATCCGAGTTTGCAGGACACTAGACAGAAGCCATCCACTGCTACCACGATTGTGAAAAAATTGCAGGAGTTTTCAGGTTTGCTGGACCTTGTCTCATAAGCTTCACTAAAATGAAAATGGTTGCCCATCAGTGTTAAACATAATTTGTTTCTTCAATTTATTCAGTACATAAGAAGGGCTACGTCGACTTGGTTGAGATGGCTGAAAAAGATGCGCTTTCTTGGTGCTATGGTTGTACCCTTCAGAAAGACCCTGCTTGTTCTATTCCTTCAAGTTGCACGACAACGGATCCATCAACGTTTTTGATCCGCGGAAAAAGCTATTTAAACGATCATAAGAAAGTATGTGCGCTTTTATTTGTGATCAGGAAAGTAGATTTTTTAAATCATCACATGGATGAAATTGATCGCTTAAGATCAAATTTCTACATCAAATGAATCAACATAAACAACATTACCCCAGTGCCTGGGGTCGGATGTATGCAAGCCTTACCCCTACATTAAAAACATAAAGAGGCTGCTTACAGATGACCCATAATGAAAATCCTTCAAAAATTGCACCGGCTGTCAACTACTTCACAATACGAGAATCGCAGACAGTTCTGTGAGCCGTTTTTCTTTATTTCATTATATCCCAAAGCCAAAAATTAGTTAGTCTTTGGCTCCATTAAAAATGGGAAGATTTTACATCAAATGAATAATGCACAGCATATTTTGATGTAGTCTCTCTTTTCTCCTGATCTAACATTTGCTGGAAACTACTGTTTGGGCAGTATTTTGTTCGCAATGTAAACTATGCGTCCCTGAGTTCTTGGCTAATTGAAGTAGTTCTTCTATGATATAATTGTACCTCTATAGTCTGTAGACCATGAAGTAGTTGCATCTAGCTTGTTAATCGACTGAGAGTTAGGTGTTTCCATGAATACGTGTTCTTTCACGTTCATGGTATTATGGCATTAAAATCACAATGGTGGTCATCTCGGCAGCCTAGTGCCACGGGAAGTGCTATGTAGGAGTTACGGTTATTTATCTCTATGAATTTGAATCTGATGCGACCGCGTTTTAAATCATTCAGATCAAGGCCAATGGAACTTTGATGGAGATGATTGGCGCTGATTGGCTGAAGTCTGATAAACGGGAAGACGATCTTGGAGGACGTCCTGGGGGAATTGTGCAGGTGCCATTAATCATTAATTTATTTTTAGATGTTTGTTTACATCCACTTTCAAGAAAGCAATTTGATTTGGTCGATTTTATAGATTGTGGGTGTTTCTGGTTCACAGGATTATGCCAAAAAGGGGCGGCCTGAATTCTTCTTCATAGTAAACATACAAGTAAGGTTTCTGCTTCATATATCCCCTAAACTGACTAGCAAGTAGCAATGATCAAATATCATTCAATCTACAAATTTGCGTCTCTAATCAGGTTCCTGGATCAACAACATACAGTCTAGCCTTGTATTATATAGTAAGTAGTCTGCAAGATTCAGCGCTGTTGAAGACTTTTGTGGAGGGAGATGATGCTTACAGAAATTCAAGGTTTAAACTTATTCCGTACATATCTAAGGTTGGTACTTCTTTACAGTCCGAACTCTAAAACCTAATGATTCCAATGCAGTTCTTAATTTCTGTCATGGTTTAGTCTATGCATATGCATTTACGACTTTCTTATGAGCACATTCTGTGATGCTGGCTTTATAGACTGATGGCAAAAAATTGTGGATCGCTGAATCCAAAGCCATGTCCAATATTTTGGGGATGGCCATTATGAGTTAATATGAGGAACCTCTGAGCTAAAAGTAGAACAAAACTCCCAAATTTTTAATAGGAAGACAAAGGGTAGCTGGCAACTAGAAAACCTCAAGACGACTAATCTTATTCTTGACGGGAAAACCACTTTCTATTATGGTCGCGGATTGAAAAAAGGCTTTACTAGTAAGGGGCTAAGTGCTTTTAGTGCTTTATTTTATTTTATTTTATTTTTGTAGGTTTTCCCTTTAATGAAATCTTCTCTTACTTTTGTAAAATTCATACCTGTTTCGCTTGTTTGATAACTACGGTGTATATTTTTTCCTTTTGCTGTTATGTTTTCTTCTTTTTCCTTCGTTTGATTTTACAACATTTGTCAAGCATGATTCAGTACTTTTGTAAATTTTGTTTGCTCCCTATCTTTAACCTTTTATCGTCTACATATGACGGTTTCAGAAGACAATCCATGTTAGCCGACTCCAAATCATTTTGGGACTAAGGCTTGGTTGTTGTTTTTGTTGTCGTCCATAGCAACGAAGGGAAATCAGATAGAAACAGAAGCTTCTGATGATATCAATGGCATTAAATGCTTATTCCATGTCTAAATTCTTAGGCTAAGATATTTTGTTTATGTTCTTAATCTCATAACCCCAAATGTCAACATGACTGATCTACTGTTAGTTACTTAAGTTTCTACCGCTGCTTACGGGGTTAGTCGAGGACATTTTCGTTCTTCCAGGATGCAACTTGCTTGACTCTGTTAATCTATGTTTATTTAGGGATCATGGATAGTCAAACAAAGTGTTGGAAAGAAAGCATGCCTTGCAGGCCAAGCACTAGAAATCAATTATTTTCGTGGAAACAACTACATAGAGGTAAGTCTATGGCATCAATGTGTAGCCTGTCAATTTTTGGATTGGATAAATTTGTTGGTTCAGTTATTTACAATTTTAAGTATCTACCAATAAACCTGTATCAGGGAGAAAGCTATATAACATTCTCTGAAAAGTTTGAAACGCATTACAGAAATGTGCATTAATAAAAAAATTCTTACACTTCTCTTCCTATCGTGGCTTAGACAGTAGACTTTGTCCAGATATTGGGTGCTATGGATATCTGTACGTGGATATCTTTTCGTCTTTGTACCAAAAAAAAAAAGGAAGAGTTCCAATAGTTACTCACATTTCACATTTGATGGTTAGAGCATTGCACATTTTCTTATTTATGGCTCTTGCTGTCTCATTGTGATCCCTTGTTTCCACTTTGGGCCTCGTTGTAATAAGAAAAACGAGTAACTGATGTGCAAACAAGTATTGTACTTTCTTTCCTGAATCTTCATCTGTTTTAACTGTCGACATTGGAAATGCATGCACCAGAGGTTTTTCATCCGCTTACAGTTTATCTGGTTATTGCAGCTCGACATTGATATTGGCTCATCAACTGTGGCAAGGGGAGTGGTTAATCTTGTTTTCGGGTACCTCAACAACTTGGTTATTGAAATGGCCTTCTTGTTAGAGGTACAGCGCCCCTGCCCATCAGACTGATAATAGTGATAAGTGGTACTCCTGGGTTTTAACATTGACGACAGCACACTTTGTTTCTTAACTTTGAAACACAGTTAAGAGAAAACATAAACACAGAGAAAAAAAAAAAACAGCCTGCTTATACAATAACCATCTCAGCGAACCTTACAGAAAATTATCTCTGATCAGCATTACGCTGTAAGTTTGTTTTTTTAAACTGTGTCAACTAATCTGTGCAGGCAAACACAGAAGACGAGCTCCCTGAACAACTTCTCGGCACTTGCCGTCTCAACCATCTGGATGCTTCCAAGGCAGTTTTGGTTACAGAATAAGAAAGCGATCTTGTAGATATGACCATTGACCAGCTCTGATTTGCTTAACTAACTAACCTAAGGAGCAGTGAGCATTGCTTCATTGACCACGTTGAGGCTTACTTAGTAATAACTTGCGAGTAATCACTGAGACTTTTACCTGCCTGCAAACTGCATGGCTTGTACTCCTGAAACCTATAAGTGATTATAATTTCTTCAAGTGTCTTCCATTTTGATGGAATGTCACTTCATATTTCTTATAAATGCTATTACTGGTTTCTCATTATGAATTTTCTTACTTCCTCTTCTTCTTTTAGTATTTGGCATACATTTTAGGAGATATATTAGTGGGAGTGTGGTGAGTGACAATTGACAAATAGGGATGACAATTTCGCCCGAACACGTCCATCGGAGTGATCCACCCAATCGATTTGGTCTGATTTTCGAGTCGACTTGAACGAGGCTATTGGCGCCTGGCGGTTGACTCGAGTAATTTTAAGAATCTATCGATCTCTGGTTGCATGTCATTCTGTTTATAAGTAAAAATTACACTGCAACATTTCTCTTTTTTTTTTTTTTTTTTTTTGGCTCAATATGGCTATCAATAATCACGAACTCTTACTCCCATAGTCCCGTGACACACCATAATAACACTAATATAATCTAATATGAATATCGTACTTTCGAGGATCCTTAGTCCTTAGTCCTTACTATAATAATGGCATATTGTTCCTATTCTTCACATAAAACAAGTACCTAAACAACTTAATTTAATATTTTATATCTATAAATGTAAATAGTAAAAATCTAATAATGATTCGTATCCATTCTTCAACTAGACCCGAATTGACCGACTCGAATAAACCCGATCCGAACTAATTCGAATAGTTTGACCCGTACCCGAAAAATGCTAGACCTGAAGTGGCCCGAACCCGAACCGGCCCGAACTTCACTGTGCAACTAAATTGATCCAGCCCGAATAAAGCCGACTCAAATCCAACCCGAATGACTCATTAGCCAGGTCTGACTCTGGTTACTCATTACTCCCATTAGTCAATAGTCAACTCCCACCCCCCTCCCACTTTCTGGTCAGTCTTGTTTTTTTTAAATCGTTGACCGTAACTCTCCCCTCAGTCTTGAATCTTCAACAACTGCACACACACACACCCAGAATTTCATCCGCCATTCTTATCTCTCTCTCACCAACTGTTTAATTTTCCCGGGTAAAAAATAACGTAAAAGTGGTAGTGGTGCCTTGGTGGGGTCCACAGACAGCAGAAACCGGGGATATCGAACTTTGGTCGGGTTGCTCCACCCAACACCCAACACCCCCCACTCACTATTTTTTTTTTTGTGGGTTGCGTAATACGAGATTATTACAATCTCCCATACCTTGTTAATCAATTATTTAATTAATTAATTCCCCTACTTTAATTTAGGGTTTCCATCTTCCATTTTTTTCCCCCTTTCCAATTAATCTTGATCAGCACCACCATTTCTCCTGGTAATTTCTTCACCTCTTTAAATTTTCCTAATTCTCATTTTTGTTGAACAATCTTTTTACTGAATTACTGTTGTTTTGAATGATTTCACTGCAGTTTATAGGTAAAAAAAAAAAAAAGGTGGAAGTTTAATTGATGGACATTACTCCAAATTGGTTTCTTCTTCTACTCTTCATTGGATCAGGTAACAATTATTACTGTATGTTGTTTGTTTTCTTAGTGCAAAACTAAAGTAGCTTAAAGTATACTCTAGTCGAATTTTCGAAATGGTAGGTAATTTGGAAGCATAATTAAGGATCCTGTATAAGTTGTTTTCGAGTTTAGGTGAGACATTTTCGTGATTAGGCGAAAGCGATTATATCGAATTCTAGCATTGTTTTTCGTTGTGTGATGGTGTGACAAGTAGTGGAATGATTGGCTTTTATTATGTTTGATTCGAATTTTCAGCCTTTGTGGTTGTGAATGGATCTTCCGAAGATGATGAATTTCGTCGTTGTGAGAGTGTCGTAAATAATTGGGCAACTTCGCAGCTTAATCATGAGTTTAAAGAAGATAAACATACGCTTCGTGATCTGTTGTTTTTCTTGCATATACCCAGGACTGGAGGACGTACGTATTTTCACTGGTAAAGGATTATGCTACGACATTTACGCTTGTTGCTTGACTTGCTCGTGTTGTTTATGTGGAATGGATTTTGTCCTAATGCCTACTGTCCTGATTGTGGCTGGTTGCAGTTTCTTGAAAAAGTTGTACTCTTCTCAGCTGGAGTGCCCTCGCTCCTATGATAAACTACGGTTTAACCCAAGGTATAAACTTTTATTCAGAATGATGGTTTGCTTCGCTTTCTTGTAGTATTTGACGAAAGTAGTTCATGATAATGTTTGCTTTGTTTATGTCTGTCGGCATCTGTTCCACTGGGAATTACGCCATTCATTTTGAGAGGGAGAAAGCAATACTTTGTACGGATTAAATAACAGAACTACCAGTGCTGTGCCTGTCATCGAATAAACTTCAACCGAGGGATGTTCTCTTTTTTACTTGTCACACTTGTACTTTAAACTTTTAATTGGTTCGTCCTGCCTCTTGTCAATCACAAACTTGGTAATGGTTGACGAATTAGATTTGGGGAGGATTGTTGGATTGGGAATGAATCCCTTGCAATTTCATCCCCACGAATCTACCAGATGTCAGCTCTACATAATGCTCCAATTGCAACGTTTTACCGTAGCATGGGGAACTTGTGGAATCTTCACCTACATGGAGTTCCTCATGATGGGAGATAGAGGAGCTTTCTAGTGTGTTATTTTTATTGGGTTCAGGCCATGTCTCTAATGAGGATGTTCAAGGATTTGGCCTGTTTGTTGGGACAGGAACCTTTTGTTGTAACTCTTTCCTTGCTCACATAAACCTGCCCTCGCTTTGTCTGGTGTTCCCTATTGCTAAAACTATTTGGAAATGTAAGGCTCCAATGAAGGTTCATGCTTTTTGTATGGATCATGGTGCTTGGCAAGATAAATATGGATGAATGATTTAACAAGACTACCTACTATGTTTCTCTCTTTGGACGTTCGCTTTATGTCGGCGTAACAATGAAACAGTTGAACGTTTGTTTCTACAATGTGAGTTTATTCAACATATTTGGAGCTGTCTTTATTATGTAAGAGGAGAATGGTGGGTATCCCCTTAAGGGATTGTGGAGCACTTGCAAATCCACTGTGTTGGACCGGGCAGTCATAAGGATCATAAGATTCTGGGTAAGTGTTTTTACGGCAATCCTTCGCTGTCTTTGGTTGGAGAGAATTCCCGCATTTTTCGAGGAGTTTATCTCTCTCTTGATTATGTTTGGGGTCGGGTTGAGTACTTCGCGTCCTTATGGGCTAAGTCTTGCGGCTCTCTTAAGGATTATCCTATCACGGTTCTACAACGTAATTGGGGGAAGCTGTAGTTTACTTCTAAGCTTTCTGGAGGATTCCTTGTCCTCCATTCCTGTCTTTCTCTTGATCAGTAATGCAATTTTTTTCTTATCTAATAACGAACCAAAAAAAAAAAAAAAAGGTTCGTCCAAGTCCAAAGGTAATGCTAGAACATTATGGCTCTCTTCTAATAAATGAAACGCAAAAAATAGAAATCGAAGCGAAGATGACTAATCTTCTACAGTTGGACTTAGACTCATGGAGCTTGTGTGAAGTTAACAAGTCCTAGCAGTTTACACTTGTTGAATGAAGATGGTTAATTTTCTTGTGTATGAAGATGGCTAATTTTCTTGTGTAAGAAATGGGCCATTTTTATCAATGATTTTGGGGTCTTTTCACACTAATATGAGATATACGACATAATGGGAAGGTTTGGTTTGGACTGCAATGTTATTTGGGTTGGTCGAGAATCGAGATAGAAATCTAGGTACTGAAGATCTAGTGTAATTGTGTATTTCAACATCAACCTTTGCTTTATAGGCTTACTTAGATCATGGGTTGCTGTTGCATTGCTTGTTATCTGGATATCTTATAACCTCTATGATTCTTCTTTGCAGAAAAGCCAACTGTAGGTTGTTAGTAACTCATGATGATTATAGCATGATGTCGAAGCTGCCCAAGGAAAAAACTTCAATTGTGACAATATTAAGGAATCCAATTGATCGTGTGTTCAGCACATATGAATTCTCGATTGAGGTAGCTGCTAGGTTTTTGGTGCATTCTAATTTAACTTCTATTAAGCAATTGGCTGGACGTCTGCGAAAGAAGAGCAATGCGGTTAGCACACTAGATATTTGGCCATGGAAGTATTTGGTTCCATGGATGAGGGAAGACTTGTTTTCTAGGGTATGTTTCACTTGTATTTTTTTTCTTTGGTTTTTTTTTTCATTAAGCACTATTTTATTTTGTTTGAGGTCTTTACTTCTGTTCAACAGCACTTGTGCCATCTTATACATTGTAAAAAACATTGGAGCATTGGATTACTGGATTATTGTTGAAATGTATGTGTATATTCATTGCTTTCTTATAATTGTAAGGATGGTGCATCTGTTTTGTGTTTTTTTTTTTTTTTTTTTTGCATTGGTGAAGTTCTTCTAGTTTGCTGTTTTCTTTTGCAATGGTATTGCTAGGATTGTCTTTAGGTATGTGCTATGTTTTTCTGTCTCGAGTATACTGCAGCCTGTTTGACATTGTATTTGGTTGCTTACATATATGTTACTGCTTTTTAAGTTGTTTGTAAGGTTGTTAGGAAAGGTATTTGCCTTTGTCTTTCATCATCACCGCCATCATCATCATTAATCTTAGTGTCTGGAGAGCCTCCTGCTTCGAGCTGGGTAAGGAGGTGCAGGCCGCCTATAGTCTTCCTTGAAATAACAGAGTTGTTTTTAAATGACCATAAAAAACGAGTCAGTCTTCAGCTACAGTTGTTGCTTAGAAGCATAGAGGTTTCAAAAGCCCTTTCAATTGAGTGCACTTCATCCCGAAATCTGCAGAAGTTTATGTATTTGGCTAAATAAAGGTGAATGGTTGAAGGATTTTAGATATATCAGGAGGAGATGGACTAGGCCAGTGTCTACTCATTTTGGTTTGGTTATAAAACTCCTATGGGAGACCTAGATCCGTTAAATATTTGTGTTGCTCTTGGACACTGGCATTAGAGAGAACTAGTATCAAGGAAATTATTTTTTTACTGTGGCCTAAAGAGGCTCTTGAACCAGAAAGTGGCTTCAATCTTTTCCTTCATCGTGATTTCTTCTTTGGCAGTCCCAAAGATTAGTGTGGCATGTCCTAGAGTTCCATTAGCCTTAGGACTTCTAGGATATGTAATTCCAAAGACTGAAGAATTGTTTGGAGACTTGTCTTTTTTCTTCTGTGTTCTTGGGTGTTTTGTCTGAGCATAGTTCTCTGCGTCATTCTGTAGACTATTCTGCGCTGTTTTAGCGTCTCTATGGGGACAAGTATTTGGCTTGCTCTGAACTTCTGAACGAATTATATTTCTTGTAAATAATTTAACAGGGAGTAACTAGAAAATTCTGTAGTTCTCGGGTTCTGTGACCAGGCTCATCTCTCAGCAAAAGGGAGACACATTTCACCCGTATCTGGTTGTAAACTCTAAACCAATAGAAGCAGAGTATTTTTTAACCGTACTTTAGTTTGATTATGTTTAATCATGAGGGCCATCATTGCTACTATATTACCCTCAAACCCAAAGAGATATTCCTGTTTTGTTTTCTTGTTTTGACTGGCAATTTTTGGAGCTACTTCTAGACCAAATCCATCGTACTCTTGTTGTAAAATCAGTACATATTTTATTCAGCATTGCATTCTACCAACTTCACTTGATTTTAAGGCAAGCAGTCATTTGGTCCAGAGGTAGATCCCAATATGGCCAGTTAAAACAGCAAAACAAAACAGGAAGATCTTAGTGGATCGGATTAGTATGAGGTATCACAAAGATTTAAAAAAAAACACAAGTAATGAAGAAAGGAAAGATAAATGTTGGTGAGATGATGCTCTTACTTATGAGTGATGTACTGGACTATTACCAAAAGCTGATGGATGATGTCTGGCTTCATGGCTTACATTTAACAAGGATTGCTTAAATCATGGGTTCGTGGCTGAGGATGAACAGCACCACCTCCCCCCCCCCCCCGCCGCGCCTCTCCATGAATTGTGGGTAGTTATTGTCCTTTGATAGTTGATGTGTGGGTGGGGGGTGGGTGGAGGTCTGAACAATGTCAGCTGTGTGTTTAAACGGCTTGTTTTTATATAAAGATAACGTGGTAGTTTGCAGGTGGAATCTTGTAATAGATTGTATTTTATGTCATTATGGTTCATCTTGAAACAGAAACACTTGGTCGCATCGGACCCCCCTTAGCCCTTACCCTATTGGAGATGGGAGACTTTGTAGCACTGAGGAAATGTTGTTGATTTTATTGTTGGTTATTGTAGTTCAATCATTTGTCATAGAGCTATGCCCTTAACATATTTACTTGATTTGAAGTATAGATTTCTTATTAGTTAAACACTTAAACTTAAAGAGATCATACTGTTGGTGAATATAATTGTATCTTCAATATGCAGAGAGAGGCTAGGCTGCGTGTGGAGCAAAACATTTCTGGGCGTAATGATTCATATGATATGGAAGACATGGCTATGCCACTGCTCCAGTACATTAATGATCCTATGGCTTTGGATATTATTCACAATGGAGCAACGTTTCAGGTTGACCTATACTTATCTTGTCAAGTTTTGATATTAATTAGAAGCTTTGACATTTTCTGACACAGCTTCAGTTGTTTCTGCTTGTTTTTCCCCATCATCTATGGGATTTAGGTTTCTTGATAGATGCTCAAGCTAATTTTGTTATCCATCAATTTTTTTTTTTTTTTTTTTACATACACATCGAATTTAGTCCTTTTTTATATTCTCTAAAGGTGCTCTATGTTTCTTATACTCTTTGCATGTGAAAGTTTTGCAACTTCCTTTATCTAACATTGACTCTTACAGTTTGTTGACAAGACTTTTGCTCCTGTATCTTCTTATCCCTTGCAAACTGACCTCTTTGATGTGTTTCTGGTGTTCATGTGGTATTCTTATTCACTTAAGATTGAACGTTGGTTACCTGATCGGCTGATATAGACCATCTGCAGGTTGCAGGGTTGACAAATAACTCCAATATAGCAGAGTCACATGAAGTACGTGCTTGTGTTCAGAAATATCCTGCTCTGGGTGATTCTGTCATTGATGTGGCAAAGGTAATTTAACTTAATTACTCATTAAGCTTTTTTATGTGAATCTTTAAAGCATTCTGAGCCCCATTCTCTAATATTTTTCTCCAATCATCCAGAGGAGGTTGGATCATATGTTGTATGTTGGACTG
Source organism: Spergularia bocconei (assembly GCA_963457585.1). Classification (NCBI taxonomy): domain Eukaryota; kingdom Viridiplantae; phylum Streptophyta; class Magnoliopsida; order Caryophyllales; family Caryophyllaceae; genus Spergularia; species Spergularia bocconei. Next base: position 12,252,943 of record OY734959.1, read on the forward strand.
ACTGAAAAACACAAAGAATCAGCAACAACATTTGCACATGTGGTTGGTGCACAGGTCATATCCCAGTTGGTAGGATCAAATTCTAGCATGGAACATCTGGCCGGTGACTTATCAGGTCAGTTACGTAGATATTTTCTTCTGTCTCTCATCTTGTATGCGGTTCCGTGTGTTACTGCCCGTCATTGCTAAAGGGTGTGCCATAGTGAGGCCTAAATGGTTGTTTGTTTTATTTTTGCTCCTCGTTATTGTATAAGAATTTGACTTAAAATCATACACCCTCCATCCCCCTTTAAATACCCAAGATACCACGTGTTAAAGAGAGTGTACATGCTAATTGGTTAATTAAAGTTCCAAAATGATTACGTAGTGAGTTAGACAAGAATCTTAGCAACAATTCCATGCGATTGTTTTTGGAACTTTGATTAACCAATTAGTGTGTACACGCTCCTCATATTAGGGTGCGTTTTGTATATGGGGTGTTTAAATTGGGACGGAGAAAGTATATTTATATCCTTCCTTCCCAGAAGAAAGGAATTGAGTTGAAAGCATGCCTAATTAAACAAGGTCTATGTATGTCACTATTAAATGCTATGCGAGAAAAATAGTCTAAATAAGCGGCATTTGTTTTCGTGGTGTTTCGTGAAGAAAACCCCCTGAGTTCTTAATCAACCAAAAGAATAATCCAAGCTATAAGAAAGCTTTTGAATTTCTCTGTTTAGTACTGAGAAGGAAGCAGAAGCATTGTGATGAATACCTCAATGCCAAAAGAGAGAGTGACTTTGTTATAAAACTTAATGGAGAAGTTGAATGGTAATGTTCTGGCATTCCTATCCAACCGCACTGTTGATAGACCATAATAATGCATCGTGACAGTACTTCCCATCCTTTGTCTTTCCGGAAGCCTCTAAATGTTAAGATATATAAAAGATTATAGAGTTTGGTGCAATGGAAGTAAGACAATGAAGGTGCTTGTTGCTGGCATGTCAAGGCTTTAGTTACTTGTTCTATTACCCCTGTGAACTTTTTAAATTGATAGCAAAATATAATCCCGATAATCCCCATTCCCCAGCATGTCAAGGCTCATTTGACTAGAATCTTTAGCAATATGGGTGTCATTGTGTCAACTAGAGGGGTATGTGTTTGTGTCTTTCGTGTATGATGTCGGCCCAACCAAACAGGAATATGGAATCGAGAAGCCGTACATCTACTCTTCTTTTGGTGTTTAGGTTCTTGGTGTCAAGATGATGGTTCTCCTGAAAACTGTATTCTTAGTGTTTGTCGAAGCTGAATGATTTATGTGGGTGTTAAATTTATGTTGTGTTTGCAAATGGAATTGTTCTCACACCTGTTTACTAGTGTTGCAGAACAGAGCTCTCCTCTTACAGAAATTGAATCCGAAAATAGTCTGAAGGTTAGTGGTTAGTCATTATCAAAATCAAACTAAAACTTAAAGCACAAGCAGCTTTAGTATTCTCATTTTTTAGTATTGCCTCATTACAGAGTAGCCAGATGGATGGAAATTCTAGTGAAACAAATTCATCCGAAGTGGCTGAAGATGCGAACAATAGTGTAAGCTTGCTTGTTGAAACATTGCTGGCCTCATTATCCCACTTTTTTCTGTTTTATTTACTTTCAAGGTTTCATCTTTCCCTGGCCCCCATTCTTTTTCTTAACTTTTGGGACCTTATGGAAACATACTGAGTTTTATCTTTTTCAGAAGATGACCGTTAAAACGCTTATGGAAGCTTATGGAACCTGCATTGGTGGTTTGCGAAAATCACAGTCAAAGCGACGTGTTAATTCCTTGTCTAGAATATCCCCTGTTAACTTTACAAAGGAGGTATTTACCTTTTCCTGTTTTCATACTGAAGTTCCCACCTGTTTAGCTTTTTTCTTACCTTATCTACAAGGACCTTTCAAAATTCTGATAATTTCTCCCTTTTTTTTGAAAGTCATACATCATTGTGAAAATGGTATATTTGGTTTCATCGTAGTGCTGAAGCATCTGATTACCATTACTTTTTCAGACCAATACTCACATACGGATCCTAAAGTAGTGGAAAAGCCCCTAGTGGAATGTATAATGCTGTAAACTACTTCTGGCCTTAGTGTCTCTTCCTCATTTCTTATATCATTTATCTGTTTCTTGTGAGTAGTTCAATAGCCATGATCTAATTTCCCATGATTGATTAGTTCTTAGGCAACCTTTCCTAAAAAAGAAATTAATGAAGTTCTTTGGCAACCTTGTGAATTAATTCGATAAACTAAATTAGTTTACGGAATAGGGTTAAGAAACACCATTAATTTCACTGGTTAAAGTCCTTCCAGGTTACTGGCGCTCTCTAAGTTTCTAAAGCAGCAGTTTGGATATTTCGTGTACTTTTTCTTTTGGTGGACGGCTTGACTTCCATAGTGTGTATTGTATTCAATACTTGATTGAATTCAGCTTGTGTGGCATTAATCATATATGCTAGAAAACATGAGTTACCTTTTCTTTTCCAAAAAGATTCGTAACAATTGGATGCTCTGCTGACATTTTGAAAAACTGTAGGCGCGCCTTCAAGTACCTGAGTCGGTTATTGAACAGATAATGAATCTAAACAGACTTGATATGGAGCTTTACAAGTATGCACAGGATATCTTTGCTCGGCAACATAAACATACTGTACAGAATCTAGTGAGTGATCTCACAAGTCTCCCTTATTTTTCTTCCTTATTTGAAAATATTTAATTACTCCAAAAAGGTTTACAACGTTTTGGAATTTCATGGCGTACACAAGACGGTTACTAGATGACGATTCATGTTAGCCGACCCCAAATCATTTTGGGAATAAGGCTTGGTTGTTGTTGTTGTTGTTGTTGTTGTTGTTGTATTATTCCTGCAGTGAATAGGTCACTTGAAGAGAAAATTTAACATGTAGTTTAAGCACTTAATTAGCTCTCCCTCGCAGCGTCTTTTTGTGATTTGGCGTTGCCCCTTGGTGTCCTGTATGAAAATATTGATGACCTCACATATTCAAAAAATTACATATATCTTGCTTCAAAATTGGAATATGCTCAATCTATGCACTCTGTTTTTTGTTCAAGTTAGACCAACACAAAATGGAGGATGATCAGGGATGTCTTTTTTTTTCTTTTTTAATAGATGTTATATGAAACACAAGGCTGTACATGCAAAGGGAATCGAGTCTTCTGAACTTAGACCAACTATCCTATATACCTCATCTTAACCTTTATGCCACGATCTTACTGGTTTCTTTAGGCTCAAGATTAACTAGTGCTTTCTTGTGCCCAATGTTTGAGTTTCTCTTCTGGCATTTGAAATGCCCTTGACATGTAATCGACCCAGTATACCCGTGATATGGACGTTTGTTGTGGCTTATCCACGTTTTTTTTTTTTTTTTTTTTTTTTACGATTAGGATTGCACTAATTAGCAATTGTTGGTCTTAATCACTATTTTCTGCTGCTGACTTGCATGTACTCCCTGTCGAAGGGTCTAGTTCGGTTATTGATAGTAGAAACTTTTACTCCAAAAGTCTGTTAAAAGTTTTAACCTCTGGAGCTGATTGGTCAAGCTGATATATACGGAGTACTAGAATGTGCTTCATGTATATTATTTTTAGCAAACTTGCTCTTCACTTCTTATCTAACTTGATTGTTGACACAAGTTTCTTCCTATCATTCAAGATGCAGGATGTTCCTATGGGTATCTCAACGAAGTCATTTACGGCTCCACCTTGGAAAGATATATCTTTAGTCATGGCTATTGTTTTCGTGGTTCTAGCTGTATGTGTATGTTTAAATGCAAGAAGAAGAACGTCTAAAGTTAAGGTATGAATGTGATATTTTTGTAAAACTTCAACAGAACAGAAGCGCAAGAGAAATTTTAATAGAAACGAAGAGCTGCTTATCTGCAATTACTGCGCCGATAACCTGAAGTAAAAAGTGCTTTAAGGGCATCACACAGCTCTCTGCAATTTGTAAGGGTAAACTTGCGAGCATTGTATCTAGCCCCCTGGTTTGGGTGATCCACATAATGGAAATTGGAACTAAGATGATTTTTGGTGACGTTACCTGTAGATGATGTGCTGCCATGTCTTTGCAGGTAGCATTCACTCAACAAATCCTGGAACCCATATTAGCCTGACATAGGTTTTTATTTTATTTTTTTCTGGAGTAAACTTTTGAACATTTCAGTTGATCAAGCTCTAAATCTTTGTTAAGGATGGATGCCATGTAAATCAGTTAGGCCAATACAACCTAGAAAGACATCAAGATTCGAGATTTGATTTTCTCCGAATTCAGACTATATCGGAAAAACACCAAACTAATCGATATCTTTGAACTCCGATACATTCTTTGTTCCAAGGAACATCCTTTCTATTCAGAGAGTGAACAATAATTTCGCAAAAACATATTACATGTTAATTTGATTTTTTTAGTTCTCGTTACAATAGTGGGCGCTGAACAAACGTGACCGAAAAATTGATCTAAATAAAGCGGAAATTTATTAATATCGAACAACAAAACTCATCGTAACAAACTCCGCATTTCACACGACATAATCCAAGACGATTAAAATCAACTAATTACATTTATTAATGATTAATAAGAAAATTAGATTGTGAAATCACATAAACAAAGGAGAGACATGATGACAAGGTAATTAGTTGTAGTAGAGCTCGAGGCCCATGCCGTCGTGAATCTCGTAATCACTGAGGGTAATATTGTCTTTGTAGATGGTGTACCACTTTTGGATCCGGATCTTTTCGGGTCGGGTGCCCGTTTGAGCGGCAACGAGCTTCTTGAGGTCTCCGATTGTATCGTCTTCGTTACACTTTACACGAACCTTCTTCCCTAACCTGTCGTTCAGAACCACCTCGATCATCCTGACTTTCCCTTCTTTCTTTCTCCTCTTTCGCAGCCAAATTGTTGTGATTTCCAACACGTTGCTTTTATAGCAGCGAATCCACTATTTATAGAGTGGGCCCTGCCATGGAGGTTTCTAGAATTTCTATCACACTCAGGGTTCTAGTCGGTTCCAGAATTGTCCTATTCCCTTCTCTCTCTTTTCTTTCTTTTTTTTTTTTTATGTTTTTTTTTTTTTTTTTTACTGTTGTTGATATTTACCATTTTATTTTGGGAAAATTTCCAAGATACCAGTCACACCACTGAGGTTTCCGAGATTTTCAGTTGACCCTTAGGTTTCCGAGTTTCAAAAAATGTCCATGAGGTTTGCAAAAAGGGTTCTGACTTTCAACCTGAAAATAACCCGACCTGACTCGCTTACATAAACAAGTCAGGAATGGGCTAGGTCTAACCCAGGTTGACCCATTTATACGAGAAAAAAAAATGAAAAGTACAAAGAAAATTCACCTAATGGGGTCAAAAATGGGTCAATTCGGGTTGATTAATGGGTTGGCAGGTTGGGTTGACCCGTTTGAACCTATTTAAATGGGTTGGCAGGTCGGGTTCAGGTTGCAACTTCTTGACCCGTTTAGTAAACGGGTTTGGGTTCAGGTCAGAAGATATCCAACCCGTTTATATGCCGACCTGGGTCGACCTATTTGCCAGGTCTAATCTAGTGGTACTTTCCGTAACGAAACTGTCATTCAAAGCATTCTTTCTGAAAATGAGTGTGGGCCGATTATATTAGAGGTATGTTGGAAATATAAGGGTTGATTATTGCATATCGTAGGTTTCTAGGTGCGTAGAATCGCTATACTAAAAACTTAATTCGCCCCCTCGTGCATGGGTCTAAGAATTAGTCTTTGAGATACAAAGAGAGCCCCGATAACGCCCGCTCAAGCGATATCGACACACTAAGTGGCATTAGGATCATTGAAATTTGCATGGAGATGAATGTGGTATAAATTCTCTATGAATTCATCATATCATTATGATACTATGATTGTCTAAATGTATAGGACCCCTTGTGGGTAGACCTGGCAAACGGGTCATTCGGGTCGGGTCATCTTTCGGGTCTATTTCGGATCGGATCGGGTTTGGTTTGGGTCGGGCCTAATTTGGGTGTGCCAATTACGGGTCAGATTCGAGTCGGGTCTAATCCAGATGGGGTCATTTCGAATTGTTCAAATCTGATCATATTAATGATAGATTTCTTAAAATTTTATCTAATATTAACTTAATTTGAAGTTTTACTGATAAATTGAATGATTGAAGGTGTAATAAATCTAATCTAACTCATTTTTTATCAACTAAATCATTAAACCTCTGGTTATTAGGGTCAAGGTCATTTAAGTTTGGGTCACGTTCGGGTCAGGTCATGTTCGAGTCAAACAGAATTCGGGTCATTTTCGAGTTCGGGTCGGGTCAATTCGGGTTTCGGGTTGAATTCGGGTGAAATTCGGATGTTCGGGTCTTGGTCAGTTTTGTCAGGTCTACTTGTGGAGTTGTGGGTATGTAATGTAATCTAATATATATATTGATGGACACTTGACACAATTCTATTGGATGAGAAAAAATAAATATTATTAAAATATATATAAGGATATGGAAATTGTTTGTAAAATATTAAATAATATGGTAGTATGGGATACTGAAAAATAAGAAAGAAATAGCATAACGAATGACGTGATAGTGCAACGAGAATGAAATAGTATAACGGGATACGGGATATGAAATGAATGGAATAATATAACGGGTGACGTACAAGTAGAAAAGAAATAAAATTACGATGAATTAGTAGAAATAAATACTAATTGAATATGATGGGTGACCAAAATTGAAAGAAAAAAAAACATGTAAAACATCAGTTCAAATAATATTTTAATAAAAATAAACATACATTTTTATGAAACGTATATAAACAATATAAGTAGGTAGCCCGGGCGCGGGCAGGGCACGCAATATAGTATATAATGTAATGGTGTCCCCTAAAATTAAATCTTGGCCGTTGATTTAATTTACACACAATTACATTAACCATAAGTTAGTTATATATAACCAACTTAACAACGATTAGACACATCACATAATTATCATTAATTAGTCAATAATTATTTATTTGGAAATTCTCCAACAAGTCATACGATACGATAGCATTAGCTGAAAGACCAACAACTGTATCCGGCATGAGCCCGGTAAAGATGAATTTGGTGTCCCTTTCAGGTTCACAGATCCATCAGAAGCAGAGGAATTCTGTTGAAATGGCAAAACGAGCCACAACTCCCAAGGAAAAATAAAAAGCAATTTCGGTCACACTCGGGCATCATATCGAAACCATTTGCACCTATACAGGCGTCTAAAAATACAGATACGTAAAAAACGGTACCACAAAGTAAAGATCTAAGAATGGAGAAGATGATACTCCCATAGCTTCAATAGTTCAATACAAATATAAGACAAAGTTATGCGAGAAAAAACACGAGGGAACTAATGGCCAAACGAGGGAAAATCACCTCAAAGGTGAAGCAAAGAACGGAGAATAAATCACACGGCCATCAAACTGAATTGCCCAACATAGGCAATGCTATTAGCTTTGTATTTAAACTTAATTTTCAAGTCACATAAGTGCTTTGATCAAAAAGGGGGAAAGGGTAAAAAGAGGGGACTACATATGACAACATTAACAGAAAACCAAATGGACAGAACACATGGCGATAGTAAAAAACAATAACCAGTGCATCAATTATGATATGATCCTCAATAGACGAAAAGCCAAAAACATTACTGTACAGAGGTTCGAAACTCCTTTGCCAGTCAGGAAAGAGATCACGCCAGTAGGATTGTCTAGCAGGCTTCATATACTGCAAGAATCACCAACCATCACTCAATAAGGCCAACTTCTTGCTCAACCCGCCAGTAATTCGCGTCATTGAACTCTGTTCCTGTGGATCCTTCATCTGGCTTCTCCTCTGGTTTCTTTGGCGAAAGGGCATTCCTCTTCAAAGGCCCCGCTTCACCTACTATCCCTTCTTTCAAAGCCTGTTCCATTGCCTTCTCAGTGCCCTCAGGTTCAACGCCAACAAACTCCACATCCTCTTCAAACAATGAAGGAACAGCGGGTCTTTGGCAAACATCACTATTAACTGATGTTGTCTCACGGTCAACTGCGTTTAAAGAACCATTTGGCAGGGATGCTTCTCCGTTAACAAAGCTGACACTAGGTGCTGCTGTCTCATTTGAATTGGAATCACTGACACCTTGGTCATGATCAACAAACGGATTGGTGCCTGACCCATCAACTTGTAGATCTGAAGCTTCACCCCAACTAGCCCAATCAGGGGCAGGTCTGTCCACAAATGGGTCCTTATTTCCGGGGGAGTTAAATTGGAAGGGTGGTGCCTCTGCGGAAAGATCAACTTTGTTGTTATTGATCTCTTCTTTATCATCTGAGTTATTCCCAAACCCATTTATATTGCTAGGAGTGGAGCTGGATGACACTTCGTTACAATCTTTAACTTCAGCCAGCTCTTCGTCCTCGCCAACAACTACCTCATCATCACTACTACTGTTACCGCCATTGACAGCCCCATTCAGATTGATATCATCCATTCCATCAGAAAGGGAGGTGCTCACTGGGGCAGAATCAGTTCTCTCATCTCTGAATACGAACCAATTTGAATTTGTAAACAAGCTGCAGCATAAGAAGACAGACATGTAAGCTTAACCTCTTGAAAGGCCCTGACATGTACGAAATGATTAAGACAGCTAAAGCACATCGCAGGTTGACGACCACGATATGAAAACGGGTTGACAACCCCTAAACATGCAAAAATGCATGAGCCTTAACAAAAACAAAACTATCGCTAATATCGGGGTTTTGGGATACAATCTTTTTATGGAAAATCATAAATGATGAGATCCATTTAAATTCAGCAAAAGATAATATTTTACATAAGCACCCGAAATCCTTTCACAGAAACACCGACAAACAAAAGTTGATTCATATTGATCACTCAGGATACAATATTACCAGGGGTAAATTTCCTCATATATTCAGCAAACAATGAGAAATGATGTTTTGTAAACACTACATGGTGTGTGATGAGAAAAATCACGCAGTACCACACCTACAAGCATAGAGCCCAAACAGGTCAAATTTTTCATCTAGGGACGGGTATTCAATCCATCCAGCCAAAGATAATTGAACTGTTTTTCAAACTTCAACAAAATAGTTCATTAACTCCTGTCTGCATACTCGTGTCAAATAAGTGGCCAATCTTACATCTAGTTTGCTATACACTTCCAATTAATAGCTAGCTGACGCCTTCATTCTAAGAACTCCACAAAAATGTAGGATAGGATAATATTGATATTCTAGAGACTGAGTAGCACCAAAGATATTCTAAACAAGAATCTGAAGTACAACAGTTCAATGATTAAGACAGAAACGATAATGGTTTCTTTTCAAGGTAGAATAACAATCATTTCAAGCTACCAATCAAAACATAACGATAGTGAACATGTACAAGAGCTAAACATAAGATTGAACTGCTTCAGATAGGAGCATACCTCCCTTGGTCATCTCCGAGTCGTAACGATGATATAACAACTTCCGCAGATTCATCGTCAAAGTAGACATCCTGCAACAAGATCAAAAATCCATCAAACAGCTGGAAGGGGAATAGTACAACGCGAAGCTTTAAATTTCTTCCCACAATAGAGTGGACATTCCGTAAGAACAAGCATACAGAGAACAGGCAATACCCCCTCCCCTTCTCAGCAGTTTATATTGGACATAACATGCCCTAGACTAAAGTAGACATGCTTGCACCAAAAACTTAAATGCCATTAGCCAATACCTCATCATCTCGATCAGCAGTACCATTGTCCTGCAAGAGTAACAAAGAGCAGTGTTACCTCTTCAACTCTCAAACAAAAAGTGCAGCTCTTTCAATAAAAGCACAATAAACTACGCAAATTGAGCATTTCACCTCTTCAGCACCATCATTGCCAAATATATCAGTGGAGAAAGCCTGACTAAGGTTATTAGCTAAAGCAGCAACATCGTAGTCTCTATCATGAAGGTCTTCATCATCACTGTCCCTTGTTCTGTCATGCAATGCAGTTGGACGCCTACATGTGAGGAAGTCCCCAAAGGAGAATTAAGTTAGAAACAGACACTAAAAAACCATCAAACACGCACTGCCTATTTGCAATAAGGCTTTTTGATGGTCCATTGGCTATTATAAAACATTAATCAAATCGATGCAGCAATTTCAACCATGTCGTGCACAATAGAAAAATTATGACCCAGATGCAATAAAAAAAAATGCGCTTTAATGTCAAAAACCAAATATTCAAGAGACACATCAATCAGTTCATTTGATAACCATCTACATGCATAGATTGCATACACACTATGCTACAGTACATTGTCTTGCTACACTGATATAGCATATTCAAGAGATCCTCAAAACCAAGAGACTGCTTTGAAAAGAAGCAATGTAGCCTTATACATATCATATCATAGGAATCTTGTGTGCTGCCAACTGAGAAATTGAATAAATAAATCCACTAAATATCCTTTCATATAGCAGATTAATGCAATGTCAGCATCAAAACGATGCCCCATAAGACATGCCAAAAGGTTGAGTACACATACCCACAAGCCCAGCGATACACATTCTCCAACGCATTTTTTTCTTGAAGAACTGTAGTTTGCCACTCACTCCATTCCTCATGTCCCTACAAGTCGGACAACAACCAAGCAGTGTCAATACAAACGTATCACTTTAAAAAAAACTTGTAATAACCCTTGACAATTCGGGAAAACCAGCAATTTAAAAAAAAAAAAAAAAAAAAGACATTGAACCGTCTCTGTCAACATGAGATAAACAATGCACCTGAATGATTGCCTGAATACTTCTATTGCTTTGTCCAAGTTGTACAATCTTGTTCGAAATTCGAGTAACATGTCCCAGGTTCCCTGCCCTCGGAGCCCTCTTATCAGCAGCAGGTAATGTTGGCTGACATTGCGAATTGACAACAAACCAAAATTAACTAAACAATGTAACTCAGTTTCCTTCTACCTATGGCAAGGTAGGGGGTTAGATGTACACGACCTAGCTTAGAATGGGAGGGGTACAGTGATTGATACCCCACATCTCCTCTGTCATATTCATTTATAAAATAGCATATAAAGCAGAACTCCAGTCACAATATTCGTTGTCCCTAATTTCTATTCCAATTGGAGATTAATCAATAAAACGAAAATTTCACTCCAGTTCTTTTGAGAAAGTCATAGGTGGAGTTGCTTAGCTAACCCACGAGGACCATTCCCGAAAAGTTAAAGGATTTGCGGAAGTCCCAAAAAGTTAAAGGATTTGTGAGCCTTCCTATTTATGGTTACCTAATGCTTAAATTGCAACTTCAGTTAATATAGTTCTCCACTGGACCTAAATACCAAAATTGCATGATGCAACTGCAGGGTCTTCAAGTCAATTTCATACAGGGCAGGGAAGAGGACACTAGCATATAAAGGCTGAGCAGACCACAGTATGGGACAGTGAATTTACTCACCAAGTTTGGATCAGCAGAAAGTACGGACCGCTTATCGGCATCCAGGATTTTCGTAGTCAAATCACACTCTTTTAAAAGATGGTCAACAACAGCATTATTCCCACTTTCCAAACATGATACAATAATGCTTTCCACATGGTGATGTAATGCATTATTGTATGGATACCTTAACACCAGAAACCAAGCATCAGACGAGTTCATAATTAACATCTTATTGTGCAGTCAATTTGAAGGATCAGCCATCAGTAACTCACTCAAAGAAGAGGTCTATAATCCGTTTAATGGTTCCAGAGTTCATCAATTCCTCTTCTGCAGCTTGGTTCCCAGCTTTTAGCAGAACAGCAATGAACTCAACAATCTAGGGGGAAAAAAAAAATCAATGATACCAACAAGCACAACCAATCTCACTTTGTAAAGCCATATAGAAAAAGAAAATACAGGTTAAGTAGGCCGGACAGCAGATACTCTTACAAAGCAATGCATGAAGTTCGCTGAAGTCTTGAACAAGCAGATATATGCGTTGCACTCTGTTTCTTGAACTCACCCCCCCCCCAAACACAGACACACACAACCCACAATCATCACCAGAAAATTAAGCACACAGTAGACGTGAGCATGGGTATGCCATTAGCTTCAACTGTAAGGAAGTTTGTACCAAAGATCTGGTAAACAACATATCTGCATGTGTTGGCAGACATTTGATTCGGTATATAGACCATTTGTAGGAAAACAGTTTTGAACATATTGAGAGAGTATAGAGTCAAACGAGTGTCTCGAATTTCAAAATAACGTGAAATTTTCGTCACAGAAAGAAGAAAGAAAAGGGAAAAAAACACGTCAAATTTACAGATCTTCATATAAATGACAATGAGAGCTATATTTTGAAAAGTGAATCTTAAGTGATGTGGTCAACATCATCTCATGAACTTGATATATGATGAGCGGTACCGGAAAGATATGCAAACAAGATTGAAGCAGACCTTAAGCCGATGCTTTCCCAGGGGAGGTCTTAGTTCACCATACGTTGTAGGTAAGATGTTTTCATCGGAAGCCACATTCAAAAGATTTAGCAGGTCACCTGCAGTACAAGAAACCATTAATCACAAAGCACTAAAACTAGAAGAAAGAATAAATGAAACTGCCACAGGTACCATCCTTAAACACTGACGGCAACAAAAAAACCAAACTACACGATTAACCATAAGAAGATAACAGAATAAGAGCCCAATCAATTCTTGCCACAACAACACCTCCTTTGTATGTTTAAAGAGAATGTTTCAGGAACTCACCAAGTCTAGGTAACATTGCACTAACAGTCTCTGGATTAACTGCAATGGGAGCCTCGTACATATGTTGAACACGAAGCGAATGCATTAACAAAGAAGAGGATGACCTTCGCGGATCCAGCAAAGATATACAAACAGAGAGTGAATGTACAAGGCCAGACTTGGTAGGCGAATCTTCAAGTGCATGGGCAAAGATCCTTGAGACAAAACTGCATCCGAAAAAGAAATCATTACTAACCAGATGTCTCTATATTCATGACACAACTACAGCACAGCAATTATAAAGACCTACAAACCTGAGACTGCAAAGTTTTGCAGCGAGAGGTGATCCCATGTTGCGAGTTATCGCACAAAGAGTCTCTGCTGCATTAGCCTGGACTTCAGAGGCGCACTGAGATGAAATAGATAGTTAGTTTGCTACTCTTTCTCGGACTTGACTCAGGTAATAACAGGACATGATAATCCACATGCAATACGAAGTATGTTTTTTTTTTTTCTTTTGTGGCTTAGAAGTTAGAAGTATTTTGGATATTTGATGCTGAGATTTGAGACATTTTAAGATCAATTCCTGCACTATAGCAATATCAAAGTTGGAACTGTCGAACTAGTAGAAATCACGGCAGAAGTAACAGCCTAATAGGTAATCAACCAATTAAAGAGATATAATCCATAGGTAATGCTAGAATGTTCACTATCAGCCTCCACTCAAATGTGTGCTTAACCAACAGTCCAACATTCAACTTCAAGACAATATTCCTATAATAGGTCAAGACTGTTTAGTTTGCTGCTTGACACTATCGCGATAGCATGCACATCCTAGACCCAGCACCACACCGTAATACACGACCTCTCAAGATTCTTTAATATCAGGACCTAACTTTGAGCAATGTAAGTGCTTGCTCGGGCATACAATGGGTGACACTATCATATATGTTATCATGCAGCCATTGATGAGCATGCAAAGGCCACTTCGACCAACAGTATCTATTTATGGCATTGGAGGGTTTTAGTAATACAGGTAACCAATTAGCTAGTCTATGTTTTCAACAGACTAATGCATGACGCAAGACATAATCTGTCTAACAGGTACAAGCTGTTCATATAATTAATGAGATTATCCTGCCCTCAAAGCAAATGATCAATGCTGCTATGGCATATACAATATGCTGAAAGAGTGACTAAGGTTAAAAACAGTCCTTATCATGATGTCAAAACCAACAATAATGCGACCACTCTCTTGAGAGATAACATGTCATTAAGGTGCAAGGCAAAGAGGGTACAATTACGTGAACTGCAAAGGTGATTGCCTTTTTAATGAATCTATGCCGAGGCACAAGAAGAGATACTTGTCGCAGCTTCCTGTCTAATTTTTATGGTCACCAATTGTAAATGATCATATAGAATTATTCAAAAATAAGCTAACAAAACCCCTGTTTTCATTTATTTATTTATTTTACATATAGTATTTGTACTTAAGAGCAAAAATTACAATAACAGCTTACTTTTATGAGTACTGCATAGATCATTCTCACAAATGAAAGACCACGAATTATCTTTCTTTCTTGTACGAAATATGAAAAGGTGCATCTCGTTTTGTCAAGGTATATGCTTTAAGCCTATGCTTGTGGGCCCTGTGCCCACCTCATGTAATTGTATACCCGAAATGATATGTCTCTGCGAGAAACTGCTCTATGATATGAAAGTATTGAAATGAGAAGGGGCACAAGTATACTTACTGATGGACTCAATTTATCGACAATCATCTCCAGCAAGTTACTGTCAGCCAACCATCGCATAACATCCATGTAATTGGGATAAACATGATCATCAGCGCCCACAAGACGAACTAAAACCTGCGAAACAGAATATAACTATTATCATCAGCACGAGATCTAAGCAACTCTCACTATGAACAACCGTATCCAGTAGTTCAAGGAACAGACCTCCATAATCGAGGTAATTCCAATCAAATCAACTAGCCGCTGGAAGACTTCCTGGTGAGCCTGTAAAATGGAATAAAAATGTCATTAAAAAATAATTGCATGCCCAATTAAGAATTCTATCAGTATATCCATTAAAATATTTATGCTAGATGACTCGCAGAGTCACAGTCCACTTTGGGTTTAGACTATCTTCATAATTTGCCAATCTAATCATATTGTTCAAGAAGACATGAGGTCCTCTTTTGTTATACTTTCTTCTGTAGTAAAAAATTATTAGAAAAAGCATATTGAACAAAACTAATTAAGATGAAGAAAAAACATATTACATACATGCTTGCCAACAGTCAAAAAGCATTAACCAAACCATGTTACTTTAAGCATCCCAGACCATGGCCGATACACTAAACAAATATTCTAAAACATCAAAGCAAAAATTTGGAATTTGTGGACCAGGGGTTATCTTTCATGTACTAGTACTTCGTATATTTCATGATCCTCATCCGTTTAACTAGCCTCGGAGCAGCAAGATAGGTAGAAAGGAGTCGTTAAGCAGAATTACCTGTACATAGTTCATAAGTGGAACTGTCTTCCTCAACATGAGGCACACGACCACCTAAAGTACGATGCCGTGGGCAAAACAAAGCATCAGCTAAAGTAAAAACACAAAACAAATAGCTTCCACGAACAATATCAACTTAAACAGAAGAAGATGGCATACTTTGCTGAAATACCCAGCAAGCAAGGCGCTATGAGGCCGATCGGGTTCCAGATAGGAGAAAAGAAAGTCCATCAGCTGCAACGAGTCAACGACCAGAATACAACAAGTTGATATATATACACAGGTAAGCAACGATACACACAACAGTGGAAAAAACCAGACCATATAAAAAAAAAAAAAATACCTCCTCCTCTTCAACTAAGGTTCTCAAAATGACATCAATTTCACAAGTAAACACCTCGGAGGCCACAAATGGGAACCTAACAAGAGCACAACACATGTGATTTAAGTTAGGTATTGAGGAGGGAGCTCATCACATATTTCACACTTCAAGTGATCATGAGACATTGACACCAGTATAACAGTTAAGAGGAATGGCATCCACTAAAGCTATTTGTTAATCCCATGTGCTTTTAGAATATCCACTCAATCAGTCGCTTTCTTTGTAAGCAATCAGCAAATTTTGAGTATCCACAATTTAATCATCAAGATCCAAACTCAAACAGAACGGCAGCATATGAAACAAGAAAAGCTCAAATGATCAGGAAATTACCACATCATCGGAACAATATTATCAGGAAGCAATATAACAAAGGCCATTAGCTAAAATCTTATTATAAAAAACATTTACTGTCTCTAACAATCAGTCAGAGCTATTCCAGCAGCTACCATCCCAGGCTCCCAGCTACGCCATGATAAATTAAAAACAACTGAAAACAAACAAAAACATGATGACTAGCAAACCAGTAAAACTAAATTCTACGGAAACCTAAATCGTCATGGAACACACCAGATAGCAGAAACTTCAAAGAAAGTAAAACTCTGCCACATATAAATCTCAAAAGCATAAACAATCGGAAACAGGAAACAAGGATCAGCGGAATCGGAAGACTTGAGTAATTTAAATAACCAAGCTAATAATATGTGAATTATGAAGTGCTTACGTAGCAAACGGCACACAATTTTTTGGGCGAAAAATATTTTAAATCTAATAGCGAAAAGCATTTCTGTGACACTGGTGACTCAGGACACTTTTGTTTACACTTTCAAGGGTTCGCAGTCAATTAACAATCAACAACTGCATACACAACTACTTTACAGCACATGCAACGAACAAATAGCTTTAGCCAATGCATATGTCAGAACTAGATGTCATATAAAGCACAGTACTTGAAAGTGCGTTTGCTGTCAGCATCCTCTGGAGGCTCTTCTACTATATAGCGCAAAAGCTGCTCCACTTGTGCTCTGTCCCTTAGACTGAAGTCAAAAACCATAAGTAAATAGTTAGCTAGATTATAAATAAACAATACAAATATAAACTGAGATGACAAACACGTATAAAATTAAACTTACAAGTTAATCAGACGACTGTTTAAGGCTTTACATTCTTGGATTATCTCTTCTTCATCCAGTAGCTCTTCAAGTGTAAAATTTTCCTTGTCCAATACTGCATCAACCTTGAAGATGACTTTAAAGATCAGCAACTAGAACAATAAGATGATACACACTAAAATATAGCAAATTAGAGACAAAAATAATGCCCAATACTTTCTTCTGGTAGAGGAATTTGGAGAGAAATGAAGGGAGGAAGAGAGAGATGGCCCTATTCATTTGGTTGGACATTGGGGTTGGGGAAGACAGAGGGAGAGAGATGGAGAGATCTGTATCTCTTCCCCTTTAATAAATCAGTTGAAAACATTTGATGAGAAAATGTCTATCCCCCTCTTCCTTCCCTTACCCCACACTGCCAATTAAGAGGCAACTTTTGCATAGCAAGCCTTGTATAAAGGTTTAGCTCATTTGTACTCTATAAATTGCTTGTATGTTGGGCATACCTTACTGCCCTTTTGGTGATCAACACCCATGGCATGACCACTTGGCCACTCGGAAATTGAATAAAACAAATCTTAACAATAATTTGGATATTTCAAAAGGACCTTATATCAAACTTATAAAAATAGTTGTCCCACAGTCTATAAATCAGGATTATTATACTCAAAATGACATCATCTGATAATTGAGAGATAAATCAACCAAAAAGTAAGTCAAAAATTATTCATCAGGTACTTAAGGGCAAAGAGAGATAACATACAAAGTGGTTTGCAAAAGAATCTAAATATGTAAATTCCTATTATCTTCAACAAAAAGAGGTTTAAAAGAACAAAGCCTAAGAGCATGCTTTTAGACGATGAGAATTCTGAGCTTACTAATTACTAAAATCTTTTTTTTTAAATAAATTACTAGTGGGCATTCTATCTTCTCAGGATAACGTGAAAAAGGTCTCAGCTGACCACTTCATCTTTCCATGACTCCATACCCGATCAAGAAAGTCGGAAATTCCAAGATCCGCATCATGCATATATTGGCAAATGCCAACTGGGTGATGAAAACATTGGGAAGTAGTCGATTACATGGTAGAAGTCTCATAGTAGTAACAATTACCCCCAATGACTTTTTTGTATCTTTTTATCAATCACAAATATTAATATAGGATGCCATCAAGTTCTTTGTAGTTTGTAAACTGTAATGCTAATAGTGAGATCATCTCATCGATCATAGATCTCATTCCCCGTTACCCTAAGCAAGAACTATTTTAAAGGAATAGGAGTTTTAGGAGCCATTACACTTCAAGAAGAGGATCAAACATTTGCGTTTCTGTACCCATTTTGTATTTGATTGACGAATAAAATTTTCACACATAATTCACACAAGGGAGTTTCTCTCCAATCACAGAGCCCAAAGAGTAGCCATAGTACTTCTAAACAGTATTGAATATGAGAGGTGATTCAACGCCACACTCTTAAATTGACCTAGGATTATTTTCCCTAATAAGGACAAGCACAAAACTTAGCTTGGAAGTAACTACGTAGAACCCATGTCCAAGATAAGTTTATATCAACCGCTAGGCTCAGAAGACAGAAATCAGACCAGGTTTCTTAATCTTCTGCTTATATTCAACAGAATAGTTATCTTTTCCCATCTGCTCAAAGTCAACCCGTAACATCCACAGATAATCAAGTTTAATTCTTTTTAAAAATAGAAGATGTATATAGTGACTAAATGGGCGAAAAGGACATTAGAACACAGCCAATAATCCACCCTTGCTACAATGCGAGAAATAAGCCTGATGTCGCATGGTGGAATCTCGTAAACCCCCAGATAAGCCTCGAGGCCAATAAGATACAAAAGTAACTATTCCCTAAACATAAAACTAAAAGGCTGAAAAAACCCGATAAATGCTGAAACTTCACTCACAAGTCACAACTACGTTGCAACTTTCGCCTTATACGCCCTCTCAAAACGAAAAACTTCACACAAAGTTGAACCACTAATCTCAGTACCTAAGCAACCTTAGCTGAAACAATCAGCTGGAGGCCCCAACAAATGACTTTTATAAATCAAATAACACCCAAATGCGCTACTGTCACTATAGTTTCGACTTTTCGAGACTCGAAATGCGAAAATTTACTAATGCCCGCAATCAAAGTGCGTTAAATTAAAAGTTGTGGCAGATAAAAAAAAAAGTACAATTCTATAAAGAACCAATATCTCCGCAACCAATAAACCAAGAAAAATCGCGATTGTGGCACAAACTCAAAAAAAAAATTAAACACAAATCTTTACTAAGCTTACTAAATACACCATCAAATTGAATCCTTCAACCCAATCTAGATAAAAAATTAACACTACTAATTACAAACTTCGCTCAGAAAATTAAGAAAAGACAAATTAGGGGTTTGTTTAATTTCAAAAAAAAAGGGGGGGAGAAATGGAATGAAATGAAATGGAAAGAAACTTACAGGTGAAGAAGCAGATAAAGCAGTGAGCTTCCAAAACATGGCGAAAAAACTTGAAGCAGATCTGCGGGCGAAGAAGGAATTGACTTGGAAGAAAGTGAGATGGAGGAGAGAGAGAAAAAGGGGTGAGGGATCAGGTGAAAAAATGGAGGAGAGAGAAAAAAAAAGTGAGGGATTGAAAAAACCCTAATTTTTATAATTTTTAGGGGAGATCGAAGGAGGAGGACGATGGAGGAGGAAGACGCAAAATTACAAGATTTGAGTAAGTCCGGATTTGCGCATGTGGGACTGCTACCACTTTGATGACTAGGACTCTTTCTTTCATTTTCCGAGAGAGACTACTCCGTATCTATTACTTTTAATAATTGCGTGCATGATAAGCTGACGTGGTGAGCTTTTACGTACAACTGACACGTCGATAACACGTCAGCACTCATTTAACACGTCAGCAATGTCTTTGCTAAATCAACCAAAAATGTGTGGGGTAGGATTTGAACCATTGACCTCTCACTTACATATTCATTACATTACCAGTGTGCTAGTTGTTACTTCATGCATAAACGGTCGAACCAGTCTGCTCTGTTAAATCAACAAAAAATGCGTGAGCTAGGATTTGAACCATTGACCTCTCACTTACATATTCATTACATTACCAGTGTGCTAGCTTTTACTTCATGCATATTTTTACAACTTATTCTATAAAGAGGAAAGAACCAGTCCAAAAAAAAAATACAAGACATTCATACGGTCCATTACATTATGTGTGTAGAGATTTTTTTATGATCAAACCCTAATTACACGCTATTATATAAATGGTAGTCGACATAGCATTCGAGGCAATGACATTGACAGATACAAATCACACACATATTCTCCTGCAAAATGTAAAATAATGAAACAATATCAACTTCACAAGTTACTATTGAAGCACCACCAGTTGAAGTACAATCTAAAATGCGGGGTTTTAGACAGTGGACAGAAGATCGCCAAGACGAAATCACCTATCAACGTGATTGTATAGAGGCACTCAATGAGAGGCTACAGTTACTCGAGAGAAGAATCACAAGTCTACGTGAACGGGTTACTTGCATAAGAATCGACACGGGTGAAGAAAACAGGGTACAAGAATTGAGTTGGAGGTCGAGTAGAGGAATTCATGTGGGGCAGAGCCTCATATGTTGCATAGGGAGATGAGGGGAGCCAAGTGGAGGAGTCGATAACATGTGTGTTATAAGGGGTCGAGAATAAGAATCGACATGGGTAAAGGGGACTGGGAGTAAAAGAAATGGCCGAGTTGGAGGTCGAGTATAGGAGTTCATGTGAGGCAGAGACTCATATGTCGATTAGGCAGATCGGGGCAAGTGGAGGAGTCGAGAATATGTGTGTTAGTTATAGAGGGTCGAATATACGAATCGACACGGGTAAAGAGAACGGGTGCATAGGAATTGACCGGGTGGGGGTCCAGTAGAGGAATTCACTTGGAGTGGGGCCTCAAATGAGTTCACGTGTGGCAGTGCGGTTTAAAAAATCTGACAAGTGAAGAAAAGTTGGTTAATGGGCCAAGTAAGCATCGACTGGGGTTGAGAGTCGGCTAGAACATGTGACATGAGGGGAGAGAGTGTTTGTAACACTCCAGGATTATGGAAAGTGGTTTATGAAATTGGTTTGTCCTAAGCTGGGACACTAAGGTTTTTATTATGATATGTTTATAATAGGTTTCTACTATACATTACCAACATGCCTTTCATCTTTTAAAACCCAAGCGGGGATTTACAAACTTAAGGGTGACATTTAATCTTATTGGGTTGTGTTGCGACGTATGATGGATCAGACTGTTACAGTGTCGGGTAGCATGTTGACGGGTTATTGGGTGTTGGTAAGGAAAGTGGGTGGGATACTAGCATGAAGGTGTATGTGGGCAATAGAAATTGACGTTGGGGGGTGGAAATTGTTAGTTGAGGATCTTTGTATAAGAGTTAAAAAGAATTGTTGGGACGATTTGGGAATTTAAGGGTGAGAGGGGATCAACTAAGAAAGTTTCAGGATGATAACTGTTGTCAAGTTTAAAAATCGATTGTTAGTTTATGCGTTCAATAGGAGATTCAAAACGAAATAAGTTGGTGGGAGGATATCTTATATGATGCTTGCTTTTTTAAACATATTTGATCACACGGAAAATACGAAATCATTATCATTGGTTTTAAATTCTTATGTCTATAAATTTTGGTGTTCTTTTCTATCAACATTTGTAAATTCTCTTTGCAAATTTTAAATTTATATTTGTCAATGCTATGTTTTAAATTCCTTTATATTTGTCAATATTATGATACTTTTATTTAATAACTTTAAAGTAATATGCCACAAAACTATTTTATATACAGTAGGTCTTGTGAGAGACCGTCTTTCAATAATTTATTGAGAGACCAATTGTGTTATTTACTTCGTGACCCTGTTTATATAATTAGTGACCGTTATACTACTTTTGGTAATCGTTTTTAGTGAAAAACTTTAGACACTTAATCCAAGATTTGCAAAGGGGTTACTTTATAAATTCTAGCTAATTTTATATGATTTGATCTTCCAAAATCATAAATAATGTGATTTATTATAGTAAATTAATATAATCACTAAAAGTATTATCATGATTACAATCAACATAAAAAGGGTCACTTTGTAACACGGTATAATGGTCTCTCAATAATTTATTGAGAGACCGTCTTTTATGAGACTTTGTGTTTTATATAAGCATTTGTAATTCCCGTGCATTTGCACGGGTATAAAAACTGGTCATATTATATACTCGTACTATATTATTTTAATCGTGGAATCATTGCGTTTGATTTGAATATCGAGTTTAAGTTAATGAGATGAAATAGGCTTTGAGACTATGGTAGGTTGGGAGAACTAGGCTTCAAATGAAATACTATACTCCCTCCGTCCCGGTTCAAACGCCCCATATTCCATTTCGGGACGTCCTGCATCAAACACCCCATCTATTTTGGGACATATTTCTCTCTCCTACTTTTATTAAATTATCACATTCTCTCACATTATCTCTCCTACTTTTATTAATCATCATACTCTCTCTCCTCCTTTTTCTTAATATTACCCCACTCAACTTACTATATTAATTTTTCTTATTCCACTACAAATTTCGCCCGGGGCGTTTGAACTGGGACGGAGGGAGTACTATGTAGCACTCAAGTAGATAGATGAGAATGAAATGTTCAAGCTGTACTTGAAAATTAATTAACTGAGGTAGCGTTTTGGAAACAAGAATTTGAAAATTTGTAATCATTTGAATTTCATTTATCTGAGAATGTGGAATTCAAATATAAATCAAATGTATGGGAATGGTGGGATTTCAAAATGACAAATCTTGAGAAGCCATTTGTTTTTTGCCTAATTGGATTGAATTTGATACAAATTCCAAAAGATTCGACACAAATCCAAATTCTCAAATTCTTGAATTCCCAAACATGTGATTTGAGTCAAATTTAGATTTGAGAATTAAATTCTTGTATCGATTGGGAAGGCCTAGAAAATTTGGGTTGAAAAGAGAATATTTTAAATATAAAGGGATCAACACCAGTAGGTTTCTAGATTAAGAGTGGAACGCGTAGACATCTATAGCGTGTTGAACATTAGGGATAATCATTTGCATTGAGGTCGTCATACAATACTAATTTAACAAATTGAGAAAGAAAAATCCAGGTATAGATCGAATGAACCGTCAAATTGAACATTAGGGATATTTTTTTTTTTTTGCTAATTTTGTTTGCCGACTGTCTCCCAATGTATGATCGACCATGAAAGAGCACAACAAGTCCGTGTGGAGAAATTGATGACCAATTCACGCGAGTCATCTGTTCAGAAAGAATAATTAGCGTTTCATAGTTTCCTTTTCTTTGGTTCTACTCTCGTGACAGAATAAAAAACTTTTGTGAATACGCCGTCGACCAATCCCCGTGAGTCACCGGTTGATAAAGCATAGTAAACAATTCAAGCTAGTTAGCTCAAAAATTGCAATAAACTTTGTAAAAGTTTCTTAATTTGGTTAAATATCAATCAATTTTGCTCTCGAGTAAAATTATTTCAGTAGAGTACATATGACTATGAACAATTTTCTTGTGATGGAGTACAAAACTTTGTGGAGAAGCCGTCGACCGATTCACGCGAATCACAAGTTGAAAACGCATCATAAACGTTTCATCGTCCATTGATTCTAGCTTAGTCGACATGTCAGCTTTGTTAGCATATCTTAATAGATAAAATTAAATAACAACGATACTTAATTAAACAAAACATACCAAAATCAAATTTAGTAAAAGTAATTCAATAGAGTACACATGACTATGAACAATTTTCTCGTGACGAAGTGAAAAACTTCATGGAGAAGCCGTCGACCGATTCACGCGAATCACAAAATGAAAACGTGTGTGGAGAAGTTTAAGGGTCTTGAGCGTAAGAGTATCACCTTTGGGATCTTACAAATTAATTAACTTCGTTGAAACTTATTAATATGTCTCAGCATTAATTTTTAATTAATTTCTCGAAGAACTTTAATTAATAGATTACTCTTCGCAAGTTCGTATCGACCCAACATTTCCTCGTGACAAAGCATAGAAAGTCTGTGGAGAAACCTACGACCAATTCACGTGACTTACTTTGTTGAGAAAACACAATGGATGTTTCACGCATGTTGGTTCTAATAATTAACCTAATTCAGTAAAAGCTGCGTAATTTGGTTGAATTTAGATGCTTTTTATCAATTTCGTACTTGAGTGAATCAAGTAAATATGTCACTTTTGGCCTCAAACTAGATTTTCACCATGAAAGAGCACAACAAGGTCTATGTGGAGAAATTGATGACCAATTCACGTGAGTCATCTGTTGAAAAATGACAATTAACGTCTCATAGTTTTTGTTTCTTTGGCTCTACTCTCGTGACAGGGTAAAAAACTTTCGCGAAAACACAGTCGACCAATTAACGTGAGTCACCGGTTGATAAAGCATAGTAAACGTTTCATGCCAGTTGGCTCAAAAATTACAATAAACATTGTAAAACCTGCTTAATTTGGCTAAATATCAATCAATTTTGATCTCGAGTAAAATTATTTCAGTAGAGTACACATGGCTATGAACAATTTTCTCGTGCCGGAGTACAGAACTTCGTTGAGAAGCCGTCGACCGATTCACGCGAGTCACAAGATGAAAACGCACCATAAACGTTCCATCGTCCATTGATTCTACCTTAAGTCGACATACTCTGTTAACACATCTTAATTAGATAAAATTTAATAACAACGATACTTAATTAAACAAAGCATATCAAAATCAAATTTGAAAGCAGTAACTAATCCATCCCTTCATCCGCCATTATACTACCAATAATTAACCCGAACGCAAACTCACCCGACCTAGAGTCAATTCTAACATTCACTAATGCGCACCATTTGTTCAAAACATATTGACCTAGTCCAATAAATCAAGTGTAAAACAGAGGGATAAAGTTAGTAAAAAAGTTAAGCAACAAAAACAAAAACAAAAAAGAAATAGGTGTGAGTATACAAAGTGAGAAAATCCAAAGAAAAAGATCGGAGTGATAATGCCACAACAACCCTGCAACCCATTCAACCCCAATTCCAATTACAACGTTCCTCTCTATTTATTCCAGTTGACTCTTTGTTTTTTTTTTTTTTTACTCCACTCTCCTCCCATTAATCTCTACCCCCACTATAATTACAATTAATTATTAATCCTTATTAATTACTATTACTACTAATTAATATTATTAATTATAGTTACATATAAGAAAAAAGGTAAAAAAAGAAAAGAAAAAGTAGTAAGAGGCATTAAAGATTAAACTTTAATTAATCATCCAACCCCCCAACTCTCCTCATTAACTCTTGAGTCTTTCTCTCTCTCTTTCTCATTTGTTTTTTCATTATTATAAATAACATTTTCTCTCTCCTCTCTTTTTTTTCCATCACTCTCCCACCACCACTTCACCCACCCAACTCCAACCCTAAAAAAAAAAAACAAATCATAACCTCCGACGACGACCACCACTCACGGCGGCGATGCTGAGCCGAGGAGGAGAGAGAAATCACAGCATTTAATTTTAAGGAGAGTTTGTTGAGTGGAGGGGAGTGGGGGAATCGTAAAGAAGAAGGAAGGAAGTGAGTAAAAATGTATAAGAACCAGCTGCAGGAGCTGGCACAACGGAGCTGCTTTAATTTACCTTCATACACTTGCATTAGAGAAGGTCCGGATCACGCGCCTCGGTTTAAGGCGATCGTTAACTTCAATGGTGAAAGTTTTGAGTCTCCAAATTACTGCTCTACCCTCCGTCAAGCTGAACATTCCGCCGCCGAAGTTGCTCTTAATTCTCTCTCCTCCCGTGGCCCTTCCCATTCCCTCGCCGCTCGTATTCTCGTCAGTCTTCTCTCCCTTTCTCTTTCTCCCACCCTCCCCCGGTGTTTTCTGCGGTGGTGGAATGTCGTCCCCCGTCACCGCCGCCGTGTTTTGTTGTTCGTGTCAAAGAAGTTTCCTTTCTTTTTTTAGAATGGCATTTTTTTTTTTGTTAGATAGATTGATCTTGTTTCCGGAAATGATAAGTGATACTAAACGCGTTTTTTAATTTGATCACCGCCTCGCCGGTGTCAAGCCGATTGTGAAATTACTAAAATGTCCCTTACTTACTAATTGGGGGAAAGTTGAGTAAAATTAATTTGGTTACTTGATCTCGCCGTTTTTGTTGGTGTGAAATGAATTGGGAAATCATGGAGAAATGTTGATATGAAATTAATATACTTTTTTTTTACTTACAAATTAATGCCGGAAATTAATAAATAAATTTATGATGTGGGAATGTTCCCTTTTTTTTTTTTTTTTTATATTGTCCGTGTGGATTATTTATTGATGTTATTACCATTAAATTTGGGTGTGTTTTTTTATAGCATTTAAGGAGATTATTTATTGATATATCCTTGAAATTACTCTACTTGTATTTGGGATGATTATTAAGTACATGTAATAATTTTATCCAAAGTTTTTAGTATATTTATTTACTACTCATGGATTGGATTGGATTGATGTATTGAATGTGTTTGGTCCGTCATTAATTTGAGCTTGATTAGGGTTGCAAACTGTATTTATTTGCTGTAGAATTTTTATAATTTGAGGGCATTTTTATTCTTGTAAGTTGAGATTTGAGGAAGAATTAGGAAAGGGGATGTCTTTCATTACATCCGAGACTTACAACAATCCCGTAACGTATCTAAAATCCTAGTTTCGGGTTGTGGTAGCAAAAATGGGATCTGTTCGTTATGCGTCGGTCTTTGGAGAGGTAGTCGTTGCATATTCTTGGGGCCGAGTTTATAAAATAAGAAAGGAGGAATCGGGGTGATGGTGTGTTGGGAAAGCTGGTTGTGTTTTAGCTGGCATTAGAAGGAGTGATGTAGGCGAAAACTTGAAATTGATTGTCATTCTAGGGTTGTGTGAGTGTGCTATTGTTATTTGTGATCCTTAATGTGACCGGCTGGGTTTGCTTATCTGAGCTTCCCTCCCCTAAATGTAGAGGGTATTAGTGTGGATTGGCGTATATTGATGTACATGACAGAGCTAACTTTAACTGTTCGCTGAGTACACCCCTCTGCCAATTTATGTGCTTCCAACTTTGATAGACTTTTTTTTTTTTTTAATGGACTGTTGTCGATGTAATGCAGTTCAATATACCTAGTGGCGTATGTGAAATAGGCTTTCTTTGTCAAAATTATGGAATGTTTGCTGTGTGTAGTAGAGGGAAGTCGGGAACAGCTAGCTACTTAAAATGTACTAGTTGTTATTTGAATATATCATGTATTCTGGACATGATTTAGTGACTTCCTACAATCCAAATGTAAAAAAGAGTTCATGCCTTTATTTGAAAAGGCAACAGTATTATTTCTAATTAGTGATTTGCAACTGTAATTAGCAAAGGGTCTTATCTTAACAAATTATCTTAAGTGGAGTAAAGGAGAAGGCATATATGCCCATTGTTGTTGATTGTTGGATTTTTGGAAGTTAAGATGAAGAGCTTTTCCATCTTTGTGTTCAGAACTTCGAGGATTGGGTTTTAAATTAGAATAATTATTTGGTAGTAAATTGAAGGATTAGAAATTTGGACTCAAGCCAGGTTATTCACTGTAATCGGGTAGGTGAACACTAACTATTCCAAGGAACCAGTTTTTTTTTATTATTTATTTATTTATTTAGGAACAAGCTAAATATGCGAGTCTCAGTACTATTTGCTCTTTCAGCATTTGGTTTTATGAAATCTACATAAGTTTGCCAAGGAATCCATGCTTCTTTAGATATACTAATTCTATTGATATGATAAGTAGATGAACTAGGACATCAACTGCAATACTGCATGCATTTTGCAAAGAATGCTTTCTGTCCATTGCCCTAAGATGTAATCTGTTTTTCGTACCAAGAAACACTGATTCTGATGATATGATCAGTAGATGAACTGGGGGTTTCCTTTCTGTAGAACGTGTATTTAGATGTCACCACAGAACTTACATAATTGTTGTTCTAAAGCCATTTATGGCATCCAATGAAATTTGCACTCCTCTCTTTTCGTGTTGGTTTCGAGTAGCATGTTCATATGATGCATGTGTAGGGGGTGTATGTGTTTGTTATTTATTTTTTATTTTTTTTTACTGATTTGGTTGTTGTTTTTTAGGATGAGACTGGAGTTTACAAGAATTTGCTACAAGAGATATCACAAAGAGTCGGAGCCCCATTGCCACACTACATTACTTTTAGGTCAGGACTAGGACACCAGCCAGTCTTTACCGGTAAAGTAGAGCTAGCCGGAATCACATTCACGGGCGAACCCGCCAAAAATAAAAAACAAGCGGAGAAGAATGCAGCTTTGGCAGCGTGGCAATCTCTAAAACAATGTAAGTCCTCTTTGATTTTCAATTTCAATTTGTCCGCTTCACCTGTCCTGCCAGTAAACAGAAAAAGCATGGAAAAGCAGTCCTAAGATTCATCATGAGTTGCATCAGTTTGCCAACATATAGGTGATATAGCAGCTAACTAGGCCTACTTTCCTAATTTCTATCCAGTCCTGCCACAATTTGGTTAAGTTTGCTTAAAGCTTCAAGAATTGGATGGTCACTTGGTCAGTGGGGTGGGAACAGTCAATTTTGGAGATTCATTTTCTTTTAATCATTGGCTCGTTTTAGATGCATTTTAGAGTGATTGTTAGCTATACTGTTGTATACTTAACTACTTGTGTTACTTGGGATCCATTAATTATTGATTATAGCCATTGCTGCTGTTTTCTCTGTATTGCTAAAAGACATTAACTCAACCCACAAAGTGGTATCTTTGTTGCTTGAACTCTCCATTTTATCTCATGCCCCGGTGTTGGACACTCCACTAGGACATGGCTACAAACACTTGCAACTTCAGTTTAAGACAAAATACATGATTTTTTTTTTCCTGAAGAGTAGGCGAGTCAAGAAGAGAGTTTTGCCAGTGCAATTATGTCTGACTTTGAAAATTGCCAGTATTTCTAGTAGTTTAATAAGCACCAGGTATCATGTGAAAGACCACTTTGAGTGAGCATGAAAGTTTGATGTTCTTTTTTTTCCTCCAACAGTGGCGCATCAAACAACAGGCCTATCTTCCGAGCAGGAGAACTCTGACGAGCTGGAGCAGGTTAGTGTGGCAAGGGCATTGTTGAATTATCGATTGAGGGAGAGGATGACGACCGCATCGTCTACGCCATTGCCTTTCCCGCAGACATTTCCAGTGCAGAATCCAAGACCATCAAGTCCACAACGTCCTGCAGTGACGACATCCAAGATTCTACCTCTTATCTGCCCAAAGAAGACACCGACCAGAGTCCGTCCATCATCATTCTTGATACCTGATAGTATGATGTCATCATCCCAGCCTCAGGTTTCAGAGTCTCGAGGATCTCGGAGTCAGAGATTCCCCGGAGTTGGGGCACCTCCATACATACCAATCCGGCATCCTCGGCCATCATGCCATAGCATGGCACCTCCAGTAACTATAAGAAGTGCGGTGCCTTGTTACTCTGCACCACCTGCTCGCCATCCATCAGTGGCAGCTCCTCCTGTGATGAGGACAGCTCCATCTGTTCGAATTGCACCACCTGTGTGTATTAGGCAGAGTGTTCCTGTGTTCTCCGCTCCACCCATCTCAAATCCAGATCCTTCAAGGGTTATTACAGCCCTAGAGCCAAACAAACCAGCAGAAAAGTTAGCAGCAGTTCAGAACTCAGCTGGAAAGGAATCTCGAACACCTGAGACTGCCATACCTCCTGCTCACCTATCCGGGGCCTGCCCCTCGCTGCCAACGGCCTCCCCTGTTCGAATCGCCCCACCTGTCCGTATAAGGCAGGTCATGCCTCTCCGTGGCGCCCCACCTGCTCTAAAGGTAGACCAACCATCATCAGTGAAGCCCAGTGGACCCAGTGAGGAGGCAGATTCTGATAGAGGACGTCAGTTATCTGAAGTGTTAGCAAAGTTGGACCAGATAAAACTCTCAGAATGCTTCTAAGGGTAAATGTAGATCATTTAGGAGTATTGCATCAATTGGGTATGGTTTTGGTTCCGGTTTTTTGATCGTTTGTTATCGATCCCATCTTGTAAGATAACCCCCCGTTTTTCTTTCTTATTTTTCGTTTCCTCCTCAGTTCGTCTTGTATTCGAGTCGGCTTGTAGTCCATGTTTACCTGCAGTTGTTATATGGACCTTCATATGTAGTAATATTAATTAATTAGTTATATAAATCGGTTTAGTATCTATGAGTATCATAATTTAATTGTTTACTAAGAAGTGATTAACTTTCTTAATCATGTCATGATTACTGCACCAGTTTTTTTGGGGGTGTCGCAAAAGCGTGATTTGGGTCACATGCCCTTGTGTGTGTTTGCGATGTTCCCTCTTTTTGAGTAGTGGATGGCTCACTAACTCTGCCATTTGATGCTTGGCTCTAGGAAAGAATAACCAAAGGAAATGATTGATTTCACCTTTGCTGTCTGGTCTCACCATGAGTAGTGTATGAGTGCTTATTAGTAGGCCTTCACCTTTTTCTTTCTTAAAATGGTAGTAACTAGTAATAGGGAAAACGGAAGGTGATGATATTACGAGATAATATCCAGAGATATTATGGAGTAATATGGTCAACATATTACCATATACGAAGTTATGGTAATATCGTAAATATGTGTTTCTTGTGAATATGTACGAAGTACATTTATGGTAGGTTGTATTTAGGAATGTTGTATTACTTAGACGGTAAGAGATCTACTTTGTCCGTAGTATAAATAGGATGTAATATTGATGAAATTAATGAGAAACACGAAACATGAATCGTGTCTGATAATTCCGCTGCGTACGTTATGTTTCTCCCCGTGAACTAGTTTCCTCGTACCGACCGACCCGAATTCCGCGACAACTAGTAACAGGCAACTCGGCAAAAAAAAAAACAGACAAGTACCAACCATTAACAGACCTAGAAAACTTACAAGAAGTGACCACTTGGGAGATAGGACCGGTGGATCCACTCGGATGTGGGTTAGCGGAGGCCCTTCATGTGTACGGTGTTGGATAATAACGGATATTTCGCGCCCGTCGTCACTTGATTAATGATATTTTGTATTTTCCGTCCAAAAATAACCCAAGAAGTGCAAGTCTTGTGTATAATAACACTTTATTCATTTCCAAACTTTCTAATTTCATTTATATTAATTCAAATACAAGACGACTCTTCGCCCACCTGGCATGCTGTTTTACTCTTGGGATAGAGGGTGTGACGTCTGCGTCGATTTGACTGGGTCGTCGCCCCTGACTTAGACGAGATTGATTGATTTCGAGCCAGGTAAGGTGGTGCAGGAAGCGGCCGATCGTAAGCGTGCTAAGTATGAGACTAGGTGCGCTGCTTTGGGCTATGGCTTCATTCCCTTCTCTTTCTCCTCTTTGGGGGAGTTGGAGCCCACAACAGTTGCTCTGATTAAGCGGATCCAGCAGTTCTCCAGAACGCAGGATATCGGTCCGCAGGCTGCAGCTTTTACTTTTACTAGGATTGGTTTTTCCATAGCAAAGGGTGTGGGGACTCAGATCGTATCTCGGCTCCCCACCAACTTCTTGTAATTTATACTTGATTTTTCATTACTACTATTATTATCATATACTAGTATTAATCTAGCTCTAAAATAAAAATTCCAAGACACGCTAACATAAATTATCATCATAAGGAATCTTAATTCAAAAACAATTCTGGGCTGACTAACATACGGAGTAAGTTCTTGTAAGAAATTGTCAAAGTAAAGCAGACTGAAAACAAGAAATTTGTTTATACCAATCAGGGCCGGCTATTAGCCCAGGCGAGCTAGGCGGCCGCCTAGGGCCCCCGAAACTTGAGGCCCAATAATTGTTGGATCAATACATATAAATTAGGAAGTAAATATACTCATAAACATGTGTTTAGCCTAGTGGTATTATTTCATCCTTCCATATTTGAGTGCAAGGTTCAAATCCTACCTACCTTCATTTATATTGATTTTTTTCTTCATTTTTATTATTTTTTATTGAAAATATTGACGATATAGATTGAATATAGGGCCCCAATCGAAATTTCGCCTAGGGCCCCGGAAATCTCAGAGTCGGCCCTGATACCAATAATAACATAATAAGCTGGCAAGAGAACAAATAGACCGATCATTAAAATTATGCTCTACTATTTTTTTAACAGTTTGATAGGTCAAACTACCAAATTGGTAAAAAAAGGTAGGAGGCAAATGACAAATTGGTAAAAAACAAACTCCGGCGACAAATTGGTAAAAAAAATTGGCACTAACTACCAAATTAGCAAAAAAAAACACCACTTTTGGCCGGAATTCTTTTTATCCTATATATTCCCATGAATATCATGATTTAATTATATTTCTAAATTAATAATACTATTAGAATAAATAAACAAAACTAAGAAGACATTTTTTTCAAAGTAATGCACAAAAAAAAAAGTTCAAATAAATTTGGTTTCTAGAAAAAACTTTCAACAAAAAATTACTCTATAAATTAATTATAGGGAAATTTTTCAATATACCCCTGAGGTTTCCGAAATTTTCAGGTATACCCCTCAGGTTTCCGAGCTATCCAGAGTACCCCTGAGGTTTGCGAAATGGTGTTTTTTGGTGTTTTTGACTAACGGACTCTAACACCGTTAGCCCCAATAGTGATTTGTAATTTAACACAAACTTCCTACAATTTTCTCTCTCCTCCCCCAATCCCCCCTCCCCCACCCCCACCCGACACCACCCAACTCACTGCCACAACCACCACCGCCCTCACCGACCACCACCAAACCGGAATCCACCACCACCAGCACGTCCGCCGTCCTCCGTCGAGGGTAAACATGATAAAGGAGGCAACCAGTGAGTTCCTCTCTCTATGCTGCACTTCCATCTTTGTGTTGGTGCCACTGTGGGCATTATTCATCGAGGGCTTCAACCTTTACCGTTGTTATTAAATGTGTTTGTTCCTTGCAGTTGTGTACAAATTCGGAAAGGGAAATTATCCAATATACTCCTGAGGTTACCGAATTTTTCAGGTATGCCCCCCAGGTTACCGAACTCTCCAATATACCCCTGGGGTTTGCGTTTTCGCATTTTTTCCAGAATTTTGCTAACGGCCGTCTAACCCTTTTAACGCCTTCCAACTCCGTCTCCCTCCGTCTCCTTAACCCGTTAATCTGTTATTTTAAAACAAATTAACCCTTATTTACACATCAATTAAAAAAGAAAAAAAAACCATTTCTCTCTCCTCCCCACTCCCCCACCCACCACCCTTGCTCCGCCCCTCCCCCATCCTCGCCCATCTCCACCACCACCACCACAGGCGCCACCTTCATCAGGTACACCACCAGAAGCACCGCTGCTTGCCTCACCATCGCACCCGGAGACGATGTCTCTTCTTCCTCCTCTTCTTCTTCTCCTTCTTCTTCACGCTTTTCATTGGCTGACTGAGCCTTAAGCTCCCTCATCACCGCCGCCATATCCATAGTCGAGCCGTCTTGCACCTGTGCAGACCCGATTTGGATCTCGGCAGCTGCTCCGGCGGAATCGGTAGGCTCGAAGCTGATGATATTTCATTTCTATTTTCACATTGAAATGACAACAAACCCCCCTCCGATAATGATGACGTGTACACACCACGCTCCCTTTCCTCTTCTGATTCCACCGCCTGTGGTGGTGGTGGTGGAGATGGGCGAGGGTGGGGGAGGGGCGGAGCAAGGGTGGTGGGAGGGGGAGTGGGGAGGAGAGAGAAATGGTTGTTTTTTTTTTTTTAATTGATGTGTAAATAAGGGTTAATTTGTTTTAAAAT
Organism: Spergularia bocconei; assembly: GCA_963457585.1. NCBI lineage: Eukaryota > Viridiplantae > Streptophyta > Magnoliopsida > Caryophyllales > Caryophyllaceae > Spergularia > Spergularia bocconei. The sequence goes on from OY734959.1 coordinate 12,286,586, forward strand.
AACAGACTAAGGGGTTAAGAGACGGAGTTGGAAGGCGTTAAGAGGGTTAGACGGCCGTTAGCAAAATTCTGGAAAAAACGCGAAAAACGCAAACCTCAGGGTATATTGGAGAGCTCGGTAACCTGGGGGGCATACCTGAAAAAATTCGGTAACCTCAGGGGTATATTGGATAATTTTCCATTCGGAAATGGTTTGACTATCGTAACCATATATGTATTGTAAGTTCAATGATTGATTTGGAATGGATTTCCCCCCAATTTCAAACTGGTTATGGGGTTAAGAATAATGGGCGAATTGAAATGGTCTTACCGGGTCTTGTTTTGTTTCATTCATGACACTGAGCTTTGTGGGTGATGTTGCTGTTATGCATGACCTCCACCTTATACACACTGATTTGAAGCTTGAAAATGTGCTGTTAGTCTCAGCAGACTATGTTAAGGTCCCTGATTACAAGGTCTGAATCTTGGTTGATATTGTGTTTGTATAATCTTGCTTGGCCTTTGCTCCCTACGGAGGAGGCGGACGGGCTGGTGGTGGTGGATTCCGGTTTGGTGGTGGTTGGTGAGGGCGGTGGTGGTTGTGGCAGGCGTGAGTTGGGTGGTGTCACGTGGGGGAGGGGGGGATTGGGGGAGGAGAGAGAAAATTGTAGGAAGTTTGTGTTAAATTACAAATCACTATTGGGACTAACGGTGTTAGAGTCTGTTAGTCAAAAACACCAAAAAACATCATTTCGCAAACCTCAGGTGTACGCTGGATAGCTCGGAAACCTGAGGGGTATACCCGAAAATTTTGGGAACCTCAGGGGTATATTGGAAAATTTCCCTTAATTATATCTCCTAGTGTTCAGTATCATATCCGAGCTGTCATCTGGCGTCTCGGTTCAATACTCTGTTAATTAATCATATTGCCAAGTGTTCTAAAGGTAGGTTATTTTTTTTTCGTAAATGGGTACTAGTCATTATACGATCATATAAAATTGTCACAAGATATACCGCTTGTTATAGTAACCTGAAAACGAGCCGACGATACGTTTTTTTGTTGTAACCTTTATTTCATAACCTATTTTGCTTTATTTTTTCTTTGTCGCATTATTAAGAAAAAAAAAATTCTAATGTATTAGCATTGTAAATGATTTTTGTTTTGTTTTATAGGAGTACTAGTTGTTTACTTTGTATTGATATATGCTATCAATTGTTTCTTCCATATTTTTTTGCTATTGAAATGGTTTTTTTTCTTAGTATCCATTTTTAATATAAGGGAGCTAAAAAATTGTATCAAAGGAAGTATATACTAATTTAAGTGAATTTCGGCCAAAAGTGGAGTTTTTTGGCAAATTTGGTAGTTAGTGTCATTTTTTTACCAATCTGTCGCCGGAGTTTTTTTTTTTTACCAATCTGTCATTTGCCCCCTACATTTTTTTTTACCAATTTGGTAGTTTGGTCCAGTTTGATACATACGAGTATTTATCTATGTAATCTATCTATCTACCTATATACAATGATATGGAGAGGCTACCAAAAACAAAGTACAAATCTTATGTGGCATGGCAAGAGAGATTACGCTTTCCTATCACTCCTACACTAAGTCAACAATAGTGGAATTAAAGGTAAGATAAAGTCAATGGCAACCCTTTGAAAATCTCTTACATTTAGAAGCATTTCAATTTCTTCTAAATTAATTTTTATAAATTCAATGACTTAAATCTATGTTTTTGGTAATTTTTATCTTAATGATAGTATTAGATGCCGTGTTTCTTAGCTTTTTATTTGTCAAATTTAGGAGTTAGATTTTAGTTGAAGATAGTATATAGACATTCCTTTCCCCTACTTGATGAGTCATTTCTCTCCACGTTGGTTATTAATAATCATTTTAGATATTAGTCTCATTTTTCTCTCATGTGTAAAAGTTGTTGTTAATATTTATTTGATTGGAGTATATTTTTATGTAAGAAATCAATGAGATTGAATTTTTATTTGAGAGATTGACTAGGGGGTTTGATTTCACATAATGGGAATCAAACAAAATTCACAATATAACTACCTTAATACATATAATATCGCGTTCCAATCTGTAAAACCATTTAATTTTTGAAAGAGAAAGGTTTATTGATAATAATTCACCATATAACATTTGACATACAATCAATATCGAAATTATCAGAACAAAACTCAAATTTCGAAAAACTAGGATCATTACGTAAGATCTTAACGCATAAGTACCCTCTATAATAATGTTGCGTCTTAATACAGCTTGGCACGATGGCGTCTATTTTGATCGCTTACAATTTATCAATGTTAAGAAGTATAAGAGAATTCAGCATGTATCCAACTCAACGTCATTGCAAAATCATTGATGAACATTATATCCTACACGTAGATCTCGAAAACTAGTATAAACCACCTATATAGTTCCACAGAGATCCAATCAGGTAGGTAGAAATGAGTTCTTGTAACAATAATTAGTAATACTTAATTGATTAGACCCTATATTGAAATTTAAGGATTAGTATTTTTTTTTTCCAGAGAGAGGTAAGTAGAGATATTATTTGCCGAAAAGTGACACTAATAATTTCAAGCCATTTAATTACATCAATCCAACAATATAATCCAATCAAACAAAACTTAATTGCAGAGTTGCATTTATAAGCTAACAAAATTCAAAGAAATAAAATATATTTCAAATTAGTTACTTTCAACTCGTAAAATTAATGGTGCGATCGCTTCTATCAAAGCTCTATAATTGTAAGGCGATCATGACAAAAGTTGTAGTTCTCATTCCCATTTTTCTTTGATTTCAAGTTCTGTTTTTTAGATATTTTCCATGATACCCCTGTAGTATCCAACCTTTTCAGATGTGTTCGTATGGTTTCCGAGTTTTCAAGAATGGCATTGCCATTTTCGTTTAGAATTATTTTCTAACAAATTGTTAAAAAAAAACAACTATACCAAAATCCATGTACATTTTCTCTCTCCTCCCCACCATAACCCCACTATGCTCACCACACCTCCACTCCCACCAAGCAAACACCACCTCCGAACCCACCACGTGAATTGTTGTCGATCGACTGGTGACCTCAACCACGAGTCCACACTTCCTATAACACCGTACCCCTCCATCCCCATTTATCTTCAATCATTTTCTAAACTATGAATTAGTGGCTAGTTGTGATCGAACTTGCGCTAGTGAAATTCAATTCAAAAGAGAAAACCTAACATTGATTAGCTTCCGGTATAAGAGTAAATCGAATGATACTACATCAACACCGTAAAAAAAAACCTTTTGAAGTAAGTTTCGTGTAGTCTCACTCACTCTTACGGCCGCACCCTTCTCGTCTCATCCAAATACCTAATCCATCATTATTGCAGGCACAGCTATGAGCTAATATACTGTATTAGTATAAGAGTATAAGCTAGTCTAACTGCCTACTACTAATTTAGGACTAACCTAATCCCCTATTCCAATAACAAACGAGAAGTAGTTAGTTGTAAGTTGTACAGCAACTTGTAAGAGAAATTTGAGAGACTAGACTACTAGATAGTATAAATAATAATATAAAAAAAAAAAATTAAATAAAACTCAGATAAAATAATAAATACAGTAGTAATATAATATAATATAATAAAATAATAATATAAAAATAAAACATAAAAACCAAAAGTCTCTCTCCTCCTTTTTTTTTTTTTCTTCTCTGTCACTGTTACCTTTCTTCCACTCTCTCTCTCCTCTAAACCCCACCCTTTCTTACCTTTTTCCCCCCATCCTCCCTCTCTCTCTCTCTCTCCATTTCTCCAAAAATAAACAACAAAAACCTTCAAAAAAAATAAAAATTTAATTAAAAATAAAAAAATGGAAATGTGTGATTTTAGGGTTGTTCTGGTTTTCTTCATCTTCATCATCTTCTTCTTCAACTAAATGCATCTTTTCCCCATTACTCTCTCTGTTCTCAGAGAAAGAGAGAGCACACTCAAACCCACATTTACTACTAATCTTCTTCTTCAAGATACCACCATTCCCCCTACTCTTTTCCAGCTTCCCTTCTCTGTTCACTAATTTCATTTCTAACACTATTAATAAAAATAGAAATAAAAACAGTAATTAAAAGTTGGGTTCTTTTTTTTTTTTTATTTTAATTTTAATTTGTCCAGTTGGAAATTCAAGTGATTTTTTTTGCGTGATCTTGTTGTTGTTGTTGTGTTAGTACACATTTCTCCTCCTCCCTAAAAAAAAACCCAGTTGTCAAAATCAAGTACAATTAACTCTTGTCTTCAAAGTTCTCACCTTTTTTAATTTTTTGTTTGCTCAGTAAAAAAAAATAAAAGGGAAAAAACCCCCATTTTTTAATTTAATTAGAATTATAAAGGAGTTTGGGGGGGGTAAAAATGGCGATGATGACGATGCAGTACAGGGAGAGTAGCAGTGGTAGTAGCGGCGGAGGTGGTGGTGGGATTGGGGGGATGAACAGACACTTGGCGACGGCGTCCACGGCGGATGCTGGGAAATATGTCCGGTACACGGCGGAGCAGGTGGAGGCGTTGGAGAGGGTTTACGCTGAGTGTCCGAAACCCAGCTCGTTGCGCCGCCAGCAGCTGATCCGTGAATGCCCAATTCTCTCTAATATTGAGCCTAAGCAGATCAAAGTTTGGTTCCAGAACAGAAGGTGCACCCTTTTTTCTCCTTGTCTCTTCTTTTTAGTAGCGTGTCTTATACGAGACTTGTATTGTGTATGGTTTGATGACAGAGGTGAGTAGAATTGTGGGATTTTGGTTTTGATTTGATTGTTGATAAATTTGTTTTTTTTTTTTGGGGGGGGGGGTGTAGGTGTAGGGAGAAGCAGAGGAAGGAGTCGTCGAGGTTGCAAACTGTGAATAGGAAGCTTTCGGCTATGAATAAGTTGTTGATGGAGGAGAATGATCGGTTGCAAAAGCAGGTGTCTCAGCTGGTTAATGAGAATGGGTTTATGAGACAACAGCTTCATACTGTATGTTTCTTTCTTGGGACTTTTCTTCTTTGTTATGTTTGCTCATTTTTAGCTAAAAAAAATGTGGGAATTCTTATAGTCATATGTGTGGATCAGCTGATTTATTACAATGTGGGCAAGTATAGCTCTTCAAAGGTTTCGCCTTTTCGACATTTTCGTTGTCCGATTGTTGTTTAATTTTAGCTGAATTAGAGTGGTGTGGTTGATTGATTCTGGTTATTGAAGATGAAGATTTTGTGTTTCCTGTTTCCTCTTTACATGGTGTGGTTTTGTGTTAGTTATGGTACCACAAATATTCAAATCTTGTTTTCAATGAATGCTGTGTCCAGGTAAATTTGTTAATGTGTACTTTGTCTGTAATTAATGCTGCTGAGTATTTATGGTCTATTTAATGTGTCTGGTGGGTTCATAGTTTCTGATTTTCCCATGCTATCAGAAGAACATGCTTAGGATGAAATGTAAACTGGGTAGACAATTTAGAAGGAGATGCTATTTTAGAGCAATGTGGCATTGTGGGTCTCTGCAATCGACCTGTGTTATCGTCGTAAGTAGTAATTGGTGTTGTATAACTTGATAAATTTGATCATTTCCAGGCACCAACTGTGGCCACTGATGGAAGCTGTGAGTCTGTGGTCACCACTTCTCAGCATTCTCGTAAAGACCCCAACAACCTTGCTGGGTAAGTTTTATGAGCTCTGAATTTTTTTTCTGGTCCTATGTTCTGCATATTTCGCCTCTTCACCTTGTGGGTCAAATATGCATTTTGCTAGTAATATGTTCCATAGTTTTTTTTATACTTCTTCCTTTCTGTTCTTGTTTGCCAGCCTCCTGTCTATTGCGGAGGAGACCTTGGCAGAGTTCCTTTCAAAGGCGACAGGAACTGCTGTTGATTGGGTGCAGATGCCTGGGATGAAGGTTCATTTTGTGTTATATTGAATTCTTATGATTTCATGTGAAGTGAATTCTCTTTTTTAATGCTTAGTAGTCTAAGTTCTTTTTTTTTTTTTTCTGCTGATCACATAGCCTGGTCCGGATTCGGTTGGGATATTTGCCATTTCACATAGATGTAACGGAGTGGCAGCCCGAGCTTGTGGTTTAGTTAGTTTAGAGCCTTCTAAGGTGAGTTGATTGAGCAGCTTGTGTGATCTGTGTTTCTCTGTTTACAAATAGTGCAATTTGACTGCATGAGTGGAATTATTGATGACTGATTGCAGAGTTTAATTTGTTTTCCAGATTGCAGAAATCCTTAAAGATCGCCCTTCTTGGTTCCGTGAATGCCGGAGCCTTGAAGTGTTTACTATGTTTCCTGCTGGAACTGGAGGAACAATAGAACTTATTTATACACAGGTAAGATAAGTACCACTTTGAACTTTAAGTTCACCAGTGGGATTATCTTTGCATATGAGTTTTCTGATAATGTAGCCACTCTTGCCAGATATATGCACCAACTACTTTGGCGCCTGCACGTGACTTTTGGACTTTGCGATATACTACCACTTTAGAAAATGGCAGCGTAGTGGTATGTCCATCTGACGCTACACCCTGTTTTCTATTGTGACTGTGTGTAACATCTAGTTGTTATTGAACAAGAACGATTGGCAGAAGTCCCTACTATTTTGCATAAGAGTCTTCTGCTGTTTATTAATGAACTAATGATAGCCTTGATTTGTTATTTTTCTTGTTCATTATGTTAAGGTCTGTGAAAGATCTCTGTCTGGTTCTGGACCCAACAATGCTGCTCCCCAGTTTATTAGAGCTGAAATGCTTCCAAGTGGCTATCTCATTCGGCCTTGCGAAGGTGGTGGCTCAATTATCCATATAGTGGACCACCTTAACCTTGAGGTCAGTTATCTTCTTTTTGCGCCTATTAAAGGCTTTCTTCTTTTCGTGAGGCTTATGAATTCTATCTTGTAGGCATGGAGTGTACCTGAGGTGCTGCGGCCATTATATCAATCATCAAAAGTTGTTGCCCAAAAAATGACCATAGCAGTAAGTTCTTACATTTAAACTTTATATCTTGTCCCTGCGTTGACAATATCTTCACTGTTAGGGTGAACTATCTATGGCATAAACATGGTGGCTGTCAACTAGGGAGTATTTACTGGTTATGTAAAAAGATGAACCATCTTCTTGCCCCACCTGTCGCTCTTTATTGCCCCACTTTTCCTTGCGAAAATCGCCGATATGGACTCCTATAAGCAATAATGATTTAATGTTTTTTTCTTGATGAAGGCTTTGCGCTACATCCGACAAATTGCACAGGAGACAAGTGGGGAGGTTGTTTATGGCTTGGGTAGACAACCAGCAGTTCTCCGAACATTTAGTCAGAGACTTAGCAGGTATTTCTACTCCTGTGTATCGTTTTCCATTTTGTTCTAAAAAATACATCGTAGTTTTATTCCCTTTTTGGCTGAGGAAATGTGGACATTGTAAAGGATGGATTAACATCTGTGCCATTTGCTTCCACATTTCCTTTTTGTGTTAATTATTTGTTTAACTGTTGCATTGTTGCTTGCTTGCAGAGGTTTTAATGATGCAATAAATGGATTCAGTGATGATGGCTGGACATTGCTGAATTGTGATGGTGCTGAAGATGTTATAATTGCTTGTAACTCAGCCAAGACTTTCATGGCCGCTCTGAATGGTGGTAATGCACTTCCAGTGGTTGGTGGTGTTCTCTGTGCAAAGGCATCTATGCTCCTCCAGGTATTTTTCTTGGGTCAGCTTCCAAGCAGGCACTTTTGGTACTTGTAGCATCTATGATGGTGGGAAATTTCAGTCTTTCGAGTATCTGGATAGTTTGCCAACGAAGTCCTTGACAGTGCTGTCGGCTATTTCTTCTGCTACAACATTAAGAGTCCTTGTTATGAACAAGAAGCGATCATTCTACTAAATGTCATCTTTGATTTCCGCTACTTCACATGTAATCAACCAACAACCAAAACTAAAACCCTAAACCAGATCTGTGCCGTAACAAGAAGCTAAATATAGTTACCTAAAATTCCATAAGGTAGGGCACACTCAGCTGAACTTGCTACCTCTTTATGTGCAGAATGTACCTCCTGCTGTACTGGTTCGATTCTTAAGAGAGCATCGGTCTGAGTGGGCGGATTTCAGTGTTGATGCATATTCCGCTGCAGCTTTGAAAGCAAACATGTACGCATTTCCAGGAATAAGGGCCACAAGATTCACTGGAAGTCAAATAATCATGCCTCTAGGTCACACAATTGAGCATGAAGAAGTAAGTCTCTGTGTTCTGCTGCTTGTTGTCTTGTCATTAGAATCCTGGAAGTTCTGATTTTATAGTGCTTTAATGATACCTTTCTGGTAATATGATGTGCCTTCAGAAAATTGATTAGGTTAGCTTCATATCTGCCACTTGCCAATATATATCCTGTGCGTATTCTCTACTGATGCATTTTGAGTGATAGTGAATCTTTTTGGTGTCGGGTATAAGTCCTAACGAATATGCATGCTGGAAATCTGATCTTGCTATTCCGTAGTCATAATATGTTCCTGGGAGTCTTAACTTATATGTGTACATACTAGATGCTGGAGGTGATACGACTGGAAGGCCATTCTCTGACACCAGAAGATGCTTATATGTCCAGAGATATTCATCTCTTACAGGTATGCTCTTAAAGCCAAGAAGTTTACTGTTCACAAGAGTTTGATTGTGTTCTCTTGGAGTATATTACTGGCTTCGGTGTGTGCATTTGTGCACACAAATACGTCGTCTAATCACTTCTATCTCTTTCCTCACAATATTGTCGAGACTCCCATTTGTCTGTTTCTGTAGAAGGTGAATAATCCTTGATTATCAATTTATCATTAATAACATAGTTGGCATCTATAATACAAACTGATTTGGAATTACTTTAACCATAGACTCTAGAAAGTTCCTATATATTCTATCCTCTCTCAGTTTCAAACTTATCTATAATACAAACTGACTTGGAATTACTTTAACCATAGACTCTAGAAAGTTCCTATATACTCTATCCTCTCTCAGTTTCAAACTTTTAGTAGTGTTAAATACTCTCAAAAACTTAAAGAGGAACCGAGCTATAAAAAATATGTTTCTCTATGTTGTTGGATGGCTCTAAAAGTGAAAGGATTAACACAAAAAAGTTGGTTGAGATTGTCTTACCTTTTCTCATTGTTAGACTATTTTAGTATTCAAGGTCTTTCTGATGTAATAGAAGCTACCAGATTACACAAACATCAGCAGTAAGATGGAAGAGGACTTTCGAGTGACCTCTAACTCCCAAGTGTATTTGGGGTAACTCCACAGAGAAATTATAGTAAACTGATGATAATTTGCTTATCTATTCACAATCTCCTCCCTATAATGAAACCCTTAACAGCCTTGCCTTGCTAGAGCATTCCTCAACCAAATCAATCATGATGGGGGACATGTTTGCGCTCTGTTATCCTAGTCAGAATATGTGTGCGGACTCGTGGGTCAGGTGGGGCTTATGTTCTTTGGCTGTTACATATGATCTAAATCACATGGTCTGACTGTAATTGTAGCACATCTGTATATTTAGATCGAGTTCATTGGTTAGATGTTGCCATGTTGGTATACAACTTTAAAAATGATTTGGAATTCATGGTGTTGTACTGCTGCTATCTCTCGACTATAAAGCACACAAATTTGAGGTGAAGAAAGTAATTGATTCATTACCAATTTTTATTTTATGGAGTTTCTGTTAACCCTGGGCCAATCAGGGACCAACAATGGACCATGTAGTTCAAGCTCATAAATGTATTTTGCTTGACCAGTTGCTTATGTTTGCATGACACCACCCTAAAGCTATGATCACACATCCATATCAATATCTCATTTTGCTGTTCTTCCGGAGTAGCCACCCTACAGGCTACTCTTTTGATGTTTGAGCTTCTTTTTATTGTATTTCTCAAATTAGTTATTTTGGTGGCAGATATGTAGTGGAATTGATGAGAACGCAGTTGGAGCCTGCTCGGAACTTGTTTTTGCGCCAATAGATGAAATGTTTCCTGATGATGCTCCCTTGCTCCCTTCTGGGTTCCGTATTATTCCGCTTGATTCAAAACCAGTAAGTTTGAGTTATTGAATTGGCTTAGATTCCGAAACACATGAACGATGTCTGCTGTATTAGTATCAACTCCAAATTGAAATCAAAGGATAATATGACATAGTATCCGTGGTTAAATGTCGCTGTTATCTTTCTTTATCAATTTCAAATTGATTATTGTCTCACTCAGCATTGCCCGACTCAGGAAAATGCAACAAATCGGACACTTGACTTAACTACTAGTCTTGAAGTGGGTCCATCGACAAACCAGGGAGCCTCTGACGCGACAACTTCTGGTAGTACTCGTTCTGTGTTGACCATTGCCTTGCAGCTCCCATTTGAAAGTAGCCTTCAGGAAAATGTTGCAACAATGGCTCGTCAATATGTTCGTAGTGTGATATCCTCTGTGCAAAGGGTTGCCATGGCCATAACACCTTCAGGCTTTACTCCTACAGTGGGACCCAAATTGTCCCCGGGTTCTCCTGAGGCGCTGACCTTGGCTCATTGGATCTGTCGAAGTTATAGGTAGGTCATTGCAGTGTCATCTATGTAAATTGGAAACGACTTAAAGCTGGCACTCATCCTGTTTTGTGGCTATTTTCTATTTCTGCAGCTACCACATGGGAACGGAGTTGCTTCGAACATCTACAGCTACCGATGAAACAGTATTGAAGCATCTCTGGCATCACCAGGATGCCATTTTGTGCTGCTCGTTGAAGGTATGATCCCCGTAACATTGGGAGAATGTTCTCTTTATTGTTGTATCACTGGAACTTGTTGCATGGCCTTCCTTTATCTTCCCTGGGTCTGGTTTAACCGTTTAAGGTACATGTTTGACGTCAGAAGAAATTTGCATTCTGTACTGTCAAAGCCAAAACTTGTAATTTGCACATGTTCCATGAATAGGGTTGTTGGGAATTAAATGAAGCTAATCCTACGTCATATAGCTCTAATTAGTGATTACATGGTTTTCTCCATTGCAGTCTCTCCCAGTTCTCATCTTTGCAAACCAAGCGGGGCTGGATATGCTGGAGACAACTTTAGTGGCTCTACAAGACGTGTCCTTGGATAAAATATTCGATGATTCAGGGCGAAAGTCACTGTGTGCCGAATTCCCTAAGATAATGCAACAGGTAATAAGCAAACTCATGCTTCCTTTATCATCATATTGGCTTCGTAATGCAGGGAGTCTAAAAGTTCCTTTGTTCCAGGGGTTCGCATGCTTGCCTGCTGGGACATGCATGTCCACAATGGGTCGTCATGTTACATTTGACCAAGCAATTGCATGGAAAGTCTTTGCTGGAGATGAGACTACCGTCCATTGTCTTGCTTTCACTTTCGTCAACTGGTCTTTTGTGTGAAACATCATCCTTCTTAAACACCACTCCATTCACATGTACCTCATTGTTTGTTTCTTTAGCAGTCGTAGGGCAAAGGAATGCACCAGCAGGCGTTTAAACTTTGTTCGGGATAGTCATGTGTACCCGGAATTCTCTTTTTGTAACATCCAACTCAGCCTGGTTCACCTTTTAGTAATTTATGGAGACATGTCAAAAGTTTCGGAAACTTACTCAACTCTGAGCCGATGAAGCTGCTCTGTTCTATTTCGAACCCCCCCTCCCTTCGTAGGGAAGCGTAGCCTTACTCTAAAGCCAGCGGATGCACATGCGCTTGATGTATTAATGATCGGTAGATCGGATCCTGGGAACTAGAGTCCCTGGTGAATCAATGACAAAAGTGGGTTTGGCATTAATTGGAAGCTGTTACTTACTTTCTGGTGATGCAACGAGAAGAAATGAAAAGAGAAGCAGGTGTGTGTATGTGTGTGAAAGACAAGACCGGTCAATCTAACATTTAGTGTGAGCAGAAGGGATCAGAGATAGACCCCTGCAAAGTGCATGCACACAAAGTCTGACCAAATTTTCTGCTTTTGGCATCATTCCACTGTTCAACTTTGTTGGTCGTCTCGTCTCCTCACTCTCTCTCTTGTCAATAGCCAACACAGCTGTGTTTTTTCAGAGTAACAACAGTGGTTTAGGTTCGCAGTTGGGTACTAGACCTAGCAGGGCTTGCACGGATTTTTTAAGGGTAGCATTAAATCCATGGCTCAAACCAACCCTTCATCGGTTAATTATCTCAAGAGCGTCTCATCGTGTGAACTACGCTCTTGATACAATCGTACACAGAAGGGTTACTTTGGAGCGCGGAAACATCAAACGTTAACCCAAGCCTTTGTATTTATCAGTTTTTGTGCATACACCGTATAAGTTGAGACATACTGTATATTGAGTGATGAATGAATTTCGACTAAGAATAATTGAACTAGGGGGGGGGGGTAGTCAACTCCTAATGTTTTTGATAGCAAAACTATACTGTTTTTGGACGTCAAAAAAAAAAAGGTACACTTGCAATCTCATTTTGGGACGTTGTTTCAAGTACTATGGTCACATGTTTAAAGGATTGATAACATAATACAGCGTGGTCGTGATTAAAGGTCGTCCAACACTACACATTGACACGTTTTGTTTCATTTTTAGGAGACGCAAAGAGTAGTATACATTAATACGAAAAACTGAGATTCAAGTATAAGACCATTGTGTGCCTAAAACCTCAAAACAGTGAATGGTCAAGTGGTTGGAGGTGGAGCTTCGTTGCTTTGAGGTGTTACGTTCAAGTGTTCAACTCCTATCTGTAGCTCTCATGGAAGGACGGATCCCCTTTTTGTATCGATTAAACCTCTAACTCCTCGTCGGACCGGACATGCATAGTATGACTGTACGAGGCATGAGCCTATGAGGTCCAAGCTATGGGCCCAAACTTGCCTGTTTGTTTAGATTCAGCTTCCAATTGAAGAATGCATTCGCCACAAGTAGCCAACAATGTTAGACCTAATGACCTACCAGTCTACCACCACTAGCACTAAAAACACAAATGTCACAGCGATAGCCGGTCAAAGTCAAACTGGTTCAACCAGGGGTCAAATATAAGCGGGGTCTAATCTAGCCTACCTCAAGAAGACATCTTTTTTCTTTTCTTCTTTTGACAGCCTGAAAGAAAAGAACCCACCCAAGAAGACTTACAAACAGCGCAATTAAGTTTCAAATTCTCGGCTGTATTTGAAAGAACACTGATATGTGGCTGGCTTCAGGTCGAGGGAAGATTAGAACAGTTAGACGAGATACCATGCATTCCTGTACAACTCGTATTGCATGATTACATCCCACCAGGGAAGTGATTTTCCATTTGAGCTCATAAGCCAGGATCCGGGGAATTTCATGCTTAAATATGAACATTTTCCAGTTCTATGTCTCAACACTGTAACAGCATCTTGAATAACACCGCCACCATAACATCAAAACACGCTACAATATCTCGCCTGGCAGAAGACTGCTGACCATATCTAAATGTTGCAGCAGAATAAAGCAGGTAGAGAACAAAATTGATTCTCCAAATTTAGCAGAAACAAGCTCAATTTACATACGCTATACACACAGGCCCTTGTATGTTTTGGCTCTAATCTACATCTGTGCACCTGGAAGGCGAAAGTCTAATTTGGCCTTTCAACAGATATTCATTTGTTGTCATCTAGATGCTATAGACCAGAAATTCAACAGAAAAGAAGGCAAAGCAGCAAACCAAGTCATAAAGGCCATTCCTGTTGAAGTTTCAAACTGAACGCAGTGGTTCTTTCCACAGCTATCAAGGTCATTGCCAATGAGGACAGTTATACCAGCAGAAGCACAGGCTGCGGCAAATATAAGCGTTGAAGTGATCTGCAAAAAGTATATGATAAAGCTTAAAAAAAAGAGACATAAAAAAGGTAGAGAAGACATAAAACAGCAATTCTTCCAAAATACCAGTGTGGAACTTTATTAACCTAATAGGGTTAAGAATCTTTTACAAGAAAAACAATAGTAGGGAACTCTTAGATTCGAGTGCCAGGGATTAAAAAGACTGTTATCCAAAACTGCACTCTGCTTCGTATCCGTTGTAAAGCAGTATGGCTTTCAAATCAACAATACACTATCCTCGGCATCGGGAACATGCAGGCACAGTGATAACAAGTATGGCCATGTATGAGCTAAAAAATTTCAACTAAGTTTAGAGGGACACACTACAGGTTGCAGTTATTGAACCCAAGCATACACACATAGCAGATACAACCTGGATGATTCATCTGAAAGGAGTACCGTAGCAGGCTTTAAAGATTAATGCCAAGCTAGATTTCAAAACGTATAGACAATTGAACAATGTGGAGGAACATCCACTTATAGAAGAGTTGAAGCCTCAAAGTATAAAGAATTACAAAATAACCAAGCCATTTTAGCACTTCAGGTGTTGTATCTATCACGTCTACAGAAACTTCAGAGGTCTACAGATGCACAATCAGGCAAGCATAAGGTTGCTAATAGAAGAGTACCATCAATGACGATTTGAAAATTTGCAACAGTACAAAAGAAAGCAAGACCAATGCTTCAAATGACAAACCGGTTACCAGGCAGAATAAGAGATAGCAGTCATCGTCTTACCCCATCACCAGCAGCTAACAAGCTGACAACATGGTAATGTCGAAAGCTACGTCTGACTAAAATAGCATAAATATCAAGCACTGCTAAAGAAAGACTCCAAATAATCTGTAGGCCAGCTGCAGCAACAAGGTACCTCGAAAATAGAAAACAGAGGCTTCATTAAACAGAAATTCAGAAGATTAGGAAAAGTAAACAATGGCCATATGATCAAGCCAAATATCTCAAGTATGTACAAGTATTTAAATTATAACTAGATTATTGAAGTTAGTAGAATCAGTAAAAGACTAAAATCCGCTGAGTGTCTGGTCAAAGTAAAATAGTCTTTAAGCTGAACTGACAGAGTACAGTGCCACTGTAAAAGAAATAGTTTCCAAGTGCATGTATATTACCAATTAAACCTAATTCGATAAGCTGGAGAAACAGCAAAAATGTGTTGTGGAAGTGTCACTAAGAGGAATGACAAATGTCAACAGTAATTCTTATCTACTCCAACAAAATTTAATGTTTTGATAATGCACAATTGTACACCCTTCCAACAGAAGGCCATTTTGCTGTAATGCCCCCAAGTCTACTGCTAACTAGACAAAAACATCGTGCATAAACACAAGAAACGCCATCCAATCCTAGACCCATTAATACAGAGTTATCAATCTTTACAGAACCTCTCTATGTTCTGGCTCAAAGTCTCAGCCTAAACATAGCCTCACCATGTTTCCAGTGAACGTAGATGTCTTTTCAATCTTCATAATCAGAAGATATATGGCATCTTTAGGCTCGTTCCTAAACTTACTTAAAACGCAGCCATACTTCTACAATCCACAGGGACAGCCTAACCTCAAAAGTACCAGATGAAGACCAAAAAATATCTACTAAGTGGAGCAGATGGAGGATCACCATAATGCATCACTGTGCTTATGTATACTATCTCAGAAGGTATACAGGGAGTTCATATCATCTTAAGTAGTTAATTGTATTCGAAATTCTCTATCAGGTGTTCAGCCACAATCTTTCTGACCATTTGCAACTGGTCAGATAATTTCTCTAAGAGTAAGAAAGTCACTTATCACCAAGACTCAGATGGAAAGTAATTTTTCTTGATGGTTACCAAACCAAAGGTGCAAAACATAAGCTAAAGGATTTACAAGTTCATTGCTTCAAATAAATTCATTATACCTTCATCTAAGAGTGATAAATACACCACTAACCCAGGCTCCAATATAACAAATATTGTTGACTCGCAACTTACCAAAACCCAAGCTCATAAGATTAGGGGAAAGGACTACAAGTGTTCTAATAACCCAAGTTATGGCTTGCTTTGCTCTAATACCCGAAAACCATTAGTCCTGAGCATCTACATCTCTAGAAGCTAAAACTAACGAGCTTTCACATGCATTTTCTGAGCTGTCAATTCTAAATTTCTAACCTTACAAACGTACCACATACTGTTATACTCTAATACTATTGATCTGCAGTCTCCTATTTGAAGACACTCCTTGCTTGTTTCGTATCTGCTTTGCTTTGTAAGAAAGATCCAATTTGCAAACATACTACAATTATATCATAGTAAAGCATAATCTAGGAGGCCTGAGACCCGGAAGAACATAAAGAAGATTATACAATCAAGCTTTCTATATTTAACAATGACTTATACAATGCAAAGTCTAGTAACTCCATATTTGCGATTAAGCCTTTAATGCCCTCGTCCAAGCCCTAGCGTTCCAATCTGTAAGGCAAGTCAAAGGAAGGACTCTGAAGGAGATTTTTTTACAAATTGAGAACCACTAGAAATCAACATCCACATATATGTGAGGATACAAAATCTTCCACAAGCTAACCAGTTGCATTTACAATCGCCTTGGCACAAGGGAGGTGGAACTCAGGTTCAAAAATAAATATTATTTCATTTTCAACCCTTCCTCCGACTCCATAACCAACAATGCCAAACAGACCCCTGCCAGTCAATCTCCTCTCTTTCTATCTAAGCACCTATATCAACGCATTGTAATAGGGACTTTCAATTCAGAGATCTTTAAATGGAATCTTGTTATGCTTTTAGGAGCGCGTTGAAGGGAAAAGCCGAAGAAAACCTACAAACTATAGGTTAAAAACATCAAATCTTCTAATTCGCAGTTTGCGCCATCCAAAACTAGTAACTTTATCTAGGTACCAAATACACTGGAAATGATTTTTGGAGTCCATGTGATGGCAGTCACTAGTCGAAAGTTATGTCAGTTTAGCTTGACACCCAAGACACAGAACGGCCATAGCTCCCAGAAACGCGTCCTAGATAAAACAGAATACCCAGAATTCTTTAAAAAAAAAAATTGGAGCTAGCTACTTGTGACTTCAGAATTGGAATGGAAGAAATGACAGACATGAACATGGAACTTATAGTCTGTGAGACTAACATTGTTTTGGAATGAGAAAATATGAATAACTAGTCATCTCAGATTACAAGAATTGGCAAGAGAGTTGACAGATATGTGATTGCATTACCTATCATGATGTAATCAGAAACGTTTCTATGAGACAATATTAAAATAAGCTTATGGTCTCAAAAAAATAAAAAATATAGGGTTATGGCCAAGAACATTTCAAGGTAATGAGTTTAAACTTTAAGACGTGATATTTAAAATTTTCTGTTCTTGAATTAGTTTGACAGTTCTCACCTTCATCTCAAAACCTCACCCTTGTATAGCAACAACAAGTGAACATCAAACATATGGACCAAATGTAACACTACCATTTTGGTCCGATCCAAACAAAAGAAACCTTTATTCTGACAAAAAGAAAAAGAAAAAAAGGAAAAAGAATTGTGAACTTACATGCTTCATCTTTGTTTGGAATTGTTTATTTATTTCATTGGTCAGAAGCAATTCTCAATTGACATTTCTCTGTGTTTTTACAGGAGTTCAAATATAGGGGTAAGGCTACGTACATCACGCACCTCTTACCTTGCCATAGGCTGGAACATTTAAGAATTATTTGGCACTTAAAGATAATTGCTCGCCATTGTCTGCAATTGCTTATTTCCTTTCATGATTCCTTGTGCAAAGTGAAGTGACTTGTTTTGGATCCGAGGGAGAACAAGTATTTGTGCTATAAGGTAACACACTTACCTTCTTTTCACTAAGTACTTGCAAGGGGGGTCTTGGAAGAAACGAACATATAACAGAAGCTTTCCTCTCAATTAACATAAAGCATGAATCTCGCTTAAGAAGAGAATAGGATTAGCCTATCGGAAAGACGGGTAATAATGGTAACAAATAATTACAAACGAGAAATGGATCCAATGTCGTTTTGACTCTTGCTTAATCAACTACATGTGGTTATGTGGAACGTTGTGTGGCAACATGGTTTCGTTTAACCTTAAAGCGGTGCTATGAAGCATGAGCTATAGGGCAAAACAGACATAAATAAGATACACATGGAGTTGAGAATGCGCCTTCTGTATCAATAGAATAAGCATCAACCAAAACGACAACTTTAAACAAATTCTTGGCAGTAGTTTAATATGTAGGCAGAGTGACTCAATGTGTGGCAATTGATCGCTCAAAATATTTACTTATTGAGAACATTACGATGTATCTTATGATCAAGTTGCCTAGCAATTTTTGGGCATCATCCTATTCTTTTCTTCTGCCCTCCTCAAGAAATAATGGGTTGGTGTGCACTTAAAAGAACTAGCTGGTAAAAATAGACAAATGTCGCGTTTCTCAATTATAGAAAGCATTTC
Source organism: Spergularia bocconei (assembly GCA_963457585.1). Lineage (NCBI taxonomy): Eukaryota > Viridiplantae > Streptophyta > Magnoliopsida > Caryophyllales > Caryophyllaceae > Spergularia > Spergularia bocconei. Next base: position 12,304,886 of record OY734959.1, read on the forward strand.
CATCATGACATGCTGCATACCGTCAAGTATCAGATTCAACTCAACTACTAAAAGCCTCACATTTACAAAGGTAAACATCAGCCTTTCCAAAGAAGAAGCCTCAAAACATCGTAATGAACAAACTTAGAACCCAACTCGTACTTCAAAATCGGATTTCATGGAGAACTTGACCATCACAACTCAACCCTTTCAACCCCAACTCAAAAACAATACTTCAGCAATTACGAAACTCAAAAACTACCACCAGTCCACCACCAACTGATGATAGGCCATCAATTCCTCAACAGTCCACACTACCTAAGTTAGAAATTCGTCCACGACAAGCACAAATACATACAGATCCTCCGAATTAACTCAATCATCGTCCAATACCTGAATTACAGAGGCCATCAACTACTCCGCACTACCTAGGTCAGAAATTCATCCCGGACGAGCACAACAAGATACAGATCCCCCAAAATTAACTCAATCAATAGTAGTCCGATACCTTAATCACCACAGCTAGCTTACTAAAGAAGCTAACAGAGCAAAATCCCAACCACCCATTTCGCAATTCCTCAATCCACAAAGAACAACCCAAACAACACAGTAACTAATAACCAAAAAGATCAAATACCCACAAACCCAGAACAGAAAAATCACACATAAACCTAATTATTATCGAATTGGGCATAAAAAAAATCGAATCCAACCAAAACAAATCAGCAAGAAAAACCCACAATAAATGATAAAAATAACAGCAAAATCAGTAAGAAATGATGCAGAAATTACCGGAAAGCAGTGACAGAGGGGAAATCGGAGGTGGTGGACATAATAAGGAGGGCACCAATAGCAAAGAAGGATTGAAAGAGACGCAAGGCGAGGCCACCGGGAGTTCCAGGCATGCCTTGGAAGTCTTTCATACGCAACCGAGGTGGCGCAGCATCTCCGCCGCCGTTCTCGATCGACAGTGGCGGCGCTTCAACTGGGTGCACCGCCGGACGGCTCATGTTTTCCCAGGTGGACGGAGTTACTGGGCTCCAATTGCATACAAAGGATTAGTTCTCTTAGTTTGGAAGTGGTACTTGTTGCTTAAACATGACTCAAGAGTTTGAGTTGTGACTTGTGATTGTGGAGTGATCGAAGAGAGGGAGTTGAGTGTTTTTCACCTCTAAACTCTCGAGGATTCAAGCTAACAAAAGTTGACACAAATACGATGAAAACTTAACGAGTTTGGGTCAAAGTACATATTCAAGACAATCAAATGCGAAATGATGCTCTTCAGGTCGACATTGTTGATATTGTGACTAGAAAGGTCGCAATTAGGCCTGGGCAACGGGGCAGGCCCCCGTTAAGAGGGTCGAAGCCCAACCTATTAATTAACGGGGCGGGTCGGAGAAGGGTCAGGCCCTTTAAGAAACGACGCGGGCCTGGCCCTTTAAAAAAACAAAAACACGGCCCAAAATTAAAAAAACAAACACAGCCCAAAAAAAAAAAAAAAAAAAAACAAACTTCAATACAATGTTGGCGAGCCTCCAGTGTTCTTGTCCACTCTCCAAATTCTTTCCTTCGTCTGAATCACACAAAATTCATTCCTTCGTCTGAATCGTCTCCACTCTCCAGTGTTCTTCCCCAAAATCACACATCTAAAATCATACATCTAAAATCATACGAACCAAAATCATACATCTAAAATCCCTAATCTTCTTCAATACTCCACCTTACAAAATCTCACACCCACAAATTTTATATACGAAAGTGTTGAATCATGAAAAAGTATTAATCTTTGGGTATTTTCGATTGATTTACAAAGTGGGTATTCATTAATTTTCATTAATATTTGGGGAAGAAGATAAAGTTGCTGGCTTTCGATTGATTTACTCCTGGTAATTTTTAATCATTTCAATTGAAATTTATCATCTTTGAACTTTATTTGATTATTGGCTTTTGTTTGATTATTGGATTGTTTGTTTGATGTTGTTGATTGATGTTTTTTTTTATTTGATAATATTGTGTTGTATTTGTTTGATTTAATTCGAATTTTCATGATTGAATATTTTGATTTGATGTTGTTTTTAGTGAAACAGAGTATTGAGTTGTGATTTTTACTGTATGAATTGAATTTGTTGAGTTTTAATTAAGTTTTTTAGGGTTAGGGTTTAGTATTTGTGAATTAAGTGCGAATTTATTTCAATTTTTCGGTTCTGTAGCAATTAGATGAAATTGGTGGTTATTGAAATCTTTAGGTGTTGTTATTAGGTTAATTGATGTTAGTAGGAGGTAAAGTTTTGATGTTTTGTTGTGGTTACGAATTACGATTGTCGAAAAGGCGAAAAACCGAGTGATTGGTAGTGTTTGAGTGTTGCGTGATTAGGAATTTAAGATTGTTTTAGGTGTTGTTAGTTGGAAACTTGAAATTAGGAGGTACTATATAGGAATAAAATCTTTGAATAAATTCGTTTTTTTTTTATAGAATGTATGTGAGAGGCAGTGTATATTTATGTGAGAGGCAGTGTCTATTTATAGAATGTATGTGAGAGGCAGTGTCTTATAATTAGTTTTGTGTTTGCTATAGGTAAGGCTTGATTGAACATAGAGAGTCAATCAACAGAGAATTCAATTCTCGTTGATGATGGGTTTAGTGAGTACACGGTGAATTCTGGTTCAAAGAGGAAAAAAACATCAAAAGTGTGGAATGAACTAACTGAGGGTATAAACGAATCAGGTGAGAAAGTTGCTATTTGTACTTATTGTGGCTTGAAATTGATTGATGGTCCTTCTAAAGGTACTTCTCACCTTAAGCGTCATTTGGAACGATGTCCGAAAAGGCCCGAGGGTCTTGTAATTGGTCGTAATTGTGAGAATAATCAAGAATTTGTGTTTGACATGCATGAATTAAGAAAAGCAATTGTGCTATTTGTTGTTGAGGGAGGACATGCATTTTCAATTGTAGAGGAGAAAGGTTTTCGGCGTATGATGTATAAAACCACTCCACACTTTGTGCCATTTAGTAGAAGAACAGCCACTAGAGATTTATTTATGTTCTATGTATCTTATAGGCACAAGTTGATGAATACTTTAGTGTTGTCTGCTGGACGTATTTGTTTTACCACTGATAATTGGAATTCTTCTCATTCATGGCAACATTATATTTGCATCACTGCTCACTTTGTTGATTCGGAATGGAAATTGCAAAAACGTATACTAAGGTTTAGGGCTTTAGTTCCTCCATATGATGGTGAAAGTATTGCCAATGAGATCTATATGTTTTTATGTCAGTGGCATCTAGAACGTAGAGTTTTGACTTTCACGGTTGACAATACTTCTTATAATGATTCCATGATTAACCATTTACGAGATCGTCTCCTTCAAAGAGGGACGTTGGTTGGCAATGGTTGTTTTTTGCACATAAGGTGTTGTGCACATATTGTGAATTTGATTGTTAAATCTGGATTAGACTCTATAAAAAGCATTTTGGATAAGATTATATTATTAGTGAAATCGATCAAGAAATCTTCTAAAAGAAGCAAAGATTTCTATGAGACAGCGGATAAGATGTGTCATTTGGAGACAAGGAGGAAATTGAGCTTAGATATGGAAGTGCGATGGAACTCGACATATAAAATGCTCGATAACGTGTTTTACTACAAAGAAGTATTTTTGTATGTGGGATCATCCAATTCTTCTTTTAAAGCTTTTGTGCCAACGGAAGATGAATGGTATAAGTTAAATGTAATTCACAAGTTTTTGAAGGTTTTTTACGAGGTCACATGTATGTTCTCTAGTGTTAAAGAGCCTACTTCCAATGTTTATTTCAAAGGAGCTTGTATGATCCATGTTCGGTTACTTGAGGCGCTAGATAGCCCGGATTATTTTCTTGTTGATATAGTAAGGCCGATGATGGAGAAATTTAACAAGTATTCGTCGGAATATAATGTTCATTTATCATGTGCCGCAATTCTTGATCCAAGGTTTAAAGTGGACTTTGTGGAATATAGTTTCACTAAAATTTTTGGGGTGGAAGAAGCGGTGCGACGAGTTGATAATATATTGGATACCCTTAAGGCCTTGTATGATGAGTATAAAACATCTTTGGGTGTGTCGGCTCTTAGTCCACCTGCTCCAAGAGTGCAACAAGATAACTTATTTGAGGATTATTCAAGTTTTAGGGGAAGGAGGTCTAGGAGGGTGACAAGGAGGTCACAACTTGAATTGTACTTAGAAGAGGATCCCCTTGGGTTGACTTTGGAGTTAGATGTTTTGGAGTATTGGCACCAAAATTCAGTGAGATTTCCTGTGCTTTCCAATCTTGCTCGTGATATGTTGACTATCCCAGTTTCTAGTGTCGCGTCCGAATCCGCTTTTAGTGTTGGAGGGAAAACTATTTCTCTGGCTCGAAGTTCTCTGGCCTCAAAGACTATTCAAGCACTCGTGTGTGTTCAAGATTGGCGTCGTGCCGAGGATGACACTTCTAGCCAATTTGATTTGCTTGAGGAGGGTGATAGTGATGATGATATCGACGAGGAGGATGATAATCTAGGCCTATTTGAATAGAGGTAAACAAATTTTTTTCTGGTTAAATTTTAGTTGGTATTTGTGGTTGTTTGATTTCTTCGAGTTGATTATGTTTCTCGAAGGTAATGATGCGGAAGTGGTATTCTGCTAACATAATTCTGATAGTTGGGATCGCTGATGTATAAGTGCCCATATTGTGTTTTCTGGTTTGTGCTTTTTAGCAGTAATCAGAGAAAGAGAGAGGGGTAATCCTGGGAGCGGTCTTAACCGATCGACTACGAGATTACAACCCCGAGACACCGAACAAATTCCCTACCCCATGGCCTTTCGCCTCTGAAAGCGTCCTTCCTTCTCAGAAGGCTTACTGCTTTTTGGTTGTTGCAAGGGAATAGCTTTCCGGTTGTCCGCGAGCCTGTGTAATAGTAATAGCCCCCAGAGCCCCATGGTTAGTGATTTTAGACTGGCTTCTTTTTCCTCCATTCGCAGTTTGACCCCAGGTCCTCCTGAGGAGAAGTTTGATTTCAAACCCCGGTTCGAACAAGAGGAGTACGCCATGCTAATGTTGAGTTTGATCTATTACTTGAAGTTTCTAATAATGCAAGCTTTTGGGTCAAGTGTGTAGTAGCAGTAGCCAGTTGTATAATCTGAATGTCACACTTTGGACCATTGTAATACTATTGTGTCTAACTTTGGAAGTGAGTCCAGATGCAGAAAACTTCGATGTGTGTTTTGAAAGGACGGAATGCAGGTGCTTTCTTGCTGACTTGTTGCTGTGAATCATACTGAATGTCAACTATATTGATGTGCCTCTTGAATTATTTCGCTTGAAACGGCATGATGGATGTGTGATCTTCCTACGCTGTATTGCAACTTTATATCTTGTATACAGACCTGAATATTGTGTGTAAAAAGGCACAAATTCGTAATGTCGTGATATAGACCTCCAAATCTCCAATTTTCTAATGCGCCGGGCCGGGCCGGGCTAAAACTGACCCGTGACCCGGCCCGGCCCGTTTCGAATATGTATGACCCGGGCCCGCCCCGGCCCGTTGCCCAGGTCTAGTCGCAATGATCGAGTCTCGGGAATTGATAGATGGCGTTGGGGATGTATGTGGAGAAAACATAAGATAGGAGAAATGATTTCGGGTTTTTTGTTTGCTTGATGTTTGTCTTATTTACTAATTACTTTTAGGTAGCGTTTGGGAACGCGTAATTCATTTTTTTTCTAGAATTGAAATCGAGGATTTGTATTCTAAATTTCAATTCCAAATCCAATTCCGAAGTTATGTTAGGGTAACCTTAGAATTGAATTTATAACAACCCCCCTCCCCTCCCCACGCACCACCTGCCACTATAGCTGTACAATGGGCAGGGCAGCCCAAGGGGCCCTTTAGCCCGCCGTTATAAATATAAGTCCAGCCCATTTTACGTAAATATGGGTAGGGCTGATTTGGGCTTTCTCCAAAAGGGTTGGACTGTGGGCTGTCCATATAACCCATACTACCCACAAAACCCATTTAGCAATAAAGAAATAAAAAAAAAAAAAAAAAAAACATTTTTTCTGCACTACTATTCTATCGCACAACAATTCATTTTCTCATCGTTGCTCACTTCCTCTCTCCGACCATACTCGTCGTCCCTATTTTACCGCCGCTGAATCGCCGCCGCCGCATCGCCGCCACCGTATTTCCATCATCGCACGATTTTGTTAAGGTATCAACTCCGTAATTTTATTTCTCTATTTTAAAATAACCCTAAATCGATTTGGAGAAAATGATTTGGGTAAATTTTTGGGTGAATTGGCAACTTAGTAATAGTGACTAGTTCCATGATTCTTTGGCAATTGGTTGCAAGAGTAATGGAGTTACTGTACATCAGTAATTATGGATGCCAAACGTGATGGCTCATGTTGCTTTACTGTTTGAGCTAGTACTCGTAGAGTCGTAGAGCTAGTATTCGTTTTCGTAATTTAAAAAAAAACTGTATAAAAATGTTTCAGGCCCATGGGCCGGCCCAATCCAGCCCATAATAATATGGGCCGGCCCAGCCCAGTCCATAGATATTTTATAGGAGCCCACACCCAGCCCACCTTTTTAAAGCCCAGCCCACCCGTTATACAGCTCTACCTGCCACCACTAGTCTTACACCGCCACCCACACCGCCGTCGCTAATCCATTGGCCTCAACTCGGCCCCATGATGATTTGCTACCACTAAATTAAAGCTTCAAGAATGTCAAGAGGAGGGAGAGAGAGAGAGAGTGAAAGTGAGGGTGGAGAGAGAGAGAGTGAAAGTGAGGGTGGAGAGAGGGCTGTGGTCGACCAACGCCGGGGCGCAGAGTTCTTGCGGAGGCTCCCGGCAAAAGGTAGGAGGTGGAGGAAAGCCATCGGAGATGACGGGAACGCGGGCCTGCCGTGGAGATGTTGGGTGGAAGTAGAGAGGAGAGATATATAGTGGAGGCGTGAGGATGGCTGGGTCTGGTGTGCGCCGCCATCGGTAGCACCCACGGTGCGATAGGAAGGGCTTTCGGTTCTTTTTACCCTCTTATTTGTGGAGGAGCGAGGTGAATGGCCGCCGCGGCGGTGGTGGAGCATGGTGGCTGCAGGTGGTCAGAGGAGGGAGCTTGGGAGGATGGGGGAGGTAAGAGAAGAAAAAGAATTGAAATGACTAGGTTTTTAATGCCATTTGAGATTGGACCCTTTTACACTATCATGGAATTGAGGTGGAATTAGGCCAATTCCAATTCCAAATTCTTGGAGTTTCCAAACACTTTGATTGACCCAATTCCAGAATTCCATTCCAAATTCTAATTCCCAAACATAGCATAGTGTTTTGGGAGATTTACTAGTTATTACTTTCCTAATCTCATTAGGTCTTTTGGTAAGGCTGCAAATATATAAAAATCACTTTCTCTAGCCTATTTTGGGGGAAGGGAATTAGTGAGAGATCCACACAAAGAGAGTTCTTAGACTAGTAGATCTAGAGAATTGCTCAATTCATATTGTATCTGTAATTTCGATCCCCACCATAGTGAAATTGATTACTAGCCTCTGTGGACGTAGCTATCACGTTGATAGTGAACCACATTAAATCTTGTTGTGGTCTTTTGTATTGTTATTTGTTATGGTTCTTATACGCTTCCGAACTTTGCGCCAAATTGCACAACAATTGGCATCAAAGCTTCAGGTAGGAGATCCTTGGGAAGAACGATGGGCGGTGCGATGATAGCTGCGAAGATTGACAAGTTTTCAGGTAGGAATAATTTTAGTCTATGGCAGATAAATATGAGGGCTTTGCTTAAGCAGAAAGGCTTATGGTTACCTCTTGCCGAAAAAGACGAGGATGATAAGAAGACAGTAACTTTGGGCAAGCTTACCGAGTATGATCTGGAAGTCATGGAGGAGGAAGCTCACTCCACCATCTTACTATGTTTGGAGGACGATGTCATCAGAAAAGTGACCGAAGAAGATACCACGATTAAACTGTGGAAAAAGCTCGAGTCTTTATACATGAAGAAGTCATTCACCAACAAGTTGTTGTTGAAACAGAGGTTGTTTTCCCTAAAGATGGAGAAAGGTACGTTGCTTAGAGATCATCTAGATAAACTAAACTCTATATTGCTAGACCTACGAAATATAGGAGTTAAAGTTGAGGATGAAGATGCTGCTCTTATTCTGCTGGTGTCTTTGTCTTTGTCATATGAGAATTTTGTGGATTCGCTTGTGGTTAGAAATGACACGTTAACCCTAGAAGAAGTAAAATCATCACTTTTTTTATGCATGGGAGCTATGGGTCTATACTAATTATAAAAGTTCAAGACTCGCAAGAAATTCAGTTTACATCACGTCAACTTCTAGCTGAAATATCTTTATAGTTATTCATTGTTTCGAATAGTAACCAATTGGATAATAAATTCCATCATCTAACATTTCTAAAAAGTGGTCATATGCCTTATTTGATTAAGAAACGAAGGAGATATGGGCGTTTCAAGTTGGAGTGTCCAGTTTCTGCGTGGGTACACAAAGACGACTACTTATGGAATAAGCTCCAACTAAAGCACGTCCAATGAAGCTTTTGTAGATACTAGTTATGTCTTATTAGTTATATGCCTAATAATAAAGGAACCTATGAGGTTTCCGAGTTGTTTTACAAGTTTTAGGAGAGTTTTATAATTCCAGTTGAGTCGAATTTAAGTAAAGATCTTGTAGATCCTTACCTTATTTCATAGAGTCTATTAGTATAAATAGAGAGTCTCATTATATTATTTTAGAAGATTACACAGTATTTTGATTTCTATTAAGAAAACGCCTCAAAAAACGAGAGTATTTTCTCACCAATTCGTTTTGCAATTAATCTAGGTTAGATTGATGGTTTGCAAACCAATTCTTAGGCAAGGATTAATGGCTAGTGGCCTAGTGATTCGTGTTTAAGCATTGAGTTCAAGTCTTGTAGCTGATAGCCCGGAAGAGCTCGTTCATACCCTTTACTTTTAGCATCTAAACACAAGATTAGCATAACTTTGATTAATTCCGCTGCATAAAACTCTAAGTTGAGTATCTTTGGTTTAAGATAAGAATCATTTTTACTAGGGAGTTACGCCAGAAAGCTTCCATGGATATTGTGGAGGATCGTGTTGCAGGTTTAGTAGTAAACGCAGCTGAAGGAAAGGGTCGTTCTAGTGGAAGTAGGAGGAAGTCTAAAACCAAATCTAGAAGCCTTAAGTCCGACGATCGCTGCCATAATTGTAATGAACCTGGTCATTGGTAAAATGATTGTCCTAATTTGAAGAAGAGTGGTTCGGCTTCGATAGCGACAACACAACAATATAATGGCTACAATTCGGACGGGGATTATGCCCTTGTAGCACATGAGAAGGAACACCTAGGTAATAGGTGAGTTCTTGATAGTGGGGCTACTTCACATATGTGTCCTTAGGGCTGGCAAACCCGACCCGATCCGATTCGTTGACCCGATAAGACCCGAAATTGTGGTCAACAAAACCCGACCAGACCCGACCCGATGATGACCCGAACCGACACAACCCGATATGACCCGACCCGAAACGACCCGACCTCCTGTTATCCGACAATGACCCGACTCATAATGCCAAAAATTGAACTGGCGCCCATAAATGGCCATAAGTAAATAAAACCGATTGTGACCCGACCCGATTCGACACAAAATTTACTCGATAAAACCGACCCAAAACCGACCCGAATGTTCATCTGACCCGTTATGACCCAACCCGATACGAACCGACCCGACATAACCCGACCCGGAACCGACCCGACGACCCATTTGCCACCCCTATGTGTCCTAATAGAAAGATGTTCTTGACATATAGTTCGCGTAGGAGTTTGGTTACCATTGGTTATAACTCAGTGTGTGAAAGTGTTGGGATTGGGTCAGTTCGGTTTAGAAATACATGATGGTGTTGCTAGGATTTTCAAGGATGTAGTGCATGTTCTACAACTTAAGAGCAGTCTTATTTCGCTTGGAATCTTAGACTCTTAGGGTTGTAAATTTCAAGGAAGAGGTGGAGTATTGGGGGTGTAGAAGGGTTTGTTAGAGCTGCTTCGTGGTGTAAGATCAAGGGCAGGTTCTTTGTATGAACTACAAGCTAAGGGACGGCATTGACGGGAGAGATGACTAAGGATGTGATATCATCGTCTGAGCATCGTGGACTTGTGGCTATCTTGCCAATAGCCGAGAGGGTCGATAAAGAGGTGAGTCATACTAGACCAGCGAGTTGAAGAGTTCGTCTTGTGTTGAGGATGATCGTGCCAAGAGTGAGGTGGAGGTTGAAGTAGCTCAGTCATTGGTTGGTGCTTTGGATCATCAAGAAGAACAATAAAGGGTATTTCAACGCCGTCAAGGTACTTTGAGGTTCGGTACAATCGATCCTTTCGTACTTAGCTATCCGGTCTTGGACAATGGACTTGATCTAGGGGTCATTGGGTTAAGCGAGGGAGTAGCCGATGGAATGCTCCATGAGGTGGAGCAATCCACTTCTCATTGAGAGAGAAGTTGTCGATGGAATGCTCCAAATTCTTGGAGTTCCAAAACACTTTGATTGACCCAATTCCAGAATTCCATTCCAAATGCTAATTCCCAAACATAACATAGTTTTTTGAGACATTTACTAGTTATTACTTTCCTAATCTCATTAGGTCTTTTGGTAAGGTGGTTAATATATAAAATTCACCTTCTCTAGCCTATTTTTGGGGAAGGGAATTAGTGAGAGAGCCACACAAATAGAGTTCTTAGACTAGTAGATCTAGAGAACTGCTCAATTCATATTGTATCTGTAATTCCGATCCCCACCATAGTGAAATTGATTACTAGCCTGTGTAGACGTAGCTATCACGTTGATAGTGAACCACGTTATATCTTACTGTGATCTATTCTATTGTTGTTTGTTATGGTTCTTATACGCTTCCGAATTTTGCGCCAAATTGCACAACAATTACCAATCTTCATCCAGATTAGCAATTTCCTCCAAATTTCACTAGAGAAAGCACACTTAAAGAAGAGATGAGGGCTCGTTTCTGCTGCTCTTTTACATAAAACACACCTGTTTACCAGAGCCAAGCCTCGCTTACAAATGTTATCAACTGTGGAGAGCTTATTCTGAATTTCTAAGGTGGCTATGCACGAGTGCTTAGGGAGATTAATCCCATTCCATACTATCCTGCTGCCCTTCATTTTTGGGAATTTTTCTCTGAAAAACTCATCGGCTTTTTTGACAAGAAAACTTCTCCTTTTCACTCCAAGTTGCAATCAGTGCTTTGGCATTCTGGAAAGACCCTGTTTTCTCCACTATTTCGTCTCTGATGGTGAGCATACTTGCTAAACCTTTGCATCACTTTGCTTGTGTTTCACCTCCCAAATGCTTGCATTTTTGCAAGTGTATGATGAGATCCAGTGAGACCAAATGTTGCTGATTCCATTGTTAATTACCCAAAGCAACTTTGAGATCAAAGCTTTATTCCAAGCTAGCACTTCTTTTATACCGAAACCCCCTCTTCCCTTGGAGCACAAGAACTAGCCCAACTCTTGTAGATTATCCTTCTCTGACCCTCATCTATATTCCAAAGAAATCCTCTACACATTTTGTTCGGCTTCTTAATAATGCCCTTTGGTAAAAGAACAGCGTTACACCAGTAGTTATTTATGCCAAAAACTACTGAGTCGATGAGTTGGACTTTTCCCGCATATGACAGAAAAATAGAAGACCAGTGTTGCAGATGATTTTTGAGCTTTGCTAGGAGCTGGTCATACATATGGTTCATGATTTTCGCTGAATTCAATGGGATGCCCAAATATCAAAAAGGAAACTTACCCTCTTGGAAAAGAGTTGCTTGGAGCATTTCCTTCTTCAAATCATCATTAATTCTTGAAAAGTAAGTTTCAGTCTTCATAGGGTTAGCTTGGATGCCCAAAATGTCTGAGAAGAAATCCATGGTGTTTATTACAGCCACCAGAGAAGGCACATCTCCTTGAGTAAACACCATAAGGTCATCTGCGAAAGCAAGCCCAATTCTGCTGCATTGAGAAATCCTTTATTTGATAAAGGACTCTGAATCTTCTAGAGAGCATTTCCATGCTTAGGACAAAAAGATATGGAGAGATATGGTCTCCCTATCTAACCCCACACTCTCTTTTGAAAAAATACCTTGACTTGACCCATTGATCTTTAGGGAGTACCATGGGCTCCTAACACATGCCATTGTCCAGTCAACAAATTCTTTTGGAAATCGGTAGATGATAAGATTTTTCTCAATAAAATCCCAACTCAGCGAGTCAAAAGCTTTCCTGATGTCGATTTTCATCAGGCATCTCGAAGATTTGTTCTTTTGATCGTAGCCTTTAACCAGAGTTTGAGATAGAGCAATGTTATCAAAAATTGACCTCCCCTTAGTGAAGATTTCTTGCTCATAACCTATCAATGAATCTAGCACACTCTGTAGTCAATTTGCAATGATCTTGCTCACTGTTTTGTAGACTACAGTACAGCAGGAGATTGGCCTTTAATCTTGCACTGAAGAGGCGTTTTTCTTTTTAGGTATAAGGGTGATTAGAGCTGAACTCCATTGCTTTAACCACCTTTTTGACCTGAAAAAGCTTCTTATGACCTTGCAAAAATCTTGTTCGATTATACCCCAGGTGCTCTTAAAAAACCCTGATGAAACTCTGTCAGGGCCAGGGCTCTTGGTGGAATTTATGCTGAACAAAGCTTTTTTAATTTCCTCATTGGAGATTTCTGAATAGAGGAGCTCTCCTTGGGCTTCAGAGATGGACCTTCCTTCAAATAGGGTATAGTCGAAATCAGCAGCATCTTTCCTAGTTCCAAGCAGTCCCTTGTAGTTGTAGTAATCAACAAATGCATTTGTAATTCCATCCTGGGAGCCTGGGAGGTGTGGAGGTTTCCATTTGCGTCTTTGATACTACCAATTATCCTCATGTGATTTCTTTGCGCAATTCTAGCATAAAAATATTGCGAGCTGCAGTCAACCTCCTTAATATGATTTATTTTGGCTCTTTGACTGAGCATGCTCAATTTTGCTTTATTGAGGGTACAAAACTTATCATTTAACTCCACTTCCTTTCGTTGCAGGTCCGTAGGATTGTTATGCAGGGATTTTTGACAGCTTTCAAGGTCATCCCTGCTCTGATTTACTCTGGAAGTAAGGCTTGAGTCGAATTCCTTGTTAAGCTTTCTCAGCTCCTGTTTAACCAACTGAAGCTTAGAAAAAATCCTATACATTGGAGCTCCATAGACAAGCTTGTTCCAAGCTTCCTCCACAATATTCTTAAACTGTAGGTGATCAATCCAACAGTTCAAAAATGTAAATTGTTTTTGGATGCTAATAGTGTTATCCACATCAACCAAGATGGGAGCATGATCAAAAATCCCAAAAGGCAGGATGGATGAGGTAGAATCTGGAAGAAAGAGCCACTGATGGTTGATGAGAGCCCTATCTAATTTTGACGAGTAACTATCACTGCCCTCCTGTTTATTGCTCCAGGTGAAATCCTGACAGGCTAAAGTCGTATGCCTACAAATATAAAATATCAATGCTAACCTAAAACGTAGTAAAAGGGAAGCAAGGTTCGTATCCACAGAGAACGGTAATTATCAATGTATGTCAAGTAACAAATGGGGGGTTAATGAGTATAAGTGATCAAGTAATCAAAACACAAAAGAGTAATTTGTAGACAAAAGAGGGAAAAGATCTCGGATAATTAATACCCACTATCGTGCACCTAATTGATCCTAGTCATCAACTAATCCTAATTCGTTGAATACTTAGTTGTAGAAATATAATTTCCTATCGTTTCTTAATTGTAGCTAAGAGGAGAGATCAGCCCTACCTAATAGCCCTAATAGGTGTATAACAAAGACTCGCGCCCAAATTCAATCCAACGAAAGCGTGAAGCAATTAAACGATCAACTAAGATTAATAAGATCTAGAGACACGCGGTTTCGATCTTCAATTAATATGTTTATTCTCCCTAACCTAATACCGATCAGCATAGAAATACTAGGCTAGTTGCTACTTGTGAATCAACAATCTAACAATTAGTCCTTAAATTGTGAATCTATCAATATGATAGATCTAGGGCTAATTAGTTTGCAACCTAATCAATCAATAATAACAATGATAGCAAGAGAATAAACAATACTCAAACAAATAAAGGAATTAGAATCAAACTCACAATTGTCGGTGAATAATAGATTCGATTAATAAATCCGAGAAATAGGTCTTTAGCCTTGCATAGTCTTGAAAATAATACAACTTAGGTCTTGAAAACTGAATCATTAAAACTACCGAAATTTTAAAGTTTAAATAGTAAAAGATTACAAAAACGGATTTAGGAAACCCGTCAATACGCGGACGCAGCAGCGGACGAGTCGTCCAATCCGGGACGACTCGTCTGAACTGGGACGAGTCTTCTGGAACTAGACCTGGCAAACTGACCCAGACCCGAACATCCGACCCGAAATACTTGACCCGAACATGCGATTTTGACCCGAATTTGTAATCTGAATTCAACCCGAAACCCGAAATGACCCGACCCGAACCCGAAAATGACCCGAATACTGTTTGACCCGATATTGACGCAACCCGAAACAAACCCGAACTGAAATGACCCAGACCCGAATAATCAAACATTTAAATGAATCGATTGAACAAAAGGGACTTGGATAGCTATATTATATCTTCAAACATCCAATTAGCAATAAAATTTCAAGTTAAGATAATATGAGACAAATTTTGATGTTAATATGTTTAAATTTGAACATTTTAGAATGGTTTGACCCGAATCCGACCCGACCCAAATACGACCCGACCCGAAATTGACCCGTAGTTGATACACCCGAACTAGACCCGACCCAAACCGAAGTAGACCCGAATTATATGACCCGAAAAGTGACCCGACCCGACCCGAACCCGACCCAATTGACCTGTTTGCCAGGTCTATCTGGAACCTTATGTCAAGATTCGCTGAAATCCCTGCATGAGTCGTCTGGAAGTCGTCTGGTTCGGGACGACTCGTCCGCTTCTGGACGAGTCGTCTACCACGGACTGGCTCTGGCGATGTTTTTTAAACGGTCATAACTTCTTTTTTACTTGGCTTGTGAGAACGTGTGACCACTTCCTGGAAAGCTAAGATCATGAACTTTAATATGTCGTTGGTTTCACTGCAAAATTCATAGCCATTTGAATGTTATGAAGTTTCAAAATGACCTTCTGTAATTGGACTAAAAATCCTCCAAACTTGTCCCTAACTTGGCATCTCGCTCCTCAGATCCTCTTTTATCGCCTCATTGTCTTTCCACACACTTGCACGTCAATCTTGAGGCCATAAATACATTCAAAACCACTAATTCTTAAATTAAAGCACAAATAATCAAATAATTGAATTAGCCAATAAACCTATCTAAAAGCTACCATTTAAATGCATAAAAATCCATCTTTTACCACTACTAAGTGGTGTGCATCAAATTCCCCCATGCTTAGACCTTTACTCGTCCTCGAGTATACCAACATCTCCAAATTGTCCTTAAGGTCTTTTGACAAGCAACACGGGCGGAATAAGACATCTACCTATCTCCTCTACTCCGTTTAAGGTATTCATCTTCCTAGTTATGGGTCGTCACGGATGTAATCTCAACGTAACGGTCCCCAACCATCTTATGCATCATAAAACACAACCACAAACAATAACCAAATGGCAAAGGGACCTACAATGCCCTAAATGTCCCTAAGTCGCTCACACACAACACCCTCGTGAGCCTAGGTCCGGAATAACGCCTACGGATCAAAAACTACCTCGATATAGCCACCAATCGCCCCAAACAACCAAGGGACTCGAGGATTTTCTATCCTATCACCGATACTATACAGCCCTACCGAACCTCCTTATATCAGCCAAGAGAGACCTACCCTGACACGACCTTCAAAACACCCTTCTTATGCATCGCCGGTACAGTAGCACACTCAACTCATTTTGCCTAGGCGCCCTTTCAGGTTTTCACCTAGCCTCTCGTTAACTTTTCCAATGCTCACCGACTTACTTTCTTCTCTCGTGTCTTTTCCTAACTTTCTTTTCCGCTCCTCTCTCTTTTCTGACTATCTTCTCTTTTTTTTCCTCTTTTTTCCCTTTTTTTTTTTTGCGAAAATAATAAAATCATGTAAATATAATACAACAAAGATGATGACATCTTCTCCCCCAAGCTTAAACCGAACATTGTCCTCAATGTGAACCACAAAAAAAAATAAAGTAGGACAACAAAAATTAGGGGAAAAGATAAACAAGCGGAAAATATACATTCCTTCTTCATCACTCCTAAAGTATGCAAGAACGAACACCTCCTCCTCATCACAATACTCAAGGCAATGGGCTCATAGAAAATGAAAACAGGGTGTAGAGCCACACTCAACTCACACAATATCCCAAACACCCTCAAGAAAAAGTCGTCACCAATTCACCACACTTTTCCCACAACACCACCATACTCCCTCGTATAACAAAGTCCAAAAATAGATAAAGGACCTCTTCACCACTATCATGTAACACACATACACCAAAATCACAAAGTAGAAGTCAAATCCACCCTCCAAGGACACCATTAATGAAATAAATAAAAATATAGGGTGCAAAGTGGTAAATCATAGATGAGAACAAAGATGGTCTATAGAAACAGGTGAGAAAATTGCGGTGGGAACGACAGGTGAGAATAAGTAGGAGAAGAGAAAAGGGATAGAAAGAATGTATACCTGAGCGTCATCTTTTTTTTTTCCAAACCTACACAAGAAACAAACAAATCAAAAGGAAAAAGAAAATAAAATAAGAAAATACTTGGGTTGCCTCCCAAGAAGCGCACTTGTTTAACGTCGTTGGCTCGACGCATATCATGAGTGTCTTCTTGGATCACCTAGCATAGGTGAAATGACCTGACCTGAGAGCGAAAGAACTCAATGCTTTCGGGAGTTTGTCGAATAAGCTGGCATATATCTCCAAAAATTGACAATAGAAAACGTTAGTGAACAACAACGCATAAATAATAGAGGCCGCAATATCATGTAGCTAGATGAGGATTGTCTTGACCTCTACGCCCAAAACTATCTCCTATGTCACCATTGATATGCTCACTATTCGGTAAGGTGGGAGTAGGGTATAAAAGGGAATGGTGGTTTATAATCCTTGGAGTTTTAGGAACTAACACGGGACATACTCCAATCTTTGGTATGGCTGACTCTTCCTCAAATGGGGAAGTCTCAACTCTATCATCTTCAGTGTCACGCACTCCCAACTCCTCCTCCTCTACATGGACAATATCTCCTTGATCATCCATCATCACATCTAAGGGAACTCTAAGTGATGTATCATCTCGTAAATTGCCAATCAAGGAAGAATCATCCTCAACTCCAACAAGTTCAATCTTATGGTTCATGGAATCTCGTGCCTCCAATCGTACAATTGCAGTAGAAATTTGCCCGAAATGATTCTCCAAGTTTTGGATACTCACTTGGGTTTGTTGTTGGAACTGCATCATACAACTTTGCATAGTGGTCATATTGGAGGCCAACGCACGGATAATTTCCTCCGTAGACATGGACTTAAATTGATCTGGCACGTTACCTCGTGGGGATTGATCAATTTCATGGTCATGACTGACGTGTAATGGTTCCTCCATCTTATCTAACTCTTCAACATGTGAACGATAAGCCATAAACTCAAAGAAATCCCAAATATCAACAAAATTCATAGAAAGAAGTGTTTTGTTGCTCATGTAATTAGCCAATGCACGAGTTCCAGGGTTCATGCCTACCTTAATGACAAGACTTAATCTCCAGTTAGAGAAAACACAACCACGAGATTTCAAATAAGTAGCATACTCCTTAAATCTAGATAAATAGTTATGAAAAGACTCATTGGCATATTGACGAAATTTAAAAGGAATCATGACTACACACAAAGACAAATTAAACCGTTCCCCGGCAACGGCGCCAAAATTTGACAGGCTAAAGTCGTATGCCTACAAATATAAAATATCAATGCTAACCTAGAACGTAGTAAAAGGGAAGCAAGGTTCGTATCCACAGAGAACGGTAATTATCAATGTATGTCAAGTAACAAATGGGGGGTTAATGAGTATAAGTGATCAAGTAATCAAAACACAAAAGAGTAATTTGTAGACAAAAGAAGGAAAAGATCTCGGATAATTAATACCCATTATCGTTCACCTAATTGGTCCTAGTCATCAACTAATCCTAATCCGTTGAATACTTAGTTGTAGAAATATAATTTCCTATCGTTTCTTAATTTTAGCTAAGAGGAGAGATCAGCCCTACCTAATAGCCCTAATCGGTGGATAACAAAGACGCGCGGCCAAATTCAATCCAGCGAAAGCATGAAGCAATTAAACGATCAACTAAGATTAACAAGATCTAGACACACGCGGTTTCGATCTTCAATTAATATGTTTACTCTCCCTAACCTAATACCGATGTTCAACATAGAAATACTAGGCGAGTTGCTACTTGTGAATCAACAATCTAACAATTAGTCCTTATATTGTGAATCTAGCAATGTGATAGATCTAGGGCTAATTAGTTTGCAACCTAATCAAGCAATAAATCAATCAATAATAACAATGATAGCAAGAGAATAAACAATACTCAAACGAATAAAGGAATTAGAATCAAACTCACAATTGTCGGTGAATAATAGCTTCGATTAATAAATCCGAAAAATAGGTCTTTAGCCTTGCATAGTCTTGAAAATAATACAACTTAGGTCTTGAAAACTGAATCATTAAAACTACCGAAAGTTTAAAGTTTAAATAGTAAAAGATTACAAAAACGGATTTAGGAAACCCGTCAATACGCCGACACAGCAGCGGACGAGTCGTCCAACCCGGGACGACTCGTCTGAACTGGGACGAGTCATCTGGAACCTTATGTCAAGATTCGCTGAAATCGCTGCATGAGTCGTCTGGAAGTCGTCTGGTTCGGGACGACTCGTCCGCTTCTGGACGAGTCGTCTGCTGCAGACTGGCTCTGGCGATATTTTTCAAACGGTCATAACTTCTTCGTTACTTGGCTTGTGAGAACGTGTGACCACCTCCTGGAAAGCTAAGATCATGAAATTTAATATGTCGTTGGTTTCACTGCAAAATTCATACCCATTTGAAAGTTATGAAGCTTCAAAGTTTACCTTCCGTAATTGGACTGAAATTCCTCCAAAACTTGTCCCTAACTTGGCATCTCGCTCCTTAGATCCTCTTTTATCTCCTCATTGTCTTTCCACACACTTGCACGTCAATCTTGAGGCCATAAATACATTCAAAACCACTAATTCTTAAATTAAAGCACAAATCATCAAATAATCGAATTAGCCAATAAACCGATCTATAAGCTACCATTTAAATGCATAAAAATCCATCTTTTACCACTACTAAGTGGTGTGCATCAAATCCCCTCCATGAGCTTTCATATCCTCCAAACCACATTTTGCAATACAGTCGTTGAAATCCTGCATATCCCCAATGTTGGCATCTGCATAGCTAATTATTTCCTCAAAATCTCTAATTGTATTGTAGTCTCCATGACTATCCAGCTCCCCTGGATATTTCTAGCCATCATTTCTATCTCACCCCACAGCAAGCATCAATGTTGTCTATCATTACTTGCATAGACCATTGTAACCCGTAAGTCCATATTTGTCAGCCTATTCTTAACCTTAGAGTGGATAAATTGCTCATGAGTAGCAATTATTTTGACATCAGTTTTCCCTGGATGCCATATAACCCATACTCTGCCATTATAATGATTTGAGTAATTAAAAGTCGCAGAGAAACCCCTGAATCTGTTAGCCACCACTATCGGAGCCTTATGCTCTTTGATTTTTGTTTCTAAACTCCTATCATATCTATATTGTATTTTAACATAAGGCTTTTAACCTCATGTTGTTTTAAGGGCTCATTGAGCCCCTTATGTTCCAGGAGCAGATCTTCATGATGAGAGAATGTCCGAGGGGATATTATCCTCTATCATAATGGCTGCAGCTTGCATCTCATCCAATCTCAGCTCGAAATCTTCTTTCCAGCCCAGGCAGATTGTCTGAGTTTTTGCAGGATTCTCTTCTTGTGAGATTTTGACATGAATATCTTGAAACCTTCTTCATCCCCTGGAGATGGAGGTGGAGTGCCTGTGTTTTTCTCCGGAGAGTCAGGCATGGTCTGATCAGGACCATCCTTAGCAGTACTATCAATGACTCTCAAGCACTGATCAAATGCAGGAGTAGTGGTTTTTGCAGTTTGTATTGGTTGTTCCACATCTCTAGCTGCCGGTTGTGCTGCAGGATCATTTGTTACAGATTCTCCAACATTTGCGGCCTTCTGCATTGGTTTGTAGACCTCCTTACTCTTCCTTGGTAGAGTCCTCTTCATATGCTTACAGCTGAATTCTCTTTGACCCAACTTTTTACACCCTGAGCAAAAGTATGGTATCCATTCATATTCCACCTTCTGATTGATGTTTCCATGAAATGGGGTCGTTACTTGTATATGGTCAGGGAGCTGTTGGGATACATCAATTTCAACCAACACTCTTGCGAAAGACAGTCGGTCCTGATATGTGGTGGTGTGGTCGGCATAGGATACATCAATTTCAACCAACACTCTTGCGAAAGATAGTCGAACCTGATATGTGGTGGTGTGGTCGGCATACATAGGTTTACCCAATTTGCTTGCAAGCTTACTAAGCACATGCATGGACCATAGGAAAGGGTCCAGATCAGGGAAGAGAACCCACACCGGCACAAGTGCACAACGGACATTCGATCAAGTTCCTGACTGAATGTCGGCGTCCATTGTTTCAGGATTAGGTTGTTGTTCCCCACTTTCCAAGGCTCTCCTCTCAGAATTTCATCAATGTCTACCTGGGCTTTAAAACGAAAAACAAACCATCCTTTTTTGTAGTATTTCACTACTGGTTTTTCAATGTGATTCCAATGTGTATCCACAAAATTCTGCATTGTACAGATTTTTGGTTTATCCCCAATTATATTTCCCACGAAAGTACAGCTCCACGCCTCCATTTCCACTTTGACATCCTCCTCAGTAATCTGAACCTCGTCTCCATCCTCAATACCTTCATGTTTGTGTAAAGCCATTCCAATTTTAGACTTGAAAGAGACAGATTTCCAATCCTTTCCTCCATTTCCCCCAATTTTCTCCAAATCAGGGTTTGGGTTTTCCTTTCCAGCTAAAACATGCTCATTTAATTCAGGAGTAAATTTCTTTGTTACCTGATTTTTTTAGCAGTCCCATTGTTCTTGATGCCCGATCGTTGAAACGCTGCTGTGATGTGATCCTCCATACGATTCTCTGCCATAGTTTCATTCTCTGAGTTCCGTGGGTTCTTTGGGGAAGTTTCAGGAAGTCCCCCAACATTAGTATCAATTTGTTGCTCTCCTTTTTCTGATTCTAAATCCTTGTTTTTTCTAGATCTTCCACGCGTTTTTTTTTTTTTCTGTTCTTTAGCCATGTCGAAGCTCATAAATCATTGGTGATCTCGTAAGCTTAGAGAACAAGCTACCTCTCTTGTCATGACTTTTAATCCCTCCTTTATTCTTAATAGCACTGCGGTTACATTTGAGGACTCGGCCTTAATTAGTATTAATTATGAACCAAATACATTGATAGAATTTTGAACATTTTGATCTGATCTGATATAATCTGAATGATTTTGAACTGATCTGAACACTATTTTTATTAAGTTCTTCAAACCGGACCTAAAATAAGTATAATAGTAAATAAAATTTGCAAAATTTTAGACTATAAAAACGAGTACTTCAAAAATGGTCTCACACCAGATTGACTGTAGCTACATTATTTAGAACTTCATTTTCTTGGCCTACTTTGCATTAAAGCACGTCACTACTTCTTTTGATAATGTCCGACAACGTCTATTGTCTTGTCACACACAACATTTAGAATCAAATTACAGTACACTTACCATCAAAATAATTACTCTTTGCAAACAAATAATTCTAAATCTATAAACCAATTATTGATCCAGGGTCCATTCCCACCTTTTATTTCTTCTTTTTCTTCAAAGTTATCATTGTCAAATTGCCGCACTCCACTACGCAACAAACTACTTTGTTCAATTGGCTTAATTTAATTAGGTGAGCTATGATTAGGTATGAGATCATACCCACTTGGCGTTTATACATAATATCACCATCTACATAATCACAAGTCCTAAACTCCCAACCTATGATTTTATACAAACTAGTACTAGTCACAATTGTTAAAGTTCTTGATCTTCACTACTTATTCAACTCTAATTCTTATTTAACCTAAAAAAAACAAGTGAAATTAACAATTCCATCCATTAATTAATTCGAGTGCATTTTATGCTTTGAAAAGTTTAAAAGTAGCCTGAAATCGATTTGGGACGTTTGTCTAGAAATGACGCCCTTAATGTCAACAACAAAGGTATATTACCGCAAAATGCGAATACAATGTACAAGTCACAAATCAGTTCATCCAAAAAAGATATAACAATATAGTAAGGAAAACAAAAAAAAAAAATCATCGACAGATAAATTGAGTTGGAGAGTAGTATAATTGACGACTCCGAATTTCGTAAATAACAAAATACAACTGGTCTCGAAAGAAACTCCTCAAAAATGCGAGTTTTCAATTACAAAAATATCAGTTTCCGAGTACAATATTACCATTTCCCCCCAATACAAAAAAAAAACAATTATAAAAATATCTCCGACGCGGAAAATAGATCATCCTAATTGTTTAAATAATTAATAAACACCTCAGAAATAATAATATAATAATACTATGTGTATTTATGGCCTTTGATATTTCCCCTCTCTCTCTCTCTCTTCAAAATTAAAAAAATTAATTTGGGGATTTCCGATTTGTTGATTAATCCTGAAATCCAGTTTTTTCCCAAATCGCATTTCTAACCCTGCTCAGATCCCTCCCTTTAAGCGTCCTCCCGAATCCTTCTTGCACCGAAAACGACGCGTTTCGAGTCTTCGCTAAATACTCATGCGGCGGGACCCACTCATCGCCGTCGTCATCATCTCCGCCGTCAAGATCGCCGAAGTTGGCCGCATTCCACTTATCCTTATACTCGTCCCTCAGTATCTTCGACCAGTCCGGTACGTTCACCGGAAGCGACGCCGCCTCTCCGCCGGCGCATTTCCGCGACGGCGCGATCGTCTTCCTCGGAGGCTGGCGGATGTTCTGCGGCGGGGTACGGTAGCCGACCGAGTTGGACTGAGTCGACCCGGTCCATAGGTCGGACTCGTCGAACTCGAACACTTGGGAGTGCGCGTGAACCGCTGTGTCGGTGGATAAAAAGCGGTAGTTCTTCGCCGTCACGCTTCTCGCCATCATGAAACTCTTTGTACTGGCCATCATCAATCAATCAATCAATCAATAATCCTTCAATTTTTCAAAACAACAAAATAAAGATTAGAATGATTTTTTTTTTCCTTTTTTTTTTCTCAAATTGTTTTTGTTGTATTTGAATTTAGAAAAATGGGGTGTTTTGTTTGTTGGTTGGTTGAGTTGTTAGCAAATTAAGAGAAGGGAGGTTTTTGGTGTGAAGAGGAAGAGAGATGATTTGGTAAGCCGATATATAAAGGATTTGGGGGGAAAGTGGATAAGGTTGATCTATCTGTCTGAAATGACTGAAATACCCTTGAGCCTTATCCATTTTTACGAAAAACAGGTACTACGTTTGAAGTGTACTACACGCAGGTTCATCCCCTGAGAACGTACGTACGATTCTCTTTCATTTTTATTTGTTTTCTTGAAATGTGGAGTGTTCAGTGTGCACTCTTGGGTGCCACCTCTCTTATCGTGGATTACATTCTCTGTCTCATTTTGTACAGACAAATTATTGTATGAGACGGTCTCATATGTGAGACAAATTCAATAATAAAATCCCAATTAATTACACATTATTCTCTCAATAAATTGTCGTAATATGAATTTACAAGAAATGATTAATGCGTTTCATGGGACATAAAATCCGATAAAATATACGGAGTAATTCTGTTTTACGCTAAAAGATCGTGCGATACATTGTTCCATTTTATAGCACTTTCTATTGAATACTTTTTAATCAGTTGTACTTGTTACCAATTTCATAATAAAAAATAAACTTTAGTAAAATTACATTGTAAAATCGCATTGATTTGGTTTACCACTGATACACCAAAAGACATAGAGCGGAAGAGAATATTAATACTCAATGAACGGGGATGGGGATGGGGTTATGGATGTGGAGCCTTTGCTCTTTAGTTTTGAATAATGGTGTACATTCGTGTATATGCTAGCCGGTATTTATTTGAAAATGATTGGATAAGTTTTTGGATATATAAGATAAGAGAGATGATAATACTAACAAATTATGTATTTGTGAATTTTGCCTATGAGTTGAAATGAATGTAAGATATGGTCAAATGGTCATCCCATGACATGGTGTTATGAATGTTTCGTGGGTCCTTAAAGTTTCTCTTGCTGTTATTGTATCTTATTTTAATTAATTGAGAAATCTTCAATGTCGATTGTCCTATGAAAATCTGTGTAATTCAAGATTTTTAAATTTAATCACAATTTTTCTATAGAAATTGTTGTTGATGGCCCCTAAACAATTCAGCTTAATCAACTTTGTTAGATTAGAAACTCAGTATTGATTTGAGTAGTGTATGTTTAATCAACTAAGTTTAGATTAGGTCTTACATACATACATTTTGATCAACTTAGTTTAGATTAGGTTTTACAATTTCATCATATCAGATTAAGAATATCAGTAGAGTTATAAATGCCCCAAATCGTGCTCTCTTACTACTAGTTACTACATTAAGAGAATGAGGTATATAGTAGACTTCACATAGTTGTCCTTCCTACTTGTTTCTTTCAACTATTGATGTTTTGACTTTCTTAAATTTTCAATTTTATAAATTGACTATCAATTAAGGTAAAATATATAACTCCAAAATAAATTTTAAAAGAATAGTAGTGTCTGAATAAATTCATTGTTTTACAAGACTAACTACTACGAATTTGCAATGTTTTTAGTTTCATGTTATGCATTACGCATTGTTGGAGTTTTCTTTTGTTTTATTGGGTCGAGGTACGATCTCAATTAATTACGCTATATAAATTATAACGTTAATGTCAAATTAGTGTAGCTTGAATTGGATTATGATACAAAGTATATATCACAATAAAGAAACGTTACTTTTCTAAAGAAAATTAAGAAGCATAGCTTGAATATCAAAACTTAGATAATGTAGGGTATATAACCATTAAAATCTAAATAATTCCAGCTTGAATATTTAGTTGATATTTTAATTTGTAATTCATAACCAAGAAGTCAAAGTCCAAAGTTGTCACCAATGACTACTCCTTTCATGGTCTCAATTATTCTCCAATCGCCCATACTCCGTTTGTTCGTATTCATGCACATGCACAGTCAATTGATTGCTCCTTTTTTTAGAGTGAGATTTTGAAATTACCTTTTTTTTTACGATAATTATACTCATTGAGGTGATTTTTGATTAGTTATACTTTCAACAATCTTTACTGTTTAGGGTCGAAAACCAAACATTAACTACATACTAGACGAAGTTAACAAGACACAAGTACACAACTAAGTAAAACTCAGATCAACGGTGGACGTCCTTTGATCTATTATATGCGACGATGGAATAATGAAATCACAATACTGTACATTTCAGCATTTACGGTGTACAAGTATAAACCCCATACGATGCACGTAAGTGAATACGAATACGAAATGCAAGACAGTAGATGTAGTGTCCGAGATGAAAATAATGCAATGCAATGCACAACGCTGCTAAATGTATTAAATTCGTGTAGGGATCTTCCAGAGTTATTTTTTTGTGGAGTTTGTAGAGTTTACTATTGTTAGTAATAAAACAAAATAAGGTGGTTATTTCAATGCATAAATAAAATATTAAATATTTAATTTTTTTCTTATTTGATAAACTCTACCATATATAATTTGTTTTAAACTTTAGAGAATCCACGTCTAATCCAATTAAATACACGGATAAGAATCAAAATAGGAGCACTAATAAGAAGAGTTACTTTATGATGAAGGAATGTAGGCCAAATATTATTGCCATTTTCCGTGTTTGGATACGCCAACTGACACTCAACTTCAATACTCAAACTTTACCCACACGTGGAAACTCAACCAGGACGATCGGTAAAATAAAAAGAAACTCCTGACACAGGGGCATTTTCGGAAGTATGTCTCTCTTGTCGTTTTGCGCTGGATTAAAATACGCAGGATAAATACATTGGATTGGATAAAAGTCAAGATAAAAAAAAAAGAAAACGTATATGACAATAATAATATTAAAATAAGATGAGGTGAAGAGTTCGATTCACCTGGGTTTCGTCGAAATGCTTGGGACGCCGTGTGGTCCTGCTGTTTACTGACTAAGATCATGACACGTGTTATCGTCGATGGTTAATTGACACGTGGCGGAAGATTGGGAAATAGGGAGCATCATCTCACGTGATTCGGGTCCCCTGAAAATTGGATCTTCTCTTCATAACAGCTGGCCGACGAACAGCCCCAACTTCGCCCTGAAATAGTCCAAACACAGTAAACACACCATTCTCCTCTTTCCTTTCTTTCCTTTTTTTCTCCTCCTCTCTCTTTCTTTGTGTTGTTTTGCTTTTCGGATATTTTTTTTCACTGTACGTCGGATTCGGTACATTTTTGACACGTGTTATTGTAATATTGAGTGGACATAACATGTGTTTTTCTAACACACGTTAGGAAAGTCGATTTATGAAAATTATTGTCCTTGAACTTGGGTTTTCGGAAATTAATTAGGATGAATGAAATAGTGTCGAAATGTGGAATTATTTTGGGCCGGGCAATTCGTTCATGGGCCGCATATATCTGGGTCCAAGCCTTGCTTCACAAAAGAAGAGTTGTTTTAATAGGTGACTTGTGGAAACCATCTATTGATTTCCCACTTTTTTAAAGGAATGATTTCCCACTTTTGATGAATCACCCTTAGTTTTTATTCTTTTTTGGTGGAGAACTATCGCATATCAGCAAAAAATTAGTGTTGAACAACCTCAAAAATAAAATAGTGTTAAGGATCGGGTGTCGGCAGGTTCGAGATAGATGGGACCCGGATATTGCCGAGGCAAAAGCGGCGGAGTTTGGACTCCAAATTGCTTGGCAGCAAGGGGTTCAAGACGTCATTCTTGAGTCAGATTCTTTACAACTAGTTAATGATTTAGGGCGTTCGGTATCACTGCCTTTTTCAATTTTTGTTTTTTCTGCATAAACAATTTAGTTAAATAAGTTGCAAAAGGTAATCTAAACTGTATGTTTCTATAATAGTCATACAGAAAGTGAAAACTGACAACTGAAAACCACTTTTTCTGGTTTTCAAAAACGGGACATTGGTTTTCAAAAAAACTGAACTCTGAAAACAGAGAACGATACCAAACAGACTCTTAGTTTCTCATTTTTCCAAGTCCACTTATTTAGGCTTGATTGTTAGGGACATTTTGTGCTTAGCTAGGAGATTTAATTCTTGTTCTTTTAATCATATACGTAGACAATGCAATAAAGCGGTTCATATAGTGGCGCATCGAGGTCCTATAGATTACAGCTCTAGAGTTTGTGTTAATAGCGGTCCTCCTAGTGTACTCGATTGTGCTGCTATGCATTTCATAGCAGCGATTACTTAATACAATTTTCAGAGATTTTTGATGTAAAAAAAAAAAGTGTTGAAACCATATATGGCAAATACATTCTCGCTTCTCCCCTCCACTCCACCATGCACAACCACTCACCATTAGCCAGCATTGAACACTACCATTCACGTTGTTACTGCTACCGCATGACATGTCTCCCGCCAACGAGGCCACGCCAGACACCCCGAATCAAATTTTTAATGTTTTATCTTCATCTCTTAAACTTTTTCATCTTCAGTATTCAAAATTCATATGTTTTTTTACTTGTTTTACAACTATATTTTTAAATCCATTGTTTTCCTTTTCTTTTGATAGCTTTGTAAACTCCTCTTGAAGGCTTTTCAACATTTTTAACTTGTTTTCAAAGATCTTTAACTTATATATGACATACATGAGACAGTTAATACCCACGTAGCTGACCACAAACAATTTTGATAATAAGACTTGGTTGTCTATAATTGCCTATTTTTCATGCTTACGCGGCAATTCGTGCAGGCACACTTACAAAAAAATGGCAGGTCATATATGATGTGTCGGCCTACTGTTGAAACTATTTTCTCTTCTCCACGTCATGCACGATATTGTTATCGTATTAACCCGAGGCCCAAAACCATAATGCTAACACCTTAACGAAAGGCTAACTTTGGAACGTACAGTTTTGCTATAACTTATGGTAGGACTAGTACAATAACGAAGGTTCGATACAATAGGCCACTTTAAAGCATTTAAATATCCTACTACTCTTTATGCTCCTCACTCTATTACGGTCGTCGCCCGATCTTCCGATTCTTATATTGCCACCAAGGCACAAACCACTGAACTAGCCCTGGTTCAGTGTTTGCATTGCATAGACTGCAACCACTCTGACTGTTGTCCACTCTTTCTCCCCCTTGTGCTCTCGAATGACTCAACCTCTCACGAGTCATGTCCCTTGCACCAAATTTTTTTCCTCTTTCTCTCCTTCTCGTTCCCCCAACTATAACCGGCCATCATATTATCAAATAACCGTATTCCGTCGATGAGGAAAAACGAAAATTAAAAAACCTGTAAATATGGGCTTCATCATCGTCGAAATGAACAAATTGGGCCCGGTAGGTTGTTACAAACAATTAACCCTGTTAAACAAGACGATACATGATTGCTAAACGTAACTTTTTTTTACTAACGTAACCTAGTAAAATACCCATTATGTCCCCACTTTTCCCAAAATAACACAAATATCTTAAATCTTATTTTTAGAGTGATTCTACAATTAAATATTTTTAGGTTAATTAAAATCCAACTAATATAAAAAAATTAATTAACAACCCTATATTCTTTTCTCTCCTCCCCTTCCCTTCCCCGGATGCCACCACCCTCACCTCTACTTCACACCCAACGCCACCAGTAATGCATTTCTACGTACAATCCTCGGCCGTAGAACGATGGCAATCCCGCCTTAGCCATCTCCTGCGACCGTCGTTGCGCGCGATTCTCTCCCCTCGTTCCCCTCGTAACACCTATCTTTCCCGCCCACTCCCCATTTGATTTCTGAGCCTTTGGCTCTAGGGGAGAGCAGAAACTCGGTCCAACTTTTTTGGAAAAATTTACCTCGGTCCACTCGGTCCAAGGGGCCGAACTGGACCGAGGATCATTCGGTCCGGTCCTCGTTCCACATTTTTTTGAACTTCGATCCTCGGTTCGGTCCGGTCTTGGACCGATGCTCACCCCTCTTTGGCTCATGAAAACCCGTCGCCGCCCCTCTCACAACCCCTCCGTAGCGTCTCAAGTCGCCGCCCCAGATGGTGGTGCCGACGGACGGTTTAGGGTGGTTTGGTTGGTCCGTCGGTGGTTGTTGGGGTGGTGGGGTGAAGAAAATTGGTGTTTAGGAGTAATAAAATTGATGGAGGGGATATCATTAAGTGTAATATTGGAAGAAAAATGGAAAAAATAGGTTACGCTAATATTTTTTCGGTTGCGTTTATTCCGTATACCAATCCCCATATATAACACTCAATAATAGATACCAACCAAACTACTCGTAGCTAGTACGCTACTCAAATCCTTCTACTAAGTCCAAGACATACGCCTCGTGTTCCCTTCCTTCGACTTTCAATTCAGAGCATGATCGGAATTCACAAAGAACCCAAACAGGCTCGCATAATGCAATCCACAACCAAACACACCACACCCGAAAACGAACACAAGCCCAAGCCCAAGCCCATATAACACAATAAAAACCACAGCAAAACCCTAAATTTCACACTTCATTCATATATCACTCATTCTCTCTCTTCTCTCACCCATTTTCCACTTTTAACCCCGCCGCCGCAAACACACAATGCCGCCAAAGTTCGACCCATCTCAGGTCGTCGACGTCTTCGTCCGCGTCACCGGCGGAGAAGTCGGAGCAGCCTCATCCCTCGCCCCGAAGATCGGTCCCCTCGGTCTGTCCCCAAAGAAGATCGGAGAAGACATCGCCAAGGAAACAGCAAAGGAATGGAAGGGACTTCGCGTGACCGTGAAGCTAACGGTCCAGAACAGGCAAGCAAAGGTGACAGTGGTCCCATCCGCCGCAGCACTTGTGATCAAGGCCCTGAAAGAGCCGGAGAGGGACAGGAAGAAGACAAAGAACATCAAGCACACTGGGAACATCTCGCTTGATGACGTCATCGAGATTGCTAAGATAATGAGGGGGAGATCCATGGCGAAGGAGTTGAAGGGGACAGTGAAGGAGATTCTGGGTACTTGTGTTTCTGTCGGGTGTACTGTTGATGGCAAAGATCCTAAGACTTTGCAGGAGGAGATTCAAGATGGTGAGGTCGAAATTCCTGATGATAATTAGAATTTTAATTTACTAGTACTTTTATCATATGAAATGACAATATTTTTAGGGTTTTTAATGTTTTGTTTAATGGATTTGGAAGGAATGAATGAATCACTGATGAAAAGTGAGACACTTTTTTTTGTGTTTCCATTTCTTAGGTTTTGTTTACATATAATTTTGTTGCAAGTTTTCATCTTTTGATTAATTTTATGTTAATTTCTGTGTTGTGTTTGTGATTATGGTGTTAATTTTATTTGTGATTTTTTGTTTGTTGGGTTTGATAGAATTGAGTTTTAATAGTGGTGTTGATTTGTTATGGTGTTTGAATTCCGGAATGTGGAGTGGATTGTAGGGAGAGTATTAGTTTACGAGGCGGAATTGCTCTCTTCAGTGGAGTGGATTGTAGGGAGAGTGTTAGTTTACGAGGCAGAATTGCTCTCTTCAGTGGAGTGGATTGTAGGGAGAGTATTAGTTTACGAGGCGGAATTGTTCTATTGAGTGTGCGATTGTGGGTGGAATGGATGTTTTGGTTGAGGAAATGAAGTACATTTGGGAGTGTATTGCTTTGTTGAGGTATGAATTGCTTTTTGTGGCCGAATTGGTCTATTGATTTTAGAGTTGTAGGTTGAATTGGTGCTTTTGTTGAGGAAATGAATTTCTTGGGAAGCTTTTTAATGGGTATGATTTTTTGGTGGATAATGAAATACTTGTTTATGCGCTTTGTTTAGTGTGGAATTGGACATACTTAGATGAATTGGGTATGATGTGCGTTGTTGAGTGTGTGTAATAGTTCACTTTGTATGTTCTTGCCATGCCTATAGTTGTTCCATTTGGGGTTTGACTTTAATTTAGGATTGATATACTTTTTATATGATTGAGGTTTATTGTATCTTTGTAAGATTGCTAGTTCCATAGAACCTTTCATGTAAGTGGTGTGCCTTTATGTTCTTTTAGTGCTGGCTTCATTGGTTAAAACATGGGTTGCATCCTTGATAAGATGTTACGTTATAGAGTTTTTTTCGACCTTTTTTTGTTATCTCTAGGATGGCTTTGTATATCATTGGTGTGATGTAGTAGATGATAATATCGCCTTCTTGTGGTCGTCTATAAAATTCTTCTCCTGGGATATTTTTTATGTCATAGAGTTTTATTCGACCTTTTTTCTTATCTGTAGGCTGCCTTTGAGGCTTTGATTGCTTTTGAACCTGTGGATCGATTTGTTATTAGTGTATGTGGTCGCTTATTGCCCTGATAGTTGTGTATATTGTTGGTACTTCTGTAGATATTATCCGTCTATAAATTTCTTCTCCGTAGATATTTAAGTGTGCCTCTCTAGCTATGGATTTTGATTGCTATGTTAAACTCTGCTGATTGTGTAAAAATTTGGTGTTATGATGTAGGTCCTGTAAAATGTAAGTATTCTAAAAGGAGATGGTAGAGAGATTAGTTTTAGATTTGCATTTAACTTTTGAGTTCATGGAATATTTGTTCTCTAGTTTGCATCTGGACTCATCTGTGCTTCTTGTCAGGGGTTAGTCCGGTTACACATTTTGTTCATAGATGGCCTTA
Organism: Spergularia bocconei; assembly: GCA_963457585.1. Taxonomy (NCBI): domain Eukaryota; kingdom Viridiplantae; phylum Streptophyta; class Magnoliopsida; order Caryophyllales; family Caryophyllaceae; genus Spergularia; species Spergularia bocconei. Next base: position 12,337,064 of record OY734959.1, read on the forward strand.
GAGAGAGTAATCATAATATATTGCATGCTTTTTATTTTTTTCCCCCATAAAATTTACTTGCATGCTATTCATTTGTGGGGGACATTGATTATGTGATTGTTTGATTCTTGCGTGCTAGTTACATATTAAGATTTGTCTGAAAACCTTATAACCTAGTCTCAGACTTAGTTTTGATGTTTAGCCACTTCCCCGATACCTGCCTCCTGTGAATTATTTTTTGTTTCACTTCGCGCCTTTGAAGCTAGATTTAGTATATCTAGCGCTCTGCAGCCTTACTTTGTTTGGTACCTTCTTTCGTGTTCTCGACTTCTTGTTGTATAGCCTCTTTTAACTGCCTTGTGAGTCCCCTCTGTGCTGGCTGGGGAGCTCCATTGAGGTATATACAACGTTTAGAGATTGCTTATGCAGTGGATGTTCAAGGGGTGTAGAGTATTGTGGTTGGTGCATGCAGGTTATAAAAAGTTGAAATTGGGTATGCACCTTGTAAATTAAACAACTTTATGAATACTTTTTTCGGAGGCTGATTCTATGCTACTTTTTTGGGGAGAAAGTCTTAATGTATATCCATATACATTTCTAAATGTATATCCCTAATTTTTTATCCATATGTCCCACCATATTCCAATTCTCTCTCCTCATTCCCACCACATAAAAATACAAAACATACCCATACTACCCCTCATATATATTTAATAATGTATATCACATATACAAATAGCATTACTCTTTTTTGGGGGCATTGTCAGTATTTGTCACTGGTGTGCTTGTTCAAGTTCTGCCATTTTTATAGGATTCTGTTTTTTTTTTTCTGATACCTTTTCTGGTTCTCTGGAGTGGGGAGTTTCGTCACTACTCGTTCTTGTCAAAGCATATGCTGCCTTATAGTGTGTTGTTCATGCTGTCCATTGTTCACAACTACGTCTTGAGTCATGTGCTCTCTTCTCTAAGCTTGATTTCAGCTACCTTCTGTAGTCGTGTGCATTTTTTTGCGACTTGTTTGTTGACAATGCTTCCCGTGCTCCTGTAGTCTTCTCCCTCCCGATGAACTTTCTTTCTGCTTCTCGGCCTCATCATTGAACTTGTTTATATTGTCACTGGCTTTGTACCATTCTTACCGATCATTTAAATTGTCGATTCCTGTTTCTGTCACGCTACATGTAGTTGAAAGTCCGCTAGTCCTTGCCGTTACCTCTTCAATTTGCCCGGACATTTTATGGCGTAAGTGCTCAAGTGCCCATTATTGGTCAATTATTCTGAAGTGGTCCGCTGTGGTATTAGGCTATTAGACTGTCATATTTTTGCCACTATAATCAGGTTCACTGTGTCAATCCGACATTTCTCGTAATTGCTCAAAGTCTCGAGCTACTATACCATTGCGAATGTTCTGATTTCATTTCTTGAGCAATTAGAAGGTTAGATTTCAGTGTGTTCGCTCTTGAACTGATCTGCTGTTGCAACTTCCAAATTCTCGTTAACACACACTCGTAATTTTCTGTTCTTTTTCGTTTTATTATAGGAAGAATCACTCTAGAACAGATTTTTTTAAGCAATAGTACGGTAGAATACTAATGAAGTAATGATCAAGAAAGAGACTGATGAATGATAGTGCCTACGTGTAAGTGGCCTAATTTTTCGACGGCTCGTATCGATTTGGAGGTCAAAAATCTCGTCCCGCAAAATCCTTAGATTTTTGATTTGTTGTTGCTTTGTGGCGATGCTTAACCAATGAGATAGAGAAACAAATGATTGTATCTTTGTCATTTTGAGCAACATTTTGAGAGTTTAGGTCTCGACATTTAACACACAAACCACCAATCTACCCTTTGAGTGAATCATCCCTCCACGTGGAAAGACCTAAGCGATGGCTTCTTGACGAGGTTCTTTTTTTCCGAAAGAATTATTTGAACTAAACGTCTACGGAGTACATCTTAAAGAATGGACAATGAGTTCATAACGCAACTTGATCACTCGTGCGATTTTGGTCTCCAGACGTACTCTGCGCCTATCTTGATTGCTATAGCTATGGGATGATATGTTATTGGGCAATTGTTATACCGGTTATTAATAGGCCAAATATGTCTTTAGTAGGATAAATCGTGCCACATAAATTTCATATCGTGTGAAATTTTGCCTTGCAGATGATTAATTCAATTACATTAGAGAATTTAATTAACTGATTAGCACAAACTTGTCATTTTTTTTTGACAATGTCACAAATTTGTCATCGAAATTTAGTACAAACAAGACGTCTTACGTTTGCAATTGCTTTACCTTGTAACTTTGTAAGTGTACAATAACTAATCAAACACACATGATTAATGCGTAGCTTAGCCATCTCACTTCCGTAAGTAGGGAAGATATTTCGAGAACATGCGGCCGTCCAAATGAAGCAAATAGTACGAAATTGTATAAATCATTGTTATAATCATAACAAAAAAGTCATTATTTGGCATTGTTAGGTGACTTCTCCGATGATTTGAGCACAAAATTTGTGACACCTATTCACGTATTTATGGTAAGTCATTTTCTACATGTTTCCACGTGGATATATAAACGGCCACCAAATTCTTGTACTACTCTTGAGTCTTGATATTTTTCTCTATATAAAGAATATTTTCTAAGTTCCATGCTATTAATTCCATGCAAACTAATTAACCAACGTTCATGTTTTGCTCTACTAAATACTAATTAATAACTGCTAAAACAATCCAACTTCATTGTCTAAACACATATCCATTGTTTTTCAAATTCACACATATCGTGAAAGAGAAGTCATCGTCGTGATTGTGGTCTAAACCCGTTTGAGAAATTTAATTAACGAGACCGTGTATAAGATGGCAATTGTGAAGAAGAGTATTTGTGCCGTGAATGTGTTAGAGCCTTGGGTGGAGGCTCCACCAGCTCGCGTAGTGTCACCACTCAAGTCGTTTAAATCTCCGCCGTTGGAGACAATTGCAGAGGAGCGAGAGGAGCAACTCAACGATGCATCATCAAACCTTGATTGCAGACGTTACCATGCATATCATCAACTGCATTTTTGTGAGACATCTTTTCCTAAGACCAAGTCTTAATTTGATTCGTGTTTAGGAATCGTGTCGCACAATCAAGCTTTATTTTAAACCTGTAAGAAAGCATTTAGATTTAATTTTCTTAGAAGCAAGCAATCGGTAGAAGTAGAAGTGTAATAGGTCACATTATTGGTGTAAAAATCACGTCCAATTTGTGTAGGTCACCAATGTGCGTGGTTAGTTGGTGGTGAAGTTATCCGATATCCACCCCGCTGATGCTCGTATGCGTATTAATACGTACAAGTAATTGTATTTCTTCTCCATTTGCCACTCTTTCTGAATTACTCCGTAAATTATTAAATGAATCCTATAGTTTCTTGACGAATTCACGATTGTTGTTAATTTATTATTGCTGAATTGACCTTAAAAAGCCTCCATAAATTGTACTCTCTAGGTTCCATAAACTAGTAACATTTGGTAAAAATTAATTAACATATTCAAACCAATCGTTAATAAGGAGAGAGTGATAAAAGATGGTCACTTAAATACCAATTGCTAAAGTCGATTATGAACGGCTTACACACTAGCGTAGATCTATATATACCATGAGTATTTTTATAAATATTTCAGATATACATTTCTTTTTTTTTTAACATAGAGTTCAAATATACACTTCTAAACATGTATGAGTGACATTTTGTACTTGTACTTTATTATTATTCAAGAGGACCCACGTACGGTATGTATATAGAAAGGATTTCCTTTTTTTTTTTTTTAGTACAAAGACGAGAATAAAAAGGTTACGTACTACTATCTATTACATAAAAAAAGAATTTGCCGGCAATAGAAAGGATTTCCTTTAAGTCTCACTCTTATCTCACCATCCTTTTTCTTAGCATCAATAATCTTCTCCTGTATGTGATTTTCCGGCAATTCACATTTAAGCTTATATATTTTTTACGCAGTAGGTCTTGTGGGAAACCGTCTCTCAAATAAGTTATTGAGAGACCAACCATGCATGTTATTTACATCGTGATCCCGTTTTTATAATTAGTGACCATTATACTACTTTTGGTAATTGTTTTAGTAAATGACATTGACACTTAATCTAAGATTTGTAAAGAGGTTACTTTATAAATTTTAGCTAGTTTTATATCATGGGATCCTCCAAAACCATTAATAATGTGATTTACTATAGTAAACTAATACGATCAAAAGAATTATCATGGTTAAAAGTAAGGTGAAACAAGTCACTTTGTAAACACATGATAATAATGATCTCTCAATAAATTATTGAGAGACAGTCTTTTATGAGACTTTTGTGTTTTTTCACGACCATCAGATTAGATGCAACGGAATTTGCCTCGAATGATAGGGATGAATTAACCGGAACAACCACAACAGATTTCGCCCACAGCGGAATATAAGTACCAACTGTATTCTTTAGCACTTTGACAGCCTCTTTCTTTTTCTTATCAAACAACACAATCGGACATTTCTTTTACGTAGTTTGAACATAGCAGATATGATATGTCGAAACTTACGCCCACCTTGATCGGAGTATAATAAACAGTCGCAACACCCATAATTCCTTGGACATCGTCTTTAAATCGACATTGATCGGAGATACTCTTATCGTCACTAGGGGCGACATCAAACGAACCCTTGATGAATTCGTTCCCATAAACAAAGAAATTACGGGATGCGTAGATAGGGCGCTCGACGCTAGCCATCTTGGATAACGTACCACCCTGCTTGACACACTCGGAGTCATTTGCCTTATTGTGGTAGATGTGCAAGATGCGTATCATGTCTTTTACATATAAAAGAATTATAACACACACTATTTGGGAAATTAAACTCATCAACTCAATATTATTCCGTAATTACTTGCTTACAAAGATCTTAGGGTAACACCCTATTTATACTAATACATGCCTTAACCCTTACGTAACCTATCAATATACTTACCATAACTCTAATATTACCTAACACCAAACACTCTATAATAATCCTATTATTCCAAATACACAATATTACCTAATATCATCCATTACCTCTATTAACATACATACACATTACACAGTACCGTAAACTTTACATTTCTCTGCATTATCATTGATACGGAGTATGTTTGATCCTCACAGTGAACACTTGTGCTAGACGTGTCCCTGTCATGACTTGCCAATAATCGTGGTTGCCGTTGTCGTCGTCATCGTCGTCGTCTGACATATCTACAATTTAGCTAATTCACCCTGCAAGGTAACATATACGGAGTATGCGCTACATAAATCAAATATTTCAAGTACACACGAGTTCATTAATACGGAGTACATCTTTTGATCAAATAATTAAGCACAATAACATATAGTACAGGGCAATCAAATCCTAAAATCGTAGTAATATTTTTAGAACACAAAATATTAAAATGGGTGTAACCAAATAAATGGAGTAATACAAAATATGAAATACCACCCAAATAAAAAAAGCTTAGTGATAGAGGTCTAAACTTTAGACAATTTATCGTTGTCTAAAGGTGACATGGCGGTGATGTGGAGTATGATATGACATATATGTGGGGTCATTCATAAATGGTTAGAAATTTGGTTAGGAGAATCTGTTTGGTTAGGAAATAACTAAGCAAGATAATGATTCATTATAATCAACAAACTAAATTAGGAAAAGGCCAAAATTAAGCAAACCAAATAATTATGTATTTTTTTCCATCAAGGCTATGTCTTATAATCACCATTATTACTTTGCCTTAAAGGTCTGGCCATGAAGAGTTCTAGTTCTAGTCGTATACTTTCAGCCCTGTTTTATGTATTGTTAGCCTTCATCACCAATTCCATTGAAGGGGGGAATCAGTAGATATTATAGAGTAAAGTTTTGATGAATTTATTGGAACCTTGGTGGCATTTTCGGATGAATGACATAAAATCGTCTCCATCAATCTCTTTTCACGAAGTCCAAAATTAAATTAATCATCTTAGTATTAACCTTCATTCGGAATCAACAAAATTGTCCTCCATTCTTTTTCTTTTTCATTTTTTTTTCTTGCTGATAGTTGTCTGACTACAAGAACTTTTTTTTTCTTTACTTTTCAATAATAAAAAGTTAACGTTAGTTTTTGGCCAAAATTATTATTTAAAAAAAAAAAAACTGATTGCACAATCAAATTTCATATAATTATTTAGTTTATTCTATGTCTTCTTAATACATGGGGTTGATTGGAAAGAGGATGGGGGATATCTACACTTTCCTTCTATGTTAATAGTCCTTACCTAAACTCCACATTCCCATACCTAATCTTACCCCAACCCATACTTTTCCTAAGCAATTTAATTTTACTACAAATAGATAATTTTACTACTTATTATGACATGGCAAAGTTTAGACAAGATTTCTTTGTCTAAACTTTAGACCCATATCAGCATCCATAAAAAAAACGGCAAATTTCCCTGGTGCCCCTGAAATATGTCAAAATGTCCGTGGTGCCCCTATGTTCGAAACTCGTACCTTGCGGTGCCCCCGAACTTTACCCTAACCAGCACATGGTGCCCTTCCCAGCCTTGTCCGTTAACCCCGTTAGCCCTTTGACCTTTAAGTGATGATGTGGCAGTGATTAGCGGTTGCGGAAAAGTTAATTAATAGTTAATCATTAATAATAGTTAAATAATAGACAATTTAAGACAGAGACACTAGAGAGATACGTACAAGAATAACGAAGTGGATTGACAGCGCTCGGCTCTTTAAGCCCTGTGCGATTCAACTTATTCAACAGTGTTTTCAAATCAGATCAGATTTATTCATATCAAATAAAATCAAATCAGTTTTATTAAAATTAAATCAAATCAGATCAGAATTATCCAAATAACAATTAATGAATCTAGTCTATTTCTAGTTACTAATTCGTCTAATTGCAGTTAATTTATCAATTAATTTAGTTCAAATAAAATCAAATCATATCAGTTCAATTCAAATTAAATCAGATCAGAAAAATACAGTTTAATTGCACAGGGCCTTAATGAGTAGTCAAAATGAAAGTTAGAGCCAGAGGGCCTCACTTTTCTTTTGGGTATATTAATGAAATGTTTATCACCAAGGCCCAAGCCTATAGATCACTACATACAGTTTAGGTTTTTTTTTACCTATTTTTTTCATGATTGCTAAACGCATCTTTTTTTTTTTACTAACGTAACCTGTCCAAATACTTATAATAGGTTCAGTTCACATGAGAACACTTGTTCCCATGAGAACCATGAGAACACTTTTCATAAGGGTAAAATTAAACTCTAAAACAAACAAACAAAAACCACCCAATCCCATTTCTCTCTCCTCCCCCATCACCTTCCCCAACCTAATCCCACAACCCGCCCCCTACCCTGCCACCGCCACCTGCTCGCGCCACCATGTACCCCGGAACAGACACAACCATATTCACCGCCGTCACACCGCGAGCCAGAACCCCCACCCCCATTACCCCACTTCTCATATTCGTCCCCCATTTCTCTATCTCCCAATTTTCTCTCTCTTCCAAATCTCTCAAATTCCGTACGAAACGGTCGACTTCGGCGGTACATTAAGATGTACATTTGGTTACAGTATAATGTACATTTAGGTACAATGAAATGCACAATTAGATCAGTGGGAATGTACTTCCAGAAATTGCATTAGAAAATTGAGGGAATGCACAAAAAATTGATAAGTGGGAAATTGGGAATGCAAAAAAAAATTTGATTGTGCAATTGCATTGGGAGAAATGTACTTTCAGCAATGATAAAATGTACCATTAGATTAGTGGGAATGAACAACTGAGTGATGTGCAATGTACCTACTCCAAGATTGAATTGTGCAATTAGGCTAGGATAAATGAACCTCCATAATAACTCACATGGTGGTCGTGCAAGTGGCAGCGTGGCTCGGAGCGGCGGCGTGCGTCAATAGAAATGGAGGTGGTCGTGCTATGATTGTGGAGAGAGAAAATGAGTAAAGAGATTGTTGAGGTGATGGGATGACTTGTCGTTGTAGATGGGGAGGTGGGATGGGGTCGCGCCACCACGAGCGGCCCACTGGTGGGAGAATCGGGGAGTGATTGGGTGGTCGGTGCTAATGAGGTGGCCAGTCACGGTGGTGGGAGGTGGTCCGCATGGAGGAGAGAGAAAGAAAGTAGGGGGAGATAAATGCACGTGGAGCGTGATGGAGGCCCTAGCGGTCGAATAAGACGGCCTAATCATGGTCGCCGGCCGGTCGCCCGTGAAAATGGTGCTTTTTCGACGTAGTGGTGGTTGCCGGTGATATATGCGGTGGTTACCTGGTGGCCTGGTCGGCCTTTATGTGGGGAAGGGAGATGAGGGGAGAGAAAAGAAAGAAAAGAAAGAGGAAAAAAAAAGAATAAATCTTATCCATCCAATTCTAAATCTAAGGGTTATAAAGGGTTCTCATGGTTCTCATATGAGGTAGAGTTCTCATTTGAACCTAATCCCCTCATATTTCCCAAAATTGCAAATCATAGCCCAAGTTCTTTCATTCATGACCTTCATTCTTAACTTCTTCCCTATCATGTAATAATGGCATAAAATTTGATCAGATCATCCTTTATTCTTACTTATCACGTGTATTGATCTTCAAATTTCATGTCACGTATTACGTTTTCACTTATTTTTTTCTTCCTTTGACTTAATTTAAAAAAAAAAGATAAAAAGTTTCCAATTGACTTCACAATCAATCACCAAATAAAGAGTAAGAATAAAGGATGATCCGATAAAATTTATTAACTATTCACCTCAATTTCACCCTTACTTTCATAATTTTGTTGTTACTTTAATTTTTTTGGTGTTGCAATACAATCAAATGTCAAATTTTGTGAAATTCAATAATGTAAGTTACTTTTAAAAGTTGTAGTGAGGAAAGATTATTAAGGGTAAAGAAGGGAAAAAACTAGAAAAAATAGGTTACGTTAGTAGTTTTTAGGTTACTTTTAGCAGTCCCCATTTTTTTTTTTTGGTTTTCCCGGGGACATAATTCATAGAGTTGATCACTATATTTGCCTCAGTTCAAATTTTCGCGTAAATAAATATTTTGGCATAGTTTTAATTCGGTCAACTTTTGAAAAACCAGAATAGTTTGTGGCGTAGTTAATCTAGGGTCTTTTCTAAGACAATTGAGATCCGACTACTTAGGTTATGGTCAATTCATGTTGTACTAAGTTTGGTGCGAGTCAAACCACAGGTCAAGCTAAGTTGAATAATTTTGAGGTTGAATAGGGATGTTATGGGTTTTGTGTTGCCAACTTGCCAGCTTCCCATGTTGCATGTCCAAATCGAGCATTTGGCTGGGTTATTGAGGATTTGAGGTCTGATCGTTTTTGTCAATCTACTTGAATTCTATTGAGATAGGTCCAAATTGGTAGGATCATTTCTATTAGTACTGTTGTATACTTACGAGTAAACATTATCGAATCTAAATGCTACTCAAGATAACCGAGAATGTTGGATTGATCTGAGACGAGTCTAGCTAGCTTAAAACTCTAAAAGGCGACATCACAACTTATAAAACTAGATGCACTAAAATGATACTCCTCCTTCTCAACTTTCGAAACACGTCTTTGACCTTCGATTTCTCTCAAAATATAAGGGTAAAAATTATGAAATTATACTCTTGTGATAGTATATTTCATAACGAATCCAATGATATAATTCTTATAATTTTTGACAAAATACTTTTTTATAAAATTGAAAGTCAAAACTTGTCTCGTAACTTATAAACGTCACATATTTTGGAAGGGAGAGAGTAATACACACTTAAACAATCTTAAAAATTGATCGGCGTTCATCTCCCATCATCTTCGATCGCTGATCATCATCCATCATCTCCGATCATCATACATCATCCTTTCCATCATCGCCGATCAATCGCCGTCCCCATCATCGACGTTCATCTCCGATCGGCGATCTCTCTCCTATAAAGGATGTGGGGGCGGCGTCGTTTTGCTTTCTTGCCTAATTTGGCAGGGGCCCCCTTTTTTTTGGCTTTTTGTGTTGGTTATGATCTTTTTTTAGTACTTTTGTTTTGTCTCTTGTTTTGTCGTTTTCGGTTTGTATGTCTAGGACTATGAGGTTTCGTTGCCCCTTTTTTGGCCTTAGTGGGTGTCAGAATAATGGTGGGTGGGGTCTTACTCAGAGTTCGTTGGTGGGTCATTTGCCTAGTCATCATTTTACTGGTGATGCCCTTGATGTCACTAAACATGCTCTTTCGACTTCTTTGGCTCTTTTTTATGAGGCCGAGTCCACTTTCAGGCGTATGAGTCGCTGGCTTTGTGGTGATTGTTTCAAGACTCACACTTTTCGTTCTAAGTGTCGTCATGGTAGTAGGTCTAATTTTGTGGGACCCGCAGATACTGGCGATGAGGTTGTTCGTATTGTTCTCTATAACTTGAGCAGACCGTCTGTCCCTGCCTCACAGCCTGCAGAATTTACTGCATGTGTTTTGTCTTCGGGTTTTGATGTTGCTCTCCTCAATCGTTACTTTCTAAACAGTTGCGCATGGTTAAGTCTATCCCTTCGAAGTGTCGTTTGAGTTTCTCTCGGGCACTCAAGGGGGCGCTTGACAGAGTTTTTAGTAGGCCTGATGACATCTCTGGCTGGGTTCAGTTGTTTGTGTTGCCACTATGTACACTCAGGACTTTTACACCGCGGAGTTGTCGTGACCGTGGCGCCGTTTGCAGGAGGTGTTTATTGTTCGGGCTGTTCGCACTTGGGCTGAGCCAGGGGGTGCGTGGCAGCTTATTCAGGATACTTTGGCTGAGGATTCGCCTCCTTTGTTGGATGTTGATGATGAGGCCCTGGAGATGTGTGAGCGTAATGTCATGTAGTGTAGGCGTAAGGTTGTTGATGGTCATTTTACTGCGGAGGTTCGTGTCCTTTCTTCCTCGAGCATTGCTCTTTACTCTGATGCTATTATGGAGGATTTGTAGGCTAAACACCTTGTTGCCCCTGGGCCATCATTGCCTTCCTTACCTGTTGATCAGCCTCATTTAGATGCTCCGGTTGCTATTGTTCTGGATCGGATAAGGAGTTTTCCACGTGGTACTTCTTGTGGGCGAGACGGTTTGCGTGCTTAGCATCTCATGGATTATTTGAGTAGTGCCGCTGTGGTAGTTTCTGATGAGCTGCTTGCCTCGATCACTCGCGTGGTTAACTTCTTTCTAGATGGCCAGTATCATGCTGTTCTGAGTCCGTTTGTAGGTAGCGCGCCACTCACTCCATTAGTTAAGCCGGTCGATGGTATTCGCCCTATTGCTGTGGGTACGGTGTGGCGGCATTTGGTCTCCAAGGTAGGGGCCTCTTTATTGGGTCCTTCTTTGAGTGATTATTTCGCGGACCTTCAGTTTGGTGTGGGTGTGTCAGGGGGTGGTGAGGCTATCTTACATGCTGTTAACCGCTTGGTTGAGGGTCGTGGAGATGAGTTGGGTCTTTCGATGTTATTGGTAGACTTTCGGAATGGGTGGATCGCATCGTTATGCTTCAAGGGGTTCGTTTTCGCTGCCCTGCTCTCGCTCTTTGGGTGGAGTTTTGTTACTCTAACCCTACTCGATTGTACTATGGAGCCCCCACTCTTTTGTCGTGTTAGGGGGTGCAACAGGACGACCCCTTAGGCCCGCTGCTTTTTGCTCTAGTGTTGCATCCTTTGGCGTCTAAGATCAGAGACTCATTTGACTTGTGTTTGCAGGCTTGGTATTTGGATGATGGCATTGTCGTCGGTGATATCTTGGTTGTAGGTCAGGTCTTGGAGCAGATTCAGGGGTCCTCGTTTGTGTCTTCACCTTAATGTTGCTAAAATTGAGGTTTTTTGGCCTACGGAGGATCCGCAGAGCCGGCTTGTTGGTGTTTTCCCCCCTAATATTGCTAGGCCTCTCCTTGGGGTCAAGCTATTAGCTAGGTGGGCCAGTTAGTGTCGATTTTGAGTTTTGTAGTTCTTTGGTTATGCAGAGGGTGACTAAGATCATTGAACTCATGGACGCGGTTGCTAAGCTTAACGATCCTGAGAGCGAGTTGCTAATTCTTGGGGCTTGCACTGGGGTCTCTAGCTATATTTCGCCCTGCGTACTTGTGCGCGCGTATTTTTGAGTCAGCCCGGGTAGCTTTTGATGCGGCTCTACGCTCTTCCTTAAAGCGCATCGTCGTTGCTTCTAGTCTTGGTTTTGATGACTGGTAGTGGAGGCTCGCAACCTTGCCTTTTTCGCTAGGAGGGCTTGGTGTTTATACGGCCGGGGATGCTGTCCATTATGCTTTTTAGCATCGCGACTTCAGTCTGTTGGCCTGCAGTCTAAGCTTTTTCGTCATGCTGGTGTCGTCTCTTTGGGGTATGCGTTTGCTGATGCTGTTGGTGTTTTTAATCGGATTTTAGAGGTTGATATCTTGGGTAATCCTGGTGAGATCACTGCCCCCAGACTTATGAAAAGGTTGGCAGATATGTATTTCGCTCGGGTCGCTAGGGATGGTGCTTCTAATTATTCCTTGACACCGCGACAGTTGGCTTTGTGGAGTTCTCAGCAGGGTGCGCACAGTTCTGCTTGGCTTAGGGTGATCCCTATTTCAGGGTTGGGTCAGGACTATGAATGGTTGCACTTATCGTTGTGTGCTTTGCTACCGTTTGGGGGTGCCTTTATGAAAGTTATTTAGCCCCTAATTAGACTCCTCTAATTAGTACTTAATTACCCCTAATTAAGTTTAGCTAGGATCTTTTGTTGCATGCAAGATTAAAGCATAAATAAGGTAATAAAACATATTTTTTTATACCTTAATCAAGAGGAATTTAGACCTTCCTTCAAATGAAGGATCTTGAGCTGCTAATTTATGGGGATCCTCCTCCTTAGTCTTGAGTTTCCAAGTTAGGAAACCTCCTCTCTTGATCCACCAAAGAAGCTCTCCAAAAAAATCTCACTAAAAGACTAGTTTTTATGAGATTTTAACCCTAAAACCAAAATAAAATTAGCTAACACTTTAGCTAATGTTATTCTAGGTTTAGTAAAGTGTTTTGATCAAGTTTTCATTGACATGCAATGAAGAAAACTTGATCTAGAAGGTGTTTGAAGTTGGCTGATTTTTAGAGAAAAAGAAGGGTTTTCTCTCAAATCCTCTCTCTAAAACTTGTTGTATTTGTGAAAAATGATGTAAGTAATGTGTTTTGACCACAAAACACATTATATATAGTGGTGGTGGCAAAATGACCATTTTGCCCTTACTAAATATACCCCTTAACATCTTATGTTACATTTTGGGTATAATTTGTACACTTATTTCTTTAAGTGTTAGTTAATTATTATATCTCTATATAATAATTACTAATTACATCATTTTAAGCTAAAATTACAACTCTTTGTAATTTAAATAGCTAATTGTCAATTTTGACAATTTACACAAAATCCATAATTTATCCGACTCGAGTTCCGAACTCGTAAAACACTATCCAACATAATCAGTTAACTCTATTACTGATACATTAGGGTTTATATTATATTGTATTAAATACAAATATAATATCTTTTGGAGAAACTATCTTTATCAGTGTGACCGGGAGGGATCAGTTGATTACCGCCGTCAAAACGACAATAACGTCAAACTCTAGCCAGCCAAGCGTTATCGATTTACGTTAATCAACTGACTTAGTATTTATAATATATCCCAGGTTTATTCCTAATTAGATTTAATTAGTCAACGCATTATTGTCGGAGGACACCTACTCCAACAATCTCCCACTTGTCCGAGACAAGTCATGCGTTACCGATTCTCTTGTCCGTTATATCTCCCACTCAATGCGAAGTATCTTTCAGGTCGAACTTGCATTGGATCTTTATCAAAAGTGGTTTTCTCGATCTGGATTATGACTGTCTGACCGGAATATCTATCATAGATCTCTTCCGAGCGTGGCCACGCATTTCCAGTCACAATTCCTCGAGTGGCCCAAAGATATTATACCCTGACGTGGGTGGACGATCCCGTCTTGACATATTTTCTTTGTTTCATACAGTAGGTAATGACCCAATAGAAGCCCTTTTAGCCTCCTTTTACGGCACGACTTAGAACATAAATCAAAGTCACCGCCTGCTGCATAAACTCAGACAAACAATCTCAGGTCGAAAGAATCGACTAATAGGAATAATATAGATTACCTCGTCACGACCAGACACAAAGGTTCTATAATTGGTCAAATGTCTGACAGAGTGTCAACTACAGTCCGTCTATGTAATCGGTTATTCATCTCTATGAATCCATGATCATTGAACTAGTCATCAACCGACTTACAATCTAGTCAATTGAGACGTCACCTCATTTTATGACTAGAGACAGCATACACTGTTAATCCTGTTCACTTAATAGGGTTCAAATCGTCTCCACGACCTATTAGGAATCAACAGAGCATATATATAATTCAGCATTTTATTAAAACTGAATTAATAAAAGAGTTCAATAAAACTTAAAACGATGAATTTAATTATCATATATGTAAAAGGTAATACACTTATTAACTATTACAACATATAATCTAACACATGTCAGGCATACGCCTCAAACCCATCGAGGCAATATGACCATTGTGTTTAGCCTGTGATAATGGTTTGGTTAAAGGATCAGCGATATTATCGTCTGTCCTAACCTTACAAATCGATATATCTTCTCGTTCCACAAAGTCTCTAATTACATGGAACTTCCTGAGTACATGTCTAGATTTGTTACTAGATTTAGGCTCTTTAGCCTGAACTATTGCTCCACTGTTGTCGCAATAGACTGGAATAGGATCCGCTGCTGTAGGGACTACATTTAATCCTTCCAGGAATTGCCGGATCCAAACTGCCTCTTTTGCAGCTTCTGACGCCGCAAGATACTCAGCCTCCGTTGTAGAATCCGCAGTCACCGATTGCTTGGTGCTCTTCCAGCATATAGCTCCACCATTCAGTATGAAAACATATCCTGATTGAGATTTTGAATCATCTCGATCTGTTTGGAAACTAGCATCCGCATAACCCTTTACACGAAGCTCAGAATCCCCTCCATAAACTAAGAACGTGTCCTTAGTCCTTCTTAGGTATTTAAGGACGTTCTTAACGGCTATCCAGTGGCTCTCGCCTGGATTGGCTTGGTAACGACTTGTCATACTTAAAGCATATGACACGTCTGGACGCGTACACATCATAGCATACATGATCGAACCGATTGCGGAAGCGTAAGGTTTCGATTTCATGCGTTCAATATCCTCAGGTTCAGTTGGACATTGAGATTTACTCAAAGTTATCCCATTTCCCATAGGTAAAAATCCTCGTTTAGAGTCTTTCATATTGAACCTGTCAAGAATCTTATCAATATAAGTTTCTTGACTTAACGCTAGTATTCTTTTTGATCTATCTCTATAGATTCGAATACCTAGGATGCGTTGCGCTTCTCCTAAATCCTTCATCTGGAAATGTTTCCCGAGCCAGTCCTTAACGGAGTTAAGCATAGGGATATCATTTCCAATGAGTAATATGTCATCTACATATAGGATTAGGAGAGTTACTTTACTCCCACTAAATTTCAAGTATAAACAAGGTTCCTCGACACTTCGAGTGAAACCATTTTGTTTAATCACATGGTTGAACCGATGGTTCCAACTCCGAGATGCTTGCTTAAGACCATAAATGGATCTCTTAAGTTTGCAAACTTTCTTAGGATTGTTCGGATCAATAAAACCCTCAGGTTGTGTCATATACACTTCCTCTTCCAAAAACCCATTCAGGAAGGCGGTTTTAACATCCATCTGCCATATCTCATAATCATGAAAAGCAGCAATCGCTAATATTATCCGAATAGACCTAAGCATTGCAACTGGCGCAAAGGTCTCGTCATAGTTTAAACCATGAACTTGTGTGAAACCTTTAGCTACCAATCGAGCTTTGAAAATATCTTGATTTCCATCCATGCCGGTCTTGATCTTAAAGATCCATTTGCACTGAAGAACCTTGGTCCCTTCAGGCAAGTTAACCAAGTCCCATACTTGATTCTCGTACATGGAATCTATCTCGGATTTCATTGCCTCCAGCCATTTAGCAGAATTCGGTCCAGTCATGGCTGCTCTGTAGGTTGTAGGCTCATTGCTTTCTAGAAGCAAAAAGTGATCACCACCATCCTCGATCACACCTAGGTATCGATCTGGTGGGTGGCTTGATCTGCCTGACCTTCTAGGAGTGGAAAATGGAACCACAGAGTTAGATGATTCAGGAATGTCTTCTGGCAAAACATCCTGAGCCTCATTATGCATTTGTGGCTCCTGAACTTCACTAAGTTCAAATTTTCTCCCACTCTGTCTTTTAGAAATAAATTCCTTTTCTAAAAAGACAGCATCTCGAGACACAAAAACTTTGTTCTCTAGACGATTGTAGAAGTAATATCCTCGAGTATGTAAAGGATAACCTACAAAGAGACATTTATCAGATCTTTGTGCAAGCTTATTGTCAGTCTTATTTTTGACATATGCTTCACAACCCCAGATCTTGATAAATGAGAGGTTCGGAACTTTTCCTCTCCATAACTCATATGGAGTTTTCGGAGCTGATTTAGTCGGGCATCTATTGAGTGTGAAAATGGCAGTTTGGAGAGCAAAACCCCAGAATGAATCAGGAAGCTCAGTCTGACTCATCATTGATCTTACCATATCCAACAGGGTACGGTTTCTTCTTTCGGCTACACCATTTAATTGTGGTGTACCAGGAGGTGTAAGCTGTGATATGATTCCACAGTCTTTCAGATGAATATCAAAGTCATTACTGAGATATTCACCTCCCCGATCAGATCGTAAGGCCTTGATCTTCTTTCCTAATTGGTTTTCTACTTCCTTTTGAAATTCTATAAATTTCTCAAGTACCTCACTTTTATATTTAATTAGGTAGATGTAGCCATATCTACTAAAATCATCTGTAAAAGTGACAAAGTAGTCATAACCTCCTCTAGCAGTGATTGTCATTGGACCGCAAACATCTGTATGAATGAGGGCCAATAAATCACTCGCTCGTACTCCTTTTCTTGAAAAAGGTGCTCGAGTCATCTTGCCTAAAAGACAAGATTCGCATGTTCCATATGATCCAAAATCAAATGGTTTGAGAACTCCATTGGCTACGAGTCTCTCAATGCGTTTTCGTTTATATGCCCTAAACGACAATGCCAAAGGTAGGATTGATCGGGATCTCCTATTTTGAGCTTTTTATTTGTTACATGATAGACCTCATTTATCAAATCTAAAACGTAAATACCGTTTATAGATTTGGCTGTTCCGTACACCATATCATTAAACGAGAAGGTACAACTGTTGTTTCATATTGAAAATTCAAAACCTTCAGCGTCTAAAACAGAAACCGAAATTATATTCTTACTTAGAGTTGGTACAAAATAGCAGTTATTTAGATACAACTCTAGCCCTGAGGCCAGTGACAGAATATACGTTCCTACTGATACGGCGGCTACTTTAGCTCCATTCCCGACACGGAGGTCAACTTCACCTTTTGCCAGCCGACGTGCCTTCGTCAGCCCCTGCAAGTGATTACAAAGGTGAGATCCACATCCAGTGTCCAATACCCAGGACGTGGTACTTGCATAATTAATGTCTATCATATATATACCTGGTTTCGACTTCTTCTCCTCCAGGTACTGTGGGCAATTTCGCTTCCAATGGCCGAAATTTCCACAATGGAAGCATTTTTGTTCAGGAGTCGCGCCTCTCTTAGCAATAGAATTGTTGCCCGAAGCAACTTTTCCTTTTCCTTTGCCACGCGCGGGTTTCTTACCCTTCCCCGCACCCTTCTTGAACTTCCCTTTTTGTTTTACCGCCATGGATAAAACATCTTTATTCGCGCTCCCACTTGACACCAAATCCCTCTCATGTTGTACAAGCATGGCATGCAATTCATGAAGATTTTTCTTTAAATCATTCATGTTGTAATTCGTCCTAAAAGGACCGAATGTTGCAGGCAAAGAATTAAGCAGACGGTATACCGCAAAATCTTCAGAAATTGGGCATCCTAACTTCTCAAGAGTTTCAACATTCTCGATAAATTTGAGAACATGAGGACCAACTGGTTGGCCCTTTGAGAGCTTAGTCTCAAAGAAACTCGAAGCTGCTTCGTATTGAAGTATTCGCGGCTTTTGCGAGAAACTAGTCGTGAGCCTAGCGAATATTTGATATGCACTAAAATCAATCATGCGTTTCTGTAAACGCGGGTGCATAGCAAAAATCAATACATTCTTAATCTGGTCAGATTCATGCTTGTACTCTTCATACATTTGTATCATATCAGGGGTGGCGTCGGGACCTGGAGCGGGAATCGGGGGTTCGTATAGAAAACGTTGTTTTCTATCAGATTGAAGGGCTAATCGCAGGTTTAACTCCCAATCAGTAAAATTGCTTCCATCCTCCTTTAGTTCATTCTTTTCCATAAAATTACGAAGCCAGGAGTCTTTGGATATTACTGAATTGGACATTTGAGCCATTTTCGACTTTAAACTACAACGTGGGAAAAACAATCGATTAAATTCATCGTCAAATTCACATTAAAATAATTATTTGTGAATTTAGGCATTTATATAATGATCTCTCTAAATTATATAAATGATTCCGAGATCCGATCTTATATAAATCTAGGCACGCGGAGGGCGATACATCCTAAATTTATGTAATTTCGGTAAACCAACTCATGATTAATTCTACACTTAGAACTCTCGGTTGATCGATTTCAACTAAATCAATCCTTTAGTCCCGTATTGCAAGACTTGTATTGCAAATCACGTCAAGATTAAACCAAAATTCACTCGTAATAACTCTTTATTAACCTACTCCCCAAGGTAAAAAGGAAACACCCCGCTAGGGCGAGCGTGCCCCTAATGAACAAGGGTTGCATAGGTATGAATTGTGGAAGGACTAAATCTCGATTTTAAAATTTTTTGTGAGAGATCTTGTCATATTTTATCTATCGCTTTTAAGTGAACTAATTCTAGCGAGTCGCGGATAATGGATATGACAATGTGGGATTTGTGTTTGGTTATAATTGTGCGGAAATTAAACCAAGCATGCATCAAATAAATCCAAGTCCTAGTATGGCCATAAGACTAGAACCTATTAAAAGCAATTAAACCTAAACTAGGCTTCAAAAGCTTCAAAGGCTCCGTCTTCAATTCGATCTCGAGTCACCAACTATTGGCTCCGTGAAAAGCGCCGGTCTTCAATATAAACAAATGTACATATGGACTATCCTATTATACATTATTTTTTAAAAAAGGAAATTAAATATTATTACAAACCGGCGATACGAGATCGCAATTATTACAAACCAATCGGATACCGTCCTTACATTTCGGTACAGTACCGATACTATAGTACTCTATGGCCATACTATACTTAGAATCATGCAAATAAGACCGAAAATCAGATTTTCAACTTTACAGTACAAGCAACCCGGTAAATTTAGGAATTTCCGATTCTAACTTATTAGAATCAATAATCAACACTTAAAACACCTTTTAAGTTTAAACTAACCACCAACAAATTAGTTTTTCAATATTTAGTCTCCACTAAAATTGAATTAATTAGTTTAATTTGATTACATTTGCTAACTATTTGTCCAAAAAACACATAATAAACCCGAAAATATCTAAATAAATCATAACTAATTATGAAAAAATTTAGAAATTATTTCATTATGTGATTTAAGCTCACAACCAGTAGCTAATTAAGGACAAAAATATGCAAAATTATTTTGGTCATCTTTTCTTAAGAGATCAATTTTCCACCATTTACATTATTACTGATTAATAACAAATGGCCAATAAAAATTATGAAATAAATTTATGGAAATTATACTCATTATAATTCTGGAAAATTATAAATTTCTTAAATTACAAAAATCAACATGCATGTTAATCTAATTACCAATTAATTAGAAAATAGCATTAATCTTGTAAAAACAACCAAAAATAAGCAAAAATTAGCAAATAAATTCCTTAAATACCATAATTTCGGTTGGAGCATCCACATGCCCAAAACATCACATGCAACTTTAGTTTGTATGATAAAACCAATTTTTATCATTAAAAATTAATTAAGTTACCAATTAACCTAATTAAAGCTTAAAATTAACATGCAACTTAAACCGATGCTCTGATACCACATGAAAGTTATTTAGCCCCTAATTAGACTCCTCTAATTAGTACTTAATTACCCCTAATTAAGTTTAGCTAGGATCTTTTGTTGCATGCAAGATTAAAGCATAAATAAGGTAATAAAACATATTTTTTTATACCTTAATCAAGAGGAATTTAGACCTTCCTTCAAATGAAGGATCTTGAGCTGCTAATTTATGGGGATCCTCCTCCTTAGTCTTGAGTTTCCAAGTTAGGAAACCTCCTCTCTTGATCCACCAAAGAAGCTCTCCAAAAAAATCTCACTAAAAGACTAGTTTTTATGAGATTTTAACCCTAAAACCAAAATAAAATTAGCTAACACTTTAGCTAATGTTATTCTAGGTTTAGTAAAGTGTTTTGATCAAGTTTTCATTGACATGCAATGAAGAAAACTTGATCTAGAAGGTGTTTGAAGTTGGCTGATTTTTAGAGAAAAAGAAGGGTTTTCTCTCAAATCCTCTCTCTAAAACTTGTTGTATTTGTGAAAAATGATGTAAGTAATGTGTTTTGACCACAAAACACATTATATATAGTGGTGGTGGCAAAATGACCATTTTGCCCTTACTAAATATACCCCTTAACATCTTATGTTACATTTTGGGTATAATTTGTACACTTATTTCTTTAAGTGTTAGTTAATTATTATATCTCTATATAATAATTACTAATTACATCATTTTAAGCTAAAATTACAACTCTTTGTAATTTAAATAGCTAATTGTCAATTTTGACAATTTACACAAAATCCATAATTTATCCGACTCGAGTTCCGAACTCGTAAAACACTATCCAACATAATCAGTTAACTCTATTACTGATACATTAGGGTTTATATTATATTGTATTAAATACAAATATAATATCTTTTGGAGAAACTATCTTTATCAGTGTGACCGGGAGGGATCAGTTGATTACCGCCGTCAAAACGACAATAACGTCAAACTCTAGCCAGCCAAGCGTTATCGATTTACGTTAATCAACTGACTTAGTATTTATAATATATCCCAGGTTTATTCCTAATTAGATTTAATTAGTCAACGCATTATTGTCGGAGGACACCTACTCCAACACTTTATTCACCATGGATCGTCTGTGCTCTGCTTGCTCGCAGGTAAGATATATTCGGGGATCATGTTGTTTCGTGTACATGATTGGTTGGCATCAAGCATCGGCATAATATTGTTCGTGACACGCTGGTTGATATCTGTTATCGGTCAGGAATCTCATCTGGAAAGGAGGTTGACATTGGTATGATTGGTGCTGATGGTCGACCTCTTCGCCCAACAGACATGCTGCTTTATTCTTGGGACAGAAGGCGCGGCGTTTGCGTCGATTTGACTGGGTCGTCGCCCTTGACTCAGACGAGATTGACCGATTTCGAACCAGGTAAGGTCAGGAAGCGGCTGATCGTAAGCGTGCTAAGTATGAGGCTAGGTGCGCTGCTTTGGGTTATGGCTTCATTCCCTTCTCTTTCTCCTCTTTGGGGGAGTTAGAGCCTACACTTGTTGCTTTGCTTAAGCGGATCCAACAGTTCTCTAGGACGCAGGATATCGCTGCGCAGGTTGCAGCTCATATATGTAGTAGGATTGGTTTTTCCATTGCAAAGGGTGTGGGGGCTGAGATCGTCTCTCGGCTCCAAAGGAATTGAAATTCCACAATTTCAAAAGGCGGCTAGGTAAGTCAATTCCTCGATTTTATAGGAATTAGAATTTCCCATGATTTTAGGCTACCAAACAACTTCAAAGCATTTGATTCATGGGAATCCTGAATTCCAATGATTTTGTTTGTCTAATTAACTACTTGAATCCTATTGAGATAGGTCCAAATTGGTATGATAATTTCGATTAGAGTAATTGGGTAACTCAATCAAATTTAAATGCTACTCAAGATAATCGGGAATGTTGGATTGATCTAAGGCGAGTCTAGCCTAAAACTCTAAAAGGAGACATACACAACTTATGTTATTATTACTAGTACATGTAAATGATAATAAAACCAAATAAAAAGGGGAGTACTCCTACTCCTAATCCCTATCAAAGAGAAAAGAACGAAGGAGTTGTTAGAGAAATGAAATAGTGGGCCAAAAATGCAAGCAAAGCTATGACAATTGACAACCAAGAATCAAATGTCATTTGGACGGCTTCATTATTAAGCTTCTACCGCCCCCCCTTAAAACATTATCTTTAATCCATAAACAATAATAACTCATAAATAATTCTACCCTTAATCTCAATGTAATAATAATAATAATTATAATTAACCATCACTAATTCCTGCATAAATACCCCTACTAAACACTCTTATTTCCCTCACAAAAACAGTCACACTTCCCCTCTAATCTTCTCTCTCAAGTTAAACTTTCTTCCTCAAAAACTCTGAAAAAACAGAGGAGCCAAAATGACGAAAGAGGACGTGGAGGTCGCAGAGCAGCGACCAGAGTTCTCAGCAAAAGACTATCATGACCCTCCTCCTGCCCCTCTAATCGATTTCGAGGAGCTCCGAAAATGGTCATTTTACAGGGCTATCATAGC
Source organism: Spergularia bocconei (assembly GCA_963457585.1). Taxonomy (NCBI): domain Eukaryota; kingdom Viridiplantae; phylum Streptophyta; class Magnoliopsida; order Caryophyllales; family Caryophyllaceae; genus Spergularia; species Spergularia bocconei. The sequence continues at coordinate 12,359,807 of OY734959.1, forward strand.
TGAGTTTGTTGCCACTCTCCTCTTCTTGTATATTACTGTTCTTACTGTCATTGGTTACAAGAGTGAGACTGACCTTACCGCCGGTGGTGACCAATGTGGCGGTGTCGGAATCCTCGGTATCGCATGGGCTTTTGGTGGCATGATCTTCATCCTTGTCTACTGCACTGCCGGTATCTCTGGTACGTAACATTTACGTTTTACGTATATTCATTTTCAAGTCAAACAAGGTCGCCGTAGCTGCAAAATATATAATTTGATGTCGACTAACATGAAATTGTTGTGTGAATACGTACAGGAGGACACATCAACCCTGCAGTGACATTTGGGCTATTTTTGGCAAGGAAAGTGTCCTTAATAAGGGCACTCTTGTACATGATTGCTCAGTGTCTTGGGGCTATTTGTGGAGTTGGATTAGTGAAAAGCTTCCAAAAGGGTTACTATAATAGGTATGGTGGTGGGGCCAACGAGATGGCTCCAGGGTACAACAAGGGTACTGGTCTTGGTGCTGAGATCATTGGCACCTTTGTTCTTGTCTACACTGTTTTCGCCGCCACTGATCCTAAGAGAAGCGCTAGGGACTCCCATGTTCCCGTGAGTATTATTGATGCATACGAGTTTTGAATATTTGATTATTTAGTTTCAAATTCAAACTAACTCGTAGTTTTTTTAACCAGCAACTAAACTAGCTGACATATGTACTACTTCACAAGTCGATATAAAAGTGACTGATGATATATATGAAATTTTTTGTTGGAATGTGTAGGTGTTGGCACCACTTCCAATTGGGTTTGCAGTGTTCATGGTTCACTTGGCCACCATCCCAATCACCGGAACCGGGATCAACCCAGCTAGGAGTTTCGGCGCGGCCGTGATCTACAATCAGGAGAAAGCATGGCATGAACATGTAAGTAGTACACACTCAATTCTACTAGCTAAGCTTAGCCAACACGTATAATTTCTCATATTATCATGTTTTTGTAAAATTTTATCTTGTTCTAATACATATTAGTATATTACTAACGAAATATTTGTATGATTTTGGTTAAAATTGAATGAAATGCAGTGGATTTTCTGGGTTGGACCATTTGTTGGAGCAGCAATTGCAGCATTTTACCATCAGTACATTCTTAGAGCTGGAGCAATCAAAGCTCTTGGATCATTCAGGAGCAATGCCTAAGTTCAAAGCCAAAAAAAATCCAAGAACATCCTCTTTTGTGAAGATTTTTAATTAAAATGAAAGTATAATATAACTTGAAGGGGATTATTATTGATGCTATGAAATTGTAGATAAATTGGGCTGTTCAAGGGGATCTTTTTATTTATCAACTACAATTTGTGTGTTTGTTTATCTTTCTAGTTCTAAAGTTTGATGAGCTTCTCATAATCTTATATGTTGTACTTGGCTTGGTGGTGCTTGCACATATTTAATCATGGTATTTTCCTTGTTATTCACTTTGTTATTTTTCCATGTCGTATCGTATTTATTGGACAGCCCATACGTCTGCAGACCACCGATCCAACTAGTATGATATTGTGCGCTTTGGTTCTAGCCCCCCACAGATTTGTTTTTGCGCTCATTTCCAAAATACCTCATACTAATTAGTGCAATGTGGGAGTTGGGTTTGCCACCGTACCCTAACAGTATCGATCGAGATTTGTAGGGGTTATATGGGCATGCAATTTAATTTATGCTATTGCTTAGCATTTCTTTGAACGTGGTCCTCAATTGGTAACGTTGCAACAGTGATTAGCTTCAACAATAATTAAGCAGTAAGTGAGAGATGATGATTTTTGAATTAAGAAATGTATTATCAAGATTAGGATAATGACAAGGTTAACAACCACAATCGTCTATCGTTCTCAATAGTAAAATAAATAAATAAAATCATCTTGGAATATAAGTTTAGGTCACAATCATGCTGGCGGAACCTTAAGTTGGGGTGGCAAATCTTATCTTCAGGATTTTAGAATTCGATCCAAAGAAGCTTTTCCTTGTTAAATACTACTCATAATTAGCTAGGCTAGCTAACATAACATATAGTATGTGGTCTATGAAAAAATTAGCCAAGAGAGTGAACATCATCCTAAATTTCGCATGACTACTACCGAATGCATTGCTTTGCTCTGGTGGTCTTGCATGTTGTTTGACGGAAGACGACCAGACGATACAAAGACATTATTGTTCATATATATGCAAGACTGTATGTCTGTATGGGTGATTTATTCGTGAAATGAGTATACTATATATGTTATGCACATTTAAAATGTCGTGAACCATTGTATGATTGAATCTATCATATATCCTTGTGCACACTCGGGTTGTCTGATTATGGTTGGCCGAATATGGGATGATATTTTGAGAGTTTGTAATGGGTTAATGGTGAAAAGTGTAATACTCCTAGAGTCCTAGCCAAATACTGGTACTCCGTAACTTATAACTTACTCTTAAATGTCCATGTTGTGTTCTTAGTGTGAGCTTGTGAGTTGTGACTTGTGTGTGAGAGTGAGAGTTCAGCTGCGTAACGTATGCTCCAAGGCCTCCAACACATTGAATGAATACCTTTTCTAGCTAGAGAAGTGAAAACTAGAAAAAGCAGGTGATACATGTCAGGAAGAAACAACAGAATCATTATTAGTTACTTTGAGAATCATATCTCCCGAGATAACTACGCATAACTTCTGCTGCTCTTGAAGACCAGTACTCTATAGTGCTAGTGTATAACCATTTACCAATCCGGTCAACGAGTCGTGTTTGTATAATGAAATACTAGTATATGTTTCAAATTATAATCACGTAGACCACGGTGAAAATCGATCATCTCTGAATTAGACTACTTGTTGTATTGGTTTTAGACTTATTCACTAATTTTGATTCAAATTTATCTCATGTTATCGTGTCGCAACAGAATAGTATTGGTGGTCATATAGCTCCATACCAAACTCTTTGGAAAGTCATTGTACTCCGTGACATTTTTGAACTATTGATGATTATGATTCAATGTTCAACAATTTTGAAAACCCTAGACTATAAACAACAGATCATAATCAAAATGACGCTAATCCTCCACATTATTTAAATTGATATATATACTGTAGAGTATATGACCACTATATTTTGTAAAACAAAGTTTTATTTGTCAAAACGATGAGTGGTTAGTAATGGATGCTTATCTTCATCCCAATAAATTAAATCATTCAGCACAAACATTAACGTAATACTAATAAGCTATTGAAAGGTGATAATCTAAAGAACTTTGAGACAAGAGTGAGCTGGAATGCTGGCCTTTGTGGAGGGTTAGTCGTTTATTTGTGGTGGGCCTGTGTGCTACTCTTGTAATGGGGCACTTAATTTTCATAAAAGTTTAGGCTCCTATATGTATTACAGAGTACGGAGTACTACTTTATGAGGTTATGGATTGCTCTAGAATTACCATTGTATAAGTTGCGGAATCAGAATTTTATTTAGATCGGACTAGACCGAAACTCAAAACGTTATCTAGCTAGTTTGTACTTAATGTAATGGCTTTAAGGAACTCTAGCACAAATCCTCGCTCGTACATGTAACCCTAGCTAGTTCCTAAACGAAACAACACAATAAAACTCTTTTTGATTTAGTGTATGTCATCGGCCCATTATCTCAATGTGAACAGGCATGCACGTACACCTGGTAAACGGGTCATTCGGGTCGGGTCCGGGTCGGGTCATCTTTCGGGTCTATTTCGGATCGGGTCGGGTTCGGTTTGGGTCGGGTCTAGTTCGGATGTGACAACTACGGGTCAAATTCGGATCGGGTCGGATCAAATTCGGATCGGGTCATTTCAAATTGTTCAAATTCGATCATATTAATGTCATATTTCTTAAAATTTTGTCTAATACTATCTTAATTTGAAGTTTTACTGGTAATTTGAGTGATTATCGATGTGATATATCGAATCTAAGTCGTTTTTCCTCAACCGAATCATTAAAACGTCTGGTTATTCGGGTCCAGGTCATTTCAATTCGGGTCATGTTCGGGTCGGGACAATATCGGGTTAAACAGAATTCGGGTCATTTTTCGGGTTCATATCGGGTCAATTCGGGTTTCGGGTTGAATTCAGATTAGAAATTCGGGTCAAGTTCGGATGTTTGAGTCAAGTAATTCGGGTCGGATGTTCGGGTCTGGGTCAGTTTTGGCAGGTCTACATGCATGCATAAACGTATAATATGCTATTAATGAGTTTATATTGTCTCACACATATAATCACAGATAATAAGAAGTAAGATTGATCTAATAGTTAGGATATCAGGTTATTATAAGTTACTTCAGATTCGAATCTTCACATCCACTCAATATAATAGTTGATCATTGTATATTATTGAAATTATGAACATACATTACCTTCTAAACTAACATCTTGTGGCTGAAGTTATTAATTAACGTAACACCTGTTTCAATCAAAGAGATGTAGAGTATATACTCGAAAATTTTCAAGGTTCCCAATATGCAGTATTTTATAATGAGTGATTATCTAAATCTTATCGTATTGATATTCAAGTGTTTTAATTTTGTAGCGTATGTGTTAGGTGAAAGTTCAGTTGGTTATGATGCGATTTTAAGGACTAAACTAAAAGGATGGTCGGTTGCCTTTGCTAAGCACATCTCATATTCTCATTACATCATAGACCCACCTTGTACAATAATCCTACAAGGGTGATAATAGTAGAACACTACTACTAAAACATACTGTATTACTATTATCTATGGTTTGAAAATTAGTGTTTTGTGGTTAAGAACTGGAGATTTTATTGTTTTTTTTTTGTGTTTGATTATTTATGTAGGTTTATTATTTAAGGGCGATGTTAACTGTGTGATTGACCTTAAAAAAAAAAAAAAAGAACGAAAAGGGATATCACTGTATGACTGAGATAGATGAGTTTTCGGTTGGTGCCAGTTTTATGCGAAACAAGAAGTCGAGTGATGGTAGTCTTGGCAACGTTGATCAGGATGGACCTAGGCTTTGGCCAAACTGACAAATAAGAGAAAATCGACACAAAATGTGATAATAAGGTTAACCACTATCTAGGAGTAGTGGGTGAATCTAACTGCCTAAGAATAATGGACTCATCTAGAAAATCACGGGAGTCAAAGCAGCGCACACCAGCTCTAAGGGCTTATTTAGTTAGAGGGATCACGATTGCAATTGTAATCAACCATTTTTTATGAGTCTTCTTTCTCCCTCTCAAGTTAAAAAAATCTAGAATAACGGCTGGTTAGCGCCGGTTACACTAAAATATTAGATTTTGTCCATTACATTACATTGTAATTTTTATACCTCCAACCAAACATAACCAAAGTCTCTAACAGACCAAGAAGATGCAGAAGAAGGAAGAGGACCAACAAAATGCCGTCTCAAAGGGCCCTCAAGAAACCAATTGTCAAACCAAAAATTAGGACAATGTTCATGAGTTTATTAGATCTGAAACCTAAATTAAACCTCCTCGATCTTTAGGGCCACAAATTATCTCAAGCTCCTCGATGAAGTACCATGACGCAAACTGTAATTTTGTGCATCGTTTTAACTTAGGCGGAGATGCATGAGAGTCAGGGTGGCACTTAGACACCAACACCCCTTTGATGTGTTAGATAATTTATGTAGTTAATCACGGATGATGCAACCTTTAATTAGCTCTTATATATACCCCAGTTCCAAAAAAAAAAGCTTAACCATTATCGACTTGACTCGGCCCAATACAATGCTTAATTGGCAAGATTAGGTGTGACCCAACCTAGAACCAAACCAGACCCCTCGTATTTGACCCAACCTAAACTAGACCAACCCAATTTACCGCGACTTTTGACGGAGTGCATTATACAAAATGTAAAATTCCCTTCTGGGCATACCAATACGCTCAAACTCCTGATTCTCATCGCTATAAATCAAATAAGAAGTCACTAAACCAGTAACTACGCCAAATGAGAACCGAACTTAAATTAACTCAACATCATTTCTAAATGTAAATGGTCATCTTTCACGCCTTTGCTAATCCCCCAAGCAAAGAAACATCCCTAACTTTTATACGATTGTGTCCCAATTGTATTGACATTTTAAAGTAACTCGTTTCCTCGTCACAAAGAGACTTTATTATTGGGAGATGATATACTCCGTATAAAGTACCCGTAAAACCCAAGCTAAATTCCACTGAAAGTGTACTCCAATGATCGCCCGATAATTCAATTGGACTCACCTGAATCATGTACTCCGTATCAAGTCTAACTAGAGGTCACCAGAAACTCATGGAGTCGTGGTATCCGAAATCGTAAAAGGTTTGGATCGAGCGCTTGTTAACTGTTTAGATCCCAGTTTCGAAAGCGTTGGAAGCAATTTCAGGGGCAGAGCCAAGGGGAACTTACCCCGGCTACGGCCCGCCCCACGTTTGCGAAAAGTCGATTTTTTGTGTGTATTATAACTACACCGTATAAAACTAGTTAAAATTTGGCAAATCGTATCCACCCCAACTCCGATAAATAATTTTTGGAACAGTGCAACTTTTAATCCTAGTTCCGCCGCTGCAATTTGGTTCCAGTTCCACATAGTCATCACTCATCAGTGTTTACGAAGAGGAATTGTTGTTGGAAATGTTTCATTACCTAATTTGGTACGTCGTCTATACCCAGAAAAAACCGAAAGTTTCACTCATTCGCACCTTTTTCACCTAGAATGTGTCTCAATTCCCCAAGGCCTAAGCTACGGAGTACTTAATTGAAAGGCAGTGCCTCATGATGCTTACTCCCACGCAGAGGACCCCAAACTAATGAATGTGGTCACGAGTGGTATTAACATATTAAGTTAACTATGACATACTGCGAGGTTAGCCTGCTTTGCTATATTTGTGTCTCTTTGAGGGTTAATCATTTAGGTTGCTCGTGTTTTTTCGGTTTCATGAGCGTAAGATATACTCAAAGTCCTGAACTGATTGTCACCCTTATGTCCACCTTGCTATATAGTGGCACTATAGACTAACGGTGCACACAAAAAGATTACGCCTATTTCCCCCTAGCCCAAACACCATTCTTCCACCAACCGCCAGTCTGCCACTATCCATTTCCCTCTTCACTAATGCCGTAAATGTGTTGGTGGTTCTTCCGGTGAAGAACGAGGTTGAGGGAGTGGTTTGAGACAAATGACGGTTCTTGTCTGGTGATTATCGGAAACTCGATGAATTATGATGGTTGATTTATCAAACCTTCATCATGGGTACCCTCCCTATTTTACATGCAGACATGTAGTAAGAGTGATATCGGAGTGTCACGAGGAGAACACACAGAAGAAGCCATCATCTTTAAACATTAACCATAATAATTGAAACCACATGATCCATCATTCTGTTCCCCTTTTCATCCCTTCTCATTGCCATGCCTTAACTAGAATTCCACGCCAAGCAACCACCACCCCCACATTTATAAATTAAGCAACACCCTAAACCTTACCATTAGAAAATTACCAAACACATTCTTAATCTAAAAGCTCCTTCCCCTGCTTAAAACCCTAGGAATCTCACCCCTTCCCCAATCATAAACCTTATGGAAACAGCTTGGTTCTTCTTTCTATTCTCCATTTCCTTATTTTCGCGCTGTATAGCGCAAGAAAGATCACCACATGGGCTTGGTTACCAGAAACCCGTCGCATTGTCTCCCTCAGCTTATGAGTTCTTCCACCCAAATGAACATCAAGATCCTTGTATAACATCTAATTGCTCACCATTGCCCCTAGCGGCTCATGTACACGAGGAGCAATCAGGAGAACAGCCAGGAAGTACAACACAAACACACGTCCGTGTCATGGGAGCTGGAGCCATTGCTACACCCGCTTTCACGGTCTTAATTATCTTCTGCATGGCAATGGGCATCTACTACTTGGCAAAAAATCGTCCAGCAAAGATAAGCCTCACCAAAGCTCTTGCACCAGATGTATGATGCCGTATCCAGAGCTGCACTCACTTGTCTACGGCTTTCAATCTAATTATAGTACGGTTCTAGTCATGTTCTACCTTACATGCAAAAGGAGTTTATCTTCCCATGTACCTAGTACAATATGAAGGCTTGATAGGCCATATGATAGGGTAGTAGTTCATGGCTCTGTTGAGTTTTTATACTTCAGGTATAGCAATAGATCTATAGATTTTTGATATATAGTGTGGTGGATGGTTGTTTATGTCTTAAGTGTATTATGTTTGATCCCACAATTTATGCCTCCACAGTCCACAGCTTCACACAATTCATATGTAGCATGGACCCTAGGCATCAACCCCCACCCCTCAAAAAGCCGGTCAGATGTAGAGTATATTGTCCAAACCTGAACATATTTGGAGTGAACAGTACAGATAAGCAATTTAGAAACAGACATAGCTCAAATTTAGCCATGGAGTACAGAGACAACGCAGCAAATTAATGGGAAACGACGGTGATCATTACAGAATCAACGTACTTTTCAAGAATGGGACAAGTAAAAGTGTGCAACAAAGGAAATGAATATATATGGGAGGGGACAGACTGATAAATTTAAATGCTGAGAACTTCCTTACCGGTAGGCTGTAGCATGATTATCCTCATGAGTTGTGAAGGCGTTCATGAAAGGCGCACTTGACATAAAATGATCTGCAACAAATATTTTCCAAACAACATACCGCAAACAAGCACATTACAAACGTTACAAGATAATGTGGTATAGCAATTGGAAATTTTTAATCAACAAACGCTGAAACTGTAGGATGGTGTTCGGTTGCAATTATATGTTTTGAACTTATCAGCACAATGTAACAGTGATAACAATCAACATTTATGAACAGTGTTTGCATAATTAAAAAAAAAAATACCAACATATTTGAGGTTCCTCTAGGTACGCGGAAATGAGAACTTCAAACTGGTTAACAATCTACATACCCCTGGCCCCTCCCCCCTCTCTACCCCAATACACACAAGGCGAGACTTCAAAGTGTCTGGATTTACTCAAAATTCACGCCAGTCACGGAGACAATGTTAAGCTTGGATATAACAATTTGGTAACTCCCCCGAGCAAGGAGGTACAAGACTTAAAACACTTCTGAGATGTTACAAACTCCGAAGAAATCAATGTCGAAATATTTGGAGGCCACAACATAATAATTTTACCACCCACGTGAACTGAGAGATGAAATCACAGTCCCAAAACTCTTATCTACCGCTTTGTTCCACAGGTGTGCGATTTCAAAATGAGATTTCCTTCCCACCATTGGCTTCATGATCTGCATGGTCGTAATACAAAATCTTAGAAAAATATAGGCAGTAAAAGGATGAACAATGATAGACGACTGGCGTACAAGTAGAAGTGAAACTGACAAAAACATAAAGGTATAGCATTACAACAACACAACAAAAGTACCCCAGCCCTCAAAAAAAAAAAAGTGCCTCAAAGGCTCCTATCAATGGATACGTAAGGGTGAGTCGATCACCAATTTTTAAGAACGATATATCACATAATAAAAAACAGCAAAGCCACACATATTGATCCTCCTTAAGATGAGCGTCTCAGGCACCTCAAAGCTCCACCCGCCATGAAGACCAGCAAGCTCACTTTGCAAGTTGCAACATTGGAAGCAGAAGCCTTTTCCCCGCACAATTACATAGGTGGCGATGAGAAATGACAATAACTTCTGGCAGCCCTTTATAAATATACTCTACTGACATCTAAAATAAAGGATTATAATCTAAGAAGACGACAATGACAACAACAACAACAACAATGTTACCCTAGTGTCTTAAAGGCTCCCGCCATAAGGTAGGGTGGGCGTCAGATGTACCATGTACGCAAGCCTTACCCCTACGTCGAAAACATAGAGAGGCTGCTTACTGATGACCTTCTAATGAAAATTGCTTCGAGGACCGCAGAGGTGCAGACTCAGTGTTACTTTACAATGCAAGAAGCGCAAACAGGTTTTGTGAGCCATTTTGCTTTATTCCATTATATCCCAAAGCCAAAAAAAAAATGGTTGCGTCACAGAGTCTCAAATGCAGACTTAAAGAGTTCTCTAGAATGCTCACAAAACTGTCTACACGTCTTGTATTATTATGTAGGAACCTGTATGATTCTCAACAAAAAATGCATGTGTCATACAGAAACAGCCTCTCAATATTGTCAACATAGGGGTAAGACTGCTTACATCCTAGCCTCCCTTACCTCAATGACCTCCCCATAGGTGGGAGCTGTTGATGCACTCGGATAATGTTGTTGACCCGTTGTTATTGCATACAATGAAAAGTGTAATGAATCCCTTGAAAAATAACTGAAGTTGCAGTTGCAATCTTAATTCTAATATACACGCATTCCTTTAGAAATCATTACGATTAAATGTGAGATTGTAAGAGCAAAAAGGTTCCATTCAGAGCAACCACAAAATGTCACTGAATGTGCTTTCCTAATAACAGGACAACAGAGTAATTGAAATGATTATTTGTCACCATTTCCTTTGCACGTCTTATCATATGTGCCAGAGGTTCCCTTTTCTCAGCGATGAAGCTATATTGGACACGAGTCTATAAAGCTAGTTCTTGAAGACTTAATAGGCTTGTATGTGGCTAATCGGCACCTCACCTTTCCATTGTTCAGGTACTAAAATGCCTAAAATTATTGGTGAAATAGAGTAGAATCATACAATTTTGCAAATGCTAAACATTTGTTCTTTTAACCTGCCCATCTTCACTTTACCATCTACTTTTACCCTTTCTCTTTAGTAACAAAAGAGTCATTCAAAGACACAGAATGTATCAACTTTTTTTGCTGGAGTAGACATGACAATAGAAAGGCTGGAACTACAAAAGATATTCACGAAATTACCACCAATCGCATACAAACGAGACACCCTTACTTGACAATCAGTCAGTGCTTATCAGCTTAAATCCTAAAGCAAGTAACCCACGGCAATGGTTTTTAGAAGTGAAGTAACACGTGAACGTTTTGCCAAGAGAAAGGTGAAAACTTAGTGACTTTGAAGTCACAGGTTCAAACAAAACAGGACACAATAGGCTATTTAGAGAGTGATTCCCTATACCAACCCCCCCCCCCCCACCACCTCCTACCAAAAGGATTAGCTTGCAAAAGCTCAGCGTGGCTAAGCCCAAATGTGGTCAGCAAGATGGTTATATCAACCCAAGTGGAACTCGTACCAAGTTATATTTGGCATAGGGACCACCCCTATATGCCTATAGTACATGTTTGTCGATAGTCAGATCAGCAAACCACCACAAGTTGGTTACAATAGGAGTTGTACCAAACAAAGGAAATGGGCAGCTAGCAATGAAACTTAGATAGCCTTTGGAAACAAGAATTTGGGAATTTGTAATCATTTCAATTCTATCACTTGAGAATATGGAATTCAAATATAAATCTAATGTATGGGAAAACTCACATTTTGAATTCTAGAATTTGAGATTCGAGAAGAGGTGGTGTACGATTTCAAAAGAATTTGATACAAATCAAATTCACAAATTCTAGAATCCCCAAACATAGGACTTGTATCGAATTTGGATTTGAGAATGAAATCCATGTTCCCAAACGCACTCCTAAATCTATTTGTCTATATTCCAACACCATCTGATCAAACTTTGCATCCTTGCTTTTCCGTCTTAATACTTTAAACAGACAGCCAATGACATATTAAAATTTTACTCGACTCGAGCTTCTTGTCACTAAATATATCTTCAATTATCGTCGAAAAATTGGCATTCAATTCAAACATGTCTATAAAAGCGCAGGCGCTACGCATCAAGTATTGCAATTCCAGTTCCACATTTGCAACAATTCCAATGTTTCAATAAACCAAAAACTCTATGAGCCTTTCAAAATTGAGCTAAATGAACTAATTTTAACACTACTCGATTCGATAAAAAAATCGAAACGAATGAAGGACAAACCAGGTAATCGCAATCAAATCTAAATGGCAACAAAATCTAATCTAGGGTTCTAAAGCATAAACACTAAAATTAAAAATTTAACCACAAAAAAAATTGTAGAAAGTAAATAAAATTAACCTGAGGCTGATCACCAAGAATGGCATTACTCTCAGAAATACTCCGGTAAATCATTCTCCGATTCTCGAACACGGCGGCTCCGGTTAACGCGCTTCCCAACGCAGCGCCCAGAAGCCGTTGCTGAAATTTTGGAAATGAAGAACAAAATGTCAGCAAATATTTAAAAAAAAATGAAAGATTAGATTAAATAAATTCGAGAAAATTAATTTAATGATGAATTAAAAGAAGAAATCGTAATGGAGACCTGAGCGAGAACGCTAATCATGGTTTCCCTCCTTTTTCTCTGGTTCTGTGTTGCTGAAGTTTCCGTTCACGCAAATTGGGGGAAGTGGGGAAAGCAAGGGGATGTTAAAAAAGTGAGGGTGAAATTGTGAAATTGTGAGAGTGTGGATGTAGAACGGGTAATCCGTTGGGTCGTGTCGGTTTTGGATCGGGTTAAGCGGGTGGAGATGTGGAATTGTAGAGTGATATCGATTTCAGGTTATTTAAGAATAATCAGTTTATACTAGGCAATGATTTCTGATTATTTATCGTATCGGGTATTTTCCAATTCGATTCAAGTTTTTTTGGATTGAGTTACTACAAGTCGGTTTATATTATATGTCAATCTAATCTATGGGCGGTCGGATTATTTGGTATTTGACTATGAGTCTATTATGCATGAATGGGCTCCGTAAGATCCAGTCGAGTGTGTGATTTTGGTTTTGTTGGCGTTGCTCATTTGTATAATGTGGATTTGTATGTTACTCTTCAGTATAATTCAAAACTTCAATAATTATTCCATTCGATTTTATTTTTTTGGTGTGGTTGACTATTTATAGGGGTCCAGAACCTCTAGAGTTTTTTATGAACTCTATGGGGTAGAGTTGTCATCCTAACCATTCATTTGAAATTAAAGGCCCAGATTACTCCATTTCATCAATTTCTAACATACACCTACCCACACCAAAACATACATCCCAATCCCCAAACCCACCAAAACCTTCACCCTTCCCTCCGATTTGCCACCCCTATCACAGCCACAAGCCAACCCCACCAAACCCTATTAATCGGTGACCACCATCACGGCGGCGGCGCATCGCCGAAGCCGCGCGAGACTAAAGACACCCTAAGGTCGGAAGGTTGTTTGAAGGGGTGTGGTCACCCCGTTCAGGGTGTGATTTCATGAAGGTGGCCGGAAATAGGGTTTAGGGCCCCACTTCCCGGTGCCGCGAGTGGGGCCCTAAACCCTATTTCCGGTGTGTGGGGAAGCGGGTCGTGTTGCGGTAGGGGGGGCTGTTATTTGGGGGTTTCGAGGAGTAGGGTGGTGGAGGTAGTGGTTGACCGGAATATGCCGAGGTTTGTAGTTTTGGTGGTGGCCGACTATTGTTGAAGATGAAGAGAGCAATTATTGAAGGTGGGAGAAGAGTTGCAGGGAACATGACGGGTGATATGGGAATGTGAGAGAAGATGAAAGTGGGTTTTTTTTTTTTTAATTCCCTATTTGTATTTTTATAGCCATTGATTTAATTGAATGGTTGAGATTTTCTCAACTCTACAAGGTAGAGTTATTAGGAAACTCTAGAGGATCTCTTTCCTATTTATAGGTTTTATTTGATAAGTAACATTTTCTTATGTGTACAATATTTTAAATCATTTTCGCTTACTTCAAATATGAGAACGAATATTTCTCTATTTTTTTATTTTATTGTGTTTAGCATTGTATGTCTTATCATAATTTTATTCCTAATTTATCCTCATTTATTTCCTAAAATAAAATAAAGATTAAAATTATAAAAAAAAAACGCATTAGCTAAAAACTTTCAGCTATTATTGCATCTATTTGGTTTTCAACTACCATTTCAACATTCAGTTACAATTTCAGCGTTAAACTACGGTTTCAACTAATTTTACTAAACATAGTCTTTGAAATACGTTTAGTAAAATTATCTGAAATACTAACTAAATGTTGAAATAATAACTTGAATGTTGAAATAGTAGCTGAATGTCAATGCCGAATAATAGAGTCAAACCCGTCGGAGTAAAAGTTTGGTAGGAGTTTGATAAAAGAAAAAAATATTTTATAAGGTAGGAGTTGAAAACTTTTTAAAATAAGGTGAAATTTGGCAGATTTGGTATATAAAAGGTAGGATTTAGAAAAAATTTCTAACATATACTATTAAAATTAATAAAAGAAATGACTTACGGAGTAGATTAATTTAATAAAGTAACACCATGCTTTTTCGATACATCAATAATATAATAAAGGTTTCCATGGCCTGTCAATCTGTCATCATCCACTCAATAACAAATTGGTAGTAACAATCTATGAACGCACTCAGAAGATAGAGTTATTTTTTAATTTCACTAAGGGTAAATTAGGAATGAAAATAATTAAAAAGTGGCTGAAAAGAAAATTAAGTTATTCAGGGCAATTTATTATTTAAGTCAGTGGTGTTACCAAATCAGCTTATTTGGTCAAATAATTTAAAAAAACTAATCAAATGAGTTACTTTGGACAGATAAACTAGTTGATTGCATAACAAATATAGCCATTTTGCAACTATTTGTTTGTCGGGACTCTAGTATTGTCCCTTAATTTTATTGGCTTCTCTCCTTTATAGCCTCATTAAATTGGTATAGGATAATCAATCGCATATACTCCGTAGTATACAAGTTTTTGTTTCTTCTTTTCGAGTGAGCATTCTCACTAAACATATCAATGTTGATTATCATTGTGTTCAAATCATCAAATGTAATATGTACAACAAACTACAAGCTACATGAAAATGTGTGCAAAATGAATGACAAATTCCACCAAAACTCGTTCAATCTATCACTACTACCATGCTATTTCATTTTCAGGAATGCCAAACCAATCACTGTGATTAGAATGGGCATTCTAATCACAGATTTTGGCCAAATCTGAGCCGTCCATCTCACATCTCAATCTTGCTCCCTTTCCATTTTTTCATCAAACTCCCTACCCCCAAAACCCACGACCCAAACCACCATATCCCACCTAGTCACCCTTATTCAGTCTTCTCTCTCCTCCCCAACATAGCCACCACACACCACCACCACGTTCACCACACAACCGGAAAAGTGGGTTAGGAACGCGGCACCAGGAAGTGGGACCCTAACCCACTTTTTTGGCCACCTTAAGGATACCACACCGCAAAGGGGTTGACCCCACCCATTCAAACACCCACTCTCCTTAGGGTGTCTTTTTGTGTTTTCCGGCGACGCCGGAGGTGGGAAGTCGACGGAAAGGTGATCGCCGGACGTAGGGGCTGGGTTGGGTGGGATTCCGGTGGTGGCTCGCGTGGTTGCGGGCTGTTGCACGGGTGAAGAGGAGAGAGAGGGGGGTCGGGATGTGGGGAAATGGTGAGCTGGAGAGGAACTGACTATTTTGCCCACAGTGATTAGAATGGGTATTCTAATCACTGTGATTGGCCTAGACGCCCTATGTTCATTTTTGTGGTGCACAGCGATCTTGTCTCTCCAACATGTCCAACACTTTCTATTGTACTATTACATCATATTTTTCTCATCTATTTATATAATAATTATTAATGTATAAGATAACATTGCAATTCCATGCATGTAGCATGAAATGAAGATTACGTATCGATGTTATCTACAAAAGTCAAGTCATGATTGTACCATTTGCGCCATTGTCTCTTTGTCCAATGTAAATGAAAATAACCATTTACTATATTTAATAAATAACATACATTAAATTATTTATTTTAAAATTTTTAAACGTCCTTCATCTTCCTCATCGTAATGTTTCTATAATTAAATTTTATGGTTAGTGCACGTGGTAGCCTTTTAGGTAACCAATTTTCGCACAAGATACCACTCAAGTTACCACATATATAACCGTAGAAGGGTCATGTAAATCCCAAATGGTTATATTCTGGATGCAATCCTAGAACCCCCTACTTAATCAGGTTCACGAATTTTGATCTCAAATCTGCATTTAAGTTAAAAGATTTGATCAAAGTTTAAATTCCTGTACAATTACTTGTTGGAGGAATTATTGCAAAACTTCATCCATCATGGAACGAGTATAGGAAGAAGTTGTTGCATACTTCCGAGGAATTCCTTATTTTATAACGTATTCATAAACACTTACACATGGAAAAGAAAACTCGTAATCGTGAGAAGCGTTTGGGAGAGCGGTCAAGTTCTAGAGTGTATTATGTTGACGACAAATATTGAAAGTGTAATAGCGCGACCCATCATACGTCGCAACACAATCTAATAAGATGGGAAATCACCTCCTAGACCCGTAAATCCTCACTTGGCCTCTAAAAGGTAAATGCCTTATTGATAGTATGATGGGAGAAATCTATTATAAATTGATCATAGCCTTAGTTTTCCAATATAGGACAAACTCATTCCATAAACCACTTTCCATAATCCGTAGTGTTACAGAAAGAACAAGAGTCAAGAAGAGAGAATGAATCATGAAGTGCTTTCGGAGATCACCACATACACTTCCAAGGTTGTCGGAACAGGGACGACGAAACATCAGTTTTCTTTCGGGAAGATATTTGTGTTAACTGATGTGCTTCATGCTCCTAGTATCAAGAAAAATTTGGTTTCTGGGTTTGTATTATATTAGAAAAGACTTAAGGCTTTGATGATAGAATCGGATCAAGTGATTCTATATATCTAAGGCCGGTTTTTTTTTATTTTTTTATTTTTTTTATTTTTTTATTTTTAATAAGGGTTATGCAATATGCTTGTGATGTGATGTTCAAAAACTATCTATTAATTAGATTTCTACTTCCGCTTATAATGTAGTGTCTGATTTTAATTCAAGTTTTAGTATAGAAAGTTTGGCACATGTTAATTACAAAACAATGAAATTCATGTCTAAAAATGAAATGATGATTATCTTCGGTAATGAACATGGTGGTAAACATCAAATTTGAGCTTTATAGCTTGATAGTAGCTATTGGATGATCTTCTCCAATATGGCACTAAAGGACAAAATAACTGTCATTTCAATTACAAAAATGCCCTCATCTCTCACCCCTCAATAACCAGAATCCCAAATCATCGTGCTTTATTCACCTCCCCTAACCCCGGATTGTGCCCAGATACCGGCCAACACATGCAAACCCCCTATATCCTGCGGTGAAACTGTTGGAGTCTAGTGACACCCTAGGATAGGACTACTAAACCCTTTTGGGCCTTGATTGAGGTTGCCGAAAAATAGTTTAGGGTTGGTTTTTTCGATGCCGCGGTGAGGTGAAGCATAAGAAAGCTGTAAGTCTGCAACAACGGAGATGAGCGAGAGAGAATGAAAAGAGGGGCGGTTGAGGAAGAAAAAAACATGTTTTTTTGTGTGTCTTGTACTGCCCCTATTGGGTGATTCAATAAGTCCTATTGGTTTAGAATTGCTCGAGAAATTCGTGTTCAATTTGTGAATTCGGACATTTGTTAATACAATGGTGCATTTGCTCGAGGCGGAATTAGATATGTGATCACTTTCATTAAAGATAGTTCTCGTTTTACATATGTGTATTTGATGAGGATTAAGGACCAAACATTTGAGATGTTTGAAACTTACAACTTACAAGGCCATCTTAGAGACACACAAGTACACAACTGAAATAAAATTAAGATTTTTCGAAGTAATAGAGGGGGTTTATTTCCCTATTGAATTACTTCATTACTCCATTCGCCTTTAAACTTCCTACTTTCTATTTAGAAGTGTTCATTTTTAAATTTCATACTTAGAATATTCGGAAAATTCACGTGGTGACCCTGAAGTTTTCAATTTTGCACGTGGTGACCTAAATTTTAACTTTGCGCACAAGGAGACCCTAAACTATGCATTTTGTACACACGGTGACCCTATTTTTTAAAGTTGTTATAACGGTGTTAACTTTACCATTAGTTAGCTCTAATTTTTGTTTTTTTATTGGTCTAAATAAAATTTAAAAAATAAGTATATGTTTCTAATTCAATGTGAGGAGATTTAATGTAAGTTGTTAATGTGTATTTAGACCAATAAAAAGGAAAATTTGGGCTAACTAATAATAAAAGTTAACACCGTTATAACGGCGTTAAGAAATAGGGTCACCATGTGCACAAAATGTATAGTTCAAGGTCACCTTATGCGCAAAGTTAAAATTTGAGTCACCACGTGCAAAATTGTAAAGTTCAGGGTCGCCACGTGAATTTTCCGTTGAATCTTTCATTATTTGTACTTATAAAGACCAAAACACCCTTATTTTTTGATTAAAAGTGCAAGTGGGACATACCCCTAGTGTGATTTTACACTAAGTGGACCCTAAAACTCATTCTTTATTATATTTTTCTTCAAAACTGTGTTCCGCCCCTACGCGTTTTATAGTTGAACGGAGGGAATACATTTTTCTTATTTGATCCATACTAGTATTTTGTACCGTACTTTGTAGTTAATGATTCTTTACAAATTAAAAAAAATTAAGTCGTTGCAAATGTCCATTTTAATTTCTTTTGACTGACGCCATTTTACTAGTACTTTAATTTCCCAGCCTCTTAAACCGTTTACCGGCCACTCTTTCTCTCTCCCCTCTTAAACCCCCTCACCACTCTCTCGATTCCCGCATTCTCAGATCTCACTCATTTCACACACACACATCCCCAAATAACCCATCCAACTCGGTCCACCCCCAACTCACCTCCCAAAATGCCGAGTCGCCGACTCGTCCTCACCCTCCTCCTCTCCTCCCTTCTCCTCCTCTCTCTCTCCTCCCTCTCTCTCTCCACCGCCGATATCGACCTCGACGACGAAGACCTCTCCTTCCTCGAAGAATCCGACGCCGTTTCCCCCGCCGATCACCACTCCTCCGACTTCGCCGCCACCGGCGATGACGATTTCGGCGACGACGACGACTTCGACGGCGGAGAGGACGATCTCGGCGCCGATTTCCCCAACCCGCCGGAGGTGGACGAGAAAGACGTCGTCGTTTTGAAGGAGCGGAACTTCACCGACGTGGTGGAGAACAATAAGTATGTGATGGTGGAGTTTTACGCGCCGTGGTGCGGACATTGTCAGTCGCTTGCGCCGGAGTACGCCGCCGCCGCTACGCAGCTGAAGGAGGACCGCATCGATGTCGTGCTCGCGAAGATTGATGCTACCGAGGAAAATGAGCTTGCTCATCAGTACGATGTGCAAGGGTTTCCTACTATACACTTCTTCGTCGATGGCGATCATAAGTCTTACAGTGGCCAGCGAACTAAGTAAGTCGTCGCCCGAATTATCTTTATTTTTTTTTCCGATGTCAACTAGTTTAGCTCGTAAAGTTCGCTAATTTTAATATTCAGGTTTGTATGTTTATCGATATCAACTAGTTTAGCTGGTAAAGTTCGCGAATTTTTATAATGAGGTTTGTATGTTTATCGATGTCAACTAGTTTAGCTGATAAAGTTCGCGATTTTTTTTAATGAGGTTTGTATGTTTATCGATGTCAACTAGCTAGTTTAGCCGGTAAAGTTTGCGATTTTTATAATCGTGTTCACTCTTTTGGGTTTAATTAGATTCACATATAAGATATTATTTGTGTATATGGTTGCCATGTTATTGGAGATTTACAGTTGAAAGGCGAAATGTAACATGATTTGAGCATGATGTAGCTTATTTTTTTTTTAAATGGATTTTTACGATGCAAAATAAGCTGAAGATTGATGATCATTGAGTTGAGGAAAGAATAAGAGACTGATTGGGTGAAGTTTGAAACGCGAATATTTATGCTTGCTGTTTAAGTTGAGAGTGAATTTGCAGGGTTAGATCTTTGAACAATTGAATCAGACAGTAAATTGCTCTTTTCTTTTTAAAGGAAAAGACAGGTGAATTGTTAGCTTGCTCAGTTGGCGATTCTAGAGTCATACGGAGTACGTGTTTTCGTGGGTGAATCTTTGGTGAATTGTGATCGGTGAATGAAATTACATGCCTTTTTATATCTAATAAGTGAGCTACTGTATTTGTGATTTTGTTCTGGGCTTTGTGAATTACGATCGGTTAATGAAATCTTTTACTGTATAATCTTGTGCTGCAATGCATATGAGTTTGAAATGTGTACTTTAGATTGTATTATAGCTGAAGAGTGAGCAGCTTTGAGGCTTTTTTTTTAAGGAGTCTTGCGGCTTGCACTGGATGATTTTGATGATGTTGGGTTTAGACTCACAACTGGTCTTTATATTGATAGGGACGCGATAGTAACTTGGATCAAGAAGAAGACAGGACCTGGTGTATACAACATTACCACCACAGAGGAAGCAGAAAAGATTCTGACCTCAAATGATAAAGTTGTTTTAGCATATCTCAACTCTTTGACGGTGAGTTATCGGATCTTCTTTATATGAGAAGTTTGATATGTAGTTACGCTTCAGAATGGCATGATGTGCGATTTCTATCTTGTGGCAAGGTACATTTTGTCTGGCATATCCTTGCTGTTGTAATTGGTGTGATGAATCCGATGATTCATTAGATAATCAAATGCTAGTTGCTGTACTAACTACTATTGCTAGTTATCTTCATTTGTTAGTTTCTTCTTCCCCTTTTTGCTTTATGACATTGTATTTGTATTTATCGAGTTTGTATCACCTGTAACCAAAAACTGTGGATTGATAGCCGTAAGTGTTTTATGCCTTTGGAAATTTTTGTGTGCTTTGGGTGTAGGAAGAAACTCTGTTTGGATGCCAGATTGCCAGCTATCGTGTAGGCTTCCTCTACTTAATTAATCTAAAAAATAGGCGAGGATATTACGGTCTTGACTGTTGGAAGACTGGGCTGTGTCCTTACGGCTGGATGGTGTAGTGTAGTCATCCGTTAGAAACTTAGAGACGCAAGAATTAAAGGGTCTTGACATGTTGAATGAGTGGGTTTGTGTCTAGTTAAACTAGTTACCGACACCTGAGATCATGAAAGAGTGCAATTGTGCAAGTTAGGGGCAGATGGCCGGTGGGAGTTTTTACATCCAAGTGTGTGTGGGTATTCCCATCTGGCTGGTTATGTAAGATAATTAGTTCATGATTACTCGCATGGTCACATGAATAAGAGGAGATGTTTAACTCCTGATTATCTACAAATGCTGTTTAACTCATAGACTGGTGGTGATCTGTACTGGACCCCTGCCAAGCTTTCTGGCCGTTATTCCAAATAAGCATGTTCTTTACCTTTTTATTGATAAATATGATTTAACTTTTATTTTCCTGCTCTGGATGCTTCATGCTTGACTGCTTGAGCTGAATCTTTATTCCTCTGTCGACCCTGTGTCATAAACGCAACTTGTTATCTGCAGGGCCTTGAAAGCGAGGAACTTTCTTCTGCATCTAAACTTGAAGATGATGTGAACTTCTATCAAACTGTGGATCCTAATGTTGCAAAGCTATTTGAGATTGACGCTCAAGCTAAACGGCCTGCTTTAGTATTGCTGAAGAAGGAAGCTGAGAAAATTAGTTACTTTGGTGAGTTGCCTTGTCATTTTCATGTCTTACTCTGTCAAACCGTCTATTTGAGCTCATCTATATCTATTATGATACAAACAGTGGCTACGCTCATAATGTTTTACATTGACATTTGTAGATGGAGAGTTCGCTAAAGCTGCGATTTCTGAGTTTGTCTTTGCAAATAAACTTCCCTTGGTTACGACCTTTACAAGAGAGAGTGCCACTTTCATCTTTGAAAGTCAGATCAAGAAACAAGTAATTGTTCAATTATACACCCCTTTATTTACCTTGATCCCATTGTTTGTTGTTGTGGCTTCGTTGAGTACTTTGTTTATGGATACGAGACATATCTAAGCATTTACCACTTCTATTGACGTGCTACTAATCATTCCCTTAGCTCTTGCTGTTCGCTACTTCAAATGATTCTGAGAAGGTTCTTCCTACTTTCACTGAAGCTGCTAAACATTTCAAGGGCAAGGTATAGTTTTTCTCATCCTACTTGTTTTGTGGTACTTGAGTCCATATTTATACCTACATCTATTGGTGGAAAAGTAAAGACACATATCTCACCCTTTTGAGAATTATAGTTCTACCTTTAAACAGTAAAAAGAATTATTCTTCTCTGACCTTGTGTACATGTCTTTTATTTGATCATATAAGTTGGGTAATGTTGGAAGCTTTTTTGTATCTGTTCTCTTTATTGGCTATCTTGTACCTTTCGTAGTGCTAGTTTAAGGTGCATTTACAGCTTATGAAATATAAACTAAACTTAACATTTTCTCCAATGTTGAAAAAATTTGGGGCAATTTCAGTGAGGTATATGCTCATGTGGACCACTGAGGAATTCTAAGGTTTTCATAATTACACAGAGTTATCTCAAGATTGAGTAGAGTGAAAATTTGTTTATCCAGTCTCAAAATTTTCAATGGTCAAGTAAAAGTCTATGTGCAACTTACTTAATTAGGATTAGGACAAGGCCCAAATGCCCTAATTACTAATTTAAGATGACTAGTATACCAACATATATTAACTGAAAGCTTTAACGAGGTATAGATGCCAAAAGACTAGCAAAACGCATGAGGCTAACCAGTGAGGAAATCAGCAACAATCATTGGGCGTCCCTATTGGAAGGAATGTCGAATGGTTTGGTTTCTACAACCATATCAAAAGACTAGAGTATTGAGATGCATAATTCTCTGAGCAAGCTTGGAACCATGCAATTTTGTTTCTACCAACTATGCAATCATTTGTCCATACATCCCATCTCGAACGGGTGAAATTACCATGTCCTTTCTTATACTTTGAGATGTGTGTTTTACTCATTATGGCTTCTTAGTCATGATAAATATACCAGTTTCCTTCAAAATTGCTTGCTGGAGTATCACTCTGTGATCATTAATACAATTTTAATGTTATTATGGAAAATGCTCGTGAAGCTGAAAGTAGAATTTCACAATGCAGTACAGCAGCAACGTCAACAAAGTCTGGCCGCATCATGAATTGCTGTCAGCTTTTATTAGAATAATATATTTTTTTTGTTCTTTGTATATGCTTCGCCTTTCTTCTCTCTCTCTCTTTTTTTTTTAATGAGGAGGAATAAACTTAACTTTCGCTTCATACTCTTGCTGATACACAGTTTCTTTAATTTGATTCAGATTATTTTTGTTTACGTCCAACTTGACAATGAGGATACTGGCAAGCCTGTTGCAGATTATTTTGGTGTTACTGGTGATGAACCAAAGGTGTGATTAGTGATGCCTACACTTTACGCAAATGCCACTTCTGCATGGGTTTCTGGTTGATTTCAGATGGTTAGTTTCCTCATAGATATATGACCATCAAGCATCCTGCTATTCTTTTATACAGATTATTGCATACACTGGAAATGAGGATACCAGGAAATTTATCTTTGACGGAGAAGTGACTTTGGAAAAAGTAAAGGTAAGTGAAAATTTTATAGGTTATTTTTTTATCGTGTTCCGTGATGCTTAAATTACAATTGATTCTTGTGCGTTTGATTTTTTTTTTTGTCACTATCCTCTTTTATGAAATTTGGACATTTTGTGATTCAACATACTCTTGTTATTCTCATTGTATATAGGCTTTTGGTGATGGCTTTGTGGAAGACAAACTGAAACCTTTCTACAAATCTGATCCTGTTCCTGAAAGTGTAAGGGGATATTCTTCTTTTTGAAGACTTGTACCAAGGAATCTATTGGCTTGCTGACACAAATGATTTTACCTAACTTTTACATTGTTTCGACGAACAGAATGATGGTGATGTGAAGATAGTTGTTGGCGATAACTTTGATGAAATCGTCCTGGATGAGTCCAAGGATGTACTTCTTGAGGTCTAATTTCCACTTGATCCACACAAGCCATGGCCCCTGGGCATGAGGTCTTTGTATATTTTTTCTGCAAGTTTGACCCTTTTTAAGGTTCTTATATGAACTCATTGTCTTCAGATTTATGCTCCCTGGTGTGGCCACTGCCAATCACTTGAGCCAACATACAATAAACTGGCTCAACATTTACGAGGTATAGATTCCATTGTCATAGCGAAAATGGATGGAACAACAAATGAGCACCCTAGGGCAAAGGTAATAAACTTAATATACTGAATATAATTCGATCTTCCTTTTATCTAAACGCCTATAATGTTCTTAGAAGTAATGAATTTGTACTGCTTTTTCCAGTCTGATGGGTTCCCAACAATACTATTATTTCCAGCTGGGAATAAAAGCTTCGATCCTGTAAGTGCAATTCTTTGAATTGAGTTATTAAAAGTTATTCCCCCGCTCATGATACTTGTTAAATTATGTGAACTTTTGTGGTGTTCGCAGATCACTGTTGATACAGATCGCACTGTGGTGGCATTCTACAAGTTCTTAAAGAAGCATGCAGCCATACCTTTTAAGCTTCAGAAACCAACATCTACTCCAAAGCCAGAGACTTCTGAGCCAAAAGATGTTTCGGAAAAGTCTGATGGTAAAGATTTGAAAGATGAACTATAATATTCTTGATACGACTTTAGTCATGTGTATCACTACGTTTTAGTGAATCCAAAAACATAGAGAACAAGTGTAACTGTAGTAGAGGAAGTTGTAGAAAATGAGAACACCATTCACTCTGCGGCTTTTCAATGTGTTATGGGTTGGTACTTCCCATCGGTTATCAAGTTGAGTTAAGCCTTGTACTAGTCTTTGAGATGAATGAACTGATATCGTATTGGGGTAGTGATTTTTGTACTTGTTCTTATTGTTTTTTCTCTATTAGAGACTCTTTGAAAATGTCCTTTTCGGGGACATCTGATGAAGTTGGAGACGCACATTGAAATGATGATCACTTCCCCATTTTGTGAAACTTGGGGTATTGCTTGCTTTAACTTCAGAAATACTCAGTACGTTATGTTCTTGGGTCACCCGTATGGGGTTGAGTATCTATCCAAACCCGAAAGTTTTTCCTTGCGCGTCACAAGTTCACATTCCACTCTTCGGCCTTGTTTGATAGGACTTATTCTCAGATCAATTCAGATTAGATCAGAATCCTTCAGATCAGATCAGAATCATTAAGATCAGATCAGAATCATTGAGATCAGATCAGATCAGAACAGAATCATTCAAATCAGTTCGGTTCAGAAATGTTCAAATAATTATCTATGTATTTGCTCCATAATTGATACTAATTCGTTGAAATTCAATCAAATTTTCAACCAATTCAGATCATATCAGAATCATTCAGATCAGATCAGTTCAGTTCAGTTCAGAAAGATGCAGTCCTATCAAACAGGGCCTTCATCACTCAAATAGCTTATTTTCCTCCACGTTTTACACTTCTCTTTCGCTCTTCGGGGCGTTTGGTTCACATTGAATGACTCTGTTTCCTTGTGTTTGTATGTAACTTCTTTTTTTATTTTTTTTTTTCGCTCACTTAGGCCCTGTGCGATTAGACTGCATTTTTCTGATCTGATTTGATTTGATTTGAATTGAACTGATATTTTGATTTGATTTGAATAAACTTGATTTGATTTGATCTGAACTGAATTAATTGATAAATTAAATGCAATTAGACGAATTAATGATCAGAAATAGACTAGATTCATTGATGGTTATTTGGATAATTCTGATCTAATTTGATTTGATTTGAATAAAACTGATCTGAATTGATTTGATTTGAATAAATCTGATATGAATTGCAAAACATTATTGAATAAGTTGAATCGCAAAACATTGTTGAATAAGTTGAATCTCACGGGTCCTTACTCTCCCGTAATCATTCCTTGAAATGTTACCTGTTCATCTACCTAAGGTAACAATTTTGATTCCCCTGTTCATTTTCTTATTCTCCCTTCCGCACTTTCCTCCGGACCCACCCCTCTTCGGACCACCAGTCCCCACCACCAGAGATATGCCACCTGCCCTAGTGCCCCATATGCTGCCGAAGACACCATGTGGCCGTCCATCTGCCAGCGACGTCGCCAGCCACCCTTGCTACCATACCGGTCATACCCCCTTGTTTTGTTTTATTTCTCTCCTCTATACTCCCTCCGTTCGGCTATAAAACGCGTAGGGTCGAAACACAGTTTTTAAGAAAAGTAGAATAAAGAATGAGTTTTAGGGTCCACTTGGTGTAAAATTACATATACGGGTATGCCCCACTTGCACTTTTAATAAAAAAGTAAGGGTGTTTTGATATTTATATGTACAAATAAGGAAAGATTCTAAGTATGAATTTAAAGATGAACACCCCTAAATAGAAAGTAGGAAGTTTAAAGCCGAACGGAGGGAGTACTTCTTACCGCCCCACATTCTACAAGGTAAGGTATAATTAGAACCATCGTGTAAGGAGAATCCGGGATTAAAATCTCGGTACGAAATCGAGAGTAGATATACTAGTACAAGTTAGGATCAAAACAGTTTCTGAAAAAAAATCCAGATTTCTCTGATAATTTTGGAATTAAATCTATTTCGCCAATTAAAGCGCCAATTGTGTTACAAGTGATTTCTGGGAAGGCAAGTTAAAAAGAAAGCAAAAACAGAAACTCACTTTGGGTACATCAAATTTTGGGGACAACACAATAATGTCCCACCTAGACATGCACCCTGTATCCTATAAACAATGATGGACAAAAATGTAGAGCTACAAACAGAAACTTTTCTGTTCCGACGATCGTGGCTCTTGAAATTACACCGTAAAGACGAAGCTATGTGAATAACGTTACGACATCTTTCCTGTACCCTCTTACAATTAAAAGCCTTGGAATGTTCTCCACCAACAGATCCAAGTATTCCATGAAAAAATACGAAGGGTGGTGGGCAGGCGGAGGCGGTAGACTGACAAGTACCACTGCGGCCATTCTCGAGTATCTGAGCATTATCGAGTTCAGCTTCAAGGTGGTATAAAGAAACTTGTCCACTTGTTGCTCGTTCACTGTAACATTCTTCCCATCGGCCATCAAAGGTCTACCTTCTCTCTCTGCAGTTTCCTTCATCTTTCCTAAGTAATCAGTGACTCGCTGCTGTGCAGCAGTAAATGCCTCGAGTGACTCGTCATGCGGAGACCCACCCTCTTGTGCATCCCACGTTGGCATTGTGATTACAATTACTTCTGCCTGCATTCGCAAGTCGTAGAGAAACTTCTTTACATCAGCTTTTAGCCCTTCAGCATCAGTTTCCTCCTCAGCTATGCAGAACACCTGAATCTTGCAATTTTCAAAACTCTCTTTGGTCAGGAGAAGCTGTGATAGCAGAAGCATGAGACCTCCATCTCTGACAATCCAATACAGATCAATGGTTCCAAACTGCCGTTGATACATGTTTGGCCATTCCTCAAGACCCTTGACGATGACAACTGCCTTGTTTGCGACAATACAGTCATTTATTATTCCAACAAAGGTCGAGGGAATTTCAGTAAGATTTTCACGACGCC
Source organism: Spergularia bocconei (assembly GCA_963457585.1). Classification (NCBI taxonomy): domain Eukaryota; kingdom Viridiplantae; phylum Streptophyta; class Magnoliopsida; order Caryophyllales; family Caryophyllaceae; genus Spergularia; species Spergularia bocconei. Next base: position 12,387,213 of record OY734959.1, read on the forward strand.
ATATTTCAGGATAGCGCATAACCACAATATTTGGTTTGAGATTACCAAGCCCCATGGTCTGGACGATGCCACGGAAGCCAGAAGACATGTCGGGGGCCACAATTACCTCTGCAACACCTTCGCATTGCTTATATTCAATATATGCACTCAATTGTTGGCAGGCGGTCTTGGCATCTTCAGCACATTCATGATAATCCCCATCAAGAATAGAAACAAAGATGGACATTCCACGACCTTTCTTCTTCATGCAGTTTGCAAAATCCGCAAGTTTTGGGTGACATGGTACATTCTCTGGTAGCTTTCCCCACGGCCGGCAAAATATAAGTGGAATAGGATACCAGTTCTTCGGATGCACCTGGTTAGCTGAATTTCAAAAGAACTTAAGTACATAGGTTTCAAGAAAACAGCAGAAAACAATTAATTCTGACATAAAATCAAGGCTCAGTCGAGTGAAAAAAGACAAGCTAGATCTGTAACGGTAACAAAACAATGGAAAAAAGCACATAGGAATCAGCACCCGTTTTTTTTTTTTTTTTGGCTACAATAAGAATTAGCACCCTAAGTCAACTGCGAAATGCATATGTAAAGATTTGTGCTATACTCGGGGAAAGATGTAGGACAGTGAGTTCATCAATCATAAAGTCCTTGGAGAAAAGCACATAAAAATCAATATTAAGAGTTTTGGACCATCATCAGCGCTAACGACCTCTCTTAAGAAGTCAACCAACACAATTACTCCCTCCCAGTCTGAACTAGCTTGCCATTTCCTTATTTGGTAACACTTTAGAAACTACCCAACTCAGAAAAATAAAAAATATCCACCTTATTAATGACCTACATGCCCCACGAATCTGACTACTTATACCATGATTCTTGGACTATGGTGAGAATGGTGGTCCTTTCACAGTATAGGGGGCGGGGGCAATGACTTAAGAAAAGAAAACATTTTTTTAAATATGGTCTCCACCCCTCTATTGTGAGAGTGAGGAAGGTGCTCCACTCCCTCCGTTCCATAAATTCTTTACGTTAAAGAATTGAAAGAAAGAGAGGAAGTAACAGGCGAGTCTGATTATCACGATTCTGTGGCATGTGTAAAATCAAGATGTGATAGAGAGTGTTTCTAACAGTTAATCATAGAAGAATGTAGACCAATATACTATGCCTTCATCTTAGGCTAGCAGTGTTGACGTCTGCCAATAGTTTACTGAAACCCCCTTGATTCTCAATGAAAAAATGGTAAAAGCCAAGGCATGATTGTGATACCTCCAAGCGAACGAAGGCTGCGAAGAGCAAGTTGGAAATAAGCACTCTTGAAACCATCGCCCCAGTCTCCAGCCTTCCCTTTAAGACAGACGTATTTGTATATAAGGGACGCAAGTGCCAGAGAGATCACAGTGAATGACCAAGAGATTAAGAACATGATCACTGCAAAAAAAGCCAAAATGAGATTAATCAACCATTTACTACTAGTACAAACTACCAAGTCACATTCGCAATGGACATTCTCAGATATATATACTGTTTGACCACGTGTAAAAGACCACCTCTTACAAAATACATGTCTATGTCAAACAGGCCCCAGAAAGCTCAATTTCATTTATAGTTTAATTTGCTGATCGTTTGGGAGATGTTGTAATGGAAAAGCCACGTCCCCCTCAAACAATAAAACGAAGGTAGAGAAAAAAACGGAAACATTTAAGAACAATCAAATGACAGGACCTATCACCTAGCCTAAGTGCTATTCTCATTCATGAAGCTGATGGTCCTTGTTGCAACCTTTAAAGGAAACAATTGTTGAAAAGATGGCTAATGTCACAAATTGACGTAGTTGTACCTATGCAAATGGATGCTCCAAGCAGTGAGAGACTCCAGTGATGAAACTTCCACCGTGGACGCCAGCTAGGAGCGTCTAAAATGTCCAGAAGGAAGCACGACAAGTTTACCCCCGCATAACAGAGCAGATAAAACATAGTGACTGTAGGAGATATAAGATCTAGATTCCCAATAACAACACATCCCAGACAAATGAAGGCAGTGAAGAGGGTAGCAACATGAGGCTCACTCCCGTCAGGTACTTTGAAATAATTGAGAACAGGCAAAATATCATCATTTGCTATTGCTGCTAATAGGCGTGGGGCACCAGTCAAACTTTGAAGTGCGGCACCCAAAGTTGAAAGAATAATTCCCACATAGATAATTACTGGAAAAGGCCATGCAACTGTTGCTGTAAGTAACCTGCACAGCATACACAAAATGCATCATGACAGTTGGTATGTGAAGCTTTTCACAAACTAACAAAGAGTAGGTCAAAGAAACCATAGTCATCAATCTTAAATGATTAACACAGTACAAACAAAAACTCCTAGAATAGTAAAATGTCAAGTAAAACGGCCCCAGGGACAAAAAAAAAGGATTAACGTAAATCTAAACTACACAGGAATAAATAAGCTATGTTAGCTATCCCCTCAAGTACCGTCGTACAAAATTAGGATGGATTATAAATCAATCTAAAGAATGACGCATGATATATATTGTCTCACCGGAGTAAAAATCCAAAACTTTAATTTTCCGACCTCTCATGCCAAATTTTTTTTTTTACCATTCAGTCATTCTAACAGCATAGGATACTCTTTTTAAGAAGATAGTCAGAAGATAGTAATAAAAAAATGTGGAAGATAGTCTTAACAACCTCTTAAAGGCCCCCAGAAACTAGGACCCACTAAACCTATCATCAGGAGTCAGAACACACATTTGCCAGTTGCAACTAACAGCACTGCAGGTTTATAGTAAGAAACACAAAAGCATGACAAATTATAAGAAAAAAGACCTGTCTGTTAGCAGCTTTTCTCGGGTTGCAAAAGCACCAAATATTAGAACTGAGATAAAATAAAGAATTGTAGTTGTGAGTTGAGATGCCAAGGTTCCAATAGGGATTGAACGCTGAGTGTCTTTCAGTGAGGCAGATCGATTTGAGCCAGCCATAATACCCGTCACAGCAGGAAAGAAAAGGCCAACCAAAGCACTGCAAAAAGTCACAGCACAAATTTAGTTGCATTTCAAACAGCAGTGTTCTTTGCTAACACTGCAACAGAAACTTGGCATATATAATGTTAAGGATATTTTGTCAAACAGTAAGTTCTTAGAACACTTTTTTCCTTTCTTTTTTTTTTTGCCTTGGCACACCGGTAAAAGGTGTTGCCGTGTGATCGATAGGTCACGGGTTTAAGTCCTGGGAGCAGCCTCTTGTCAAATAAATTGACAAGGGAAGGCTTGCCCTCATTACACCCTTGTGGTGGGACCCTTCCCCGGACCCTCGCTTAGCGGGGACGCCAATGTGCGCCGGGCTGCCCTTTTTTTTTCTCTACCTTTACTGCATTTCTTCTGAACAGAAAACAATAACAAAGCCTCAATCCAAAAATGATTTAGGGTCGGTTCACATGGGTCATCATATGAAACCGTCATATTTGAGCAATAAAGCCGAAGGACATAAAATTTGAGAGCAGTGAAACAATTGAGTTTTTAAAAGTTTGAAAAAGTTTTACCAAAAGTCAACGGAAAAGTAAACAAAGAAAAAGGAAACGCAAACGTCCAACCCCATCCTCAAAATAGTTGTCTATTCATACCTTTCCAATGCCAGAATTTCTTCTATTCCCATAAACATTTTAATGTGAAGGACAACCAAAATTTAAATTCCCAGATTCTAAGTCAAATTTTCGGTTATTGACCACCACGGGGATGTTTTTTTACCTCTTTCCCTCCCAACTTCATCTCTCCCGTTTTGCTTACATTTCTTTGTGTTTTGTCCCCTGCTTCCCTCAACTTTCTTTTTTTTCTACATTTATCTCTTTTGTTTTCTTAGTTCTCATATCCTTAGACTCCTGTTCAATAGAATGATGAAAAATATTCACCATTGGTAACTGTAAATTGAGCTCATGGAGGGTTATGACATCACTTAAGTTTCATGATACATGCCAAATTGTGATGAGGACAATTGTAATAGTCTATGTATCCATAAGGTGCCATTTCAATTGAGACTTTAATAATAGTAGAAGAAATTAAGGGAATTAGTGTAAGAAACTAAAAATGAAGAAAAGGGGACATGTAAATCACCCAGTAGGATCTAAATGACACAAATTAAAGCAAATTTCAAAAGTTCCAAGGATCAGGTATGCCAGCTTCATTAGTCATCTGGTACGCAGGACTCTAATTAAAAGCTTACTTAAAGCTCCAGTATGCTGATCCATTAGGATCAGGAATGCCAGCTTCATTAGTAGTCTGGTATGCAGAACTCCAGTTATCTCGGAACGTCGACAAACTCATGCCAGTAATTCCGTCTGTGTAAAGCAAAGAAAAAACAGGGAGAGGAAAAGGGGGGATATCAGCAACCTAATACTCAGCGAGCCTATTTATGTAGAGAAATCCATAGGTACATGAACTTTTTTTCACCACATAAATAAACAGAGAAATACATGAATGCAACCAGTTTATATCAAAACAAATATCCATAACCAATTCAATACGAGAGTGTTGGATACAAGGATTTCATTCTCAAATCCAAATTGACTCAAATCCCTTGTTTGGGAACTTAAGAATTTGAGAATTTGGATTCGTATCAAATCCTTGAGAACTTGATTGAAGTTCTTTGTAGTGTAAAACAAATGACACCCCAATAGCCCTCATTTTGAAATCCCACCCTCTCCCAAACATTCGATTTATATTTGAATTCCACATTCTCAATTGTTTGAATTCAAATGATTACAAATTGCCAAATTCTTGTTTCCAAACGCTACCAAAGAACAATGCGGCCGATCAGTCAACTAGAACCTTACGTGTGGATGTAGCACATACTGAAGACTCCCAAGACTTTCTGACCATGTTAATGGATCATCACAAAGCAACATCATTATGCCACGTCAGAGGCATATACCATTCATGTCACCCAATTGAGCCAGTACATTCAAATTAGAATTTCAGCAGTGAGTTGCTAGTAAGACAGCCCGAAGTTAAGACACAAGCAATCTCCAAACAATGCCCCAGAATAAATTGCGTTGAAATTGCAATAACCAACTGCTACTTAACAATATAAGAAGTGGAGGCAGTTTAGTGAGGCATTTTGCTTTATTCCATACATTTCAAAGCTAAAGAATAAAGAGTCTTTGGCTCCATTGGAAATGGAAAAAGGGTTCTACCTAAAACTATCGCACTATAATTTCAGCGGCAAAAAGAAAATACTCCACTTGACGAAATAATAAGTGAAAGAAGTTTACTCACCCGCGGGCTTGTCCTTTCCAGACACAAAGACTCCGACAAAGATGCACAAGACGGAGAACAGGACTGGTATTAGGAAAGCAGGCGCAACCCTATTGATCATCTTCACACCACCAAAGACAATGAAACAGAGGAGGATAGTCACCACAATCCCATATATCTGAAGATCATGTACACTCGTTTGTATAATGGGACTGACAGTTGTGCCATTCACCTGTGTAATGGTCTCTGCAAAAGAAGGCATTACCGCCCAATAAAGAAACAACTCAGCAATACGTTATAAGATGTCCGACTTGCCCGTCTATGAAACTAATTGAAGAAGGAATAGAAAGTGAAACGACGAAAACTGTCAAATGGATTCTAGAAGAAAATATGAACTTGGCATGCATGACAATAAATTAGGAGCCTTAATTTGTCAAAAGATAAACTGGGACCTTATCAGAAACTACAACCATTTAGACGCGTACGAAGGAGGGTAAGAAACAGACGCACACATGAAATCTATAAAGAAACGTAACATTATTATTAAGGCGGTGAAAGGAGAAGGCAACCTGGACGAGAAGTCCCTCCCATTAAGGCCCAGGTCAAGACTACATCATGACCTATCTACAAAACCCTTATTATTGTAGTAACTCATAAAGCCAAATATAAGAAAACATTCCAAATTATGTGTTCCAGTTCCTTTTCTTGGGATCGACCAGAGATACCATTCTAATCTTTGACCGTAATCTCGAATCTATGCTTTTCAAAGGATGAGAAACTTTATTATCACATGCGGCACTTTGTTATTGCGAGAAAAACGTATTTATGCTTTCAAAAGCTTAGTCTTATGGTAGAGGGCCTGTCATATCTTAAAACAGCCCCTCTCATGGATGCTCTTATCCTCGAAGCGTCCACGATGATGAACAACCCACTTCTACTTTGTGCTGAGAATCTACTTAAGAGAGGTCCTAAAATTTGGACATGAGACCTCTTGATCTATACTGCTCTGATACCATATGACAGCAATTTCAACCAAAAGCTTGAACTTGTGGTTAAGGCCCAGTGAAAGTTTTTTTCTTTGAAAGAGTTGCAGTTAGCCCCAGCACTACCAGTGCATTTCTTAAAACATGAATCAACTGATTGAAATGAATAATCAAAGAAGATCTAGATGATAACACCTAAATCCATTACCTGTAAAAATACCAGCATGTGGAACAGCACTAAGGAATGTTTCAACCGCTCCTAACACATAGCTGGGATCAGAAGACAACAGAAAATCAGCGCCATAACCCACTTAACTGTGCATGAATTTCAAATAATTTTTCAGCATGATCATGAAACCAAAAGGGACAGCAACATGAAACAGACAAAGTTCCATGGCATACACTCACAGAGCTCCAGCTACTGCAGTTCCTAAGAAGAAACATAGCCCTATGCTGACACCAACTTCTGGACCAAGAGCACGGCCAATGAGATAATATGGTCCCCCACCCTGCAAGATAGGGAGTAGAAATTATTTCAATTCAAAGCTATGAAAATACAAAATTGAATGCCAAATCTTCACCATGGAGTCTATACAAGGACACTGCAAACTACACACCCAAACACAGGGCTAGGTACAATCTAAACTAGTGTATATACTTGAACCAGAAAAGGTGATAGCATCGGAAGTTATCAAATTTTTTAGGCCAAATCCAAAGCTAGAATTTATTCTTGCTCTATCCTTTGTAAAAGTAAATTGTTCTTTCATGTCAGAAGAGTTAACATCAGATCTAGTTCCAGGACTTCAAATGAAACTATAGCGTTCAATTACCATATTCTCCAATTGCAAACACAAAAGAATATAAGTTCCTATTAACAGCTAGGACGTAGGGGCTCACATGTCGGACACAAAGGGCAAAAGAACAGCTGACGCCAGTTGCACCAGAATCAAGACTACTTAATCCTACAAACACTCATATAACTTGAAGGCACGTTAAAAAATTGCTCGTCACTCCTCCATCATAACACCTACCATGCCCAACATATTGACCTCCATCAAAATTTCCACCCCTTACTTCAAAGGTTAACATACTCCTTGGCAGAAGCAGAGCTACAGCAAAATAGTCCTCAACAAATCCATTGAAGTATTGAACCCCAATACTTGACACCAACCACACAAACCGTAAAAATTAAAACACAACTTAGTAATACTCTACTCACGTTATGTTGAACCTCATTCCTTTTTTTTATTTTTTTATAAAAGGTAAAATAATTCTATTAGCAAGCAACCAAGGAGTGTCACCCATATCACTCTTTAGTCTTCAAGGTTCATTTATTAAATCAGTAGGCTAAATCCTTCTTCCACATACTTGATACTATTGCTTCATTTCTTACTGCATGACTTGAAAGTTGAAGCCCAACCAAGATTCCTCGTCCGTACATAAACTTAATCTATAAAAATCTCCACAATCCTAATCACAAATTCACAAATATAGTATGCCCCATTCTATATCACTAGTGTAAGTAGTCACTCATGATGGTAATATGCATCCCTATTTTCCAACACCGGTTTAACAAAATGAAAATATTTTTTCATCTCATTATATAAATTATTGTGTCTATAGCTTTACTGAATTAATCTATGCAAAAAGTTCAACATTAGTTCAATTCGTTTGAAGAACCACTGAATCAAAATTAAAGATATTTTCTTTTTTAGATAAAATTAAATGCTTATAGTAGAAAATATCCCTCCGCAACCTAAATTTTTTTATGAATTAAAGAGGAGATATAAAATTGTACACTAGCTAACTTCTCTGCCAAACACACGAACATAAGTAGAAGTTTTAAAGAGAACATATTTGCTACCACAAACTGGAGCAGTTACCCTTTGTCTTTGACATATTGAAAACTAACCTCATGTTAATATTTTTAATACAGTGATGTTAAAAAAATAAAAAGTTTTAATACAGTGATTCTCTTACCTTCATTGCACCATTTGTTGCAATTGCACTCAATGACAAAGCGGTCAAGAAAGTGCATAAGCAGCAGAAAGACACAAGTAATAAAGATCCGCCAATGCCCGCCATACCAACAATCCTGTAATTCACACATGAAGACCAGATAAGAGGAGGTTGCAATCAAGCAAGAGGAAAACATAAAATAGAAATCAAGCCAATATTTCAGTAACTGATAGTTATTATCACTCAAAACATAATGCCTCAAGCCATTCTTATTTCATGGGACAAAGAAGTACTCATAAATTTTAACTAGCCAATCTGGGTCGAGATTTGCAATAAAAGTGTCATAACCAGAATCACACATATCATATACGAGCAAATTCAGCATTGAACGCAGCACTTGAGCCTTTCTTATGGGATATTACCCTTCGAGACATCAGTGATCAAACAGTTTTTCAGGTAACTTACTAAGCTGAATGATTTTTCATAACTGAGCCTAAATCTTCCTCATGTGGGTCCACATGCGAGAGAGAAATAGTATGTAAACTGTGTATAAGAGACATGGAAGACTAGAATCCATGCCAATATTCTGGGCCTAATATGTATCTCTCAAGCGATATACAAACTTATAAGGGACCAGCAACTAGACCAGGACCTCCACAAGGGTCTCTAGGGGGCTAGCCTTCCCTTGTCATTTTTTTTGGACAAGAGGCTGCTCCCAGGACTTGAACCCGTGACCTATAATTCATAAGTTAAATCATCATTAAGAAAATAATCACCACAGAGTATACAACAAGTAGGCAATGTTGTAACTGAAAACAAGTAGACTATGTAAAGTAGTTCAGAAACTTCTTGAATGCTTGGTCTTTACGAAAGCTGACAAACACGAAGGAAAACTGCTGAAACTTAAAGAATATGACCAAACCACGGTAAATAAGAACCAAGCAACTTTACCAGGTGAACCGGATGTAATATATGATCCCCAATATGTTTTGCAAGCATGGCAAAAACACGCCCATCATGGTTCCCAACTTCAAATCTGCAGCCTGCAGACTAGTCAAACTTCAGCAAAAAAAAAAAAAAAGCATTCAAAAGCCCAAACAAACTTACGAGCTATCTAAGGGAAAGTATAATCAGCAATTAAACACCTTATAAAAAAGAATTGTAACTTAATAAATCTGTAGAGTCGATAGTCATCAATCTAGAGGCCAAAAAGATCAAATCCTCGATTGATGAGTGCACATCACATATTATAATAAAAGGAACTGTTCTTTAAAGTAAGGTGGCCATTCAAATTTGATGAAAGGTGGCACCCACCAGACTCAACTCCCACCCGCAAGACCGCAGCCTCTGCCACCACACATGCCCGACTCCAACCTCAACTCCCATCGTCATATACACTAGACCTACCCACACCCCCCCCCCCACCCCTTGACCTCACTATCAACCATCAACCTCCAACTGATGAATAACCTTTGCACACTCACCACCACTCACTGGCCTCCCGTTTTCTCCGCTCTTAACCCAACCTTCTCCACCCAAAAGACTTGACTGACGGGAATTTGCAGAGGTTGCAGAAGCACTGAACGATGTGGGGTGGAATGGGTCGGACCTATGTTGGTGTCGCTTGTGTTTGAGAAAGATTTGATCTAACCATCTAGGAGTGCATGACTGGGCTGGGGTAGGGGTGCTGAAGTGGGCTCACGCGTGGCTACTGACGTAAGGAGGCGGGAGAAGGTGGAGCAGGATTGGATGGGTAAAGGCATATTTGGAAAATTACATGCCCAAAACTTCAAAGGACGGTGAGTAGAATTCAGTGGGGGAGAGAGAGCATTAGACTCTCACCACCTCTAATTTGCCTGAGCTAGTAGTCTTCTTTGTTTTTCGTCTTTACACCCGTGTATCCATTTTTCTAGGCAAAAACACATAACTAGAGGAAGTTGAGAAACATAGAAACAGCATTCCAAATAGATTATACACGGCATCGAAAAGCAAAAAGATTACACATACCCTTGGCTGTTCCAAAGTAATGGATATGTCCTCCCCATCTCTAGGACTAGAAGGCGCCTGAATCTGTTCCCCGGTCATACTGAAACACCAAGCACACCATGAACAAAACTTCAGTCGAATTCTAGAAACTAAAATGAACAGTAGCCCAACAATCAAACAACAGGCTTTCCACCCACATAGCATTACTTGAACACCAAAAATGATGGACGACATGATCCATATATAGAAAGAACAACCCCCTTCCCCGAGATACTTTCATTTATACATATACATAAGAAAGGTACTCTAGTTTCCCGCTAAATAAACAAACCCATAAGACAAATGTAACGCCTTTCCCGAACACTAATCTGGAACTACACACCTCAACTAAACAGAATCAAATTCCCCAATTGGTACTGCTATAAATCAGGTACAACAAAGTTGAAGCAAACTACAAGTGATTCTAGTATATACCATCTAGAATGATCAACACTAGCTATGTGATTCAAAATACAACGTTTTCGACAAGTCACTGGCGAAAACACATTGATGAAATGACATATTACCAAATACAACAACAAAGCATAAAAAATACAACACACCACAGGCACACAGCACAGCACAGCAGAAGAAGCGGGAATAACAGGAAGTACCTTCGGAGACCTAAGATATTGACAAGAGAATCGAAACCGAATAACTCGAGTTTCGACTCGCTTCGAACACCATTAACATTAACATCAGCATCAGCATCACCACCGGCATGCGAATCCAATGAGCTTTCACTCCCAGCTGGCCTCATATTTGCCAACCCCTCTTATAACCTAAAAACCTAATACTTTTCGGCCGCAACAACAATCTGCTGAAACTTCACCAGCAAAACAAATACAATAATTCTCAAATGCACCAAAATTAACATCAATGCCACCCCAAATTTGAGATAATTATTACCTGATCAAATTGCGTAGTGTGTCAAAATCTCACAAAAAAAAAAAAAGATTGTTGTTTCCCCGGCAATTCTGAATTCTGCAACAAATCCCTGAAAAATTAACAACAAAAAAAAAGATATGGGGATTAATTAAAAGAAAAGATTGAATCTTTATGCAAAAATTGAAATGCCCATAAAAAGTTATGGAGAATATTGATTGAAATGGAAATGTTATAACCTATGAATCTGCAACTAATCTTGAGAAATAATCATATTGGACCCAGAGAAAGAGAAAGAGAAAGAGAGAGAAAGAAATGGTATTTGGAGAGGTGCAAGAATGGTGGAAGGGAGGGAGAAAGAAAAACAGTCAATATTTATTTGATTTTAGGATTTGACGGTGAACTCTTTTTTATTTTATTTTGGGTAACAAAGAGGGGGAGAGAACCAATTCCTATACGGCTATACATAGTAATAATACTATACACATCGTAAACATAAAAATAAAAAAAATACTATACACCCGGGTACGGGTGGCAAATTGGTCGTCGGGTCAGTAAAGGGTCGGGTTATTATGGATCACTTTGTATCAGGTCGGGTCCTACTGAGTCAGTTGATCCTTTGGGTAGGTTCTGGGTTGGGTCAGGTCGGATTTGGGTTGGTTTTATCGAGGAAATTTTGTGTCGGATCGGGTCGGTTTCGAGTCGGTTATGGTTACCTATGGTCATTTATAGACGTTAGTTCAATTTTTGGCATAACTTGTCAGGTTATTGTCAGCTAAGAGGAGGTCAGGCATCGGGTTGTGTCAGTTCAGGTCATCATCGGCTTGGGTTTTGTCGGGTTTAGTTGATCACAGTTTCGATCTTATCAGGCTAGATTTTCGGGTCAACGAATCTGGTCGGGTCGGGTTTGTCAGCCCTACACCCAGGTAGGCCTGACGAAACTGACCCAGACCCGAACATCCGGCCCGAATTGACCCACATCCGAAATTGACTCAAATTTCTAATCTAAATTCAACCCGAAACCCGAACTGACCCGAACCCGAACCCGAAAATGATCTGAATTCTGTTTGAACCGATATTGACCCGACCCGAACAAGACTCGAATTGAAATGACCCAGACCCGAACACCGAACAAGACCCGAATTGAAATGACCCAGACCCGAACAATCAGACGTTTTTATAATTCAGTGACTTAGATTCGATATATCACATCCTTAATTACTCAAATCTAATCTTTCTATATTATTAAAGGAGGCTTTTTTAGAGCACTCACAGTGATCGGGCATTTGGCTAAAATTATATTGAAATATATAGCGAACATGATTTTGAGTAGGATTCTACAGCTCTACATAATATATATTAAATCTTATATTACCATTATTTAATAATGTATCCTAATTTATTTATTTTTCAAAGGAAAAATGTATCCTAATTTTTAGTACTAAATGTATACTAATTAAATCTACTATGATAACAAATTTGATTAACAGATTAAATCCTAAAATCCAATGTATCAAACACCAACCTAAACCACACTAAACCTTGATATCTTTTATTGGTCTTAGAGCTGATGGTAATTGGCATCAATGATAGATAGATTGTTGTAGTTATGATGGATCCTACGTACATATACTATGGGGTTATCCGAAAAAATCAAAGAGAATATGGGGTTAAACCTTATTTAATTAAACCTTGGTTATATATAATAATAAGATTACTTATAATACAATCTCATCTATATAATAATATTAATAGGCTAACATTACTAATCCACGTGGCATGACATAGTTGATTTCGCATAGTTGTCATCTGCAAATGTCATGTCATAGAGCTACGTGTCGCACTATATATAAATAATATGAATTAAATATATTAAAATTAATGAAAATATTTTTATTATAAATATAATAAATAAAATACATTAATCAACTTATTTATCGAATTAAATAAATTAAAAATTCATCTTCCACAATAACCTAAATTATTTTAATGGAATTTTATAGTTAGCTTGAAAGTTTTTTTTATTGATGATAATCAATGTAGTGACTTTAAGCCGTTGGTTTTCCAAGTTTTTTGTAACATACTATTTCGATATACTATATATATTTTGGTGTTTTGCTTGGCTTAGCATACAAAAAATATGTGTTTCATCGTTTTTTTATTTAAATTGTCAAAATAATGATAACTTTGGTCGGGACGAAAAGTGGTGCAGAAAAGAGATTCTCATATGCAACAGTGTAGAGGGTGTTACTGTGTTTGTTCATATTAATTTTATGTACCCATTATCATTGTTTGTAATCCCATATTATTAGTTCCAAATAATTTTATCATGTCGCACTATAACTATTATAATGGATCGGAATTGATCGATTTGGTAATTTATTTTTACGATTTGCAAGTGTTTAGTATTAAGATTTCAATATTGTAACATTGTTCCATTCATCAACTATGGGATTATCGAAGGGCGAAAGTGACAATTTACCCCATACACTTATAATCAATGGTGCAATCTAACAACCTAACTTCTAAATGTGAAATTTAACACCATATGTTTTTATCATGAGCAATTTACCTCCTATGTCATTTTGTGTTTTATTTTTGTGATATAAGCATTTTCTTCCTCAAAATTTGAAAATGCAATAATTAATACACTAAATACTTTGTACTCAACTTTTGATGTGAATTTAGGTGTAAATGAGTAAAAAAAGTTAACAAAAGAGAGATTATTGAAACGAGTTCAAAAGAGATCAATATTATCTTCATCCACATGCTAGATTAGTAAACTGGTAGCGATGGAGTGTTGGGAATACTTATAGGCAGTACTATTGTCCTCAATACGTAAATCACACATTAACTAATGAGAATAACAATTTGAATTTGATGAGGTTAGGTCAGGGGTACTCCAAATGATATGATTACATGATGATGGAAGGTTTTAAAAAATTGACTGTGATGATAGCGGTTAGGCTAAACCCTAAAAATAATCCGAAACGCAAACCTTTGGAGCATTTTTTAGAATGCGGAAACATTACGGTATATCGGAATAAGTCGGAAACTACATGGGTATTCTGAAAATATCCCTTTAAGATTTAGAATTGTTATATAATTATTGTGATTGATTTAGGGGTCGATTATTTGGCGTGGTCAATAATGATTGGACCCAGTTCGGTTAGGGTTTATATTCTATCAGGTTAAGTTCGGGTCATTAAAAGGAATATGTTTTTGTAATAGAAAAATTAGTTTTGTCGAAATAAACTTACAGCGAAAAAACTGGTAATAAACATTGACGATCAATTGAAATTAAGGTATCTCACATATATCCTTTTAATTTAACCAAGGAAAAAAATGTATAGAAGAGATGTATAACAGTCCCGTGATTGTCACGGGCGCAAAAACTAGCGTACATAATGATTCCTATTACACGTGAATTCCTCACTAATGTGAACCGGCCGCCAGAATTTAAGGAACCATATATGTTTGGTAGTCTTATCTTACCTATATAAACCATAGTTTAGAACTTTTAGTAGGACATATTTTGGAAGTTTAGGCCATTGAGTAGGACACATGCATGTTTTATGATAATTGGTAATTGGTTATATTAATACATTTATATAAGTCTTTTTTTTAGGTCAATACATTTGTAAATCTTAGCTAGAAATTTTATGGCTCCTATATATACGCCTCTATATCGGTATATATGTAGGTTTCCTATATGTACATAATGATTCCTATTACACGTGAATTCCTCACTAATGTGAACCGAACGCTAGAATTTAAGGAACTGTAGATGTTTGGTAGTCTTATCTTACCTATGTAGACCATAGTTTAGAACTTTTAGTAGGATATATTTTGGGAGTTTAGGCCATTGAGTAGGACACATGCATGTTTTATGATAATTGGTAATTGGTTATATTAATACATTTATATAAGTCTTTTTTTGAGGTCAATACATTTGTAGGTCTTAATTAGAAATTTTATGGCTCCTATATATATGCCTCTATATCGGTATATATGTAGGTTTCCTATATGTATTTTGTAGATCGCCACATTTCTCCAACTATTACATAAGAGAAAAAAAAGATATAGTTGTTGTTTTCTTTCTCAAGATTTAGTTTCAATTCGAGTTCTTAAGAAAGTTCACAAGAGATGTTATGTAATCTCAAATATAATCAGACTCATAGAAATAATTTTATCAAGCTAGGATCGAACTAGGGCTCTGTATTTGACTTCAATTTTATCACATTTGATAGATATTGTTATTAAAGGACCCGTCCATTGCACGGGCCTTCATCCTAGTATATATATATAAAAGCGAATAATAATTTGGAGCGCATTGAGGGAGGTCAAGAAATGCAGAGAGATAGTCCAAAATTTGTTAAACTCTCACCTAAAGTATTATAGTAATCCACATAAAACATTAAAAAAATGCAGTCTAATATTTGTAAAACTCTTATGTAATAAAGTTATCAACAGGAAACATGATAGAAACAGATATAACTGGGGCTACGCATAACAAAATCTTACGATACATGTATCATTAAGTTCGTGTCGAAATTTATGTCAATATAAGATCCATTTACACATACTTTTGAAAAGTTAAGTATGATTTTGGTAGAGATATGTTGACAAGTTTAAGATTTTTGTGAAAAACGATTTAAAAATAAACAAAAAAAAAAGAATATTATTTAAAGATCAAGTAATACTCCATACAAATGTACAATGACGATTGAGTGTGAGATTAGGAGACATTTTAACTAACAAACATTTAATTAGTTATCATGGTTTATTTACTTATTTTGAGATTAACTTAATAAATACGAATAAGCGATTATGATAAAGTGTCCCATGCAACGCACGGGCGTTTCACCTAGTTACCATTAAAACTTCAAATTAAGATAACATTAGACTAAAATTTAAGAAATATAACATTAATATGATCAGATTTGAACAATTTAAAATGACCCGATCCGAATTTGACCCGACCCGAATTTGACTCGTAGTTGTCACACCCGAACTAGACCCGACCCAAACCGAACCCGACCTAAACCGAACCCGACCCGATCCGAAATAGACCCGAATATACCCGACCCAAACTCGACTCGAATGGCCCGTTTGTCAGGTCTACACCTAGAGGCACTACGACACTACCCCCATACTGATGTTATCACACAAAAAAAAAATTAAAAATAAAAAAAGAAACTGCTCATACATTTCTTGATTTATTTCTATTTTCATTTTTATTTTATTCTGTCCTAATATCTAGCAACTTCCCTAATTTTACGTAACTTCAACATCAAAACCAACCTCAAACAATAGCTTTTCAGGGTTTCTCCATTTTCAAATCCTGAGGTAAAAAACTTTTGATTTGATTTGTGTTGGGTTGCGTTGTGTATTCGTTCGACTATACGTAATATTGCATAATCGCTGATTTTAACAAAGAAGATTGTGCAGAGGCGATTCAACAAAACTACGAAAAAGTAAGAATCAAAATTATACGAAGTATATTATTTGTTTTGGGCTATTTTTCAAGTTACGACTTGTTAATTTAAGATTTTTCTTTAAACATTCTCGTTGTATTTACTACTCCATATGCTCATTGCTCAATAATTTTTGTTTACTGCTCTGTGCTAAGAAACTCATCGGATTTGTTATGCAGTTGATTTTGAGTATATACTCAGCGATATTTACCAAATGCATAGCAATTTTTGGTAATATGTTTATTACTTTCTGTGATTTTTCGTCAAATGCTCGTCGCTTTTTAATTTGGACGTTAAAGTTTAGGGCCCGTACGGTATCACTTCCGTTTTCAGTTTTTGGTTTTTTTGCGTAAAAAAATTACTTAAATAAGTTAAAAAATTAACTTTAAATTGTGTGGTTCCATAATAGTCATATAGAAAATGAAAACTGAAAACCACTTTTTTTGGTTTTCAAAAACGGGAATTTGGTTTTCAAAAAAACTAAAAACTGAAAAAAGAAAACGATACCAAACAGACCCTTAGCTCATGTACTCGCCTAAACTTTCTTTCATACATGATTAGCATACTCGTTAGTTTTTGCTAAATGCTTAATGATTTTGGGTGCATAATCATCGAATTTTAATTTATGTTATGTAATTTTTGGTTATATGTTGGTTATTTTTTTTACCACGTATTTGTTCACTAACCCTTATTTTCGGCTAATCCTCATTGATTTTGGTACATGCATGCTCATTGCAAAAGTTATTACCCTTTCATTTCTAGAATCGAGTCCTTTAACATTATCCCTATCAACTCATCTAACTTGGACACCCCATCGACTCTATTGGCATCAATGATCTGACGATTTCATGTGCATGATTTTGCCGCGACTATGATTACGATCGGTAAAATTACAAAGGACCCTTCAATGCATCTATATCATATCATATATATATATCATATATAATTACCGGTACATTTGTAGGTCTCTTAGGCCGTCCACATCAGCAGTGACGTGGCGCTAGTGACATCAGCGCTACGTCACTACTGACGTCAACAACCGGTCTTTTAGGTAACAAAATATACAATAAAAATGGCATTTTCCATAACAATTAGTATTAAAAAATAATCTTAAGAGAACAAAAAAAAGTAGACGCAACTTTAATTTTAATCGATTTAGGCAAGAAAATTTTCAGCGGGAGCAATTTCGTTGGCATTTGTAAAAATATTTTTATAAACATAATTGCCTAAATCAGATCAACATTAACGGGCTATATAATAAGAAAATTGCATCAAGTCTCTAGAAAAGGAAACAAGCGACTGGAATGTTTCGAGAGCAAGCGAGAGACTTCCGATGATGACATTTTTCGCAATTGCACTTTTTGTGTTCATCAATTCTGTAATCTTATTTCTGTATTATTATTATTATCATTATTATTATTATTATTATTATTATTATTATTATTATTATTATTATTATTATTATTATTATTATTATTATTATTATTATTATTATTATTATTATTATTCAGCAAGTCTTGTGTGAGACGGTCTCACCATAAGTTATTGTAAGACCAACACACAAAAAATTGAAATGTAAATATAATTATTTATTATTTCAGTGTATTGATCTCACGTGAGACGGTCTCATATGAGACTTGGGGTTATTATTATTATTATTATTATTATTATTATTATTATTATTATTATTACGGTCGACCCCTATATCATTTCGTAAATCTATATGTAGTTGAAATGACAAGACATAGTAATTGTGAGACGATGCGGCGGGCTTTGTTAAATTTGTCCAAAAATACAGTCGAGACAAGTTCCTTCGTTAGTTTCACCTGCAGATTTCATCATTGTGTTAAGTGGTTATTTTTTTCTTTCTTCTTTAACCAAACTAGCAAGTTCTTTGTAAATTCTTATGTCCTCTTTGTCATGATCTTACGATATCAACTTTACATTTTATGTAACATTATGTTTATGTATTTAAAGTTTATGTAAAATATGAATAATATATTGCAATATCTTATGATTTTGATATTATTGACGAAATAGAATATTCCTTAAATAAAAGAAATATAAACATAATTCCCCCCGCCCCCTTGAAAATGGTGCTTAATTAAAATATGATAGTAAAAAATTAGTGATAATATGTTAAAGATATTAATTAGTCAATTGAAAAAAAAAACACAACAATTAATTGAAATTATTTCCTTATAAAATCCAAATATTTTAATTTACGAAATTACAGGGGATGGATATTCTGAAATAAATACAATGTAATTCCACCTCACATTTTCTAATTAGTTATGTAAAAATTGAACATTCCAAAGTTTTAGGCAAACTCCGTGATTATATTGAGCAGCAAATTTTAAAAATATAATTTACATAAAAATGTATAACAGAATGTAATATCCTGAAATAAAATCAATGGAAATGATAATATAACCCGGACGAATTAAAATTATCCTAAAATATATCAATTTATGCCCGTGCAATATTCCAAGCTGTCATATACTAGATAAAAAATTATTATTTGGGAACTGATAAAATTTCCTACAAATAAAATCCATTTTTATGGTTATAAAGTATGAAAAATATATTGCAATTTCCCGGATATTTAGGCAATAAAATATGAACATTATATTGTAATTTCTTAAGATTTCGATATTATTCACGAAAGGATATTCCTTAAATAAAAAAATATAAACGGAATTTCCCCCATGAAAGCGGTTTTGAAATGATATTAATAAATTAGTGATACAATCTGTTAAAGATTTTAAGTAGTCAATTGAAAAGAAAAAAAAAACAGCAACTAATTGAAATCATTTCCTTATAAAATCCAATTTCCAAACTCTACATCTCAGATCCTTTGAATTATTATGTTATTTTATATTATTTTAATGCATTTTTGGGCTTCGTTTCGTCTTAATTATGGTATAAATCGGATCAACAGATCGAATGGGGATTAGGGTTGAATTATATGAGCTAAAATGGGTTAATGTCATTAACGGTTACAACTCATAATGGGCCGAATAAGGATGAATATCCTATATATTTTGGTTAACTTAGAGATCAATGGGTACGGTAGATTAGACCCAAAAGTACGTGTATCTACATGAGTTCGGGTTAATCCGGATCATATGTCATATAAAGCGGGTTGATAATTAAGTTTTCGGGTTTGAGCCATGAAACTCAGGTAGGCTTAAGTTTATAACTCAAATACAGGTTGATTGGTTGGGTCAGTTTTAGCCCATAAGTATGTGTATCAAAACGGCTCAAGTTAATACATCCTATGAGTCATAAATAACGGATTAATGACCCAAAAATAACAGTGTCATAACCCGTCAAAGGTCATGTCTCTTATTTTGTTATAGTACATTACCAATTTTCATTCTTAATTATTGTGCACATTGCCTATATTCAAGGAAGGAATATCTGAATATAACAACCCGTGCAATTTTTGCAAGATTTCAACTAACTTTATCTTATTTATGGGTCCAAATCGGTTAAAAGATCGAGTCAAGTTAGACAAAAAACAAAATGGGGGTAAAATTGAATATGAGCCTGTAGAGGTCACATACGGGTCCTAAATAGTGGGTTTCAGGATTAAAAAAACCGATGTCGAATTGGGATGGGAAACTAAATTAGGTTTATTAAGCTTTCAATTAAGCGGTCTAACTATGTTCAAAACAATGTTTTTACGGAAAATTCACGTGGTGACCCTGAGTTTTGCAAAATTGCACGTGATGACCTAAATTTTAAGTTTCTGCACACGGTGACCCTGAACTATGCATTTTGTGCACGCGGTAACCCTATATTTTAACACCATTAGAATTCCGTTAAGTTATGCCATAATTAAGTTCTAATCTACAACTTTTTAATAAAAAAGTTCAATTAATTGAAGTTAAGTATGTGTTAATACGATATTAAATTAGTGTTGGATGAGGTGTAAATAACTAACTGCTACCTCCAAAAGATGATATTAGAGCTTAATTTGACAAAAACTTAACGGACTTCTAACAACGTTAACATATAGGGCTACCACGTGCACAAAATGCATAGTTCAGGGTCACCGTGTGCAGAAACTTAAAATTTGGGTCACCACGTGCAATCTTGCAAAACTCAGGGTCACTACGTGAATTTTCCGATGTTTTTATTATGCGCATTTATTAATTTGGTAATCCAAAATAATATTATCCATTTCTCTTTGTCCTATTGTGGTGGTGTTGTATTTTGTTGTTTAATTTTTTTTTCTCTATCCTTTTATAGTTAAAGAACCAAATATACGTATTTTTTTCTTAAGCGATCATTAGTAACATAATTTAGTTTGTCGAATCTCAAACATTTGTTTTATGATGGCTTTGTACACCCCATATGAATGGCAGCCCGTGCAATTTTTGCTTAATCTTTTGCATAGCCCTGGACAATGACTAGCGCGGCGGTGGTTGATCAAAAGATTTGGGAAAAGGACAATTTGCACAATCTCGAATCCAGGTTTCATGAATCCAGGCTTAAATTTGGTGGGTTTTCCATCTCAAACATTTTGATTTTCCTTTAGTTTTGTGGCAGAATAACATGGGTATTAACGTATTGGTGGGGTTGATCAAGGGACTCATTTTGTGGTAATGGACAACCACGACCCAATTATATATATGCGGGTCGAGACAGGTTCAAGCTAAGTAAATATAGGATATGGGTAAAAGAAAACATGCTTATTAAACCGAGATGGATTGGACCCCATGAATTACCATATAGTATGAGTTTAAAGTTTTTTTAAGAATCTATTACTTCGGCTAATAAAAATAATTAAATTGGAGTATAAGAAAGACCTTTTAGATCTATATCATATAACAGCCCGTACAATTTTGCACGGGTCAGTAAACTAGTATTATATAATTATCGGTACAATTCATAGCTTCTTAGACTATCCACCTCATCATTGACATCAGCGCCACGTCATCAATGACGTCAACAGTCGCACTTTTTGGTAACAAGATCTCAAATAGAAATATTACATTCCATATAAATAACAATTAAAATAAAATAATGCCATAAAATAGGCGGGTTTTGTTTTTATAAATGTAAAGGAATAATTAGAATTTGATTAAATCCAGTAAAATTATCAATCGTGTACAACGTTTAGGAAAATATTTCTAAAAATCTGTTTTGTTTTCTTAATTAACTCCAATTATTGCACTAATTGGAAAAATATTTATCAAGAATTGTCACGCTAGAAAATAGCACATAATTATTCCAGGATGTTTAAAATGTTTCCTAATTTAATGTGAAAAAATTTAATAAGATCATTTGAGAAAAAAAAAACAGACGTATGATTTGAGTATTTTACTGGATAAATAAAAAGATCCCCAAAATAAATTCTATATTACCGCGGGTATTTGAAAATTCGCATAAAAGACGGCATAATTAATCACAATATATTTATTTGACCCTTGATAAATAAAATTGGAATCAAATTGTAATTTTTGAAATTGTTTCCCACAAACGAAAATATTTATAATAAACGAGGAAAGAATACTGAAAAAAGTTTAAACATTCCCATAGTATTCCACCCATAATACGTTATATACTAAAAAAAATTAAACCGGAATTCCATTTTTTAAAATGAAATCAAATTTTTTAGTTAACCAAAAATAGTTTGCCCCGTTTATAATACTTAATATAAAATTCTTCAAAACAATAACCATAAATAAAAACTGAATCAAATCATCACACATACTGAATAAAAATACTATACTCCGTATACTATAATAGAATTAATTTTTACCAAAAATATTGCTATGTAAAAAGTGAATGTGAGAAAATTTTAGGCAATAAAATATGTACAAAAAAAAACGGAATTCTCCATAGTTCTATTAAACAGCAAATATGATAATATAATGCGTTATATTATTAAAAATATAACCGGAGTATATATATCCAAACTTCCCGAGAATATCTTAAATTGCCTAGCAATACAGGCAGTGCGAATTGCTAAACTTGCGGGTCGAATATATTCCATAAGTTACAACTTACAACATTCATAACAAAAATATATTTTCCTACATTTAATCTAATTGCGGGTAAAATTACGGAAATACATAGTTGTGACATGATATACACCTTCTTAATTTATGCAAATTACACACCGAGTTATGTATATATAGATGCAAATTACACACCGAGTGACGAAAATTATGAAACCAAACATTGCTCATTTTCTTAACATCACATTGGCGGTTTTGTCTTACGGGGTGACGTGCACCCCATAAGGTTGAATAAGTTGAAATTCAACCCATTTTACTTAACATTTTTTTTTTGAGCTCTATTCCGAAAAAAAATTCACCATATTCTGACTTAAATATTCAAAGGTCCATATAAAATTGGACAAAAAATGACTTGAACTGAGTTTGATCGGATATTGACCTTGTCCGTGCATAACCCGATCCTAACTCCTCGACCCAAATAATTGAATATCTATATGACTTGAGGTTGAGCAAAAATAACTAGACCGGTACTAACTTGACCTAGTCGAAACCAAAATTGATGTTAGCTGCGTTGAGTGCATCGTTCCAATTAGCATACTAAAATCAATTTTAAACAATCACGTTCCATTCAATTTTATTCAACTACATTTATCGAACCATAGTAAGGTCGATAATCAGATCGAAAAGGTTTCTGAATTCTAATGATTTGAATCATTTGATCTAAATCTATTATGCCAATTAATATAAGGCGAAACTGTTTTACAAGTGAATTCTACAAAATTGTAGAGCTACAAACATGAATAGGCTTTTCTGTTCCGAGTACTATCGCTCTGGTTACATGGGAACGAGAAGCTATGTGAATAATGTTACAACATCTTTCCTGTACCCTCTTACAATCAAAAGCCTTGGAATGTTTTCCACCAACAGATCCAAGTATTCCATGAAAAAGTAAGAAGGGTGGCGGGCAGGCGGAGGTGGTAGACTCACGAGTACTACAGCAGCCATTCTCGAGTATCTTAGCATTACCGAATTCAGCTTCAAGGTGGTGTAAAGAAACTTATCCACCTGTTGCTCGTTTACTACAACATTCTTCCCATCGGCCATCAAAGGGGTACCTTCTCTTTCTGCAGTTTCCTTCATTTTTCCCAAGTAATCGGAAACACGGTGCTGTGCAGCAGTAAATGCCTCAAGTGACTCATCATTCGGAGACCCACCCTCTTGAGCATCCCACGTTGGCATTGTGATTACGATTACTTCTGCCTGCATTCGCAAGTCGTAGAGAAACTTCTTTACATCAGCTTTTAGGCCTTCAGCATCAGTTTCCTCCTCAGCTATGCAGAACACCTGAATCTTGCAATTTTCAAAACTCTCTTTGGTCAGGAGAAGCTGTGAGAGCAGAAGCATGAGACCTCCATCTCTGACAATCCAATAAAGATCAATGGTACCAAACTGCCGTTGATACATGTTTGGCCATTCCTCAAGGCCCTTGACGATGACAACTGCCTTGTTTGCGACAATACAGTCGTTTATTATTCCAACAAAGGTGGAAGGGATTTCAATAAGATTTTCACGACGCCAAATTTCAGGATAGCGCATAACCACAATGTTTGGCTTGAGATTACCAAGGCCCATAGTCTGGATGATGCCACGGAAGCCAGAAGACATGTCGGGGGCCACAATTACCTCTGCAACACCTTCGCACTGCTTATATTCAATATATTCACTCAATTGTTGGCAGGCAGTCTTTGCATCTTCAGCACATTCATGATAATCCCCATCAAGAATTGTAGCAAAGATGGACATCCCACGACCTTTCTTTTTCATACAGTTTGCAAAATCAGCAAGTTTTGGGTGACATGGTACATTCTCTGGTAGCTTTCCCCATGGCCGGCAGAATATAAGCGGAATAGGATACCAATTCTTCGGATGCACCTGGTTAGCTGAATTATAGTAGAAGTTAAGCACAAGGGTTTCAAAATAACACATCTGAAACAATTAATGCGGACACAGAACCTAGGCTCAGCCAAGTGAGAAAGGACAAGCTGGTTCCTATCGACACCAAAAAATAAAAAATAAAAATAAAAATCTACAGCAGTTGTAGGCTTGTAGCAAGTAGCAACATCAGCACCCTGAGTCAACTGCTACATGCATATCTACAGATGTGCACTACACTCAGGGAAAGATGTAGCACAGTGAGCTTAATCAACCAATCTAGGGATGCATCCGACTAATGTCCACTCAGAAAGATAGAGAGGAAGATGGAGAAAAGCGCATAAGAATCATGTTAGGAATTGGGGACCATCATACAGCTATAACGAGCACATAAGTCAATCAACACAATTACCCCCTCCATTCTAAAATCTAAACTATTTTCTCATTTCCCTTCAGAGTTAGTTCACACTTCTCACTCCATTTCCTTATTTGGTACCTTTTGCGTTGTCATCAAATCGGCCATCATCCTCACTCATCGTCTTCAGACCGCGTCATCGCTGTTGTCTTCAACCTAGTAGAAGTCATCCTTATTCTGAATAGCAATTGGCCATAATCATCCTCGTGATGGCCGGAATGAGTGATCCAAGGAGGGTGGTTAGTGGTGGGATGGTGGTCCATTTGGCTCATGCTTTGTTGGGATATTAGCTTACTCATATGATTACTTCTCTTAATTGACCAACGTTCTTAATTTCTGAGCCTCGCCAAGTGTGTAAAGCACTTAGGATGGGAGGAGGTAACTGTCAAGTCTGATTATCAGCATTCTGTGGCATGTGTAATATCTAGATGAGATAGAATGCATTCCTAACAGCAAATTAGAGAAGAATGTAGACCATAATCAGCATGCCCTCCATCTTAGGTAAGTAGTGTTGACGTTTGCTAATAATCTACTGAAACCTTCAAATTCAAAGTAAAAATAATAGATAAAGCATATCTACCTCCAAGCGAACGAAGGCTGCGAAGAGCAAGTTGAAAATAAGCACTCTTGAAACCATCGCCCCAATCTCCAGCCTTTCCTTTAATACACACGTATTTGTAGATAAGGGACGCAAGTGCTAGAGATATCACAGTGAATGACCAAGAGATGAAGAACATGATCACTGCAAAAAAAGTTAAATGAGATTACTCAACTAATTATATACATTGCAAATAAAGTTAAATGACAGTCACGTATATATAAAAGAATATTATCAGATATATACACTGCAAGGTCTATCTGTCGAAGACCATTGCTTCAGAAGAGCATGTCAATGACAAACAGGCCATAGACGGCTCACTTTCATTTGCAGTATCGAGTTTGCTCACTTGGTCCATTTATACCAAAAACCTACGTTAAACCCCCCCTCCTCCCCTCCCAACAATATAAAAAGAGAAGGTAAAAAAGTAAACGAAAATCATTCAAAAAAATAATCCAATGGTCCTAGGGTAGGTGTTTTTCTCATTCAAGAAGCTGACGGTACTTATTGCAACCTGAAATGGAAACAATTTATGAAAGGATAAGTCATGTCATGATCTTCTAAAAATGAAAACGTAAATTTACCTATGCAAATGGATGCTCCAAGCAATGAGAGACTCCAGTGGTGAAATTTCCACCGTGGACGCCAGCTAGGGGCGTCTAAAATGTCCAAAAGGAAGCATGACAAGTTTACACCCGCATAACAGAGCAGATAAAACATAGTGACTGTAGGAGATATAAGATCTAGATTCCCAATAACAACGCATCCAAGACAAATGAAGGCAGTGAACAGGGTGGCAATATGAGGCTCACTCCCATCGGCAACTTTGAAATAATTGAGAACTGGCAAAATATCATCATTTGCTATTGCTGCTAATAGGCGCGGGGCACCAGTCAAACTTTGAAGCGCGGCACCCAAAGTTGAAAGAATAATTCCCACATAAATTATTACTGGAAAAGGCCATGCAATGGTTGCTGTAAGTAACCTGCAAACACAAAATGCATTACAACAGTTAGTATGTGAAGCTTTTCACAAACTAACAGCGCGTAGGTCAAAGCAAATTCTATCAACAAAGCCATCAATCTTCAATAATTAACATAGCAAACACAAATGTCCATCAATGTTTCTTGTTATAGTAAAGGAAGTTATCAGGTACAGCATCGACAGGGATAATATAACATTAACATAAATTTTCACTACACAATAACAAATAAATGATCCCCTTGAGTACCATGTTTAAAAATCAAAATCGACCACAAATCTATCTATAGATTGATGCATGATATGTATTGTCTCAGGCTTATAATTTGGGGCATAGATAAGAAAGCCTTCTAGACCAAAACGTTCCAATTTATCAACCTCTCACCCGAATTTTGGCATCCACCGCTCTAAAGGCACAGGATATTCTTTTGATCCCTGTTTCTTTTTCCGAGACTCAAAAGAGAGTTTTAACAAAATGGAAGGAAAATTTCTGGAGACTAATAATACTCTCAACAAATCCTCTTTAAAAACCCCAGAACCAGAACCCAATAAGACCATTATCAGGACACACATTTGCCAGCTATGACTGGCTTTATCGCAGTTTTGTAGCAAAATAACACAAAAGACAAATAATAAGAAAGAGGACCTGTCTGTAAGCAGTTTTTGCCGGGTTGCGAAAGCACCAAATAATAGAACTGAAATCAGATAAAGAACAGAGGTCGTAAGTTGAGATGCCAATGTTCCAACAGGGATCGATCGTTGAGTATCTTTCAGTGAAGCAGATCGATTTGAGCCAGCCATAATACCCGATACAGCAGGAAAAAAAAGGCCAACCAGAGTACTGCAAAAAGTCAGAGCATAATTTTAGTTGCACTGCCAACAGCGGTGTTCCTTGCAAACACTGCAACAGAAACTTGCCATCAAAAAGATAATAATTTGAAGGATCTTTTGTCAAACACTGAGTTTTAACACCTTTTGAAGCACACCTGATAGTTATTTACTTTTGCTAACACAACAAATGGTGATTCATGTTAGCCATGTGGTTTGGATCGTATGCAACCCAGCATAGTTAAAAAGAATACTACCCTTATTCAGTTTAGTGTGTAGAAATCAGTAAGGTGGGGGAGGGGGGTTGAATGGAGAATTCAGATTTAGTTTTGATGCCTTCACAGCAAATAGCATTCATAATAAAAATATCGTAATAACAAGCTATAAATGAAAACAGCTTGGTAACTCAGATTGCTCCAGGACGGTGGGTGACATAGCCAAAAAAGCAGACATGGTTTTTCGCAAACAATCCGTAGCATCTCAATCACGCGCAAAGCAATGCATAATCCGAAGAAGAAAAAAATACCGCGGATTATAAAGTCATACTGGTCAATTGGTCATGGAGCTATTAGTCATTGGATTCCACTAGAATGACAATAATGATAACAATAAAAGAAAGAATGAATATGATATATAAATGAAGAGCTTACTTGAAGCTCCAGTGAGCTGATCCTTCAGGATCAGGTATGCCAGCTTCATTAGTCAGTTGATATGCAGAACTCCAGTTATCTCGGAATGTAGACAAACTCATGCCAGTAATTCCTTCTGTATAAAGCAATGAAACCACAGGCAGAGAAAAAGGGGGAGCATCAGCAACTTAATACTCGGTTAGCTTATTTATGTCGAAAAATCCATAGGTTCATGAACTCTTTCACCACACAAAAACAGTTCCATTAGGCTTTCTAAGCTAAAATATACCATTGGAAATGGAGAAAGGAATCCTACCAAATTGTATACATTATAATTTCAACGGCAATATGGGTGTCACCCCTTTATGTGTCTTTCTGTATATGGGAGTCACCCCTAGGTGTCCTTTTGAATATATTGATATCCGATCTTACTTATTCAAAAAAACTAATTTCAACAGCAATAATAACATACTCTGTTTGAAGAAATAATAAGTGAAAGAAGCTTAGTCACCTGCAGGCTTGTCCTTTCCGGACACAAAGATTCCGACAAAGATGCACAACACTGAGAATAAAACTGGCACAAGGAAAGCAGGTGCAACCCGATTGATCATCTTTACACCACCAAATACAATGAAACAGAGGATGATAGTCACCACAATTCCATATATCTGAAGGTCATGTACGCTTGTTTGGTATATGGGATCGACAGTTGTGCCATTCACCTGTGTAATGGTCTCTGCAAAAGAAGGGATTATTAACCTTAATAAAGATGCTACTCAGCAAGGCATTATAAGCGTCAAATGAATTCAAGAAGAAAAGAGAGGATGTTTGACTTTGTTTCAGATAAACTTGGCATGCATGAGAATAAAACAAGACCTTAAGTTATCAAAAGATAAAATAGGCGGAACAGAAACTACAACAATTTGGATAGTACGAAAGCAGTATCAAGTATCAAGCTCGTACTGTCAAGCTGTAAGAATCAGGTGTTCACATAATAACCTATAAAAGAAGCGAAAATTTAGGTAATAAGATGCCGGTGGAGTGGAGGAAGAGCACTTTGGTCCCTTTGTACAAGAAAAAAGGAGATGTTCAGGAGTGTGCCAACTATCGCGGGATCAAGTTGATGAGTCATACAATGAAACTTTGGGAACGAGTGATCGAGCATAGATTAAGAAGAAGTGTGAAGATTTCGGAGAACCAATTTGGATTTATGCCGGGGAGATCAACTATGGAGGCAATCCATCTCATAAGACAGACAATGGAAACTTATCGGGATAGGAAGAAGGACCTACATATGGTGTTCATTGATTTGGAGAAGGCGTATGATAAGGTACCAAGGGAAGTGCTTTGGTGGGCTCTAACTAAGAAAGGAGTTCCGCAAAAATATATTAACATCATTAAGGACATGTATGAGGGAGCTAGCACGAGTGTACGGACTAGTGTAGGGAAGTCAGAAGAGTTCCCTATTACAATTGGAGTGCACCTAGGGTCTGCACTTAGCCCGTTTCTCTTCGCTATAGTCATGGACGAATTGACGAGGTCAATCCAGGATGATATACCGTGGTGCATGATGTTTGCAGATGATATAGTGTTGATCTCAGAAACGAAAGAAGATTTGGAGAGGAGGTTGGAACTATGGAGGCACACTTTGGAGTCGAGAGGGTTTCGGTTGAGCCGGAGTAAGACCGAGTATTTGGAGTGTAAGTTCAGCGGCAGTAGGCAAACGGAGACGGGGACGATCAATTTGGATGGTGAGATTGTTCAGGGATTTTTTTCGATATTTGGGATCGATTCTTCAAAAGGATGGAGAATTAGATGGAGATGTGGCCCATAGGATCAAATCAGGTTGGATGAAGTGGAAGAATGCCACAGGACTTCTGTGTGATCGAGGAACGCCCAATAAGTTGAAGGGCAAGTTTTATCGAACGGCAATTAGGCCGGCACTGTTATATGGCACGGAATGTTGGGCCGTGAAACAGTGTCACGTTCATAAGATGAGTGTGACGGAGATGCGCATGATACGGTGGATGTGTGGGCATACAAGACGTGATAGGTTAGGAAATGAAGTTATTAGGGAGAAAGTAGGGGTTGCACCCATCGGGGATAAGATGATGGAGAACCGACTGAGATGGTATGGTCACGTGAGGAGGAGGCCTAGTGACGCGCCGGTTAGAAGAGTAGAAGGGTGGGGAAGTGGTAATATTAGTAGGGGTTGGGGAAGACCTAAGATGACTTGGATGAGGGTGATTAGAAGTGATATGAGCTTCCTAGGGCTTGAAGAGAGTATGGTGTTGGATAGGGCGAGGTGGAGAGACTCTATACATGCGGCGGACTTAATCTGACTCCTATGATTTATTTGTTTGGTTTCCCTAACTCTTTTCCCAAAACTTTTTTTTTTTTTGTAAATCTTTTGAATTTATTTTGACGACTTTATAAAACTTCCTTTGAAAATATTTAATTACTCCAAAAAGGTTTACAACGTTTTGGAATTTCATGGCGTACACAAGACGGTTACTAGATGACGATTCATGTTAGCCGACCCCAAATCATTTTGGGAATAAGGCTTGGTTGTTGTTGTTGTTGTTGTAAAGGTGGTTCAAGGAGAATACAATCTGGTCAAGAAAGTCCTCCAACACCACATCACGAGCAATTTACAAAACCCTATTTTAGATAGATTCCGTCATAAAGTCATAAACAAGAAAACAGTCCAAATTAATTCTATGTTCCAGTTTGTTTTTTTCTTGAGTAATTTTGTCTTGTAAATTCCTTCCCAGGTTTCAAAAGGACGATATACACTGTTATCAATTATGACCGTACTCCGAATGTTACTGTTAATGAACCTTCTCGGCCAAAACCTTAGTGGTAGAGGATAGAATGAGAATAATCTAGAGTTTAGGGTGAGGAATATCATAAATAAATTACTATTGTATCAATCAATCATAATCAAGTCAACTTTCTGCATTTTCTCATAATCTTACTCTTAGGCTTAAGGTTGAGGCCTAGTCAAAGGTTTTATATCTTAACATGACCCTCATGCGAATGCTCTTGACTTGTAGAGTCAACGATGATGTACATGTTCACTTAGGCCTCGTGCTAACAATCCACTTCAGAGAAGAGGCTCTTAGGATTTGGACATTAAACCTCGTAGTTTATCCATTGAAGATTGGTCAATGGTTTTATATCTTAACAGTCATAGCTAATCCTAAAACCAATAGTTGAACATATAATGCAAGTCTAGCAAGATGAGTGAACTGATCCCAGATTTTCTTTTTACCAACAGAATCACAACTACTACACAATTATATACGTAGTATGTAATTCATGCAGACAAACAGCACCATAATCCCCATTTTTTCCCTCCCTACTTTTTGCTTCCCAAAAACCAAAATCATTCAACAGCAGACATATTCTCTCTACAAAGTGAAAAGGCATTACCTAAATTACGACCCAAATAAGAAACGAAGGGATAACCAACAAAGCTCTAAAACTTTACACTTCTAGTGCTATGACACTTAAAATCATTACCTGTAAAAATACCAGCATGAGGCACAGCACTAAGGAATGTTTCAACGGCTCCCAATACATAGCTGAATCAGAAGATAATAGAAAATCAGCCCTATAATTCACTTTTAACTGCAAAATATTTTTTTTGCAGCATGATCACTAAAGCAAAAGGGCCAGCAACATGAAACAGACAGAGTTCCATGGCATACACTCACAGAGCTCCTGCTACTGCAGTTCCAAGGAAGAAACATAGCCCTATGCTAACACCAACTTCTGGACCAAGAGCACGGCCAATGAGATAATAAGGTCCTCCACCCTGCAAGGTAGAGAGAAACCATCTGAACTCAAAGCTACGAAAATGATACAATTCAATACCAAATCTCCATCATGAAATCTATACAAGCACATTGCAACTACACTCCAAAGACAGGGTTGCATAAATACAGAAATCACAAAAGGTGATAGCATTGGAAATTAAGAAAACTTTGAGATCAAATCAAAAGCTAGAATTATTCTTGCTCTATCATTTGCTCTTACTGAATGGTTCTTCCACGCCAGATAAGTTAAGATCATATCTACTTTCAGAATTTTAGATGAAATCGTAGAGTCCAATTACCGAATACTCCAATTGGAAACACAAGAGAAAATAAAACTTACATATGAACACGAAGGGGGGATGTACATTAAGACGACCACGTGTCGGACACAAAAGGCCAAAAGAACAGCCAGAGCCAGTCGCACCAAAGAAATTTAAAACTACTTAATCCTAAACACACTTGAAACTTCAAGGCACGTCAAAATATATCTAGTCACTACTCCACCATCATAACATCTTAATCTTACCGTGGCTAACATGTGGACCTTCACAGAACCTCAAATTTTGGAACATAATTCGTACTCTACTCACATAATGTTGAACAGTAAAAATTCATCCCTTCCCTGTCCTTTTATAGGTAAAAAAAATTCCAATCAAAAGACACTAGGGAGTGTCACCTGTATCACTCCTCAGTCTTCAGGTCAATTAATAAAACCAGCAGGCCAACTCTTTTTTCCACCTACTTTATTCTATTGCTTCATTTCTTACTGCACAACTTGAAAGTTAAACCCACCCAAGGTTCCTCATCTGTAAACGTCCTAATCTTATCAACACATATCCTAATCAAAACAATAGTATGGCCCATTTGGTAACTCCACAGCACAAATAGCCACTCGCAATCACTCTTTTACATTCATTGTATGCATCCCTTTTTCCACTGTATAGATTTATGTTTCTATAACCTCATGGTTCTGATATATGAAAATCTATTTAAACTATTGAATATTACAATAATTATCAAATGATCATCATTAGTTTAATGCTTTTGCTGACTTTATTTTGGTTCATACGTCATCGAATCAAAATTAGAATTCTCGTAGATATCTTCTTTTTTTATGAATATTAGCTTGCTAAAATCATCCTTCCGCACATTCTCAACCGAACTTTATCTATATACTCCCTCCGCTGTAGTCAACTCTTGCCAATTGCTCAAATATGTGAGGGGAATTGAACAACTGGGGAAGATTGGCTAGAATTTGGGGGGGGGGATACAGAAGACGAGAGATAAGATTGTGCGCCAGCATTACTGAAGTTTGAACAGATTAAGAGTTTTCTACCAAACAGGCCAACAGAAGTACAACCAAAGAGAACATACACCCTTGCATAAATGGTACAGTCATCCTTAGTCCTAGACATGAAGAAAATAAACCTCACAATTAACAATTTTTAATACAGTGATTATCTTACCTTCATTGCACCATTTGTTGCAATTGCACTCAATGACACAGCAGTCAAGAATGTGCATAAGCAGCAGAAGGACACTAGTAATAGAGATTCACCAATGCCTGCCATACCAACAATCCTGTAATCCACAAATTAACACCAGAGAAGAGGAGGTCGCAGTCAAGCAAGAGGAAAACATAAAATGCAAATTATTGCAAGATTCAGAAACCAATGGCTCTTGTCACTGGAAACGCAACGCCTCAAACTCTACTTATCTCATAGGATACAGAAGTAAATTATAACTAGCCAGTCTTGCTTGCTATTTCGTTGATTTTGCTTTTTTGTTTTTTATTGGATAGTACTCGTAAAAGACATAAGACAGTTTTGTGAGGCAACCTACTTAACTGAAATATTTTTTTTACTACTGCATAAAGCTTGAGCGTGTGGGTCACGTGCAAGAGAGGAAGAGCTAATAATGTATGAAGACAGGGGAGAAAGAGAATCCATGCCCAGATTTTAAGCTTAATAATTAAATGAAAGACTACTGACACTTCACAGGTGTCTACAGCACTCTCACTAACTCAGAGAAAAAATATTGTGAGTGGAATGCTGGAGAGCTCATGTGGAGTGCAAATATTCTTCCCCACAATTAATTTGTTTCTCTCTAGCAATACACAAACTTCTTAGGGACCAGCAATTAGATCAGGGACTCCGCCAACTTTTGGGGGGAAAGTGCCTCACTGCTACTTGAAAGATTGGAACATGTTGGTCTCGGTCTCTATGCTATGCATCCTCTATCTTTGACCTCATCAAATAAAAATAATCAAGAAGAAAGATCCCCACTCCAACTGGAGCATGTTTGTCTCTAGGTCACACAATCTTATCTTTCACCACGTCCATTAATTGTTATTAAACAGAATCAGCAACTTTTTGAAAGTTAGTTTTTTTACAAAAGTTGATAACCAGAAAGGAAAAGAATACTGAATAATTTACGAAAAATTTACAAAAAGATGATCAAACCAATTTAGATAAGGAACAAGCAACTTTACCAGGTGAACCGGATGTAATATATGATCCCCAATATGTTTTGCAAGCATGGCAAAAACACCCCCATCATGGTTCCCAACTTTACATCTGCAGTCTGCAGACTAATCAAAGTTCAGCGTAAGACATGCATAAGCTACCCATAGTTCCTAGCTATCTAACAGGAAAAAAAAAAAAACTGTCTAACCAAAAGAACTGTAACTTAGTAACTCTAAACTGTTTACAAGTCAGCAATCTAGAGGACAAAAAGATCCATTCAACAATTGATAGAGCAGAACGCATATATATAGTAATAAAAGACACTGCGTCTTTTGTTTCTCCATAGTAAGGTGCCAGACAAGTTTGATGAAAGGTTTATGTCATAAAACGTGGTAGTACAATTGACGTGTCCAGAAATACTATTGTAGAGTGCAACTATGGCGATTCTGTATTATAAATATATACAAGTTGAGTAGCTGCACTATTTCAGTTATTGCACAAAATTGTTTTCTGCCTTCACTGAAGACCATGCTGATGGTACCTTCTGACAAGCCCTTGCACCATATTCCGAGTCAAACTACTTTGTGTTAACAGTTTGAAACGTATAATCATATTAAGTTTCATAATAGTCGTAACATCACAGTTGGTGATCCCAAAAGCTGAATGACATGTTTTATTTTTCCAAACAGAATCAATTTATGTGAAACAACAAACGGAAAGCAAGAAGATTCGACATACTACCTTTGGTCGTTCAAGAGTAATGGATACATCCTCTCCATCTCTAGGACTAGAAGGGGCCTGAGTCTGTTCTCCAGTCATGCTGAAACACCAAGCACACCATGAACAAAACCCAGCCTCAGTCAAAAAAATCTAGAAATCCCAAACGAACAGTAGCCCCACAATCAAGCAACAGGCTTTCCACGCACATGTCATTACTACAAGATCAAAAATCATGGAATACATGATCCTTACATAGAAAGAACAACCCCATTCCCTAAGAGAGTGTTGGGATACAAGGATTTCATTCTCAAATCCAAATTTGACTCAAATCCCATGTTTGGGAACTCAAAAGTTTGAGAATTGGGATTTGTATCAAATCCTTAGGAATTTGATAGAAATTCTTTCTAGTGTAAAACAAATACACCCCAATAGCCCTCATTTTGAAATCCCATCCTCCCAAAGATTTGATTTTTGTTTGAATTCCACATTCTCAAACGATAGAATTCAAATGATTACGAATTTCCAAATTTTTGTTTCCAAACACTATCTAAGGCATTTTCTTTTACAATCTATCTAATAAAGTTCACCAGTTTCCCACTAACCAAAAATACTCACAAGACGACTGTAATGCCTTCCCCAAACACTAACTCAGACTTTCACACTTCAGCCAAACAGAATCAAGATTCCAAATTAGTGGCACTAGATATCAACTAGAACAAAGTCGAAGGTGAAAATCGAAACTTGGCTTCCTAGACAAGACAGAGCTACAAAAGTTCATCATATACCAACTACAGATCACATTCTCCATTTCTCCCTACAATGACTCATGTTATCCAACACAACTACTTAATCCAAATCGCAACGAATTCAGCTCGTTTATCATTAGCTACTCCAACTTCATCAACAAGCTTTCCACACACTTGGCATAATCAAAATACAAGAGAAAATCAACAGGAAGCAGAAATTACCTCCGAAGACCTAAGATATTCACAAGAGAATCAAAACCAAACAACTCGAGTTTCGACTCGCTTTGAACACCATTAACATCAGCTTCAACATCAACCTCGGCCCGCGAATCCGATGATGAGCTTTCACTCCCATCTAGCCTCGAATTCGCCTCCGTCTGAGCTAACCTTAGCTCACCCACATCTGCCATCATATCTACCTCCCTTTTGAACCAACCCTTAACTTCTTTCGGACGCAACAACAATCTGCTGCTGAAACCATACAAAGTAGAAAACTCAAGCAAATCTCAAAATGCACCAAAAATTGACTTCAGATTGAAGATTATTACCTGATTAAATTGGGTGGTGGACTGGTGGGTCAAAACCCACATAAACTTTGCTGCTTTTAGCAATATACAGCACTTTTCCAGCGATTTCTGGACTGATTTTGGAATTGGTGTGAAGAAATCGTAAATAATAAGATATGGGATCGATCAAAAGAAGTAAAGTTTGAATTTTTATTGAAATTTTGAAATGCCCATCAAAAGTTATGGGTATTTTGATTGAATTGCAAATGTTATAACCTTTGACAACTAATCTTGGACTTATCTTGAGAAATAATCAAAGGTTAATCCCAGAAGAAAAAAATTAAAAGGAGGGAGAAACGAGTAAAAAAAAATTGATTAAAGAGTGATGGTAAAGTTACTCTTTTGCTCAACAGTCAACATTACGTTTTTTTCACCAACACCTTTTTTTCCGCTTTGGAGAAATGATAGCTGCAGGCTGCAGTTGCCCCATGAGTAGACCGAATCAAACCCGAACACCCAACCCAAATTACTTGACCCGAATATTCGAACTTGGCCCGAATTTCTAATCTGAATTTAACCCGAAACCCGAATTGACCCTACCCGAACCCGAAAATAACCCGATATTGACCCTACCCGAACATGACCTGAATTGAAATGACCTAGACCCGAATAACCAAACGTTTTAATGATTCGGTTGAGGAAAAATGACTTAGATTCGATACATCACATCCTTAATCACTCAAACTAGTAAAACTTCAATTTAAGTACCAATTCTACAATAGCTACCAAGGTTTGGTAGCCATTGCAAATGGTTCAATCATATCCCTTGATTCTCCTAAATAAATCCTAACCTTCCATTAGTTTGACCATCAAAATTAATTGAAATTAATAGTATCAGACACCAACTCACAAAACCACATCTTCTCTCCCCTCCCTACTGCCATCCCCTTCCTCACCAAGCAAACACCATTGTCCCACCTTAACAACCACCAACCCGCCCCCCAGCACAATCATTGGGTCCAACGGTCACCGGATACCACGCGCACCCACCCTTGTGTCACTTCCGCCCTTCCCTCCACCTCCATGGATCCATCTTCTTTTTCTTTTCTCCAATTTCTTGGGCGGCCATTGTGAGGGCAACGACATTTGAGGCATCTAGGGGGTCGGAAAAGGGGTGGGAGGAAGTTTTTGTGGGCGGTTGTCGGAGAATCAATAAGGTTGAGTGTGGGAAAGAGGTGTGTTGAGTGGAGAGAGAGTCGCACGTAGAGGACTACAGACACGACGACGGCGACCGTCGATGACCCAGGCAATATCGGCGTCGTATGTCCGACCGGAGGTGTTGGTGTTTGGTGTGGGCGGTGGTGGTTTTCGTTGTGGGCCAGTGGAGGCGCTAACGGTGGCACGGTTGGGGAAGCGGAGAGGAGAGATAAAGGATGGGTTGGACTCTAGGAAATTAATAAATGCTTTTTATTTTATTTTTAAATATTTGGTCAAATAATGGAGGGTTATGATCGAATCTTTGAAATTAACGGTCAGATTTGTTTCTTTTTACAACGGCTACCATACCTTGGTAGCCATTGTATAGTATTAGAAAAAAAATTTAAGAAATATGACATTAATATGATCGGATTTGAACAATTTGAAATGACCCGATCCGAATTTGACCCGTAGTTGTCACATCCGAACTAGACCCGACCCAAACCGAACCCGACCCGATCCGAAATAGACCCGAAAGATGACGCGACCCGAAGAGACCCGACCCGAATGACTCGTTTGCCAGGTCTACCCATGAGACTGCAAATTAGCACTTTTTTTTTTTTTTATTGATTTACTAGTTTTAAAATGTTATGCCATACTTAATCATTGTTTCCTCCTTTTTTAATAACGGTCTAGTTGGACCCTTTTTCCGATTGAAATCAACGTGAGCAAAGGACCGTGCCGCAATCAACGGTGGTGGTGGTGTTTGATAAGTTGGATGAGGATCAACGTCGCCGGGATTGAAACAGAAATCATGAGATACGTGGAGTGGGGAGAGTCGGAGACGCTGTTTGCATATGAGTTGGTATTTGTATCATTATTATTTTAATTGTTTATTTGTCTATTTATTGTTTTTTTATAAAACCAATGCATTATTAAATGCTAATAGTTAGCCGGCTAAGGCCATGTGCGATTGAACTGTATTTTTTTGATTTGATTTGATTTGAATTGATCTGATTTTACTACAAGTTTGAAGTATTATTTCAATCCGTATGGGTTGGGGAGTCGTACGTTATAGTTATAACGGTGAGTTCGTTTGGATTACGAAGGAGTACGGTGTTAAAGAGTCTTGGGTCTAAATTGCTCGATATGGCTAACCTGCGCAAGACTGTTGGGTCTTGGAGGATTGCTCCGATTTCTTACGCAGAAGAAGGCCATGACCATGATGATGATGATGAGATTTGGTTGATGAACGATTATAATGATCGTATTATTCGTACCAGTACGACGTTTGAGTGGTATGGTATGAGAGGGAATAAATATAGATCAGCTCATATTCATGGCGTGCCCAATAATTCTCTGGTGTACGCAGCATGTACTCAAACTCTTGTTACATTGCCCTAATCATCATGATTGACAAGGTAATTAATCAAACCTGCGATAGATACTCGACCATCGTTCTTGTTTTGTTTTGGTGTTTAATTTTTTCGTGTTGGTCCTGCCTTACGGCGGGAGCCCCTTTAAGGCACTGGGGTTAAAGATGTTGTTGTTGGTCCGTTTTTACTCGAGCATCATGCAATTTATGAATCACGGTATGAAATTAATCACCCTAAACAACGCAGGTAAGAATGTTGTGCATCATCAGATCAACTACAAATTAAATAATACTCTTGATATACGTGATTTCCTCTAGCTTTCTTTGTCAAATATTAAATCAGATGCAAGAAGTAAGAGATTTCCATATGAACAATGAACAGTATCAAGTACAAGTAAAATAATGGAGACCTATACATTGTAGCTTACATTCAAGATTTCAAGTAGTATATGATGGTGATATAAATATGTAGATAGTTCACTCTTTGTATGCAGTGTCATGTAACTGTACATCTACAACACCGATTTTGCAAAAAAGGTTCTACCTTTGGAAAGTCGTTTCAGATAGCTGATCAGGGCTGATAACAACACCATGAACTTTATCAGATCGACCCAAAACACCTCGACGAGAATTGGTGGATTCTGATCTAGATAGCTGCACATTTGGAGGAATTGGAAGTTCGCGAGAGTGTCCTGAAATGCACAAGGCACCAGTATCATCTTGTTCCCAGTATACTTCTACCATAATGCCTCTGGGATTTTCAGGAGTTTCTGTTCCTGGTATCCCTATAAATCGAGCCCCAATAGGTATCTGTAACACACAAGTTATCAATCAAATTCAAGTGTTAAAGAAGAGTAACTTGTAAAAGACAATTTACGATGCAATTTTCAGTTACATTATTTTGTGGTCTATAAACAAAGCTACATTGCCACTCTAAGGGCAAACTTGAAGTATAGTAAAATGATAAGGAATGATCAAAAATGGGTGTTAATGTTATAGTTTGAACACTTATTTGGGTATTTGTAGTCTACGAATGCCTGTCTAATACTTGTGGTGTCTCTGTATCGAGGATAAAAGTCGCTCTTATAATTCATGCCCATATCAGACCAGCAGTTTCCCTAAAGGTGAAACTCAGTGCTCCTGTACTTTGGTTTAGAGATTCCTATATTTGTTTACTCATCCTGAATCCCACATAAAACTCACATAGCGTAAGTTTCAAGAAACCTCGTATACCAGTAGCTATTTGTTTTTCTGCTGACAAGTAAAGACATTCCAGGACCTCAATTTTGGAACATCTGAACAAATAATTTCTTTATCCTTCTCTTCACTTTAGTCTAGTTATTCTGATCTTCTCAATCATCTTCTAAT
The DNA here is from genome assembly GCA_963457585.1 of Spergularia bocconei. Taxonomy (NCBI): domain Eukaryota; kingdom Viridiplantae; phylum Streptophyta; class Magnoliopsida; order Caryophyllales; family Caryophyllaceae; genus Spergularia; species Spergularia bocconei. Next base: position 12,427,345 of record OY734959.1, read on the forward strand.
TTTCTGGGAAGCACCATTACAATGCTCTTAATCTACAGGTCATTCCGGAAAAATTTCTGAGCACTTGGACAAGAAGAATCTAGCCATGTATCTAACTGTTCAGACCTGTGATCTGACAGTGAGCAAACCCTGACTATTACTACCCTCTGTAATTACATAGTTAAATCCCACTTATCTTCAAAAATAAGCCTATGAGCTCCTCTACTACGATTTCAGTTAGCTCAATGACTCTTATTCCCATATGAACCAGGAACATACATTAATGCTCAACATTTTTTCTGAAATTGCAATGGCAGTGGCCAGTGGGTTGGGTGCAACAATCAACTGTTTCATCTGATTTTGTCATTATGGACGTACCTCAACTGACGTTCCTGATGTTGTTAGGGTCAAGGTGATCAGTTTTCCCTCAGCAGCAGCGCTTTCCATCTCCGCCTGCCTAGCAATGTTCAAGAAGACTTCTTCAAGACTGGTTAGGCCAAGCTGGATGTCGGCTATTCCAAACTCGCTTTCCTTTTCTTGTAGTTCTTCGAAGAAGCTCTGGTAGATGAATGATCTCAATGTTATGAGCAACAACAGACATACGTGATCTATAATATAACTTGATCAGGCGACATAACAGTATTAAAAGTTGTACCGTTAGCAGCCCTTCTTTCTCATGAGGGATGACAAACGTCAAGAAGGATTTGTTCTCCTCCTTTGGCACCACACCCAGATGCTGCAACACATATTGGTGGATTAAGATGGTGAAATGTAAGTCAAATCAGAACATTTATATATACTGTTCTTGAGACGCACCTGTTTGAAGAATCGCTTAACAGCCTCCTGTGAAGCACTATGATCAGCTGCAGCTGCTCCATCAACAGGGGTTCCATTAAGATTTCCCACAAAGCTTACATTGGCTATAAACCCAGTCCCAAAACGTGACTTCAGTCGAATTGATGTTCCTACACACCGGAGCCTGCCTTTAGCCATGATTCCTATGCGGTCACTCAATATATCCGCTTCTTCCATGGAGTGTGTAGTTAGAATGATGGCTCGTCCTCTCTTTGCATTTTCTATAATATCCCATACATGTCTCCTGCTGATAGGATCCATACCTGTTGTCTGCAGTTGGGATCAAAAGTCGTTAAAACACAGTATTCATTTTAGATATCTGAATTACAAATTTACGCCAAGTAGGACACTCACTGGTTCATCTAGAATTATCAACTTTGGATCACCAATGAGTGCAATTGCCACACTCAGACGTCGTTTCATTCCTCCACTGTAACTTGAAGCTCTCATTTTAGCAGCATTGGTCAGCCTCACCTCCGCCAATGAATTCTGAATAACCTGAATGACACAGAGATTAGAACTTCCATTAGTTCAATTCATGCAAGGAACAGACACGAAGTTGATATTCACGACAACATGAACTAGTAAGAATGGTAATTGATCAAGACATCTTGTAGAGTATATCAAATGCTCTAGAACATGGAAAATTAGAACTTTTAAAAGTTTCATAAGAACAAACCTCTGAAATTGTAGCCTGAGGTAGACCTTTTATAGTAGCAAAGAGGTCGAGGTGCTCTTGACCAGTCAATACATCCCAAAGGATGTCGAACTAGATTGAGAACAAACAATAACAGGAAGTTAGTCACTGATAAAAGGAAACAGAGTTTACTAGCAAAAATCATATTATGCGAGTCACAGAAGTAATACCTGTGGACACACGCCTATTATTCTTCGAATGTTTGTCATACCAACAGAGCTACAGATTGAATTCCCATAAATCAATGCTGTAAAAAATTCAGCCATTGTAAGAAGTCTTAAATCATTCAAAGGAAACCGCAACCATATAACTCGTAATTTTCAGACTAGTAGTACCATCGCCACTAGTCACTGGTGAAATTCCTGTCAAACAATTAATTGCTGTAGTTTTTCCGGCACCATTGGGTCCCAAAAGACAAAATAGCTGATCCTTGGAAAGATTCACCCACAGACCCTGAACAAGATTACAAATTAATCATTCAAAATCATCATACAATGTTTGAAAAGTACTTTGAAAGTTTGAAGTATGAACTCAAAATTTACTGGAGTTGAAATTTCCTGCAGAAGCATTAATGTTAGCCCCAAATCTCAAAGTATAATTTCCTCACATCCTCTCTTTAGTATGGTCAAGTGGAGTCTTTTGTCTGACTCAAGGTATGGTATAACGAGTTTCCAATAAGAAACGGAATGCATGAGAACAAACTACGGCCTCATACTCACATAAATGTTTTTTAACCAAGCGTACATTTTAAGAGAAAATCAGTCCTTTGCTTTGCAAAAATAAAGTACCAAATTCCAATTGTTCAGCATTGATTCATATAAAAACATTGCTTACCCTGAGAGCATGATATGGAGGAGTCCTATTGCATTTACAACATCCCAGGGTAGTTGATCCCGGATACATCTTTGCAAGACCACGCAATTGAGCAGCCACATTTGGATCAACAACACCTTCACTTGCCTGCTGTTTTACAGTATTCTCCTCTCTTAAAACATCCTCATCATCTGGAGTGATGTGATCAAGTTCCGGTGAAGAACTAAAGCAGGTACAGAGGCCACCCTCTGACAAATTCATTTAAGAATACAGATAAGAAAAAGCTGCGAATGATAACATTGGTAGAACAGGAGAAATGTAATAGAAATACACGGGACTTGGTACCTTTAACCTTACTCCCTCCTTTCCCAGTCCAATATCCAGGGAACAAAAAGTAAAATGCTGATTTTCTTACTCCGTATGGGTTCGGGATTATGTTGTCGAAATAAAGAGCCAAGGCAAACCACAGAACGAATGATCCCAAGAACCATATCAAGATATCATTCTGTCACAGTACAGTACTTGAGCATTGTTAATGAAATTGAATATGGGACTATCTACAGTACAAGTTGTTAAAAACAAACCAAAATAATTACAAGTTCAATATAAGGAGATAACAAGAAACAACATCTGAAACATAATATGAGATTGGTTAGTCATACCATTGTAATTATACAATCATCATCATTATGAGCACATTTTGTCCTTCCACTCCAGCTGATCCCAGGGTCTTGATGTGTGGCAGTTGCATCTGTGAGCATCAACAAAGACTTGGCAAGCAAATTTGGAGGGAAGAAGGACCATATGACCCTGTACGATTGTGAGAACGTGTCGCTGTATGGAAATCCAAATTGTGTCACAATCTGCACAAGTGGATAATGTTAGTGAAGAACGAACTTTAATGGCGGGTGTGTTAGGTTTTTTGACAGAACTGACACAAAAATAAACTTGCCTGTGTGATCAAACCAACAATGAAGTTATAGAACCCTATGTTCGTGGCTGAAGCTGATTGGTTGATGAAAGCTGATAGTGCAAAGGCAAAGGCTGTCTGAAATAGGTACAGACCAAGAGTAGAGGGTGGACAAAAGGTTAGTGAATGCTACAGTTCTGATGCAAACTAATGATTAATGAACAACATTATCAAGATTTAGTTGATTTAAAAACAGAAATGCTTAATTAATGGATGGAAGGTACTTACCATGTTCAATTGAAACAGGAAGAACACAAGAAACAATATGGCAAAATCGTTGTGCAGGAAAAAATCAAACTGAAACATCATCCCAAACAATACGATAAAAATTGATGAGATGACAACGATAAGGCCCTCCCAAGCAAGCCAGGACAGCCAATACGCACTGTCATAAAGACCCATCATACTCATTGCCTGTGAAGAGAAAAACAGTGATGAGGAAACATCGGCATGAAGTAACAGCACATAGCCAGTTAGCCACATATCCAAATTTAAGGGTTACATAAAAATCATTTATAGTTAATGAACACAAAATCAAAGCAACGAAAAACCTGTCTAAGTTTTAGCTCTTTTTCCATCACCAAGGAACTCATTTGGAACACGAAACCAAACATCGCTACTGCAAAGAAAAAGGTTGGACCTATGGTTGCCATTGCTGAGAAGGGATCAGCTGGAGGGTGTGCAAATTCTCTTAAACCGACTGTCCAACTGAAATTTGGGTCTGATAAATGCAATGAAAACCAAGAACAACAATGATTAACTAAGGAAAAATCATAAACTGAATGCAGTCTGCGCATAGGAACATAAACCACACGATACCTTTGATCAGAAACCTCGCAATCTCTCGTTCTGCAGCAAGCTGTAAGGGAATTTGGAATTTAAAGGTAGGGTCTTCATACTCCCCTCTCTTTTGAACTGCTGTCGAATTAGTTTGAACACCATAGCTTATAGTTCCATTTTTCTCTACAAAATGCAGCGCTCCAGGGCACTGCATCGGGTTTTTAAGAAGCCAAGCATCAACCTCCTCCTCTGTCCTAAAAGCCTTAACCTGCATAAACAATTGTACATCAGAAAACTTTATCATAATCTTCAAAGATACCTTTCATTCACTTTGTTGCTGTCATCAAATGTCGGGTTTTTCAGAACGAAACTAGTACTTTCTCTAACAACCCACATTCCCATGTTAGAAATGTAATCACCTGATCATCTCTAAACATATGATTTTAGTAATGTATTATGTAAGATTCCTATAAACTTGTTATGATGTACAATCTTATTATGGAGAATACTCTAACTACAAAAATTACTTTCTATTAATAATTGGGGGCAAATGGCATATCAGTATAAATAGCATATACGAGCAAGTCGTAGGTAAGGCGTCTATGTGATAGTACGAGGTGAATTCTCACCTTAAAACCTCGAAAGTTCACGTTACAACTTACAACCTTATATGTTGTACACTTGTACCATCACTCCGTTTCATAGTAAGACCGTTCTACCTGAGTACGGACTTCTAGTAATTTATTCAATCATTTATGCTCTAATAAGAATTAATCCACCATACCACAGTAGCTTAACAACTTCTTCCTTAATATCTTCGCCCGTCTTCATAATCCTCAATCAATTAAAACATCTAATTTAACCTTGGATAATACAAATAAACTAATATTAAGTGGTGTTTTTACCACTTCATTGAAATGTTTAACGAATCATAAATTTATAATCGAAATCGACCAATCGTTAGTCTAACAACCCAAAAAAAAATCCAAAATGTCAGGAAAAAAAAAAGTAAATTGAATGAGAGTAACAGTGAACCGTTATGGCTGTTGGTCCACATAGGCAGACCGTTAAACAAATTCCTAACTAACAAAAACAACAGTAAAAAGGAAAAGAATAAAAAACGAGAGGAAGTGAAAAGACGAAAATAACCTTGGATTTAGGAATGGGTCGACCAGGATTATTGACCAAAATCCGGCTAACAATGTTGTCAACATTACTACTACCACCACCGGTACTATAAAGGAAATCAAAGCAAGGCGATTTAACGAAGAATTTGTCCTCACAAGGCGGTATCGGAGGCGAAACGAGACGGACGGGATTGAGGACGTTGTCGAAATTGGTGGTTGTCTTGAACCGGGCTTCAATGGCACTTTGGATGCAGAACAACAAGAAAATGAAGACTAAGGATGAGAATAATTGGAGTATGGTAGCACCTTTGTGACGCCATGATAATAATGCGTTTTTCTTGAACAGTGCTTTTAATTGTTGGAGTTGTAGTTTGATCCCCTTTTCTAGTTCCATACTTGGTTTTTTTTTTCAGAGGGGTGAAATTTGTGTGTGTGGCTTGATCTTCACGATTTTAAATGATTCGGGGGTTTATAAGTTTTGATGACGATTCAAGTGGGATTTTTTTTTTTTTTTTTTGTGTAAAATATTCGTTTCTTTGGTCCTGAAAAACGGAAATTCAAGGGAAGCGCGTCGTCACTCGTGGGATTGAGGGCCTGAGAGGTCAACGTATGTGGAATTCGTGCTCAATCGCTGTGATTGAAGTTTGGCCAATTTCATTCGGGATACTTATGAAATGATTTGGAATCAAAGGTAATTAAATTGGTAATTCCAAAATCTCAACATAAATGTTTTTTTTTAAGTCAAGATGCGAACTAAAATATTACGACTGTCCGCAGCAGTGATATCAAATTATCAAGTACATCACCAGGTTTGGTATCCACCCACACACTAGTCGAATACTCCAGTGGACTCATATGTGCAGCCTTATTACCCAACCTACAGACATGGTTAAACCGACAAGAACGGAATCTACGCGATAAATTAAACAATGTATATCAAGTCATAAATATTTAACTTCCTTTTATTTTTGGGCGATGATTTTGCCAAACCAATAATTACTACAGCCAAGGCACTAATTACTACACCTATTCTATATAATGGACAAATGCACTAATTACTACACTTATTCTATATAATGGACATATTTGTCTTGCCTTGGAAGATGATGATTTTACCTACCTCCCTTATTTTTAACTTTTGTCTTACTAAGGATCCGTTAATGAATAATAATTAATCTTTGATTGGTTCCACATTGAATGATAACTAATTAAGTACATATTAAACCCTTATCATTAAGGTTTGATTGGTCTCTTCGTTGGTCTCAAGTTACCTCGTCGTAAAATATCATGGAGCAAGTACGACACACTCGCCTACTCGGTATGATTTGTGCATTTGATAATTCATAGTACTAGTATTAGAGCTAAACTCTCACGCCTTCCTTCTGTTCAAAGTCAAACGTAAGATACAATTGCTTTTATTATTAAAGTGTTGCCTCGCTAGGGTGTTGGTTTGACATATTCATACAACGTTCTTCAGTTCGATCAAGTATGTATTTACGTAACTGATTACGTGATCTTCATTCAGGCACCAAACTGTATGTCTGTATGTGTGTGATTTCTTTAGGCCTTAGCACATCCATCTGCACATTAGATCAGGGGTAAAAATTTAATAGAGCGAAATTTCGTGCAAACTTGCATATGGTATTCTGCTTTCCATCATTACTATAGTTTAATTATTAACCGAACCCAAAGAACTTACAACTTGGTGAACACACATCATTTGATCAAATTCAATCGTAAGTCTATTAATCATACAACTATTTTTTTGACCCGTGAATTCATGGGATCGTTTTAATTTATTTATAAAATTGTTATAACATGTGAACTATATCGAAAATAAAATAAAATTGTCTATCATGTTATCGAAAATAAACATACTATGAACATCATATTTCGAATTAAAATGATATAGGAGTTCAAGTACAATATAACTGATTGGAATTACAATATTGCTTCGCTACTTGTCTCATGTTTCGATAATAAAACCAAATTTTTTAAAAGTCTTACTAAAGTAAATACAACTCTTTACTTACATCTTCTCTTAGTTAAAATTCTCTTTATGATAAACTGACTGTACATGTACGAAATGATATTCAACCATCATAATAATAATAATAAAAAAAAAACTTAACATATATATACTCTGATCTACTTTATATTGATTCGAATTAAGGTCTAGACAACACAATTGGCAAATGATCAAAGAGCCATGACGTACTATGTCTAATGTCGTTATTAAGTTGTAAATGTAACAAAAGGATACATATAGAGAATGGTATGTATACTGATTCGATTATTGTAAATGCAACCCAAGAATATCAAGATTACACTATTTGCCGATTTAAAATTTATAAACACATATGAGCAAAATAGATCAAATTTCATCATAATAGTCATAATATAATCTAACTACTTGAAATTGGAATACCAATATAGGTTGAGAAAAAAAAAAACTATGCCTAACATTATCAATTATAATGACGTATACACAATAACACTAATTGGTCATGTCACACACACAACAACAAAAAAAAAAAAAAAAAAAAATGTATCTTTGTATATCATTTTGTATGAAGTGTATATATTTCTAATCAAATCCAAGCCAAAACAAACATATATATACTATCTTGAATCATCTTGTAACCACAAAAAAATGGCAAACCAAAAGCCAAAGGTCACCTTGTTTAATACTCATGTTAAATAAAAATCTTTTCAAATAACCTCAAACTTAAATCTTGAAAACAATAGGAAGACGAAATGATAACATTAAATAAAATAAGGTCTCATAAAAAAAATCAAGATAGTGACTATGGACATGACAACTAAGCTATGACTTGGCTTTGTTTTTAACACCCATGCAACGCTCGAATGCTTTGCCATGTCAAGCGTGATGCTCGACAGTTAAAAGTTATATATAAATAACTATGTTTTTATGAGATGAACATGATTTTATTTTTTTAATTTAATTTGCAGGATAATTTATTAGGAATTTTCGAGCTTAGTTATTGAATAACGTAGCTGTAAGAGTACTCGAAGGGAGTGTAAGGAAATGAAGATTTGAAATTATATGAGAGTTTGAATTTAAAAATGTAACTGAAATGAGTATTAAAAACAGTTAATTGATAAGTTAATTAGAGGAAGTCGATGAGGTAGCTGTTTGACTTCGTTGGGGGAAGCCGATGAGGTGTCTGTTTGATTTCGTGGGTTGATCATCACTAGAGCATTGACTGTTTGACCAAAAATTTCTCCATTTTACTCTCTTTGATTGCCACGTGGAATTAGTTTTGCTTGCCTTTTAATAGTTCTATATAGATAAACACAAAGTCTCATAAAAGACGGTCTCTCAATAAATTATTGAGAGACAATTATACTATGTTACAAATTGACCCTTTTTAAGCTAGAATTTATAAAGTAAGCGATTTGCGATACTTGAATTAAGTGTCTAAAGTCTTTAACTAAAATGATTACCAAAAGTAGTATAACGGTCACTAATTATATAAACAGGGTCACGATGTAAATAACATAATCGGTCTCTCAATAAATTATTGAAAGACGGTGTCTAACAAGACCTATTGTACAATGGAATGTATAAGAGTTTTTCACTTTTTGCCTCTTGAACATGATCGCAAAGCAAATTCGTGAGAGTTAGTATCAAATTGGATATTAATTATATATAAGTTGCTATTATATACTCTTATATGTGAAATAAGCTAAATTAAGGTGTTGATTTTGCCAATACAAAATTAAACAAATCCCTATTTTACCCTTGAGCTTGAATCTAAACTCAAGCATTACACAGATCGCGGAGTATAACTTTAAAAAATCCGTCAACTCAATTTTCTATCACGTCTTACTTATACACTACCATTTCCCAAATTCACATCCCCTGTCCCACCAATCCACGTCGCATCCATAAGTTAAATGGCGAGGATTATTATTGCATTAGCCGAGTACATAGATATAGATTATATCATTGCATTATAACGGCAAAGTCGTCTCATTACTCTCAAACTAACCTTGAGTTAATTAAGGTGGTTAAATAAAATAAGCCAAAACCTCGTACCATTAATCAGGGAGCCACAATTCATTTCCTTAAAAATTGGGATGGCTAAACATCGTGCGGAAGCATCCGTATATATATACAGGCTGACATTAGCTAATTAACTAATGAGTGTCTATATGTCTTAAAGAGTCAACTCAACCAAAAGTTTAGACGGATGGTTGAGTCCCAATAATTAGTTATATCTTAACCCTCCCCCTCAGGTGAAAACCCTTTGGGCTTGAAATGTGGACTGAAACCACTTGAAATGTGGATGATAAATGCACAACATTGTGCTAAAATTCCACTTGAAAAGGAGGGGGTTCCCAAGATTTGAACTTGAGACCTGAGGGTCACTGAGGTTCTGATACCATCTTAAAGAGTCAACTCAACCAAAAGTCTAGACTGATGGTTGAGACCCAATAATTGGTTATATCTTAACAATATGACTATATACTATGTAATTAACAAAAAATGATTGAGCCATAATTACTTTAATAAACAAATATCTCAAGGAGTTCAGGGCCAAAATTTTGTACTAAACATACTGTCCTTTCAAAAAACTTCAAATGTACTAAGATATAAAAATGTGAAAGTGGTAGTAAATTTCTCCAAAATAGTTGACGGTTTATTTTCTATTCCGTATACACTAAGAGAAAAACCAATTAGCTCTCTTGCTTTCACTCTCTGTCAATAGTCCACAAACATGACGAAGAGTCATCGGGTAAAATAAATATGATACTCTTCGAGTCTTCGGTCTTCTCTAACCTTTTATTACACAAAAAGTGTAGGATTGTGGATCTTTTGTGTACCATATTAATCTAATCCTATTAGTTAATAGGATGATACTCCGTATAATGTAAGCTTTTCAATTTACATTTGTTAATAACATACGACCCGATTAACACGGTACACGAAAGATAAATAAAGTGAGATAACATATATGTCTACGATGAAGTTTTGGAAAATGACATGAAGTTGTATTGCTCTACTAAATATTTTAGTTGTTGTCTTGGCAGACTAAAGTAATTAATATTTTAGTCAGTTTCAGACGTGCGAAACTTACAGGCAAAGAATCAAAGGTTACAGCGTTGACAAGCAAATGTTGTGACGAGGAGAGATATAGGCCGCTACTATATGTTTAACTTCGACGAAGTTTTACTACAGCACTATACAAAGCGCGTGAACACGAATCTGATTAATCAATAAAGGCTATTGAAAATTGTTGAAGTTAACAGTGATCGGATTAATCTATAAAGGCTATTGAAAACATAATCACTTACACTCAATTTAATACCACCCCAAGTCCCAACAAATAGCTTGTGCTCATAAAAAGCTGAGTAGTTCACAATCTCGCGAATATGGGTTTGGTTCCAGGTCCGGCCGGTTTTATCGGGTTCGAATCTAGCTTAGGCGTTATCGGATTTTTAGTAGTTTAGATTGTTAACTGACATGAGTTCCATCACGTAATATTACATCGGGCGAGATTAATTTTGATTTATGCTCATATATTTCTTAAAATATTAATCAAACCATTGTAGTTATGTTTCAATCATGAGAACAAATTAATGAATTTATATAAATAGTTTATTTTCAAGTTCAAAATTCCGAACTTGGAAAAATAGTTTTCATGGGATATATATTAAATAAACAAAAGCATGTTTGAGTTTAGGTTGGGTACCTAATAATCAATATTTATTCATATATTATCTCTATTATTAAGACACATTCGAACACCAGCTGATTGATTTCGTGATGACCCAAACTAAAAAGGGCCTTAAGAAAAAGATATCCCGACCGAGCCTAAATTGACCCAGATCAAATACAAACGTAAAGGTTAAGGCTAGTTAAAATGTTAAGCATGTGTCCAAATAACGTAAAATGGCTGTAGAACCTATTTTAACCTGAATCCAAAGCAATACAATTCAATATAATATGAGCCGAACTTATTTTTACCAATCGATCAAACTCTGATCCGATTCAAATAATCCGTTTGCCAGTTATGAGATAGCTATTGGAGATGTCTTTCCAATAACTTTCATTGTGGAATGAGTACAAAGTTTTCAAGTGCGTATAAATATGCCTGAGAGATGTGAAGTCATAACGGTTTAAGTTTCTTCAACAGAAAGACCCCCAAAATGGCTGATCCTTCATATGGGCGCGCAAATTTCTCCACTCAAGCCAATGCTTTACTTCGCAAAAATCTGATTTTTCAGGTTCTAATTCTCTCTCCTATTTCAACATTGAAGAAGAAATTTCATTATATAAACAAAAAAATTGAGTGACAAATTGGGTTTTTAGAGCATTTTTTGAGTGTTTTAGAATGATTTAATAGTTCGATTGAGTGAAATGATATGATGGGCATGTTTGATTATGTGAATATTTTGTTGGGTATTTGTTGGTTTAGCTGGGTAGTGGGTAAAGACTGCATCTTTGATTTTATGGTCCAAGCTATTTTTCTTTTTTAATAATCTGTTTATTTTGATATACTATGCTTTGAATTTATATCTGGGGTTGATCTTGCACATAATTTTTAGGCTACAATATTGACTATTGTTTTAATTGAGTGTATTTGACTAATTTTTTTTTGTTGAAATTTCGGGTTTTGCCAACGTGTTTTATTGCTAATTTTGATGTGGGTAGTTCTTTGGGGAAATCAGTCATCAGTGCTATACAATTATACTCCCTGGATCGCAGTGAGTTGTTTGCGTTTTCCCAAACCGTCCTCACATATGTGGGGAAAGCCGGAAAGGTACACAATTCACTGAGACGGGGGTGGGGAGTCATTCTTTGATGCATAGTATATCCCTTAGATATTTGACTTTTAATGTTGGGCTTATAAAACTATCTGTGCTTCTTATTTTGTGAAGTAGCAGTCAATCAGTACGGTTTCTGAAGCAATATTCATTTTGGGTCATCCATGTGCAGCCTCTCTATGTTTCAATAGGGGTAAGGCTTGCGCGCATCCGACCCCCCCTACCCCGCCTTATGGCGGGAGCCTTTAAGGGTGCTGGGGTAAAGATGTTGTTGTATAGTATATCCCTTGGATATTTGACTTTTAATGTTGGGCTTCTGGATATTTGAGTATTGTCCCCCCTTTTTTTTTTGATCTTTTGAATATATGAGGGGATTAATTCTTTTGAAACTAGCTAGGGAAAATCTGTTTTAAAACTTCAGTGACTTAAGTTGGGGGGAAGGCCTTGGCAGTGTGTTCCTTGCATTTTAATTTGGTGTTGTGTTTTTCATTGCAGAAACGAAACAAGAAAGCGAATGCTTGTCTTATAATATTCCCAGTTTTGCTTTGCATTCTGCTGGCTCTTTTACAAAGACTTATAAACAATGAATTGGACAAAGAAAAGTACAGATGTGGTTGTCGTAATGGTGTCTGTGGGGTTCAGTATTCGACACCAGAACAATCTGGGACTTGTCCGATTCCCAATCCCCCCAAATGGCCTGCATTGCTTCAAGTTCCAGCTCCCGAATATCGGGCTACTGAGACTGATTTTATTACTGATCCAAACTTGCCTCGCGAGTCATGTAGAAGGACAGGTTCTTGTCCGGTCACTATGCTGGTGACTGGATTCAATCAAAGTCTTGGACAAAGTGTGTATCTTTTCCATGTCCTCAAGTTCCTTTGACTTCAAGTCTTAATGTCCGTACATTGTCTTACTAATGTGTCTTAAACATCCTAGGTTTGGCAAGTAATCTTTATCCAAGTTCTTCATCCTTCAACTCCTCTGATCTTTTGCGTACGTTGGCTGAAAATGTCTTGGTAAGTTGTTATGCCTGCATTCATGTTCTTTGCTATTTGCTTAGCAAGATATATCAAATCATCAGATTTCCAACTTTCTCAGGGATCAGCTTCAAAGCCAGCTAGACGGAATTTTCTTGATCCGGCATACTTCTCGGGCCTCCCTCTTTATATTGTTCGACCAGTCTGCCCGCCGGGCTTAACATTGTCACTGCCTATTGAGGTTACATCACTGACATTGCAGCAAGGTCCTACTTTCTTTCTCTTCTATCACCTGTTTAACAGAGGACCAAATACTCCTATAACTTTTTACTCTTTATTTAGTTGGATGGTTCATTGGCAACATTGAAAAAGGTTTACAAAGTGACTTGTGATTTGTACGAGAAAGATGCCCTTAACTTTGTACTTTTTTCTTGGGAACTGTGACACCTGCCATTTAATCCTACTCCCCTCTCAGCTTTTATGCAAATGGTCAACTTTTTTGTCGAAAATTTTGTTGTAACTTTAGCTGCCACAAAAGGTTCAAGAGAGGCCTTTTGTTCTTGGAAAGACGGACAACTTTAGATACTGATATATGCTCAAAAACTAGGTTTGTTTAACATTACATATCCTGGGAAATGAAAGTTCATAAGAAGTCCTAGTCTGGTAGAACGGTGGGTTACAAACCAAAGGAAGTAGAACTTTAATTCCATCCCATAAATGGAGTAAATTGCCCACTTGCTCCGACCCTATCAGTAGAATTTTTGTGTGGAAGTGGCGTAAGTATGTAAATTTTCGATGGAACTTAGAATCTATGAATTGGAAATTCCACTTCTCAGGTAAACCGTAAAACTATTCCTATTGTATTGTGCTTTTCCTCGGGTACGTATATTACTGTTCCAGTTGTGCTGCATTGTACACCCTCCTTCCCACTTTAAACTTCTCATGTGTTTGGGCTGAAGGAGTTAGAGAGTGTTGAGATAGAAGGGTGACAAAGAAGCATGTGGAGCGCAACTTTAGGAGAGGGAAAAGAGATGTATTCAAAAGTAGGTGGTAAGTTTAATGTGGGATGTACCAAAAAGGAATGTGGGAAGTTAATCTGGGATGGAGGGGGTAGTCTTTAACTTCAACATGATAATGTAATAAGGTAACTTGGAAAGTTTTCTCCCTTCTTGGTTGAAAAATGGTTTTTCTTGTTTTTTTTTTTTCTAATTACTAAACGCAGTTTCACATACCATAGCATCCATTTATTGATTCCCGCGGTGCCTATTGTAATGGTTTATGAAATTCTTCTCTGATGAGGGGCAAAAGCTTCTGTAAGATCTCATAATTATCCCTAGTAGATGTCTGTAATTGCCGTTAGTTTGTCCCTTTTTAATTTAAAGAACTTTTGCAGACTAGTTTTAGTAACGGTGTAATTTCTTCTGTTATTAAGCTAGTTGGAGAAGGCGAAATGGAGGGAAGCGAAAGAGAGGGTCCAAGGTTCCTAATCTAAACAGCACAAGGGTTACCGAATTTGTAGTACGCTCTATACAATAATAAGAACATGTAACGCGCGTCGAATAGGGTAGATTTTTGCTTCTATAGTATTCACAATACATAAATATGGATACGAATATGCATGGGGTGGAGAATATTAGGAGATCATGGCATAGACAGGGTAGGGAAGGGGATGTGAGCAAGAGAGGGGATCCATTTCTTGAATTGCAAATAAAATTCCCCACCTCCTTTCCAAACAAGCTGTCACTCTCATCAACTCCCTTCGTTTTGGTACATGCGTTTTCCTTTCACTTATGTTATACATTGGGCTCTCTTTCTCTGTCTTTCTTATTTAGTGCCTGTTCTTATTTCCCTACTCATTTATCTTGTATTCAGAGGTAACATGTGTTCAAGGTCTCCACCTATGGCGCAATAGTTCTTCAGATATTAATAATGAGCTGCATAAGGGTTATCGTAAAGGAAATCCACAAAGGAAAAGTGAAGAATTTGTAGCAGGTGCGTATCTTTACAGTTCTGAAGTTGGTCTATTACTACATGTTATAGGCATTGTACTCACCATTCGTATGTTCAACAGCATATGATTTCCTCAACTCAAATACGAAGAACTTTAACGTCAGCGTATGGTATAACGGAACATATAAGAATGACACTGGATTTTCTAATCCTGCACTGATTCGTGTACCGCGGACTGTAAATCTGGTAATTCTTCCTGATATATTCAATGTGCTCGATTTCCTATATCCAACATGCTTGTTTTTAACTTTTTGGGAACTGTATGATCAGTTGATCACTGTGATAGTGGCTTTCTATGACGTTGTTGCATCGTATTGGTATCAAGTTCATAGGCCATTTGATTCCGTATTATGCTGTTACCCAAATTTTCTTAATGAGGTTTTTCTCTAGGACAGCAGCTTTGGTCAAGAGATCCTTGCTTTTTCAGTGCTATGAGAGTATGAGAAATATGTTGTTTCTCAGACCTACAATTAAAAGCTAATGAGTAACCTAGTACTTTGTAGACAGGTAAAAAGCAGAAATCATTCTAGTGAGACATCTTCTTTACCACACCATCAACTCTTACCAATCTCTATTTTAGACTCAGTTCCATGGATTTTTGCCATTTCCCTTTTTTAAACTTTTAAGACTTAGTTGTTACTTGTGGTCATCATAGACTGCAGTAACATGTCAAATCTCTGTGTAAATTTCAATATTTCCCTATCAACAGAAGACTTTGTTCTCTAGGTACTTTGAATGTGATCGACCTTCTCTTTTACAGTTAATGATATCGAGCGAAATAAGCCATTAGCAGTCTGATAGTGTGTGAAATAGAATAATGTTTTTAATCAGTGAATAAAAACTGAGCTTTAATGAGCTTAAGAAGTTGAAAATGATGCTCTATTCAAATTCATATAGCAGGATGCTCAAGTGGTTTGTCTTAATATCAGCTTTCATATTTATAATCAAATAGAAGATTTTATAGCTATTCTGGTCTAAATTATCCGTCTTTGTTCTGTAACCTAGATAAATCTCTTATTTTGATTACAGGTATCAAATGCCTACCTGCAGTTTCTCCTTGGAAACAATGCCAAAATTCTTCTTGAATTTGTCAAAGAAATGCCAAAGCCTGGAACAAAGCTTAGCATTGATATCGCATCTCTGCTCAGTGCACAGTTCTTTACATATGTCATTATTGCGCTATTTCCTGTAAGTATGCATAGAGTTCTTGCTTCTGAAAGTTATCAAGAATATTATCAAATTGTTTCTTAGCTTCCGATTGCAAACTTCTGTATTACTTTTGGTTATCTTTCTGTTATTACAGTGTCATGATTTGTCTCTGTTTAACTGGTATCGGAATCTTGTATGAAGGTGCCTAATTAATAAATCCTACTAGAGAAACAAAAATGAAATTGATTTTCGTCTTGGTGGGAGACTATCCAGTGGAATCAGAATCATATTTGCCAAGACCATACTCACATCCCTCATGCTAGGTGCAACGAATTTTTCAATATAAAGGATTTGTTCTTGCAACCCCTTTCACTCCGAGTCAAACAGTGACTTATGCCTAACTTTTTTTTGACAACTTGATTAACTTTTCAGTCTTGCATGTCTTTTTCTCTCTTACATTACTCCATTAATTCTTTGTGGTTTGTTGTTCTAGGTTATGTACATTTCTGAAAGTCCATGTAAATACATGCGAGTATGATATTCTGCGATTGGTTGCAGGTTGTGTTGACTGCGCTGGTCTACGAAAAGCAACAGAGACTACGAATTATGATGAAAATGCATGGTCTTGGTGATGGGCCATATTGGACGATATCATATGCTTATTTTCTTGCCATATCTGTACTCTACATGTTATGCTTTGTGATATTTGGATCACTTATTGGTAAAGAAATCTTGACTCAATGCACTGAAAACTTGCACCATGTTGCTATATGATTCTTATATATTGTTTTGTTTTCTCTGTAGGACTAAAAATTTTCACTACAAATGCTTACAGCATTCAGTTCGTCTTCTATTTCATCTACATAAACCTGCAGATCGCACTAGCTTTTCTTCTGGCTCCCATTTTTTCAAATGTTTTATCTGCTAGAGGTTTGACTCTTGAGTCATAGCATATGCTCCCTTTCACTTTTTAGTATGTATCTGGACTATCTCTGTTGATGCTGATTTTTCCTGGTAAATTTCACAGCTGTAGGTTATCTATTGACATTTGGCACTGGGCTGCTAGGAGGATTTCTTTTTCAATTCTTTGTTGAAGACCCTTCATTTCCACGTAAGCGTTCAATTTGAGTCTCAAGGAGAATTTGTGTATTTCTTTACACCCTCTCGATCATTTCTTATGTTCTGGACGTAGTTCTTTAAAAGGCCAAAGTGTCAATGGTAACTACCATTACCTCTTGCTACCCTAATAATCTTGTCAGTTTTCATTCATTTTAGAGTAGAACTTCCTGCAACAACACCAATATTCCAATACTTCAGACCAGAGATATTTACTAATATTTAATCAAATATAGCTGGTTAAGTTTCTCATATTCTTTGGCTTTGGGATATAATGGAATAAAGCAAAATGGCTCAAAAAACTGTGTGTTCTTCTTATATAGTGAAGTAGCAGTCAGTTGGTGCGATTCTAGAAGCAATTTTTATTTTGGGTCATCCTTACACAGTCTCTCTATGTTACAATAGGGGTAAGGCTTGCGTACACCCGACCCACCCCCCCTTACGCCGCCTTGTGGCAGGAGCCTTTAAGGCACTGGGGTAATGATATTAGTAGCTGTTTAAATTTCACATTGTGAATGAAATCATGAAGCAAAGCATAACACAGACCAGAGCCATAGCCAAAGTTAGGCTGCATCCTAATTCCAATTAGCAATAGGAGTAGCCCACTTGCTTATTTGCTCAGATGGCCGACTTAATCTTTCAATGTTGGATTAGCTCAAACATATGTTACTACGATTCCCATGGATCTCGCCCTGCAAAACATGCCGGTGGCTCTCATAGGAGACAGAAATTGGGACGCTAAATTTGGGAAAGGCCCACGACTCCACCAGACATGTGGTGCCTGCAACCATGCCCAAAAAAAAAACTATGGTTTTTGATACCACTTGTCAGGATGGAGAGATTGGCTGCGGAATCCCAGAGCTTAGCATATAGGCTCAAACTAATTCCATCCTAAAACCAATTGTCAATAAGAGGAATAGCCTACAGCTCATATGTTTGGGAAGTCCCAACTAATCTTTGGATGTGGGAGTAGCTCACACATGTTACAACAACCTTCAAACACTTTTGATTGTTGTTTGTACATCTGTTATCTATTTGGTTCGTGGGGCGGAGCCTCTGTAAAACATGATTTCCTGCTTCATCATTCCATGCTTTTTATTTGCTAATCTTCTGGAATTTGACCGTTGCATCAGGTGGGTGGATTATAGTGATGGAGCTATATCCAGGGTTCTCTCTTTTTCGAGGGTTATATGAACTTGGACAGTATGCTTTCCTTGGGGCGAGAATGAGCACCAGCGGTATGGGGTGGGAGAATTTGAGTGACAGCAGGAATGGGATGAGAGAGGTGCTGATCATCATGTCTATTGAGTGGCTGATTGTGCTCCCCGTTGCATTTTATTTTGATAAAGTTGCATCATCAGGAAGTGGTGTGAAGAAAAATCCTTTATTTTTCTTTCGTAACTTGAGAAAGAAATCCCCGTCTACTTCACGGAAGCCTAGTTTACGGAGGCAGGGATCTAAAGTCTTCGTTGAGATGGAGAAAGATGATGTTGTCCAAGAGGTCTACTTCTTCCTTCTTAACATATGATAGTTTCCATCAGAACAAATATTACAATTTTTAATGCTTAAATCCTTTAAATCAGACCAGGACCCTTTCACAGGGGTAGAGTAATTTCTTAAATGCGCCAAATAAATGGATTATTGTGGGGCGGTTCTTTTTCGTATTCTGTTATTCTTTAGGCTCTTTGACTTATTGTCATAATAATCTAGAAAAGGAGGCCAGATTCACGAACTACTATATTTGTATTTATTTTTATATCTGTTTCACTTTTTCTTGAGCTGATTCTTTTTTTTTTTTTTTTTTTTTTTTTTTTGTAAAAAGAAAGTACTGTTTGAACCCTATTTGTTCCTAATTTTATGACATTACAAAAGGGTGAAGGCATACTGATGATAAATTCAGTTTGTATTTAATTTCTTTGCATTCAACTCATCTTGGATGTTCTTAAAATTTAATCTCTCTCTTTGTCATGGTTCACATGTCTGCTTTTCCAAAACAGAGGGAGAGGGTAGAACAGATGATTCTTGATCCAAGTTCAAGTAATGCCATCATTTGTGACAATCTAAGAAAGGTCTACCCAGGAAGGGATGGAAATCCGCCAAAGCTTGCCGTCAAAGGATTGTCTCTTTCTGTACCCCGTGGTGAATGCTTTGGGATGCTGGGTCCCAATGGTGCTGGGAAGACCTCTTTCATAAGCATGGTGAGCACACGAATCTTTTGTTTCTCAGTGCGCATGCATGATTTAGAGAATTATTTCTGTACCTGGTTGTCGTATAAAAACATGAAAAGTGATTGAAATATTGATTGTATTAGGACTGTGTAGATAGTGTAACTTATGTAGCACGTGTAATCATTACATTTTCTATAAGCAAAACTGAATGTTATGGAAATATTGGTTAGCTAGGATGGGTGGAATGACTACTGATGGTTATAGTAAGGGTTAAGTATTTTTGAGGGTTTAAGATGCTAAAACAACAGTCTGTTAATCCTTAGAAGTTCAATTCCCTTTCAACATTCACATTAGAAGTTCGAAACTATACTTTGAAAAATAGACAACGTTCAGGCTGTCTTATCCAAGATCTTGTGCTAGCTAGGAGATTGTTACACAAGTTAATCAAAATGATCAATGTCAGTTATTTGTATATTCAGATGATTGGACTTACTGAGCCTACATCTGGAGCAGCAGTTGTTGAGGGATTGGACATTCGCACTCAAATGGATGAGATATACACCAGCATGGGTGTTTGCCCCCAACACGAGTATGTTTACGAAACATTTAGACTGCTAGTGCATGTAAAGCTGGCGATCGAGTTTCTAATGTGTACGATTCTTGGCTAATGTGTTTTTCCTTTTTTTTCATGGATTTTCAGCTTACTCTGGGAAACCTTAACAGGAAGAGAGCACCTTCTCTTCTATGGCCGACTTAAAAACCTTAAAGGCTCTGCCTTACTGCAGGTGAGTCTATCACATGTAAATCTGTTAGTCGTTAATGGACGACAAAGACCATGTTCATTTTGGGTAAAGAAGTGGAAGTTATTCAATAGCCATTAGGGATTTAGGGTAGAACAGTTACAACCTTAAATACATGCAATGTGAATTCATTAGTTATTTTTCATTGCTTATTGATTTTCTACCCACTGGTTGGTTGGGAAGGGGTGAATGTAGTGCAACATTGATCATACAATATCTCTTACCTTTGTAACATTCCACTGCAGAAATGATGTTTTGCAATTTGGCTGAGTTACTAAGCAAAAGTATTACTGTGTAGAACTTCAAGACCAAAACGACATTGCTTTTCATTATTGTGGGCCGTTCTCTCTGCTTTTTGTTCTTTTCCGGGGGTGGGGTTTTTGGCTGAGGCCACCACACAGTAACTATGTTATCCCGTCAAAACATAAGCTATGTTGTGACCCATAAATTAGAATTCGTATTATGGACTTCTAGGCATTGGAAATAGTTGTTGCTAATATCATTGTGTTTATCATTTTCTTTTTGTATTCCCCCTTTGTTGCTGCAGGCGGTCGAAAATTCTTTAAAAAGTGTCAATTTATATCATGGAGGAGTTGGTGATAAATTTGCTGGAAAATACAGTGGAGGAATGAAAAGGAGGCTTAGTGTTGCTATTTCCTTGATTGGTGACCCTAAGGTAACATTCAAATAGTAACACTGTCTTTCTTTCAAAGATTTCAACTCTCAATTGGCCACAATCCATGTCCCTTTTGTAACATTGTCCCCTCTGTATCTGGCTGCTTCGAATTCAGTTGGCTGTTGAATTTCACATTTTCTAATGTATGCTATTACTTATTGGCTATTGGAAGGTTGTTTACATGGATGAACCTAGCACTGGACTAGACCCTGCCTCAAGAAATAACCTCTGGAATGTAGTGAAGCAAGCCAAACAAGGCCGAGCAATTATTCTGACAAGTAAGCATTCTGATCCTGTATTTCTTCTATTTGTGGATTTATGCTGTGAAGCTAGCAATTCACCAATTTTACACAGGTAGATTTCTATTTTTTACGAAACAAACGGTTTTGGTTTTATGGACGTGCTGTATGTTATCTTTTAACATTTAGCGTCTTTCATAACTTTTTACTTAGAAAGCATAGTACTTAAGCAATGCAATGAAGCAACCTTTTACTGGATGTTGGACTATGGTACTATGCAAAAGTAGCCAAAGATCCGAATGTCGTGTATTCATAAAAGTTATAACGCTTAGCTTGCACAGGAGATGCTACCGACATTTTCTTTTGCTTACATGGGTATCAAAATTTTATGGGTTTGTGAGAGGACAAAGTTCAAGAGAAGGTGGATAGCACACCTCACCTTGCATTATCGTTCCTTCTCTTCAGTCAGTTCGAAGTTTGTTCTTGGCTTGACTTCAGATGAGCACACCTATTTTACTTGCTTTTTTAGCTCAGTATACCAGCGGCATGGACTGATTTATATGTTATTCATTATATGTTGACATGCTTGTGGACAATGTGCTGCTTATGAGAGTTGTAAAGCATTTAGATGGTTAGAAAGGGTGTACTTTTTGCTGGGGGGCTTATTACTTTGGTTAAGTCTTGTCTGAGCTTTTCTTTGGGGCTTGCACAGGGAAGGGAAGAGAGATTATGTGGTGCTGCGGGAGTTAGTTTGCATACCGAAGGAAGAAGGGGGCTTTTGTTTTAGTCGCTTGGTCCATGTTAGCTTTGCCTTATCAGGGAAGCAGTTGTGGTGGTTTGTCTGGAAACTTTTTCCTTGTGGCATTGAGTTGTTCGTAGTAAGTATGGTCTCCAGAATAATGGTTGGGAATTTTTAGCCAGCACTTTGCTGCCTATGCGTCACCTTAGGAACTTATTTTCCGATTTTCACAATGTTTCCTACCATTAGTGACTAAGTGGGTGGTGGAGAGAGTGGATTTTGGGGAGATGCTTAGAAAGGTGACATGCGTTTTTCTTCTTTGTTCTACTTCTTATCTATGGTAGTACTTGGATTTTGGGAAGCTACTTATGAAGACACCTTGTCCTGACTTGCTTCAATAATTCTATGAATGGAAAAGTTCTCTCATTAGAAAGAAAAACTATCTGCTTCTTATGCTGTTTGCTAATAGCTTCTCTGCTTTCATTCAGCCCACTCAATGGAAGAGGCAGAGGTCCTCTGTGATCGGATAGGAATCTTCGTTGATGGTGGCTTGCAGTGTATCGGAAACCCAAAACAGGTAACTAAATATTCACATGGTAGTTCATTCTTCCAAAATCAGTCAACTTTGCAGTAGAAGATTGCATATTAGCATTCGAGATTCTTTTTTTTGCATGTGTACACCGTCCTAGTTTCTCAAAAAGAGGTCCAGACATAGGTCAATAGGTGGATGAGAAGATTTCTCAAAAAACTAGAGGAGGTACTATAGAAAGGCTTATGATGCTTTATATAGGCCGAAGGCATGCGATCTTGACCCCTAGTAAGAAGACATGTTAGAAATTCTAAATGAAGCTACCAATTTCTAGGAGTGCTGTTGAGCCTGAGCTACCAATTGCAAGTATTTCACAAGGGGCTACATATATGGAAAACCTGTAAATGGATGAAAAATCTAGATATGGATCTGTATATTGTTAAAAACGTTCTGTCGTTCTCAAAGCTCGTGCACAGTGTGCCATTCTGGCTCCATTGGCCATGTTTTACCATGCCTCAATTTGCCCTCTATCTGTAGCGGTTCTCAAAGCAATCCATAGCAAGGACTGCGCAAGTTTTTGGTTCAGTTTCAATTATGAATAGTTTTGGGAGTTACTGTGACAATACAATTGCATACCCAGGTTGTAGGATTAAATAGACATGATCTGATTAGCTGTGCCCTGTGCAGGCTGTGCTTGAGAAATATCGACATATATAGCATCTTATTAATGTTTACTTTTTCTTGAGTGACAGCTGAAAGGAAGATATGGAGGGTCCTTTGTCTTCACAATGACTACTTCTGCAGAGCATGATGCAGAAGTCGAGAGGATGGCACGACACCTTTCTCCAAACTCTCAAAAGATCTACCACATATCAGGGACTCAGAAGTTTGAAATCCCCAAGCATGAAATTCGAATTTCTGATGTTTTCAAAGCAGTTGAGGATGCAAAGAAGAGGTTCACAGTCCAAGCATGGGGTCTGGCTGACACTACTCTCGAAGATGTATTCATCAAGGTGTCTCGTGACGCTCAAACATCAGACGTTCTCTCATGATTGAACGGGCCAGCGGGGTGTTCTGTGTCCGGAAAGCTGTACATAGTTCTTCTGTAGTTTAGATATACTTCATTTTTTGTTACCGTGCAAATAATCCACTGTTACATACATCATTATACCATTTTTTAGATTGTGCCAAATCTGTCATGTAAATCCTGTGAAATAAGTCTTATAAAATGTAAATCCTCTGATTTCACGACAAATGCAACAAAAAATTTCATCCAGTGGAACGTCATTTTACAGATTTCTTGAATCTTCACGTTCTTCATCTTCGTCAGGATCCCATTATGTCGAGGCTTGCCTTCGTTGAATCTCGTCAGGGGGGTGATTTCATGAACGCTTTTGGTTTTGGGAATGCCCAAGCAACCTATGTCACATTGGTTGCGCGCTTTGCTGAAACTCCCATCTCGAAGGCCCTGCCACTCTGATAGGTTCGGTCACCACTCACCACTCACCACATATCTCGCACTTGAACTCTTGGTTGAGACCGTGGAGCTTATATAGGATGGGCTTTGCCGTCCACGCACCATAGGCAGGTGGAGTGAAATGTACGTCTTAGACCTCATTGTTGTTGATAGAATACCATTCTGAACATTGTGTAAGCTTGGCTAATTTACCTATCATTTCATCAGAACTCCTCTATTTCTACTGAGTTTCGGGCAGCCAGAGCTCTAGTAATATCTGGCACTTCATCGGAACTCTTCTAATTCTCATTTGATCGAAACTGATTCCTCTAGTTCTACGAGTCTCCCGTCTGGGATTGCTCTTCCTGCTCTCATGCTTATATAGTTGTTGTGGGAAGTCTTATGAATATACAAGTATGACAATATTTGCTGCCTTTGATAAAATTATAATTGTAGTCTGTACAATATGTGAATAAATGGACCTCATATGGGAGATCCGAAATGTTTGTTCACATTAAACCTTCAATTGTTCTGATCCTCAAAGAAGAGGGTACAAAATTCCTACTGTATCTAATTTCACGGATCGCCTATTCTTCAACAGGAGGGTCTACCCATCGCCCATGCTCTTTAATTAAGTCGATTAGTGCATCAGTAGCATGCTCCATTTCAATAGCTCGTTTCACCACCGTCTGCAAGACATGGCCAGTTAGTCTCGATGCAGAACCGCAGCATTAACGAAAGACTCATTTTCAAAACTCAGGAGGACAAGGGGGATCACAATTAACGAAAGACACCGTAAATTGTGAATGCTAACAAAGGTAACGGATAAAAGCAAACTAACAACCCACTGGACTAGTTAGCACTAGAAGGCACAAGGTAGTCATACATGTACTCCACACAGCTGTGTTTGTTGTTTAGAATTATATTTTCCAGTCATCCCGGAGAAAGGACAATGCGAGTCGTATGGGTTAGACACTTAGACTACACGTCTGAACTCTAGACCCAAACTCCCTCCTAGGCAGGACTGTCGTACAAAGTGTATTAAGGTTTTCGATTGATTGGATTTCGACAAGCAATAAAACCGTGTTCAAGTTCTCCTATGTCTTAGTTGGAATAATATTCCTTTACCATGTACCTCCGCCAATCCATGAGAAGAGACGTACCTTGCCGACGTATAGGTCAATTTTTCCAGGAGCCCCACCAACGTATCCGAAGTCTGCATCAGCCATTTCTCCAGGGCCATTCACAATGCAACCCATAATTGCGATCTGAAATGAAAACAGATAGAGCTCAATTTAATCTTTTTTTTTTGCTTCAACTTAACTTTGTGATACTGACACCCTTTGATGACTGGTTTGTAATATTACCGAAACACCAGGCAGATGTGATGTCTTCTCCCGAATTTGTGCACTAATTTCTTGGAGGTCAAAGAGTGTCCTCCCACAAGATGGGCATGACACGTATTCCTGAAAAGGTGTTTCAATATCAGATGTTTTACATGTATCATGTTAAAAATTTTCAGTAGAACAAAGAAATATACCGTCTTGGTATTTCTCATCCTGCAACCCTGGAGCAAGTTGAAAGATGTATCTCTAAGAAACTCAAAGTCCTGATCGGGAGCTTCCAATAGGACACCATCTCCTAGTCCATCTACCAGAAGGGCTCCAGCGCACGTACCAGCACGAATTACCAAGTCATCTCTAGTTTATAGGAAAGATAAGACGATAAGCGACGAATAGAGAAGTGGAAGCTTCATGGAATGACTTAACTAATGTAATGAATTCTAATTTACCTGTGAGTCTTAGTTGGAAACTGGATATGATGAACAACAGGAAAGTTCAAACCATTATCAGATAGGTACTCGAACAACCTGCAATTCAATTGTCTAGGGTTATTCTATGACAAAATAGTGAAAGGGCTGAAGACAACAGGGCTAAGATGTAGGTCTTAATCACATAAAATTGCACACTGCAGTTATAAATCACAGAGTGATGTGAAGTAAAGCTCTCCACCATACTAAAGCCCTCAAACAGGGAGGCAGGAGGGAGGGGGTGGGAGAGGGGGAGGGGAAGAAGACGGCTTCAGAAAAGGGTAATAAACGTCAGTAAATGACACAACAGTCAATTAACTAATAAATTTTATCTTTTTTCTTTTCAAGCAAATGACCTATCACATGCCATTCTCAATGGAGCGGAAATTTCAATGTTCTTTTAGCTTTCGGAGCAATAGAGTATATCAAGACCGTTCCTAAAACACTCGATGCTTTTTTCTTGTGAGAAAAGAATGCTTCTTTGGGGCGCAATTGCCACTTTCGCCACTTACTATGTTTATCCTGTTTATTCTAGTTTATTTTCACGGTGAAATGGAAACAGCCACTTTGTAATCGCAATCAAAACTTGTTTTGATTAACTTTCTTTTCGGCACATGGGAGAAAATCATTTTATTCCGCCCATCACTTGGCAAAAACCAAATGCATCAAATCATGTAAGTTGAATGAAAATGGAAAATGTAGCAAACCCAAAGAATGTGAGGAAAGTCATTTTATTATTTGGGTAATCTGGGCTGCCGTCAAATTTGTGGGATTCATATTTTTGAGATGAAAAGAAAAGGATCGAAATGACTTATTGCATTGCATTCGATTCATGGTTTGACCTCATGAAGTGTTTGTGTTCTCTCATACTTACTTGATATGAGAAGAACAATAGCAACACAGAGGTCTCAGTATCAGATTCATCAAAGCATATAAGGTTTAAGTTCTCACTGCTAGTTGAATAAAGCTATAAACAGCCAGCTAGAAGCTTTACCTTCGTGCAGCATGCACTCTGCTAATTTTCTCTTCAGATAGAGGCAGTTCATGCAAAAGCATGGTGGCATCTACCTCTTTCAGGATGTCCAGTTCATCATATGATTCATCACCACGCACAGATACGGCCAGGCGTGTTCCTAAAAAAGAGATGATTGGTTTCAGAATGACGGACTCTCAACAGCTAATTTTCTAACCAAACATCAAACTAACAAATTGTTAGGCAGACCACCTTCTGGCAACAGTTTGTATGCACCAGTTGCTAACTCGTTGAGATTCACCAGAACAATAGCATGAGGCAACGATTTTGTGAGTTGCTCAGACAGAGGAGTTATCACTCCCATACTTATATCAACTAACCGCTTCAAAGCTAGCCGCTGGTCATGGAAAGCATTAAAGAGACTTATTATTAACAGACATGATAATTGCTTCAAGAAAATAACGAGAAAAAGTAAAAGAAAAAGCATCAATTAGAGGCTCATTACTGCATTTGCGTCATCTATCGATGGAAGCTTTCTCACAATAATGGAATCCACAGTTGCCAGATCCTAGATTGACATGAAAATTGTCAGGAGTATTCTAAAGCCTTGAGACGCGCATGAAGTAAATTCACCCCATTTTAGTAGAGAAAAGCAATTAGGTTGCAGTTTAAACAACAAATACCTTAAAAGGCATACCAACGACAAGTTTTGCTCCTAGTGACTTGTATAGCAGCTCAGGGGCCTGTAATATGATTCACAAGGACGAAGTATAAGTGGCAGACTAATTTAAATAAACTCACTGTCTTAACGAATAGGATGATAATAGTACGATATCTAAAAACCGAGAGTCTAGGATACACAGCCACTTCCAGAAGCCAGAACAAATGAACAAAAAGCTGTACAATTTGACTTAACAGATGTAGCTAAGCAAATTAACATCATGATCAATAAGGAAAAGCAATGTCTCTAAACTAAAAAGAGAGGACTGAGTCAAACAATGAGGGGTTCTTGATATCAGTTATACATCAATTGCGATAAACAAATCAATATTAAGGTCATCCACTGCATTTGTATAAACTACCCATAACACGTGGAACATATTGGTCCATGATCAAGATCATCAAAAAAACGTAGAGGCATTGTTGAATGAGACTTCCACCTTTAATTGCTCCAAGGAAACGCTCATCAGAACAGAACCATCACGGTGTAAGACATTTCTATAGTCCACTACTTCTCCCTAGTCACGGAAAACAGTCAATTGTCAGATTCAAGACATAACAGATCCTTAACAATGATACGATAGTAATTAAATGCCAACCTCTCTCTGAATTGGTAATTGACCAGCTCTACGTTGAAAGTCAAAATAATGCCTATGCTTTTCTTCAAAAGGTGCCTGAATCAAAAGTAGAGTGACAAGTAGATTTGTAATAAACAAAGGTGTTAATATATTAAAATCAATTCAGCCAGGAAAAGGACAGGATTAAAATCTACCACTCCTTGCTGAAGTTCAGCTGCTCTCATGCCAAGATTTGCCAGCCTTCTGCAGGGATCAATCTCTTCTTCTGGGGCTTCAGTAAGAGAAACCCTAATTGTATCTCCCAAACCATCCTACATCCACATATAGCACCTTAGACTGTCTGCCTAAAAGAGTTAAGTTTGAATTTTTTTCGACGTAAACTAAATTCAACATGCATACTAAAACTGTACAATAGCCAAGAAATCTTGCTTTCGACGACATTGCGACCAATAAAAAAAAAAAAAAAAAAAAAAAAAAAAAAAAGAAGGAAGAAAAACAATAAGCATGCTGTACAAATAATTAATCGATTTCTCAAATATCTACCTGAAGAAGTGTCCCAATGCCGATTGCTGATTTCATTCTTCCGTCTTCACCTTCACCTGCTTCTGTGACACCTAGGTGCAAAGGATAGTCCCATCCTTGCAGATTCATTTCCGCTACTAGTAATCGATATGCTTCAACCATGATAACTGGATTGCTCGCTTTCATGGAAAATACAAAATTATGGTAGTCCAACTTCCGGCATATCCGTGCAAACTCAAATGCAGATTCAACCTATTCTCGCAGTGATAGATAGTAAAGAAATTATAAATAAATACGGCAACTTCGATCTGAAATACAGTTCCATATACCAGCATAGCATTAAACTTCATAAAGTCACAGCACAAGTACTTACCATGCCCCGAGGAGAATCCCCATGATAGCTCATTATACGATCAGAAAGACTTCCATGGTTTGTCCCTATACGCATTGCCCTGCCATATTTCTTAGATTTCTCTACCAAAGGAGCAAAAACCTGTATTCGTACAAAGAAAAGCAACAGGCACTCTTACTTCAAATGTCTACCACAGTAACAGCATGATGAATAAAAATGAGAGAGGTACAAACAAAACCCTGAGGGAAAAACATCTGACGTAAAGCAATTGACAGGATCTTTATAGCACGACATTTTAGCAGTCACCTCCACTTTTAGCAAATTATTGTTTCTGGTAACTAATCAACCATTGAGTAACAGCCTTTCGGTTCAAGCAAAACTTCTGAAGGGAAGAAGAAACCCAAGACAACTTGGATAAGGGGGATGGAGAGTGATGTGACTCAGTCTAATAGCAAAATTGTGTAAGTGAGTGTGTTTGAGTTTAATTGGATTTCCTTTTTACCTTTTCCCCTTTTTTGTGCCTTTTTTTTCCGGTACTAAGACGAACACACAAATGGTTACTCTTATTTGTGCCTTTTCATTACTTATTTTCCTTCTCCTCAAACAATTTACCTGTCTTTTCCTTCTTTTTACTAGTACTATCTTTTCTCGCAATACTTCAAAACCTAATCCACAGGACATTATGAGACATAGAACACTAAGGCTTCAAGGACGCATTCCAATATAAAATGCTCATCGAGTTACAATTAAGTATTAAAGAGAGAAAGAGTTCACCTTCTCAATATGCTCAAGTTCCTTTTGATAGTCATCATCTGTATACTCAAGCTGTTCAAACTGGGCTCTCCTGTCAGCTGTAAAAAGGCATATTCTTCAATCCTAAGAAGCAAAGACACATATTAAGCTTAAAGAACTGATGCTGAATGTATACCAAAGTTCCCAGGATTGACACGAATCTTATCAAAGCATTCTGCAACCCGCATTGCAACAGAAGGAGCAAAGTGAATATCTGCTACAAGAGGAATATTGTAGCTGCATTTGATTGTTTCCAAAAATTATTAATAATTCTCCATAGGAATTTTAAAACAAGCAAGGACATTAAGTTGTGAATCTAAACAACTGAACAATCAGAATTGGGTAAGAACAATTGAAGCCTACTTTTTCTGGACAAGAGTGTTCTTAATTTCAAAGCAAGCATCAGCTTCTCTCTTTCCTTGAACTGTAATTCGGACGATATCTGCTCCACTGTCAGCAATTCTCATGACCTACAATTCAAAGACAGCAAAAAATCTAAGACAACTTTTTTTGATACAAATAAAATTGAATGCAAGCACTGAACTGGTTAAGATTTTTCTTGATTCCACCAGTATTTCCTCTCTATTATAGAGCAAAACTTTAGACTGTTTGTTCATGTCAATATATTCACAGAATACGCTTATAATGACAAGGGGCCATGAACATACAACACTATATCTGACTGATAAAGACGTATTATATATCAGGTTTCTCCAGCAAATAGATCCTTCTCAAGAATTCTTAACCAGTGGGGCACAAGGTCTTTAAGCAATGAGGATACATTTCATTCAACAAAAGGCGCCATTAAATTTTTGAATCGACAATCAACATAGTATCTCATTGAAAGGCTCTTAATATTGAAGTCATCTCTATTTCACCACAACAACACCACCTTCTTTCCAGTGACGCATAGATTGGCATTTACCAATAAAGAGGTCAATAGTAATCGAATGGCTATAGAGAGAGGTGAGTTACTAAACTGAGGCGCTAAGAAGATAATGGTTGAATTTACAGAAATGAATTGAAGTCAAAATTAAAGAAATGAGTGAGCAGAAGGGCCTTGACTCCTTGAACATGGTGCTTTCACCATCAATTTTATTGCCTACGGTCTTTAGAGATATTATATGTGAAAGGGAAACTAACAAACCTGGGTATGCATCTTACCTAAGACTACTTGTGTTTGAAAAGTCAGTCATACTAAATTCAAGAATCTAGGCGGGAGCCTTTGTGTGGGGTAATGTTGTTGTATTAAATTCAAACATTTGGCAGCAGAGGAGTGTGCACTGAAATTTAAACTGCTGGACAGAAACTTACTAGTGACGAGAGAGAAATCATCACAAAGAAGCTAAATTCTCGCAAAACCTATAATGAAAAAAACATTTTCTTCATCTGTTCTAAGTATCTTTTGATTTTCCATTTCTAGTGGAGACAAAGACTAATTATTCTTTGGTTTTTGGGATATAATGGAATAAAGCAAAATGGCTTATCTGTGCTTCTTATTTAGTTAAGTAGCAGTCAGTCGGTACGATTCTCGAAGCAGTTTTCATTTGGGTCATCCGTGGGCAGGCTCTCTATGTTTCAATGGGGGTAAGGCTTGTGTGCATCCGACCCCGCCTTATGGCGGGAGCCTTTAAGGCACTGGGGTAAAGATGTTTGTTGTTACAAGTATCTTTTGCTGGCTATACAAGTCATCTACAGCAGTAAAAGCAAGCCCAAGTTTCACTCATGAGTTCTACGAATGGAGCGGTTTTACTGGGACAGGCAGATTTTTCTTTGTTAACCTGAACTTTGATGAAAGCAAATGCAAACTGATGTTGAGACAGAAGGAGAAGACTATTATGAAACCTGTTCAACTGTCCTGGCAACATCTTTTGTATCTGTAGTTGTCATTGTCTGTATTCTGATAGGGTGGTCACTTCCAATGGCCACATTTCCCACCATTACTGTGCATGTTTTTCTCCTCACGGTTTTATAAGGCGATACACAATACTTTTGCCGAGGCACTGCATTAAAAGATATGAAAACCAGCTCAATCAATATTCATGAAAGAACACTGATTTTATTCAATAACTGAAAACATGAACACGATACTTTCACAAAGTTGTGTCGCTAATCACTATGTAACAGTTGACACTCTTGACAGCTTAAGAAGCAAAACAAAAACCAAATTTCATTTCCACTTTCCGCCTTGTAAGGAAGGAGATATGACAATCATGAGTAATAGTCAACATTTTCTTTATCAAACCTTTAGAAATAAACAGAGAGATAAAGTACAGAGAATCAAAAATGAAAAATCGAAAACATCGAAACAATGCAATAAGGTATATGAAACAGAACAAAACCTAAAAGAGGCTTACCCAGCAGACTACTTCCTTCTGATGCAGGTTGAAGCTCAGCTATATCAGAACCCGGGTTTGAATTCCTAATGACGGAAACCCTCGTTTTTCTAGAATTATGCCTATTCAGATTCGAAATCTGCACAAAATCAACACTTTTGGCAAAACCCAACTCACGATTCTGGCTTCTCACATACCAAATTGGGGATTGAATTGTGGCGGTCGCCATCTCCAGATTGAATTACTCAGGATAAGCACACAAATTCAGAATTCACTGTCCACCAAACACATCAAAATACCCCAAACTCAGTGAAAATTGATAATCAGCACGAATTCGTATTGGATTTCACAGACCCAAAAAAAGCTGCAGAAAAATCAGTGCCTTTTCAATTGCAAATTGAGTTTCAATTTCATCAGTCATTCACAGTAACACAAACAAAAAGTGATCATACACCATACATTCATACCTCTTACATTTAAGTGTACAGTAATCACAACTGTGAAACTAGCCGTATATATAATGAGGCGTAAAGGTCACTACTCGGAATTGAAAATCGACAATTCGACATGATGGCACTTTAACTAACACGTCCCCCAAAACTAATTTACTAGACCAAAAAACATCATTTGTAACGAACAACATCTCTAGTAAACCAAACACATCATCACTTTAGAGTAAACTACTCCGTAACTTAATCTTTGTTTCAGACCAACAGACAACACCCATTAAATTAAAACAAAATTCAAGTAAAACCCATAATTTAAAAAAAAAATACCAATAAACCCGAAAAAATAAATCCCAGAAATTACCTATCAAAATTCAAGGAAAATTCAGCAGAATTAAATAATTATTACTGCCTATAAATATTAAAAGTAAATATAATATTAAGCATGCAAAAAAAAAAAACCAACTTACAATTATAAGGCAATAGAAGAATGATCTGGAAGAAGAAAACTGGTGGTGGGTAAGTTGCAAGAAAATGGCTTTCCTTTGAAATTTGTAATTTGTTTTCAAATTTGTAAGAATTTCATTTTTTTTTTTTTTGGGATGAAAATGAAAGAATATGCTGATAATTGAAGATGACAAAAATTGAGTTTTTTTTTTTTTTTTTTTGTCTGTAATAATCCTACTGCTACTACACTAGTACCTGATTTCACAGCCCATACATCTGGCTAACGTTTAGGCAGAGTTCTCGAGTAATTTAAAAATACTTCTGCGAAAAAGAACGCGATTAAGATGTAGAAACGACTATTCTTACACTCAAATACTCAATTTGACTTAAAAGAGAATGGTGTTTTTCGTGTGTCACAAAATAAAATAATTTTTAATAGCAATTTGAAGAGAAGGGATATGAGCATGGCGTACCTGTTAGGAATCAAGATGTGCAATTACATCACATGTGTTAAATGTTATTTATTTATATAAAAAAGTGATGGTATTATATAATAATTGTAGTAGAGTTTTTAAGGGAAGAGATCAACCAAATATGGGTCATATCCATTATAAAAGGACATAAATCATTTCAATATTCCAAATTTGTTGATTATGGGGCTTTAGAGATGTACAATCCACCCACTAACTTTATTATAAGCTACAATTTTTTAACTCACCATAATGATGATTTTGATTTATTATATAAAAAAAAATCATATCATGCTTTTATTTTCTTTTGAGATCACTAAATATGAATTAATGCTCTGAACTATATACTCCCTCCATTCATATCCAATCTTCCTCTTACTTTTTGCACAAAGTTTTAGCTGTGTATTAAAAATTATTAAAAGCAAGTGGGAAAGGAAATAAGAGCACTTTGGAAACATTTCATTGGTTCAAATGTTACTAAAATAAGAAACATGAAGATTGGATGTGAATTCCCTTAAAAGGAAAACAGAAAGATTGGATATGAATGGAGGGAGTATGATACAAAATACCAACTTATGTGGTGTCTTTTCGGTGCTTCCTTTGAACTTATAACGTAATATGAAATTTCACGCAGAGTTGTAGGTGACTCACTTATAATTAATAAAATAAAATATTGGTCATTACTCATTAATAAGTAATTAATATGAAGAAACGAAAATTGAAATATATCAAGGGTAACATGTGTACAACATCGCATATTTGGAGAACACCAAGACCATTCATTTACATAGTTTAGGCCTTAGGGTATGAACACCATGTGCATGAAAATTTAAAGATCATATAATTCACAATATCTTGAAAAAAAATCAATTTTTTTTTGCGAAAATATAAATTCTGGATTTTTAAAAAAGTTTTAAGATTAACTTGTATTTAATCACAAAGCAATTAAGGGGAACCAATCCCCAATTAAACTTTCCACCCAATACTTAATCATTATGTGGCGGGTTTTGCATACCTCAAGGGCACACAATGTAGTAATTTTGAACGTGTGAACACCACACGCAAAAGTGTATGCCTCAGGAACACCACATGAATTTGTGGTTAGTTGATTAGAAATGTTTGTCTTGATTGTTGTTCCAATAATTAACAATCATGCTCGATATTAGAGCGTATAGACTCTATCAGATAATTGTAAAGACTGTCTAATAGACGTATAAGTCATGTCGGCAGGCAAACAAACTATGTCGGATAGACAGGTAGACTACATGGGACAAACATGTAGATCTCGTTGTACAGACAGGTATAGGTATATATACTGAGTCGGATTAGCGGGTAGATATTGTCGGATTGACGGGGTTACCCTCAAGTTACATATGTCTTGATTGGTAATCTAACGGGTAGATTTTACTGGATTGACTTTAATGGAACTAAACAAGAATAGAAAGTATATAACGAAAACAAATGCTAGAGAATAAAAGAAAGAGAGAGAAACGATTTTTTGTATGTGGAAAGTCCTATAAATAAAGCGAAAAACCCTGGGAGAGAGCTTGTTATCTCACCAAGTATTTCTAGTAGTTCTTGTAATATATCGCCTTGTAATACAATTAATGACAATCTAAAAGAATGGTAATGCACAAAGAATGAGATGAGGAGAAGTAATAAAGTAGAAATGTTAGGCTTCAAGGAATGAGTAAACGTGTAATGGTGGATATGGGGTGGTTGTTGTGGCAGTAGATGAATTATGGTGGTGTTTATGGTATCTGAGTGGAGATATATGATGGACATCGTGTGCTTCGGTTAAGGAGAATTAGTTTGAGAGGCTATGGAGTAATGTGGAGATGGAGATCTGGAAGGATATTGGTAAGGGTACATTTATACCAGGGCCGTGTGGGAGAAAATGGGGGCCCTGGGCGAAACTCAAGATTGGGGCCTCAAAAGCCGGTAATATGAGCGAAATTTCAAAATTGGGGCCCTTAAAAACCTGTAACATGCGCTAAATAGTAAATTAAAAATCATACGGAAATTTTAAGTCATCGTATAAAAAAAAAAAGAAAAAAAAAAAAGACTAAAACTAAAACTTTTGGTAAAAGAGTGAAAATCGTACGGAAATTCCATCGCAAAACAACATACAAAACTAAAAGAATAAACTTTTGGAAAAAGATAGAAAAAAAACAATTAGAGCATAGTGAGTTTTGAACCCAAGCAAACACCAATTTACCTCGCCTTTATCGAGCATTTTACCACTAGGACAATTTAGGATTCATGATTCTTAGGCACACTAAATTATACATATATCCAACTTGACGAAATGGGGCCCTAGGCGTGGGCCCAGCTCACCCAGCCTCTCCCATGCCACTGATTTATACTCCTGACAACAAGATTGTCGTTAAATTCTATCAAATTACCACTAGAAATTACTAATAGTGAATAGGATAAGCCGGTATCGAACACAATGAAGAGGAGGTCCTATATGCAATTTTATGTGGCAAAAAGAAATAAACAAAAAAAAAATAAAGCAATTAAAAAGGGGGGTTTTTGGTTTGAATTTAAGTAACAGTGAAATTACTAAATTGACGATTAATCAAATAGAGTAAGACGACCCTCGGTGATAATCTAATCTAACACCCTATTATAGCAAGTTTAACCTCTCTCTAATTGAACAAATTCAAAGATAATCCCGATTTTAACCAATTAATCCACTTTTATGGGGAAGTTGAGCAACCGCTACCAAATT
This sequence comes from Spergularia bocconei, assembly GCA_963457585.1. NCBI lineage: Eukaryota > Viridiplantae > Streptophyta > Magnoliopsida > Caryophyllales > Caryophyllaceae > Spergularia > Spergularia bocconei. Next base: position 12,463,400 of record OY734959.1, read on the forward strand.
CTCCTTCTTTAATCCTAATTTGTCTAGTGACCATTCAAACAAATCACAAATCACAATCAAAGGTATGAAGATCAAAGATTAATAAAGGATTCAGAACAACCCAAATTAGTATTTAATTAGCCGCAACCGCGAGACTAATCAAATCTAATCTATTAATTAGTTGCATAATCAATTTCCTAATCACATATTAGTCATAACCATACACTAATCATGTGAAAGTTGCTTTCTTTTAGGCTAATCATCAAATACCATCAACTATCAACAAAGCGTATAATATACCCAAATTTAATCTAGTAGCTAATTAGAGCAAACAAGGATAAATCATGCATTTGAAGAACAAAGAATTAATTACAATGAAATTAAGGGCAAATTAGAGAAAATAAATCTTACTAATACATAGGATGACAGATGTTAATTACACCAAGAATTTAGAAGGTGAAACTATTAGAGAAAATAAATCTTCCATGCATACTAATTATTACAATAATTTTTTAGATGAAATTCATAATAAAAGTACTAATTTCCTCTAATTTCTCCTTAAATTTCTCTTTCTAAAAAAACTAGATGAAAAATAATATGATAGGTGATAAAAACTGTAGAGAAGTTTATGCCCCTTTATTTAGATAAGTACAAAAACACCACAGAAAAAAAAACGAAATCATAAAAGAAATCCGGAATAAACCCCGAATATTCCCGAAATAATGCGAGTCTCGACTCGAGAGAAGTGTCTCGAGTCAAGATACCCACGTCTCGACACGAGAGACGCTCTTCTCGAGTCGAGACCATAGCCAAAATGTGCCCTCGAGACAAGGGTATCTCGAGTCGAGAATTTATGAAATCTCAACTCGAGACAACCTTCTCTCGAGTCGAGATGTCTGATTCTCGACTCGAGGCACGTCGATTTCGAGTCGAGATGTGTCTGATCCTCGACCCCTTGTCTCCTCTCCTCGGTTCGAGCTAGTGTGTGAATCTTGACGCATAGTCAATCTAACTTCTCCTTGACACACGCTCCGACTCATGACTCGATCCTCTATTCATTCCCGTCCAAGGCTCAGCGAAGCATCTTGATCCACCAAACCCCCTAAAACCATCGATTAAACTCCGAATATACTCCTAATGATGTGGTTTGCGAGTCACGATAAAAACACGCCTAAAGATCCTTTAAGCGCCTAAATCATTCGGATTTAACACACTACATTTACAACATATCAAACTCTCCTATGGTTAGACCATTACTCGTCCTCGAGTTATCCAAATCTCCAACACTTAACACCTAGGTGAGAGACTGTGAATCGACAAACCCTTGCCATTGATGCGAAGGAGAGAGCCTCAAGGATTAAGATCTAGTGAATCTTATGGGAATGGGTTTATCGATGGAGGAAGGCAAATCGATGGATTGATAGGGTCCTTTCGCCGGTGGGGGTGGGGTTGGAGGTGCTGGGTCGATGGTGGAGGTGGTGGTTCGCCGGAAGATTTTGTGGTGGAGATAAGGTGAACTGTGGTTAGGGAGGGGTGAGATTAGAGATAAGTATTGCTTTGTCTATTTAATTATTCAGTTACCAATATATTAAGGTTAGATTATTGTGGTTAGGGAGGGGTGAGATTAGAGATAAGTATTGCTTGTCTATTTAATTATTCAGTTACCAATATATTAAGGTTAGATTATTGTGGTTAGGGAGGGGTGAGATTAGAGATAAGTATCGCTTGTCTATTTAATTATTCAGTTACCAATATATTAAGGTTAGATTATTGTGGTTAGGAAGGGGAGGGGCCCAGATTGTTTCGCGGCTCTCATCCATCTTGTAATTTATTATTCATAATTAATGTATCCATAAAATTTTTTAAGATTAGATTATCGTGCTTAGTTTGTAACACTACGGAATATGGAAATTGGATTATGGAGTTAGTTTGTCCCACATTGGGAAAATAAGGCTCATATGATCAGTTTATAATAGATTCCTACCATCTTACTACCAACAAGGTCTTCACCTTTTAGAGCCCAAGTGAGGATTTACGGGTCTAAGGGGTGACTTCCCATCTTATTGGGTTGTGTTGCGACGGACGGTGGTTCGGACTGTTACAGATGGTATCAGAGCAACCCTGCGACCGCGTGATGAGTGCTGGGGTTAGGCCCAGGTCAGCCGTCTAGCGGGGGAGATCTTGGACCTGTGTTGTGTTGATGTTGGTATAGAATGGTCGAGTCGCGACGGGGACGTCGCGTTTTTTAAGTGGGGGAGTTTGTAACATTACGAAATATGGAAAGTGGATTATAGAGTTGGTTTGTCCCACATTGGGAAAATAAGGCTCATATGATCAGTTTATAATAGATTCCTACCATCTTACTACCAACAAGGTTTTCACCTTTTAAAGCCCAAGTGAGGATTTATGGGCCTAAGCGGTGACTTTCCATCTTATTGGGTTGTGTTGCGACGGACGGTGGTTCGGGCTGTTACATTGTTGGTTGTTGTGCCCAATCCAAAGAGAAAGAATTTTGAGCAGGAGGGAGTAATGTAACCCTTTAATTATCGAGATAGGAGGTTATAGACGTTAACTAAAACAATTATGAATTACGATATTTAGTACAATGGTCATTAATAATGTAAAAGAGGTCACTATATAGACAAATAAAATGGTTTCACAACAACTTATTGTGAGACCGTCTTACATAAGACGCTTAAGTGAAGGTTTGACAACTCATATATACAACCAGTCAAACTGGCCCGAGCAAAATGGCAATACTAGTCTACATTTCCAACTCGTTTAAATTGCAAGAGCTCGAAGTAACAAGATCGAACCTATCTATACGTGCAACAGTACAATAGATATAATCACAGCAAACTCATTTCAACCAAAATAAAAGCATGCAAACTCGAAGTATTGCAATGCCGATACATATTAGAATTTGATCAGCTACCACTAAATGTCTCCGGGTTTTCTATGTCTGTTGGACGATGGTTCGAGAAACCTGCCAATGGGGAATTACCTTGTTGATTGCTCAAGGCCGTAGCTTGGGAAGCTTGTTCAACTCGTGATTGTGCGATTCTTCTTCTCCATCGAAGGAATTCTACGATAATAGAACTAATACTCATGGCAATGCCATATCCTGTAAATGTTGCTAGGAGGATTGATATGATGGGTTGCAAATGTACCTGCACAACCATAATTTACAACGAAGATGACTAAACTAAATAGAAGGTTTTGGCAAAGATCATCAATCTAAGTACTACTTCAGAGTCCTTAGCAAGAAGATTTCTTACCACAGAGTAGTAGACATGCCCAAAGATGACAACCAGAGCAAATTGCATTGACGCATAAATCCAGACAAATCGCTTTGTCACTGAAATTCACAGTAGCAAATAATTAAAATTTGAAGTTGCTATGGCCACAAAATTCTACAAAAGTTAACCCTATGGGCACCCAAAAAAAAAAAAACGAGAACTGAAACGTAATCTACTCTGCATGACACTATGGTTTTCATACTACACTATTGTCCAATGTCCATGGCTTGTGAAGACTTACGACTAGATGGTGCAACCGTGCAGGTGAATTTCCTGGCGACCTTTGCCCTTAATCATGATGTCACACATGAATCAGCTCAATGCCAACATAGAATTTCCTTATGTAGATAGCGGTAATTGACAAGTCTAGACACTTGCCAGAGTTGCCACCCAACTGTAGGAGTGGTGGCTCCCAAATTACTAGGTCAATCCTAGAGTGCAAAACTGATTATTCACAAAGTTCTTTAACAGGCACATCTCATCCAGATAAGCCTGAGTTTTCATGCAAATCAGAGTCGCAAGAAGACCAGGCACTGAGGCTCAAGCATTCAGATAACACTTGCTCCCAAGTCAAAACCCGCTTAAATTCTACTAGTTTCTATATGAACGTCATGTGATCCTAGTAGTAGAAGTAGATATAACAAATGCTGCAGTAATTTTGTAAACTCACCCATAGTCGATGAAGTCATTGATGAAAGTAGACCCAACACACAAGAAAATGGTAGGGAGAGGGCAATCGCACCAGTACCCATTTTGGCAACCTGGACATAAACAGCAGTAAGCATTTGCAAGCTCTTAGGAAACGGTTTCTGTTAACTGGCTGTGAAACTTAATCCTTACAAGAAGCTGCTCCAAGAAACAGAAGTACGCCAGCATACTGACAATTACAAGGACTGGTACTTCCTGCCAAGCTCTGCAAAAATTTCCATAAAGGTGCAAAGAAGACATGGAAAGTAGTTAAAAAGAAGAAGAAATGGAGAAGGAAATAAAAGGAATGCTTTCATACTGATTGTTATCATTGAATAACTAGCTCTATCTACTTTCTAATATTTGGGATTGATTGTTGGGAGATATTAATCTCCATTTCCAACACTAATTAACCGACTCTAGCTTACTATGAATTTTTATTCGTTAGCTAATCTGCTAAAGGTCAGAAAGAGAAATTTAGGACTTGAACCTACCTTCCTGAAAGTTATAACAAACATGCCTTGATAAAACATGTATATATTCAGAAACTTTAGACAATTTTAGATTAAACTGGCGTCTTCTGACATATAATGAGCGCGATACTGTCAATGTACAAATCATGCAAAATGATAGAAGAAGCATCATTTACCTATAGTCACTTAGTTGAATCCTTTGGGTTCTACTTGTTCCAGCATTTGCTACACGGGTACTCTGGATACGCAAAAGAGTGACAGGTAGATTTCGAACCTCTTGTTTACATACATCGCAAGTCTTGTTCCCTTTTATGCTAAACCATTTCAATGCACATTCTTGGTGTGCTAAAGCGAGTTCCCCTTTGCAACTGCACTCCAATTTCAGTGTTTCTCCACCTTCTCCTAATTCAATAAAACATATTCTGCACACAGCTTCCTCTTCGGGTATATCTTCACCATCGTCTTCTGTATTTTCTAGAAAAGCGAGAAGCAACAAATGTAAACCCACCATTTAAGATAGATAAAAAAAAAGACTATTAGCCTAGTAACACTATTAATACAGTTTGACACAAACTCACCTTTGATCACAGGCTCAATTAAAGTTGGACTTGGAAGATTTACGCTTTTGACTCGAGGTGAAGGTATTACACGGATAAAAGAGTCCATTCTCCTTATGTGTCTTACTTTATTGAGAGGATCTGACAATGAACGAGAAATGTGCATTGCGGCTTCATGAAGTTGAGCTTCCTTTCCCTACAAAATGAGACAGGGCCATTTTATTGAACTATACCCTTGAAAATAACTTAGTAACCTATCAGATTACTCAAGTACGAAGCAGGAATCAGTAAAAGAGTGCAGTCCTTGGTAACAAAGTCAGAAACAAAATGTATACATCGAACTGTACTCTAGTACCCTGTAGATTAGATATAGCTACCTACAAACAAAGATCTATTTTTCAAAACTGAAGAGCGGCTTATGATGATATAGACTATAAAGTATAAACAGAGAAAGGTGAGGCATCACATGGGCAGAAATTTCTAACAGAAGTTACTGACGAGGTATGAAAAATCTAATGCAGAAAATGCAAATTTGCATCTATACCAGAATGGTGCAGGGCTTATGCTGGACTAAGACCTAATGTAAGAGCAATAAGATTACAAGTCATTTCTATAGGGGTGTGGCCAAACGTTTGTGTTTCAGGACTAAAAACATTGGAAGCGTTTTAGGCATGTAATACATTGAGGGCCCCCGAGCACAATTATGCTTTATCCCAATCATTGGGGGGGGGGGGCGCTAAGACTTTTATGATAATATTTGAAAAAATAAATGATCATGCTTTCAATAGAAACTTACACTTGAATGCAGTGAACCGCCAGTGCTTTCACAGCGAGTGGATCCTGGTTTCTCATTCGGAGTGACAGGAAGAGATGACGTCCTCCTTATCCTAGGAGTGAATATCTTAGTCAGAGATGATGACCTTGACATAGAAGTCTTCTCTCGAGGTGTTGTGCATGGAAGTTCACTAGCTGTGCAGGCAGCTTTGTCAATGTCAGAAAAACTTCGATAGATGAAGCCAAGTTTTGGCAGAATATTTTTGAAAGGTGAGCGCCCTCTTGCAGATGATGGACCAGGTGAATCGTAAAGTTTTGAAAGGTGAGCACCCTCAGACATGGTTGGTGTCAAAGCAAAGTTGACCCTCTTTGGTGTTGTTGATACCTTGGCCTTTACAGAATCTTGGGCCACATCAAACTTCCTTGATGGAATGTCGAGAGACAAATTTTGTTTTCTCCAATGGCTCATACGTGTCGCATCTTCATTACTTGCGTTGGTACCATCAACCTGAGCCAATAACTCATTATGAATTATCAAGAAGCAAAGCACAACATGAAAGATCTTCTAGAATACTAAAACCAGGTACAACTGACTCGCCTTAACAACTTTATAGGCAGTGCAAATCGTATGCAGACTACACGAACACAAACTGATGACTGATGAGCACAAGCACATTGATATTTAATCCGCTATATGTTAGCTTAAGTTCAATTTACAGTAAGTCTGAAAACGAAAAAACTACTACTATAATTCATAATTTAGAAGCATCTATCAGGAAGGTACCTCAAACATTACTTTCGGAAATGCATAACCTCACCAATATAAACTTTAGAGATCAATTCTTTATTCCTTCCATTCCAAGAAATGAAGAAATGTCAGTCACCAAATAGATATTTCATGGAGCTAATCTGGAAGCTAAGGCAGAACAACCATCTCTACCAGTTATTAATAAAAAGACTACCGTAACTAGTTCTTCATTACACCTTTGCCTGAATATGATGCTCACACGTCACACTAAATCATCAGAAAGTTTTTACTATTTCAGTAAAGAACATTGCCAAACAGGTTCCTTCACTAACTCAGACAGGAAGGCATTACAGACCCACATGAACCCAATAATGAATGATGATTGATGAATGGGAAATAATGCTTGGAAGTTTCACAACGAATGGCCGTTACAAGCATTTGGAATTTCAAAAACTTCATCCATACATACACTAGAAAAAAAAAACTAGAGCTTTATTCGTCTGAAAGACGATACAAGAATCACAATAACACAACCTGCAATAATTGGAACTCAAACTAGTTTTTACGGTCTTGACATCAGCTTAGTAATAACTACAAGGCAGCAAGCCTATACTATACACTAGATGCCACAAGAGACTAATTTACGTGAAATTGAAAGTAAGAGTTTAAGATAATTAGTTAGTCTAGTAAGATTGTCTCATCAACAAATTCGTTGCGTTATACATACAACACAAAGTATTTCGGATTAATAATTCATGCACCATTCTTTTGCTTGCCATATAGGTATCAAATTCTACCCAAATTAGTCCATATATACTACTCGTACAAACTTGACTACATACTCAAAAAGTAAAGTGACACAGATTTATGAAAAGCCATGTCAATAGAATGTCAAGAAAAGAGTGTTTATCTTTAATTACTTTTATTATATGGATGAGAACCAAAAGTATGGACCCTAGCATTTTCTTTTCCCTAATTTTCACTTTCTTATGTTCCCCATTTGACCACCTTCCATTATCTACTAAAATTTCCCTTTTCTTTTGTTTTAATTCATGTGTGACCATCAATCTACACTTTAGGTTAAGATGATCCACATATATAGGTTTTGAACTCGAACTCTGGTCCTAAGTCTCGACTCGCAATGGTTATACCATGCTCCCGGGAGCACGAGGAGCATGGTGGTCCTTTTCACAATAGAGGGGTAGAGACCACACTTAAAATAATTTAAAATCTATTGAAGTGTGGTTCCTACTCCTTTATTGTGAGAAGGACCGTCATGCTCGTCATGCTCCTTGTGCTCCGGGAGCATGGTATAATTTACCCTCCACTCGAGTACCATATGTCACATAATTGACTACCTAAATCTATATGTCCGCGAATGAGGTTGTCGAGTTGAAGTCATCAGTCTAGTTGTGGGGAGTTAGTTTTCTAACATTTTCGACTGATAGTACTGATGAGGGAGCGCTTTGTCGCCCTATGTGATCCTACGCAACTCAAATTGATCAACAACAACAACACGTGAACAAGAATTGGGGAATTCAAATTGATTGAAAATTTGACTATTCTTATTTCCTACTTACTTGAAGAGATTAGACAAACAAGAAAATGACTTGTTGGCCTAACAACACCACCCAATTTTGGATGTTACTTACATAAGCGAACAAACCAAGGCTTACCAATTACCATCACATGATATGACAAATCAAAAGTCTAAACAACCCCTCATAAGTATACTCAACAGTTACTCAACTAGCAAATCACCAATTTGTAACATACGTCAACAGTCGATAAAAGAGAAGTAGACCGGCTCATAAGTACAATGAAATTCCGTACTAAAACCAATCGACAATAAGAGAAGCAACCCACCAACTTATAAATGAAACCATTAGCGTAATGGTTACGAATAAGAATAAAGTGTACGTACCTTGTGATGAGGATGAAAAGCAGGGATACAAGAATCTCCCCTTGTTAGCTCATGAGCTATGGACTTCTCTTCAATCTCCATTAATTTCACACAACAACAAAAATAACAATATGATCACACCCAACAACAAAAAAACCCACATAAAAATTTAGTGGCAAACAATATGACAATCTAATCAGTTTGAGAAATCATCATGGTTATGTAAGCTTGTAGAGGAAGATAGAAAGATGGGAGAGTGAGAAATAAAGAGAGGAGGAGGAATATAAGCAAAGGCAGTTAAATAATTAATATAAGAAAGCAATAAGTAAGGGGATAAAGAGAAGTGGGGGACAGAGAGAGAGAGTGAGAAGAAGGGAAAAGATAAAAGGGAAATTAAATGCATGGGAAAAGGAAAAAAAAGCAGTGTGGTGTGATGAGGGGTGGTGCAGCAGTTTAATGGTGATAGGTGGTGGGGAAACAGGGGAATTGAGAAAGAAAAGAGTGGGCTACCTCCTAAAACTTGCCACTTACTCAACACACTCAACACACTCAACACTCTGTGTATGTGTAGTTAACGATGTAGAGGGAGAGTAGTGGTAGTACCTACCGACTACTACTCCCGCGCCATTTACTCTTTCTAATCTACGGTTTTTCTATGATGTGTCCTACAATATTACATGTATATGTACATTGAAATCTCGTTTGAGAACACGTTAAATGTGTCGTATAGACTTATTACCGCATGGTATCAGAGTTTTCTCGTGTTTCCGAACTTTTACGCACAAAGTATGGTTAGGCTGAAGTATTATCTTCACGTTTCAAGCCAAAAGGGCTTTGCGTGAGGAGGAGTATTGTAAGGTATTATACGATTGTTGATTGGATCTCAATCAGGGGCGGAGCTTGGGTAGAGCCCACAAGGGCCCGAGCCCCCTCACATTTTTGAGATATATAATTTACTGTGGAATTAAGATCTTATACAAACAACTTGCCCCAGTGGTTATTGTATTTAATACTACTCAAATGGCTCGAATGCTACCAGCCCACATTTTCCCCTCTTCTCTTTGCTCTCTATTTTTTTTTTCCATTCACTTTTCCTCTCTACGGTCTAGGTAGCTTTTTTTTTTTTCTTTTTTCTTTCCTCTCCTCATTTCTCCTCTAGAGATCGGGCGTAAGTCATAATATACGGAGTATATACTACACTTTTATCGGTTATCTTTCATAGTTATTTTTATTGTTATGATTTTTGAGTTTTTTCAAGATCGTATATATATTCAACCCGAGCCCCCCTCAACTTTCCATCCTGGCTCTGTTCCTGGTCTCAATCATCAGTTTAGCCTTTTGGTTGAGATGATTCTTTTACACTCACTTTGTCTATTATTGAATGGATGGATGTGACTTGCTAGTGTCTAGATTTGGGAATGTACGGTGCCAAAGTCGCTGAATGGGTAAGTCGCCAATCCCTAAAACGAATAATATGCATTTTATGTGCCGGGAGTTACGTTACAGACATACAATTTACCAGAGGGTTCTATTATATCAACACCCCTTGCACAAGTCTTTGTAAATTGAAGGCTGGTCATAAACCACTTTCGCCGTAAATTCAACAAGCTGAAATTTAGTAATTGTTCGTGCTCAAATTCAAATTTTACGAGTCGAGACGAGCTTGAATCTCAGTTTAGCTCCCGGCCTTTGGCGTTCTCTTTCTCAGTTAACGTGGACAAACATATGAATAAGTCGATAGCAAAATACGAGTACTATAATAGGCAATGGTAGGTAAGATTTGTCAAAATCTAAAGGAAGCAACAGAGAAGAACTCCAGATTTGTATCATTGTATTGTACTTGCACTACTAGAGTATGTAATACAGATCACACATTTCATTATCAATTGCCCCACAAATACAAATGCTAAATTATCCTAAAAGATTAAAGATTACCACCTTGATTTTGCACTAAAATTATTGTGAAAATCGACGTTAAGACTATTGATGAGAGACGTGTCAAATTCATTATCTTACTCTTTTATACCATTGCCATGCCGCCAACTCCCCCTTGCCCTTGCTACATAAACAATTACTCCCTCCGTTCACTCGGATGTACACCTTTAATTTACCCTTCATAAATTAGCTTAAATGTAAGCAAATTAGAACAATGGAGAGTACTATATTTATCATAGACAAAGTCTGGTGTAATACCGTCTGATACATAGTTTACCGTCGATTACCACTTTGTGCAAGGTAATGTTAATGTATCGCCAAAATCAACTAATTCACTCTTTTGTACCTGAAAAATTATAGCATGTAACTACTCGTATGGATATGACATAGATTATTGCAAAGTCGATACTCGATAGCGAGAAATGGAGACCGACATTTATAAAAAATGAGACTCATGAATTACTTCAAAACAATCTAAAAAAAGTTCTTCAAATAATTAAATACTTGAAAAGAAAAAAAAAATCTTAAGATAATGAAGTAGAATAGGAATACAAAATCAATCTAGGCAAGCATAATTAGTTCTCATTGTCAAAATTTTGCTTTAAAGTGGTTCGATACAAGTCCACAACGTGAGCTTTTACCTCTCGAGCAACATTACCAATTCACAATGTGGAGTGTGAGGAAACAGATCAACGGCCATGGCCTTCATAGGTTGGAAGGGCTCTGACATAGGCATCGACTTGACCCTATGGCGTGCCAGGCCAGCATTGCTCATGTTTCTCCATCCTCGGCCTTTGTTGCCCCCTTTCTCATTGTTATCAGATGATGGTGTGCACAGTTCAATGGCATTGGCCACCAAAGTCTCGGGATTACAGGAAATATATCTGCGCATGAAAAGATTAGAGGAGCTTGAGATCAGGTCAGAGAAGAATTGAAATTATGCTTTAAGAGTCCATTCTCATGTCCACTTTTTAGATTTAAAACCTTCTCCCACTCCAAAATGAAAAAAAAAACCATCAACCGGGGAAAAAGATCATATGGGATCAACATGGTGAAAGGAAGAACGGAGATATTGAAAGCAACTTACACAAGCCTCCTTAGACGTGGATGAGTCCTCAGAGCTTTTATTACCTATTCACCAAAGAGCAATCAGATTATATCTCCATTCGGGATGTAAACGTAGGAAGAATAAAAATAAAAAAAGGAAGGCGACTAGGGATAGATAATATAGTTCTTTAAGAGTCCCAATTACTTGTGAAATAGTACCTTCCCCTTCTCTTTCCCCCCCCCCCCCCCAATCAAGTTGAATTTGTCACATATTTAAATCAAAGGTAAAAGATTCAAAGAAACAGGGAAAGTATTGGATATCTAGCACAATCTGCAGCGAAAGAAGGATCCTACTTACAGTTGGATGAAGGCCAGAACGTGGAGGATCAACAATGGCAACAACATTTTTGAATTGCTGCTTTCTGACAGTCCCATCGTCAGCAGAATTCTCCTGAACAATGTTTGTCAAATCATCCATACAATCATTAGAACCGGAAGCGGGGTCACTTTCACTATTCACTGGTGTTGATCCGTTTTCGACTTTGTCTTCTACTGTTTCGGTCTTATCTGAAGGATCTGGAGCATCATCTTGTTGGCCAGAGTATTCTTTGAGAAGAGAACCCATGACATCCTCAGCCTTAAAAAAAAACAAGAAGAAGAAGCAAAGGGCGAAATAAATAAAAACTGGTTAGAAAAAAGAAATTGCTGCTTTCTTGCTATACAATTCATTATATTTGGCAAGAACAAAATTGTCGAATCTTCAGAGGTACTACATCAGCCACAAGTTTTTCATGAGCTCCAACTTTTCCTTGTTTCCTGTTTCTGAACTAGAACAAGAAGCTGAATGCAACCAAGAGCCTAACTGCCTAAGACTGCAGAAACCTCTTTGGGCATTTCAGTACAGAACTCAAAGGGCGGTTAGCCGGTTAACATTTAACGGCCTAAAATTCAAAAGTCAACTATAACAGAGACCTACCTTTCCACATACGAATTTACAATTTGCAATGCCATTTAACTCCGCATTCCTTTGTGCATCAGCAACAGCGGAAGCATTCATCTCAATGCCAACTACCTGGAACAAGATCGCAATATACTCAAGTCAAGAGCAGTACGAAACTGGTAATAACTGAAAAAGCCCTGATACTTGAAAATATGTTATGAAAATTGAAAAGAACACTCCAACCAACTTGTTGTGTAGTATATATAGTGAGATAGCAGCCATAAGAGCTTTAATCTGAGATAAACTCGTGAAAATTACGCATTCGAGAAATACATTTGGTGATTTTAAAAGCAGCTAATTATTGTTCTAATTGATAGGCCCCTTCAAATTTAAGCATAATACAAGTTCATATTCCCATTTACACTTTCAGGTTTTAGCTCCTCTTCACTCCAAGATTCATTGTAGAGTTTTATCTGACCATTTATGATCACTCGTGCATATTGACTGATTTTTAGTGGTCCAGCCCCTATTTTTCTGGCCCGCACCCAACGGCATTGGTTAAATATTAAGACAATGTATAGCAAAATGTACAAAGTACCAATCGCTAAAAACTTATGACCTTGAATCCAAGAATGGAAAATTGAGAAACTAGGGTGCGTAATATTACCATACCAACACGGTTGGCTAAAGTCAGGCCAATTGTACCAGTCCCACAGCATACATCAAAAAGTAAGGTATCTGAACCTAGATTAGCCCAGTCTCCTGCAAGAGAATAAAGCTTCTCTGCTGCTAAAGTATTAACCTGAAAAATTGAAGTCTGGCATTAGAAGACTGAACCATAGAGCAACAATTAGCTACATCATATGAAACAGACCTGAAAGAACGCAGTTGGTGATATGGAGAATCGAAGATTGCCAATATAATCATGAATCCTTGTCTCACTGGCAGCACCAATTCTTTCTGGTTCCGAATTAGATTGTGAAATAGGGATTGACAGTGGACGCAGTGGAGCGTCAGCAGGAGCTGCATTGGATATGCCCTTGTGATCCTGACGATCAACGTCCAAACGTTAGCTTACTAATCAGAGTACAGTGACACACCAAGCATAAATCAAATCGACTCTTTTACGTTTAGCAAGATCTAAATATGATTAATATAATGCAGACTTTGAAAAACCGGTAATCCATCATATTAGATAGCGGTGTCCGTTTGCATAACGTGATGGTGCGAGCAACCACGCATTGGTGACTTTTTTTGTATAGATCATACAACTGTATCCGTCTAGAATCGGCCTATTGTTGTTCACATGAGTTAAGTGTTGCCCTGATTGGGCAAATATGGGCCATAATGGCCAAATATTGGCTATTTTTAGTGCACCTTATATGTCGGGGAGTAATGGCGCACTAAGCTAAAAACAATGGGAAAAAATTGTCTTAGGCCCTGTTTGATAGGACTTATTCTCAGATGAATTCAGATCAGATCAAAATCATTCAGATCAGATCAGACCAGATCAGAATCATTCAGATCAGATCAGTTCAGTTCAGAAATGTTCAAATAACTATCTATGTATCTGGTCCATAATTGATACTAATTCGTTGAAATTCAATCAAATTTTCAACCAATTCAGATCAGGTCAGATTAGAATCATTCAGATCAGATCAGACCAGAATCATTCAGTTCAGATCAGATCAGATCAGAATCATTCAGATCAGATCAGTTCAGTTCAGAAAGATGCAGTCCTATCAAACAGGGCCTTAATGAATCAAAAGGCCCATCTGCTTTCACCCATAACAAAGCTAAGTAAATGACCCTAAAGAGAGTTGGTGGTATGGGATCATTCTGAACAGAAGTGAGAGTTCCTCTACAAGCAAAGCAAAAAGAAGGTAGCCACCATAGACGCCTAACATTAATGAACTTTTTCCTCCTATCTCCTTCCTAGCCAAGTTTCCTTCCTCGCCATATAAGTTTGTAAGGAGTCCATGATTCCATGAGAACAAACCAAGTTGTTCCTCCCACCTGTAACAGAGTTTCATCCATAGGATCAACTAACATCACAGTGCAAAAATAGGGGGGCAGATATCCTCTGAAATGCACCATGCATATATTAGGAGAAAGGGATTTCTTACTATTTCTTTGATGCAACATGGCATTAGTGTTAATCTAACTAAACTCTAAAGTCCAAATGAAATCGCAAAAACATCTGGCAACCTGCAAAGGCGGATGTCGAGTAGGTACGCTAATATGTCCAGTTCACATCTTTGGGTTATGTTTTGGTTGGAAGGGTAGGCATTAAAATGAAATGGAATGAAATTTAATAAAACAATGTGAAAATTGAGAGGGAGAAAGAGGACTCATGAGGGGGAGAGTATAGTTGATTAAATCTAATACTGTAATGACGATGACATGGGTTTTAGTTGACCAATGATGATGACCTAGCTCAACAGAGATCTAGTTATATTGTAATGAAGATTACACCCAAATCCCCTCATTCTCCTTTTTTTGTGCTAAATGGGTGGTAATAGTGATTAAATTACACCCTCCCAACCAAACAAGCCCTAGTGTCAAATCTATCTTATAGGATGCTCACAACAAAACTGTAAAGAAGCACGCTCTTTAACCGTAAGACCATGAGGAATTCTAAGCAAATGAATATCCCAAAATTAGTCAATGCTGAAGTGACATGCAGAGGCCTGAGCTTCATGCAAAACGTAAGGTTGATATACCCAATGAAACAAAGAAGCAAGACGATTAGCCCCTATGCAAACATCATCCACAATCTGTCCCTTAAGACGTATCTAAAGTACAAAGAAAAAGTGATGAAATTTGGATTGCAAACTTAACAGGACACACAAGAATTACTAGTGAAGCTCAAAGAGCATCCCAATCGCGATGGAGATTGAATTTGCCCCTTATAATACCATACCATTGCGCTTGAGACTATTGAGAGGTTACAAAGGAAAACACCACAACCATTTCCCCACCAAAGTTATGTTCTTAAAATTAGAAGCCCTAAACCCCTTCCCCTCCCACTATTTCTACTTAAGGTCTACAAATCTACAAACTCATACCAACTCACCAAGCGGTACTAAGCTCCAACATCCCGCCCCCCAAGGACAAAGCATAGTATAAGTCTGCATAAAGTAAGAAATCAAATCCACCCACCTGGAGAACTAGCACACTTAGAGGCAATGGAAGGGAAGAAGAAGCAGCTCCTGTAGCAAAAGCTCTGCTTAGTTTCTCAAGCTCGCTAGTCATGAGATCATCATCATAGCCCTCTGAGGAAACCTGGATAAAATTACGGAACATTACAACAGAAATAAATATATCTATCTGTCACAAGTAGGGAACAATTAGAGCACAATCTTAGGGAGGAACCCTTCCTTTAAAATAAAAAAAAGTAAAGAACTTAATTAGTCAACATAAGAACAAAAAAAGTCTTTTGTTTAAGATGATAGAATACAATAGGTCAACATTGACAATGGAAAGATATCATCAGAGAATTTCCTCAGCCCAGCCAAAAAATGAAGAAACGGAAGAGAAACAATGAAATAAGAGACCAATCAAACCTGAACTATTAACATGACCTCCGAAATATCAACTTCATGATTCTGAACTTCAGTATCTTGTGAAGTATGCGGCTTACGTCCTTCCCGAACCTGCAGAGAGGGCCATTTGGGAATTCGATGCCCGCAAAGTGGTTAAGGATTTTCAGATATTTCCTCCAATTCATTTGAATTGAAAGTCTAATGAGAACAAAATCCCCACACTTAATTAAAGCACTTACCGTCAATTGACGCCAGAAGCCCGTATTATTAAATCTATTCCAAATCGGTAATGTTGAATCCTGCAAAAACTCTTGAAAGAGCATAGCATGACTGCAAGCAATTCTAGAAACATTTGGGCAATTTGTAGGCTCCTGAACAGCTGTCACACCCTCCCTGCAGAAACAGAGAAATGAAGTTCTGTCTTCCCTTTCCCTCAAAGAAAAAAAAAATAGAAAAAAGATCACTTCCACAAAATTCTTTGACAGCTTACCTAAAATTGCCAAGCATAAAGCCAACAGTGGGCTTACCCTGCACCGAGTACCCCACAGAAAATTCGCACTTGTTCCTGTACCCATTTACCAGTGGTGAACCAATAATCCCCTCTAGTTTGCATGGTAGGCCACCTAGGATATTTGAAATTGAGAAATAAATAGACTAGTGAAAAGAGGGAAGGCAATTGTATGAGAAACTTATGCACAGTATGTAAGTCCAACAACTTTCCTCACTTGCCTGCACAATTATTGATGGAAACAAGACAAGAGAAGGGAATCACCTATTTCCCTTGAGTTGATGACCCACTTTGGAAGTGGTACACCAGTCGGACACGCTTTACGTGCATTTCTAGTCTACAACAAAAACATTATGTCTATCAGAAGCTTTGTTCCGCAAAAGTACTATCTGTAAAATGAAAGATGCACACCAAAATGGTAAAGTTATCATGTGAAGCAAGCGAACAGACTTACAAGTCTTTTTAGAAGTTGCATCAGAGAGTTTTTTTTCTGCTCCAGCTGTTCTGCATACGGTATATCAGCAAGTGGAGTCACTGCATCACGCGCAGACTTTCCTTTGGAAATAGAACCATTTGCTTCTTCGCCATTTTCACCCGTGGCTTCTGTTTCATCACCTACTCCATGTTTCCCAGACTGATACCTTTCATGAGCTGACTTTATTTTGTCATCATAAGATCGAGGGATGACATCCCCAATTTTTAATTTCCTGTGACTTACTGATTTTCCATCTAACACCTACCACATTTACAATGAAAAATGAGGAATGCTGTTAGGTTGGAGGAAGCAATTTAATCAAGGAAATAATTATCAGATGATGAACATCAATACCTCTGTTGTACTTTTAACTTGCTCCGCATCTTCAAAAGAAAGGAAACCCACGGACATTCCTTTTTTCTTCTTTGCTGATTTGAACTTGACTCCCTGAAATGTAAAACACTGATCACATCTAAATCTTGATATAATATACACCTATCAGATAAATCAAATGACCATACAAATAACTGCAACCTCAACGTCCAAAACAAAGGTTGGTACTTGAGACATCCATCAAATGTGGACTGATGAGAGGGATAAAATAAGTTATAAAGACAATTTGAGGCACTGGGTAATGTTCTGTTGTCGCAGATGGGTAGAACTGTGGCAGAACAGTATTTGAATCATTTGGAAAGTCCTATAAGTCAGTCTTCTCCTTTTCCCTTGATTTTAACTACTCTTTTCAGGATCTCCTAGACTTCAACAGATATGGTAGAGGCTGCGAGGAAGGAGATTCTACCAGTTCATTTCACGAATCACAATAGATGTCCTTCCTGTCTTAATACGTACATAAATTTGTTTGTTGTCCATCTAAGCTTTTGCCTTGATGGTGGGGAGCCAAGAAGGGAACTCTCTTCCCCAAGCCGAGCGTTTCATTTATGAGCTAACTGCGGAATAAGCTATCCGGCGGGGCATGGTTCTCATATCCGCGATGAACCCGGGGTTGACTCTTTGAGACTGATTCACTCCTGCAAGCCGTTACCCCGGCTTTGAATCCTGGGGTTGTTTCTACATAACGGTGAGAGACTGAGGCTGGGCTTTTTCTATGGACCTAACAAGCTCTTATAGATACCCAGTCTAAAACATTTTATCAGTGGGGAAGTCACTTTGATGAGCAGCTTGGCATGTTCTGAAAACTTCCACGCTAGGTACATCCACTCTATTATCGCCTTAGAAAGTACATTATTTTTTCCAGAATCACCTCAGATCAAGTAGATATATCTAATATGGTGGAAGATTTTGGTCCATGGGAAGGTCTTTGGAGGAGAGTACAATCTTGCCTCTCCACTTTACCTAATGGCATATCTTAAAGTTGGAGTTGGATGAGCTTGCAAATATGCTTGGGTGTTAAAAGGCTTGTTCTTTATCTGACTTTCCTATCAACACAATCAGGGCTTTCTTCAGGCCTCTCAACTCTTCATAATCCGATATATAATATCAGCGATTCAAAACCTTTACTCTTAAACCTTGCTTAGTTCCAACTTGACGAAAACAAATCCAGAAAGACAGACAAATCTATCATACAGGTGAACCACCAATTAAGTTCTCTGTCGCCAACACTAGTCCACAACTCCAAATTGAAGTTCAGGTATGCTCTCCAATCTCTATACATCGATCGACGAGGCCCATCATTGCATCATTTTCATCAAATAAACGGTTCCATGAGAAACTTCGTTCATTCCATTACACTATAAAGCTACAAAAGATCTAATCTTTGGCTAAACTAGAATCTTAGCACACATAATATCCTCTCCCATCATCCCAAAAACAACCACCAAACTCAAAACCTCCACAAACATAATCAAATTATCGAGGTCCAAAACCGTGTTAAAATGTACACAACCTAACCCCTATGCTCTCTATTCGATCAAGAAGCATACGATAACATCTACAACCTATGAAACAACCACCAACCGCGAAACCCCCCAATAACAACGACAAACAGAATCGAATTCTCGAAGCACAGAACCCTGTTAGAATGTCCACAATCTTACCCCTATGTCAATCAAGAACCATACTTTTAACAGTTTAACCTCTATATAACCTATGATTTTACAAATAATTACCAAAATCAAAGTAAAAAAACTTAAACAAACAGGTAAAATTAAAAAAATGGAAGTAACTGAGAAATTGAGACCCACAAACCTGTTCATCAAGGAAGGTCTTAAGCTGCTCAGAGGTCCACTTCCTAGGTAAGTGAATCAAACACTTACTAAGCTCAACATCAGCACCTTCCTCAAGCACTTCCGTCATCATCACGCTACTCTCATCAACATCATCCTCCTCATCATCATCATTCTCAGTCTCTCTCCTAGCCATCTTCTTCGCCCGCTCCGACGTCGGGTCCCACGACCCGTCCGGGCGAGGCCGGAGCTCCTCCTCAGTGTGGGCGAACCTGCACGTCTCCCCGTGGCTGCATTCGCCGGAGTTGTTGCGCCGGAAGTAGGAGCACATGCTTGTTTTGTGCAGCGGGTGTAGGGCGGGTTTTGGGTTTTCTGGTGGCTGTTCGTCGTCGTCTCGCTTACGTTTTACGCCGCCGTCAGGAGGGTTTTGCGGTGAGGTTGGTGGTGGTGGGTCGGCGGCGGTGGGTTCATCGGTGGACATGGGGTGGTTATCGGCGGTGGTGGAGATTTGGGGAGGGTTTTGGGTTTCTGCTGTTGGACAAGTTGCCATGTTTACTTGGGAAGTGTTTTGAGTCCGGTCTTTGTGTTGTGTTGTGTTGGTCAGTTTGTTTTTTACTATGGTTACTTATTAGGAATATTATCCAGGGTATCCCTGAGGTTCCCGACTTTATACTCTCTGAGGTTTCCAAAAT
Organism: Spergularia bocconei; assembly: GCA_963457585.1. NCBI lineage: Eukaryota > Viridiplantae > Streptophyta > Magnoliopsida > Caryophyllales > Caryophyllaceae > Spergularia > Spergularia bocconei. Next base: position 12,483,145 of record OY734959.1, read on the forward strand.
TCCTGTGGTATCCTGAGGTTTGCGATTTGCCAATAAATGCAATGACAACTTAACACCATCAGTTAATTGTGGTATTTAGAGATTAATTAACATTACTAACTATTTAATCTAATAATAATAATAACTAGCTTTTGTTCCCGTGAACTCACGGGTGTTTATTTTTTATTCTTTCTAAACGAAAAGTGTAAACATTACCTTTATGACTAAAATTTAGTAAAGCGTTTCGAAAGATCATGGAAATGGATATATTAACCAATATAGGTAGTAACACTCTATAAAATATTTCATAAGTAAAACATTTGCATCAATAATCAACCTACATATTCCTCCTCCCGCAATGTCTAGCTAAAGTGCTCAAGTGAACAACTCTAAATTTTTGTGTAACGTATTTTTTTTCTTTTCTTTTAGAAAGATCAAATAAAAAATAAAGTAGATATACTATTTTGAAACAACATGCTTGTAACTCAAAGTTTTAACAAACTGAAGGTAGAAACAATTTATTTTTTTTGGTAAAAAAACCTATGAACTTACCTTAAAATTTAATGTGTAAAAGTCTCATGCTATAAGAAGATTAAAAGTCTCCATATGAATATGAAAATGAATGTATTTCCATTCAACAAATGTTCGTTACTCCTAAAGATTACCCTGACACATATAACTTGAAAATTTCTACTCGACAACAATAACAACGCGACACATCATTCTTGTTTCGTCAACATCTTAATCAATGATATGATCATATTCGATTCAAAGAGATGTGTCAAATCAAATTTGAGTATTACGATTCTTGTTAGATGAATTTTGTAATAATTGATGTGTTTGGTACCCTTACAATATTGAAAGGTGAAAACTAAAAATATTCAAAGTAAAATACACTCGCCAATTACAAAATCAAAAATATACACAACTAATATGATCTTATTGCATGATAGTAGCTCATATACTATATAACTTTATCAATTATAACAAATAATTGTAATCAATTTATAATCACACAGTAAAATACAGATATTCGAAGATTTTACTACGATAGACACATATATAAAATACCCATTCTAAGACCTCTATAAATCTTTGTGTGAGTGAAACACTAAATAACATTTCTATATGTATCTCGCAAACAAAATTCTCTCTTTAACCAACTCATTGTATATGTATGAAATGAAATGAAATTTTATTCACACCAGTATCTATCAAATTACGAAGATATATATAGTACCTTGAATTAAAATATAACCTACAAATTGGCAAACCAATAGCCAAAAGACACTATGTTTAATACATGTTTAATATTACTATTGAATGAAAGACTTTCCAAGTACCCACAAATTTTAATGCAAATAATTCATGTCATGAGGAAGACGAAAGGTCTTAAAACAGGTTTTAATTTTTGAGCCCACATTAAAGGATTTGATTACGTGGAGGAGAGAGAATGTAGTTGCATAACGGGACGACACGTAGGATATGACGTGGAATTTTTTGGTTGTGGATGCTTTCAGAGGCTGCCACGCAGGCGTGGAAAATAGCCTTAAAGGTATAGTATTGATTGATAATAATAATAAATTAAAAAAAAAATTAATTTTTTTCCCCAAATTTCCCAGACTTTTCTCTCTCCTCCCGCTCACACAACCCTTCCCCACGGCCACTCAACTCCGCGCAACCCCGACTCCGACCAAATTGTATCATCGTTGAGGGCTAGACCTAGACGACTGCCAATGGAAGGGGAGGATGAAGTGAGAAAACCGAGGAGAAGGAAAGAGAAATAGAGGGGAAATAGAGAAGACAAGGTGGGAATGTGGTGGCGAGGACGTCAAAACCGCCGGCGGGCAGATCAGCAGCAGCTCACAAGCATCGTTAGCTCACCAACATCGGCGGCCCCTCACCACTATAAACGTGGAACACCTTATATCGGTCTAGGGACATAGAACTTCGAGGAGAGAGAAGGAATAAAGAATGAGGAAATTGTGGCAGAGGAGAGAAATGCATTGGGGGTGATGATTGGGGTTTGGGTCGCCGGAGGAAGGGAATCGTGGTGGTGGAGTCGGTGGTAGGATTGGTGGTGGAGAGTGCGGGTGGTGGCGGTAGTAACCGCTGCTGGTGATGGCTAGGGGAGGTAAGGGGTGGGGGTAGAGGGAAGAGAGAGAAAAAGTGTGGAGAGTTGATTGATTTTTCATATTTTTCTTTTTCCTTTTGATTTAGTTATTAGATTAAATAGGTAATAGTATTAAGTAATCTCTAGATATAATAATTAGATAACGGTGTTAGGTTTCCGTTACATTTTGTGACAAAACGCAAACCTCAGGGATACCGTGGGAATTTCGGAAACCTCAAGGGTACCACAGATAAAGTCGGGAACCTCAAGGGTACCTTGGATAATATCCCTACTTATTATGAAGAGGAAAACCGCAAGATGAAAACTGAAAACTGGACTTGTTTGGTATCATTTTTTTTTAATATTTATACAATTACTCAGTATTGGTTTAAATGATATATGCTGTTAGGTGATTTTTTTTTTTTTGCTGCGTTGAACGCTTTTGTTTTTTTAACAAAATCGTTAACAATACAAAAGACCGCCACCTCGGAAATATAACCCAAGTTCGTGGGCTAGTGGCCATTTAGAGGAGGTTTAGGCAACCAAAAGCAAAAGTGCAAAAACCCAAACGAACGGATTGAGGACGAACACAACAACTTCATTCTCTCCACTCCTCAATTTCCATCAATTTTTATATAAACAAAAAAAAACCCACAAAAAACAATTCTCACAATACTTTCAACTTCCAACACTTTGTCTGCCTCTCTCTTTTCCTCTGCAGAAACTTCCACATGACGATTGGTGTCCTTGCTTTCCAGGGCTCCTTCAATGAACACATCACTGGTAAACTTTCCCTTTTCTTTTGGGCTTTTCTTTCTTAACATTCTTATATTATATGTACTAGTATGTTATTTTGCATATGTTGTTAAAAATGTGTATTAAAATGTTATAAATTTGTAGCGTTAAGAAGAATCGGAGTGAAAGGAGTTGAAATAAGGAAGCCAGAACAGTTGGAGAATGTTGATGCACTTATTATTCCTGGTGGTGAAAGTACTACCATGGCCAAGCTTGCTGAATACCATAACATGGTTTACTTCTTTACCTTTTTTTTATCATATGATTTTTTTTACCTCTTTTATGCTAATGGGTTCTGCTTACTTTTGGTTGATATTTCTTAAATTTTGATATTTTGCTGGACCTTTATTTTGTGATCGCCATCTTGTTTGAGAATTAAAGTTGAATTATCATTCTTTTTGTCTTTTGGAGTAGAGATTTGTGGATTGGTAGTATGTTCTTATCATGGTATCTAGAAAGGTGTCGTTGTTTTCGGAACCTCCGGGGACCTTTGAGGCATTGGGGACAGTAATGCTATCTTTGGTATCTAGAAAGGGCAGTCGGTTTTTCGTACATCTAAGACCGGGGAGGCTTTCAGGCATTGGGAAACAATGGTGTTGTTAGTAATGTGTGTAGGAACCACTTCTTAAACCTTGGGCTGAATGGGGCATTGATGCTGCCTCTGTGGATGTACTTTGGGTAGATAATGGAGCTTGTGTACTTCTGTACCAAAACGACTTTTCTGTTTAGGTTTTATGACATTGTAGGAAAACTATAGTGGATTCTTCTGTGTTCTGTAAACGACACAGCTTGTGGTTCCAAATTTTAGCGATTTCTTACGCAAAAATAGGGTATTTTGCTGGTCTTTTTCTTTACTTGTGTATATTAAGAAGACATGGTCTCTACTCTACTCCATGATACATTTCCATGATAGGACTCCTGCAATATTAGTATTTACCCCCAAAACATGTGGAATGATAATTCAAGTAATTATAAACTCCTGAAATGTTTTATTTGATTTTGATGTTCGCAGTTTCCTCCTTTGCGAGAGTTTGTTAAAATGGGCAAGCCAGTCTGGGGAACATGTGCAGGGCTGATTTTCTTAGCAGATAAAGCTGTTGGTACGGTTCTTTTGCACTTCTGCATGGCTCTTGTTTACTGTTTTTGATATAATCGAACCAGTATGTAAGTCTGATGTTGTTCCCTGTGGGAACAGTAGGTTGTGAAAAAAAAGAAGTTATTTGAATGAAGGAGTGCACTTATGCTAATCTCTTAGATAATATCTGTTTCTGGCTTTGGTTTACTCTTGTCAAGATGCGTGCATGCATTGTCGGCCTGGGCACTGCCTAAACGCAGAAATGTCTAACAAGATTTAGTTCAACCTTTTATGTATTCAGTACTGAGGTTGTGTCATGTATTTCAGGTCAGAAAACTGGTGGCCAGGAACTTGTTGGGGGCCTTGACTGCACCGTCCATAGAAATTTCTTTGGTAGCCAGGTACGTTTGTGTGCTGCTTGATTTCCTGGTAGTTTGCCTTGTTCCATCTTGTTTGGAACTGGTTTTTATGATGTTTATCTAGTTGTCCTATGATGTTTATCTAGTTGTCCGAAAATATTGGTGTTTCTCAGTGTCATCCTTACCTACTGTTCCGTCGTTCCATGTATGTTTTCTTATGTTATTTCAGAAGCTATATAACAATATTTACGCCCTACCCTTAAATTCATCTTGTCACTGGCATACTCGGTGTGGTAAGTCACTCGCATTTGCCCCTCCCCCAAGGACATTATCTGGCGACATCAAGAGTGTTGTTTTTACAGTATTGAGGAAACATATTGCTAACAGCTCTCATGTTAAATTAGGTGGTTGAATTTTAAGATTTGACTTACACATTGCTAATGTCTAAGAGACTAAGACCACTATCTCCGCGAGAAAACTTTTACTATCGACAGTATGGGGTTCATTTCATTAGTTTCCCTGTCATTTCTAGTGTAACTTTTTGGAACTGAAGGATTGATAATCTACTTCTCCGCAGATACGAAGTTTTGAAGCAGAGATAACTGTGCCAGTGCTAGCAGATAAAGAAGGTGCCTCTGGTAACTTCCGTGGTGTCTTTATTCGGGCTCCAGCTATCCTTAAAGTAGGGCCAGAAGTTGAGGTTCTTGCAGAAGTTCCTGTCCCATCAGACTCGTTAATTAATACTGATGTCGCAACGGATGATCAAGAGGTTAGCATTTCATTTTATTTTTGTTGTTTAAGAAAATGCAACATATTTCAGTTCCCTCGGTATCTAGTAGAACAACAACAACAACAACAACAACAATTCCCTTCTATAATTGACTCCAAGTAGTGAAATCGGGGGGAAAAGGAAAGAGGGAATAGACAATCACATTCATGTCTTTTCTTTTACTTCTCCGAAAAGGGCAGTGAGGGAAGGGGAAGTTGTAACTTTCTCCATGCTTCTGAGCTTCAATATTCCCCCTTGACCGCGCTACTGTAATTAAATGTGTGGTAAAGCAGTAAATTAGATGTGGAATATTTTGCTTTCAACTGTAAAGGATGTAAGGCATGAGTATCAAATCTGGGTTCATTGACCTCAAGAATGCGACACTGTCACTGCTATTTGAAATACCGTGCCTCTTGTTGAATTCTATGTTCAGTTGATTGATACGTTATTGATCTTCTATCATTTTGACATGTGAATTCAAGTCAGTAGGACTTCTTCTTTCTCCTATCCTCATTCTTCAGGATTTGTGTTCGCTTAGCACCTCTTCGCCATGGATATATTTTAGTAGAAGATAGATTTGAGCCTGTAATTTTCTGTGGCTGAACTTGGTTTTTATGTGATCTATGAAGAATTACCATTTTTTTTGAGATTTGTTTCAAAAACTATACAAAGGTGCTAAATTCAATCTCACAGCTGGATTCGCCAGGGTTGAGACATTGGTCAGACCTGAGACCGTAGTAGAGCTACTTATTGAGTAATGATATTGGACCTCCTTCGATGTCTCTGCCACCGAGAACCTTGAGAACAATAGCTATACTGTCAATGATCCTATCATCTAGGTGGGGGCGGAAGTTCACAGACTAGCTGTAAGTGTGTGTTGAGTGTTTAGCTTTTGGGTAGGCAGAAGGGGGCGGGGGCTTGGAGTGCAGGTGATTGATTATTATCTTCTGCCACAAGGGGGTGGTAATTTTGCCCTTTTGTTCTTATGGTTAGCATACAGCTCAACTTATGTGAAAGGATAGCCCGTTGCCTACTTTCAAGTCACTGGCCAACTGGCAGCTTTCCATCCTTTTTACTCCAATGGACACGTCATTGATGCTGCGCGAGTTTGACTGGCTTCTGTTTTCAAATTTATCTTGTTATGCCAAAATTGTGATTTTCATGCTATAAAGATAGGTGTAAATATTGCACTTGGCTTATCTGCCTGCATTTTTGGTCAGTCATAGGTGCTGTGATGCAAACAAATACTCTGATATTCCTAATCCCGCATGTATCATATCTGATAGCTTTCACTGAATTTCTAGGCGAATCCTGCTCCTATTGACAAAGTGATAGTAGCTGTTAAGCAAGGGAATTTGCTCGGAACAGCTTTCCATCCAGAATTGACAGCTGACAGTCGATGGTAAGCATTCATGTCCTCTCAGTAAATTTGAAGTTCTTTTCTGTACATCTATGGGAAGTCCTAAATTATCCTTGTTTACAGGCACTCTTATTTCGTAAAGATGGTAGATGATCTTGGAGAAACATCCTCCAGTAGTATCGTCAAAGCTGAAGATTTGAGTGCACTGCAAGAACCAAAGATCGAACTTCCTGTATATTTACCTTAGCACTTCTATTTCCGATTAGTCGTCTATGATTTCTATAGGTCATATGTTTGATCTGTTTCACTTCAATCAAAGCTTTGTATTTCTTCGGATGTTCACCTACAAAAGTTAGCTTCAGTAGCTGCCTGCAAGGCATTCATCATTTCATTAGGCACGATTCTCTCTCGACTCAAAGTCATGAAATTTCCCCTGTATATAAAAGGCGATTTGTCCTAAGAATGGTTGATTTGATGAGCTTTTGCCATTGAACGTTCTACTAACATTTTCAAGGTGAATATAAGTATGTATTCTTTTTATTGGCTTTCCCATTGAAATTGACACAAGAATTTACAGTAAAAACTAAATTTATTCAATTGTGTGCTGAGGAATGATGCTTGTGCGTAAATCCTCATCAATGTGGAATCACTACTCTACTACAATTTTATGCACAAGTTGCCTCAACAGCTAAGCTCTTCGTTACTCGGACACACGGATCACTGAATGTGTCGATTGATACTGCAACTCTGCAACTCCGAGCTCCAACACATGCCTGTATGAAATTTTAAAGGCACAAGGAATGAAGTTCTTGCTGAACAGGAAGACATTTACGGAGCAAAAATGAGGGGAGAAACAAAAAAAATTACACAATAGCTCTGAAACCTCACCTTCTGCACAACTGAGAGGGCTTTGGTGCTCTTGCACCTACCATGTGTGTAGCTTCCACATGAGCCCTGAGGAGTGCCAAAGCTTGCAAACTTGATCGAAGAGATGACATGATCTGGGGACGGACACTCCAGGGAAAGCACAGGCACTGCTTTCTTTCCTGTCTTAGATGTATCCCACATATCTACTGGTGGCGGGTGCACTTCTGATACATGTGAGCACAGGCTGCCGATTTGTTTGGTGGCGAAAGAATTCAGGGTTGGATCTCCACCAATTTCCTCAAACAGGACAAGGACGTTACCAGTCGGTTTTATCCATGAACGAGGTACGTGGTATCTGTTATTCAAAGGATAGATTTCAGGGCCGTATTGAAGAAAACAAAAACCGACAGGTGATGGGCATTCGAAAGAACATATTGCAGAAGCTTACACTAATTGAGTAGGCTTTCCACAGTTCTTGAGACATTTGCTGGAGCTATAAGTTCCTTTGTAGTCGCAATCAGAGCAACGATCCTTTCCTGAGATTATAGCTGGCCAATAGCGTCCAATGCTTTGTCCATTCAGCCAAGCCTCGCCCTTTCCCATCCCAGTCAAGTCCAGGCCGACTGGCTCGCTTCCATCAGGGCCATCGATTAATGTCTGAATAGGCATGAATTTTTAGATTAGCATGCATTCAGCAATGAAGTTCACTAAGAGGTTTAAGTGTGTACTTTTACTCTTTATTTTTGCTCTAAAAACTATCTAACTTCACTCGCATTTCGCTTCAATGATATACAGTCAATTAATACTAGTGATGTTAGTCTTTCCTAAATATGCAAAAGAGGCACTTAAATTTGCACTATTCCAAAGAGGTCTGTTTGGAAGGGCACTGGAATATTAACCTTTATCAACGAATATAAGGCGGGGGTGAACTCCTTGCTTACCTTGTACCAAGTTAGGGGCTGATTCTTGGGGATGGCAGATGAGTCCCAAACTGAGGAACTTCCACTGGGAAGATCCAATTCTTCACCTTTAAGTCCAACCTGCAATTTCGAACAAACAACACAAAAAGGAAGGCCAGCTTATCCAGTATTCAAAGCACATGAGATTCCATCAACAGTTTTGCGCTTCACAATCTGCTATTTTTAGAAAAGAAAAAACAGATCCCTGAGACACGAAGCAGACGATTCATAAGCCAACGACAGACCTGATAAGTCCAGGGTTGTGCGTTAAGTTCCCTGGCAAGACCACCACTTGAGCTTCGAAGTGTCACAGGACCAGTAACTCCAGCTTTCGTCTGTTCAAAATATGATCCATAGTTCTACAGATTTGCAAAATCAATGACTAGTCAGTTTACAGCAGTCTGATCAAAATATGCTCCATAGTTCAATAGAAGTAATTGTTAGTGTTATGTTGAACTAGCCTGAAGTCCCACAGTCGAGCTCAAGAAAGCAAATGTGTTGGTGCCAGTAGTAAGAGTGGCAGGAATATCCAATGAGATGCTATGGTCTCCACTGGGAGCATACTTGGTAGCTGCAGCAGCCCAGAAAAAGAACAGTGTCAGGCAAACAGTGTTCAGATATATTCAAGTTTCGCCTGTGATACTCATTATTGGATAGAAATTTCAGTTTCATTTTACTGCTGCTTTCTTAAGAAGCTTCAATTTCAAACTCTAATGTTATTATCTTCAAGAAACTGTTCATGAACTAACGAAAATGTGCAAAAGCTCTATTTGCCTCTGCCAATTCTTCATAGATTTGGGGTACAAATTGATTGAATGTGGACCTTGTCTACACTTTCAGATGATGCTGAAGCTGTAAAATTCCTTTCTTTTTTACCTGCATGCTTGCCATTGATAAAAACATGGAGGCCATCCCCAAGTGATCCTACATGCAGAACAGCTTGAGATCCATTCTGAAGGAACGGTTCATCACCTTGGATTTCGATACTGCAACAGATAAAAGGCTCAATAAATTATCTCGCTTTGAAGACCAGTGTATCACCTGAATTAATAAGATTGATCCTAGGACGAAGAAAAATAACGACAAAGACCAAAGAAAATCTTGGGCTTAAATCAAGAAACAGGCATACCTTGATGAATACCACAAGTAGTCACTTCGGTCAGATGTAGTATTAATTTGCTCTAATAAGCCTTGCTTCACAAAGGCTGACTTCTCTGATATGCCTACTGGTTCAGCAAACCAGCTCCAACTTGTCTGTAGTAATCCAGAAGAATCGAGGTTGTACTTCAGCGTCTGTGGGGTGAATTTTGGAAGCATTGCCATAGAATTTATCTGTTGCATAAAAATTTCTACACACTGTTAACGACTTTTCTAGATAGTTTGTCAGACACTAGAAACAAATCCAATCAAGAATTATAAGACTGGAGGCCAATTTATTTCGCCCAATTTGCTATGAACACCACTAAGATATTAAATTCACTTTCATACTTAAAATATTGTTGTTCTAGATTTTTGCAGGATTTATAGTAGGCTTGAATGAAAGGGGAAAGGCTGCCAATGATTAGCTTGCAACGGTTTACTCGTAGACCCTGTAAGCGAAAGATTATGTAGAGGAACACAGTGACACAGTGTAGCAAACAGAATAGTGTGCATTCTGTGCAATGATTAGAACACTTAAGCTTATCAGCAGATTCAAAGCAACCACATATTGACAACATAGCCCTTTATCCTTTTCCTTTTCTTGTATATTTTTGATTTTTCGGCTACTTCCCTTGAACGAGTAGAACTCAACCATTCAGAAACCCACCTTTGCAGTATTAAGCACCACATTTTTGCAGTCCGGCAAGATGCTCACAGACCATGCAGGCAACTGATATGAATTACCATTGAACGTTACAGTTGCATCGGATTTAGTTCCTACATTGGCGAGGAAAGCAGAGCATAAACCTGAATCGGTTTTGTACACAGTTGCCTGAAACAGAAATGCAACTTCAGAATTCCCTACACTGAGGGTGGTAGCATAAACATGAGGAGCTGTCTCACCAAGCAGCGAACGAGAATGACGGATAAGTTCTTCAAGATCATACCTCTAGATTTGATCCAAGAGAACTGCCAACGGGATCCGTTGCTACCATTGCAGCTTCACAGAGCTTTATGGCCGCGTGCACATCCTTCAAGTGACCCCATTTCGGCTGCCTAACATCACCTACGAAACATAGAAGAGATGTTCATATTCCATGTAAGAAAGTTTACAACCGCAAAACTTGTACAAAATTCAGTTCAAAATTTGTGAATTTGTCTGAAAGGTGCAGTGACAACTGGCTGGGATAACACACATTTACTACATCAGGAAAGAACTACAGATTTACACAGATAAAAAGCCTACCATACTCATCAATTGGAGCATCATAATCGTAAGATGTAGTAATGAACGGTCCACCAGATGTGTGCCCAAAGTTAGTTCCTCCGTGGTACTGTTTGGTACAAAGAGACGCATGAGTACATCATTTACCGGAGTTTCTTTCTTTCAAACCACAGGTTAGGCACATATTAGAATTCTGACCAATGTGACTAAGTACTACCATGTAATAGTTTTGCATAGTTCCCCCTCGCTGGTAAAAGCGGGCCACAGCAAAAGACAGGTCTTCTACTGGTCGATAAGGTAGGGGGTCCCCAAAGTTAGAAAACCTGAATAGGATTTAATCATTACATTCACAAACAATATATGGACAGAAACCACAGGGATATAGTAATGGCATTGCTTAATGTAAGTTGAACAAACAAAAGACTTGTGACCTCACCATCCACTCCAATTCTCGGTCCATAGGCTCGGCTTTTTATTGGTATTTGGTGTGAAACCATCGCAGTAAAAGCTATTACATGTGTTGATCTGTAATTAATAGCAATTACAGTAACAGTAAGATTACACAATTGTATTCATAATGTCAGTCACAGGCTCACAGCCTATGCCTTCTGCAAAATTCCACAGAGATCTGAAACCTGTCTCTTAGGGTCTACACCCAAGACATAGGTTCAAAACACGTCTATATCGATTGCCATTTTGCGTAGCCAAAAACAACGGAGAAATGACAAAGACAAGAGAAATCTAGACATACGATGGGATCAGGAGCATCTTTCTGCAGGCACATGACCCATGGCACCCCAGTATCCAAAGACACAGCCATGTTTGCTGCCCACTTGACATAAGGTTTTGCACCTTCCTTATAACTAGAAGCAACATTTCCATACTCATTTTCTATCTGTCATTAACACAAAAAGATAATGTAAAGTATTGAATAAGTACATCTCTACTTAAACAAAATCCAATTTGACCCATGTCATTAAGAATCTTATCAGTCAAAACAAGACAATGTTTATAGTTAAAGATTGCTCAACTACTACCAACCAAAGAAATTCAACATTATTCATCAACAAAAAATATAATCAAACCTGAGACAGTATAATTGGTCCTCCTTGTGATGCGTAAAGGTTGTTCTTCTTCATCAAATCCACAATGTAGGTCGTAAATCGCTGCATCTCTGCCTATAACACAGATTCATGATCCATTTGGTCAAAATTACACTGTTTGCTTCATTTAGAAGTCATCTGTTTGTATTCAGTTTCGAGAAAAATGATGATCAAGAGTGATGATCATTACCTTAAACGGCTCATTATCGGTCCGAAATACAATCCCAGGTATGAAGCGTAACCAAACAGGAAACCCACTACATCAACATCAACAGTTCAACATCAACTCCCATATGATATTCCCACCCAAATAACAACATTTCATTCTCAAATTGATAATTACTCCTAAAATTATATGACAAACTTAGCAAACTTTAAAAGATTTAAAGAGTTTATTTACCCATAATTCCATTCAGCGCATACGTATGGACCGATCCGGAGATGAAGATATAATCCTGCTTCCCCAACTAATTTCACAAACTTGACCAAATCTTTTCTACCAGAAAAATCATACTGCATTTTAATCAAATACCATTATCATTAATTTAACCCCACATTATTAAACAGAATTACTAATAATAATCACTCTCTTCTCATATCTCCAATTAAACTCACATTATTAAACAGAATTACTAATTAAACTCACATTATTAAACAGAATAACTATGATTTATGAACTTAATTAAGCAAAGTTTCTTCAAATTAAAATCCCATCAAATTTTCAATAATTATGAACTTTAAACTACCTCAAATTAAACAAATAAAGTAAGATAAAAAAAAAAAATCACCTTTCCTTTAACTGGCTCATGCATATCCCAGAAAACGTAAGTCTCAATTATATCTAACCCTCCAACCTTTGATTTTTGTATAAGGTCTGGCCACATCTGTTATTTTTTGACATAACAACAATTATTAATATAATAATCGAAATTGTTTACGATACAAAGAAGATTAGCATGACTACTATTACTGGGATGACACGCAAAAATCGAGAACATTTTATACCTCGGGGGCACTACGTGGATAATGAATGGAGCCGGACACAAGAACACGACGTTTGCCATCAATAACCAAAGCTCTATGATCATACGTTACATTACCACCATACGACGTCGTAATAACATCACTCATACATATTATTACCACCATTATCAACATTTTTACCCATTTCTGCAACATTTTTCTCTCTACTTTCATTTTATTTCCACTTTTAGAATAATAATGCAAATAACCTCTGCTCAACTCTCTGCTTCTTCTTCTCCCTCTTCTTTGTTGATAAAGTTCAGATATTTATAAGCATTTTTTGTATTACTATAAATAGAAAAAAGAGAGAGATATTAAAACTGTGTTTTAAGCGCAAGTTATATTCAAAAATTGTTGCGTACCCGCTTTGTAAAAGAAAAATCCCAGAAAAACCCAGAAATTAAACTAAAAAAAAATATTAAAAAGTTGGAAATTTGTTGCTTGATGACTTTGCTTAAGAAAACCCACTAAGTATTAATCACACTAACAATTTAAGAAAACATTTTGTGATTTTTTTTTTTAGTATAAATTCTTACAAATTAAACAAAAATAAATGAATTAAAAAGGAGAAATTCTGGTCTATTAAAATGTAGAGTTGTTTCGAAAAATAAGGGAAAATGTTGTATAAATGAACAAGCAAGAATGTTGCTTGGCCGCTTTGTTAAAGAAAACAACGGAGAATCAATAATTAAAAATTAATTAATTAATTAATTTGATTGCAGAAATGTGAAGCCAAAGTTCAGAATTTAGATAAGTAAATTAATTAAAATTTCATTTGATTTTATACTAGGGAAAAAAAAACAAATGAAAAGTTATAAGAAATCTTATTTGAGACGACACGTCAATGGTTTTTTGTGTATGATTTTTCTCTTATCTAAACTACTAACCTCCATTCATAAATAATAAATTCATGGTCCCCTTATAAAATGCTGCAATATTGTTAATAATGTTGTGAAAAAAAAGAAGATTATGAGTTTATATTGTTAATTATGTTATTAGTAGGGAAGAAGAGACGTATGAAATGTTGGTAGAAAAATGTCGTGGGAAGCAAAAGTTGGGTGAGTCATTCATAATTCATTCACCTGCCGCCCGATTCATATACTGTACTACTCCCTCCGTTCGGCTATAAAATGCGTAGGGTCGGAACACAGTTTTTAAGAAAAGTAGAATAAATAATGAGTTTTAGGGTCCACTTGGTGTAAAATTACACATAGGGGTATGTCCCACTTCCACTTTTAATAAAAAAATAAGGGTGTTTTGGTATTTATATGCACAAATAAGGAAAAATTCCAAATATGAAGTTTAAAAATAAACACCCCTAATTAGAAAGTATGAAGTTTAAAGTCGGAGTATGTCACTGGCTGATGTTTTAACGGGGGACATATGAGATAGTGGGGAGTAAAAGAGAGAGTGGGTGATTTGGGATCGATAATTGTGTTAGTACTAGTGTACTCACTAGTCACTACTACTGACTAATGCGATGCACCGACACGACATTAGCAGATATGTGTTGTTTGGATCATCGCCATGACATGTATTCCCTCTATTTCACTCAATTGTATGCGTTAAGGCAGATTCTTTTACAAATGGAACTCAGGGTCCAATGTAGACAATTGAGTGAAATGCAGGGTATATACAAATGAGTCAGGTTGTTGTTACTCTTCTAAAATGTAATTTAATATGATTCATTCGAACGTCTACTTGATTGAATGACCTGATTGAACATTTGATTAGGATTTGAAGCAAGCAAATTCGGCAAAATGTGAATTCGACCACAAAAGATACTCACTTGATACAAACTTGACCCCGTTCGGACTAATCTGAATCACAATTGCAAATGCTCAACTTGCAACGGAAATACTTTGAGATAGTCTAATTATAATTACTGAATCACATTTACACTTACTGAGGGTGTGTCTGGCCAGACACCTGAAGTAGACTGTTTCTGAGAAATTTTTTCTGATTTCTGAGAAGTATCTTCTAATATACGAGTAAAATTTGTTCAAAGTAAGAAGTAAAAAAGCTCAAATTTGAAGCTTTTTCTCCAAAAACTGTTTTTAAAAAGTAGTTTTGGAAAATTTAGAGCTCGACCATACATGACTACACGAGTACTCGTAGTTGGAATATCAAGTTATGATCAACAAAATTATTAGAATATCCGATTTGACCATAAGCTAGTGAGATGAGTGAGTGAGAATGTGAGATATTTGAGTAGTGGACGGTGTAGGTTAAGGTGGGGTGGTCCCGAGTGAGTGAATGAATAAATACAGTGGTCATATGGTCTGGATGTAGACCATGTAGTGATAACCTAACACATGAAGTGGAGAATGTGGGTTTGGTTAATTTCTTTGACTTAATTTTTAAGTACACATGACGCTTTTGTGTTTTTAGGTCTTTTGTTTGCAAGTAAACGTGGCGACTGATTAAGGAGCGGGTATACGACTTTGTGAAGGTCGAATGTTGAAATTGCGCTCGAGCGGGAACCAGATTAAATCACACTACACATTTGTCACTATAAAGTATACTCTGTAAACACTAATAATTCCTACAGTGGAGAGGATCAAGGTTGGCCTGTCTGGAGGTTGTCTCGAGTTTGAATCCTCATATCCCCATCTCTTGTAACATTAGCTGCTCCTTTTTACCAAAACAAAAAAAAAAAATTCCTATAATGTACCCGTGACATTTTTTTGTTAAGCAATTGACAAAATTTTCAGAAGCAAACATGGAGGAGTATTATTAATAAAGTATTCATATATAATATAAACACTAGTGTCAAAACTCTCGTAGATTGCATTACATGCTTAAGATGGGGCATATATTATGATTCGAACCCATATATCATTTTGGTAGGTTAAATTCTTTTTACTGTGTTATAAAGTGACTCTTTTTACATTGCTTGTAACTATGACAATATTTTTAATGATCGTATTGATTTACTATTATAAATCTCATTATCTATGATTTTGGAGATCCCGTCGTATTATAGTAGCTAAAATTTTTAGAGTAACCCCATTGTAAAACTTAGATTAAGTGTCAAGGTCCTTAAATAAAACGATTACCAAAAGTAGTATAATAATCACTAATTATATAAACAAAATCACGATATAAATAACATGGTTGGTCTCTCAATAGATGGTCTCCCACAAGACCTACCGGAATGAATCATACATAGTGTTATATCACTCATATCAGTCTCAGCAATATAAAAGAAAATTGTGGCGAGACAAAAAAATCTTAGCTCATATGGCTCATGTTAATGTTAACATACCAAAATATACTAAAACAATCTCGACCCGGATGTTCAGTTCAAATATGGAAGTAAATTATGTTAGACAAATTCAGTGGACCACCACACCGTAAGAGAAGATGTATAGTCCATTATTTTGTTTTACTTGCTCTTATAAATATAGGGTTTTATCAGAGAAAAATAGGAAGCAAAAAGGATCCAAACTCCTGAAAATTTCGTGGAGCAATTTCCTAAAAACAAAACAAAGAGAAAATGTCCGAAGTAAAGTGAAACCCCTTTGGATGCCGGTCGCTAAAGTGACATCCAAATCTATGGTCATGCATGCTAAGTAAAACCCAATCCATATGAAACGACTTTACGAGATAATGCTCGAAAACAAAAATTGTTAAAACAGAATACGTAGAAGAAAAACTTGTTCACTTATGTATAAAACCCCCAAAGACCTTCGTGGACTATTTAAAAAATCATTAGTCCATATGCAATTGGACTAAAAACGTCATGGACCTTGTACCTCTAAATGAGCTATGGTAAATCATGTCCAATTACTCCAATCCACTAACGATAATTCATGCCAAACTTCGGGCTAAGTGGCAAATGGGGCCTTGACTAAGATATCAGTTATTGCGTATCTAGTCTGTTTTTATCGACATGCGCTATAATAGAAGCTGCCAAGTAGGGTATCTACACAAAGCCCTTGAATTCAACATCAAGTGGATAATCCATCAAAGGAGTCATAAAATTACTCTACAGATTGTACACAAATTTAATCTTTAAATTCATAAAATCTTAGTGAACCCGACAAAAAAGTACATGTCAATGGTGATTAAATTATACTCATTCATCAAAGCAATCCCTCTGTTTCCTTAAAACACGCGTTATTTTCATTAGAATTATTAATGTAGCGTGATTTTTTTATTATTATTGAAATACTAAATAATTTGTAGACCCTCTACTCGTAAGTTAGATTAACAATCACGAGTTGTTGAAACTTAAAAGAAACTTACCTAATCCATATTTGTCATACGCATCGACTTGTTATTGGCGGGAGCTTTTGAGACACCGGTAATATTGTTGCCTTTATTTCTCTAGTCTAGACTCTAGACCCCCAACGGCCAACCCCTCCAAGTCCCCGATACTCAAAAGCAACTTGCCTAATCCATCTTTATTGGATGCATCGAGTTATTATTGGCGGGAGCTTTTGAGACACCGGTAATATTGTTGCGTTTATTTCTAGAGTCTAGACCCCACAAGCCCTAAAGTCCCTGAGTCCCAAATCCACACTCACCAGCAGTGTTAACTGGGAGTGGAAGGAAGAAGAAGATGAGCGGCAAAGAAAGCAGATTTGAGAAGACATTCTCAAGGAAGAAGAAGGCCGCCACCACCGCCGCCGCCGCCACCGCAAACGGCGGCGACAAGAAGAGCAACCATGAGAAGAAGGGATCGGAGGAGAAACAACTCACAAAAAAGCAACCATCTTCCCAAAATAAAAAGCAAGAAACACCACCATCTTCTTCTAAAACTGTAATCAAAATCAAATTTAATCCTCCAAAACCCACAAATAATCCCCAAAAGGGTAATCAACAAGCTTCTTCTTCTTCGTCATCCATGCCCAAGAAGAAGAATTTGAACGAGGAGAAGAAGAGGAAGGCTGAAAATCAGAATGTGGGTCGGGGTAAAGAAGAGAAGAAGGTGAAGGTGAAGGCGGCCGCGGCGGCGAACAATGGGAAGAAGAAGGAGAAGGAGAAGAAGGATGAGGAAGAGGGTTTGGAGTGTGTGTTTCCGACTGCTAGGATTGCCCGGATTGTTAAGAGTGAAGGGTCGGATTATAGGCTCAGTTCCGAGGCTGTCTTCCTTATTAATAAAGCTACTGTGAGTTCCTTTTCTCTTTGTTTTTGGTCAAGTTGGATGTTTAGGATGATTGTTTTATGTTAATAGAGCTGAAATTGAGATGGGTTTTATGTTAATTGTATGCATTACGCTTTTTTTTTCTTCTCATATGAATATGAACATAGGCTGATTTTGTATGCATGTGGTTGCTTATTGCTCAAGGTTCTTGTTTTATTGGAATGGTTTTTGTAAGACTGTAGTTGGTGGAATGTTTGGTGCATGGTGTTAATTGAATTCTTAGTAGATTTGTGTTGATTAGTGAACTTTTAGATGGGTTTCATTAATGTTGAATGAATCCTGATGGGGTTTGGTTTATTGTTGTGTTGACTATACTTGTTACTTATCGACTGGTCTGCTGACATTCCATTCGATTAGCCTGTTATTTTTGGTCGTGTAATCGCTCGATCTGTTATTGATGTTGGAGTGAGGTTAGGATAAGCAAAAATTACTGTTTTATGAGAAGCATAGAATTCTGATAGATTTCTTCATGGTATTTTTCATAGGATTGAAAATTGATTAAGGAAGGTATGTTTCTTTTGCTCTTTAACTTGAGGTTATTGGGGTTAGAGATGTTTTAAGACGATAGTTAGCTAAGTTTGGACATGGGTCTATGTACATGTCATCTTGCGAAGGATATCAGTATGCAATATAAAGTGTGTAATGATCATGTAAAATCCTAGATGATGCATAAGAGGACTGCGAAATTGATTTGGATGTAGATGGATGGGAAATCAAAGCCAGGTGTTGGCTCACTATAATTTGATATATGACTATATGTCAATGCGCTGCTTATTCAAAGACACTATGCTTATTTTAACAGAGCTATTGGGAAAGATAGTTCTTGCAGTGGCCATTGCTACTCATCTAGGTCAAGTTAGAGCTTAGAAGTCCATTGATTCTTTGCAGGATGTGCAAATTTGTAGATACCTGCAGTCATCTATTGTGCATTTGATAAAGTATTCTCATTACCTACTTGGCTGACCGATTTATTTTGCCGCTTACTTATTTTGGATGTACCCCTGAGGATTCAGGAGTAACCTCGTACTTCTGCTTTTTAGGAACCAATGTTCTTCAAGAGATATAGAGGCAAAAAGGTCTTATTTTAAGTTGTCAGGCTTATACTGTTTGGTTACTTTCTATGGTCTTTGCCATCTTACCATTTGTATTGACTATTAATTTCCTGGCATGTCATATTGAAATGTCTGGAGGATTTTCTGTGGTCTGGTATTGGGCGTAATAATCCCTGTATGCTGGGGCGTTGTGTGTATGCCTTAATATGTGGCTCTTTCGGTCAGAGCTGTTGGGGGAGCCTTTTTTTTGTGGAAATTTGGGCAGCTGAGCTTCTCCTTGGAATTTCACTTTATCTTAATTTTCCAAGTTATGATGAATGGTGGGGTTTAGAGTGAGATTGTGAAAGATAAGCTCCCTGAAAGAAAAACCTGAAATTTTATGTCGATGATATGTAATGTGTTGGAGAAGTTGCGAAACTAGAAGCCATCATCTTCATGGGATTTCATATGTGGGTTGGGGAAAAGGCAGATATTGGTATTTGCGTTGCCTTGAATCAGCAGTGTACATATTCCAGACAAAAAAATGGTGGCCTTCCAAGCTGCAAAGAGCGATCTATCATCCCGTAGGATACTTTTTGGTGCTAGTACATAGTATTTCTAACTTCTAAAGGCTGAAGTAGCAGGTGGTCAATTGTTGTAGTTCAGATGATATGGATCCTTTTGTAACGCGGCAACTGAGAGGATCCCGTTATGCTCTCAGGAGTCATGGTAAATACGTAATGCCAATGTTGTTGTGTTAGGCACAAAGGAGTCATTGACATTTCTGTTGGTAAGGTATTTCCATAGATGAAAGAAACTATTTTCCATAGAACTAAAGAAGCAGGAGTGGCTAGGTTTTCCTTGGTGGGCGAGGGTAATATCCACTCTCCTTGTACAGAAGATAACTCTGAAGTCGATGGTCAGGGAAATCTTCTGGCAGGAACATCGATGACCCATCTTTATCTCAGGAGGTCTTGGACGAAAAGTTTATTTCGTCTTTTCTTGAGATAATCTGTTTTTTGCATATGGAACTTTGGATAATATAGATGAAAAGTTTGGAACTTTGGACAATATAGACGAATTCCCACTGAGGAGGTAGTGACTA